>CAWUFW010007015.1:0-600000 GCA_963921515.1 Calotriton arnoldi
CTCGTTCTGGTCTCGAGCTGAACACCCCGCAAGGGATGTCAGACCACTGCGAGCCGGAGTATCTGCATGCAGGAATCTCAGCGTCTCGTGTCAGTGTGTCGGCATGGAAGTCGTGATCTCCTCTGACTATCTCAGCAAGATGTGGTGTTTATATACCCTAAGGTATCCCCAGGGGTTCTACCTTGCTGTGCCAGTGTCGGACTTAGGATGACGTCGGGAATTAACTTTATACACAGTTACTATGCAGGAGATGATGGTCCTGCTGTGATTCCAGGAAACTAAGAATCCTCATGCATAATTTATGAGACCAGTGTCCAGGGAAAAACCCTACGTACTTATGTGTAGTATTGTAACTGGGTAAAAGATCAGTCCTCCAAATACGTTATGTATGTAGTGTAGGAGAGAATGTAGGTGAAGGGTTATCATGATACCTAGACCTATATTGGGGTACCTATATGAAATATAACACCCACTCCTCATCCGACGGGACGACATTACTAAATCCTAGCGTACTACCAAGGCGTCTAGAGGTTTGTACACAACGAATAATAAAAACATTTTTAAGAGAAGTTAAAAGGTGTTAAAAAACCCTTTAAAAAGTGTTCTACAAAAAATCACTCAAGTAGTGGCTCTAAAGTGTCCGTTTATATAGTCCGAACAACTACAAGCATCTGAAAGCCATGCGGGTCAAAAGGTTTCAATTTGGAATTTCGAAAAAAGGTAAAAGCCAAATCTTACCAGCGTGCGACATGCCAAATGTTTATGTGTCCTTGCTGGTAGATGCAACATTGCAGCTGTCTGCAGACGCAGCTGATGATCCCTGTAACACCTCACAAAGAATGTCAATTGAGCACAGATGATCTTCCGTACTGCCTGCAGCAGATGCCGGGGAAGCCTGTGCCACATCCAAGGCCTGAGTGTTGGAGGAGCCGGTGTCCATACCAACAGGAGCAGAAACTACCTGTGGTGGCTCCAAGAATGCTGCCAACAACATGGGAGTGCGCTGAGGACACTGCAGAACATGGGTTGTTATCGGGTCCAGTAAAGCATCAACGTCCGGTGGCGCAGCCGATGGGAGTGTCAGACAGAGGTCCAACTCGCATTCTTCTCTGCAGAACAGGCATCGGAGAACAGGTAGGACACAGTCCATCCAGACTGGTCTAAATGACAGGAACCAAGAGGCGCTCAGTTCCCGTAGGCGAGGTGTGCCCAGATGTTGTACAATGCGATCACTGTATTTACGCTCCAGGAGAGCTGTTGCTACTTCCTTGGTGGCTGGGACGTCCATTGCGTAGCAGAAAGGTAACAATCAGGATTCCTGCTATTAGAAACAGGATCAGCGGAAAGCCCCCCAAAAATGCTTCCAAAGATGGAGTGTATAAAGTTTGGTATAACTCCGTGGACCGTCTGAAAGGTGCTTAACAGTCCGGAACCTATGGTCTTAAATAGGTGTAAAATACCCGTCGTATCGGACATGTTAAAGATACGACTTACCATTTCAGTGAAATGGAAAGGGCAGTTTGTATGTATAAGTGCCTGTATCTCAGCCGAGGACCTTGCGATCTGGAGATCAAAAGTTTTCCGGGTAGAGGTTAAGGGCACGGTTTGTTGTAAAAGCATGGCTTTCATTCTGCTCAGAGTATCAAACCGTATAAAGGAAACATTTAGCGAAGGCCATAACGGTGCCTCCCTGACTGTATGTGTTGATGGAAACAATACTTGCATACAGCAAGTAACCCTGGAGCTCACGGTGACTAGATATGCGATGCCCGGAAGCATCCCACAACAACCTTGATCATTCAGCATCAAGTAACTTCCATTCGAGAGAAGCCTGAATACCGGATTAATCACAGCTGCTGGGGTACCCCTCAAGTGACAGGACAAGTTCGCCACAGACCCATTACAAGCTCCATGTAGCATAATATCCTGGCAAATGAGAGATCCACTTAAAGCGTTCTACGCAGTTAGTTCCTCTTAGAAACACTCCCAGATCCCCACTCTTGCATTGAAATCTGTATGGTAAATCCCAGGATTCCCTGATAAATTCCTTACCCATCTTTTCATATCTGCCTGCCTGTTGTTGTTCTAGGCAATATTGAAACTGGAAAGTTGCGACCAGTAATGTTATGTGGCCGTGGACTAACCATTCTGTGGACGGTGACTCAGCCACAGTAAAGGGTAACCTATCCAGTTTCTCAATACGCAGCATTGTATATTTTGCTCCCCTCTGTGCCGGTTTCATCTGTTTTTCTGTTAGATTGTATGCAGAAAATAATGACGTGATGTTGATAAAACGCCAAGGCACATAACCGGAGCGCAATGACTGCAGCGTCAAGCTTAGCAAAATAATAGAACGTAACTGCGACTGTCCGTGTTGCACTATGGACAAATCCTGTTCTATTACATCGATAGCAGAAGATACAATGTTGCCCAGTGAATATATCCTGGATGTTAATGTAGTCATACCATTGTCAACTGTGGCTAACACCTTTTCTAGGTTAACTCTATCTATTTCTCTTAATCTCTCTGCAGCTTCTTGTTGAGAGATCTTCCAGAGTTCGTTATAGACAGCATACAAAAAGCGCTTCTGACGTGGTTTCCTGGGACCTAATAAAAAATCCCGTAGGTCCACATCCTCTGAGAGTAAGGACAAGTGTTGCTTCACCTGGGGTAGTGTTGAGGTCTTTAGCCAATCAAGGCACAACTTCCCAACACTGTATGATGTCACTGCCCCCGGATGTTCTCATTGTACATAACATGGGTCTGGTCTGTGGATACTAAATCCTTCTGGTACCCCTGAATCTTTCCTGACATCTGTTTGTGTCAGTAGGCCAAACCAACCAACCCTTCCAATTGGGGTCTGATCTATTGTATTGCAATATGTTATCCAACTTAGCCCCTCTTTCTGATGTAAAATTCCCCTCGGTGTTTAAAGGTGTTGGAATTTGAGGTGTGTTCAAGTCCTTATTCTTGGCTATTCCAAGACAGGAAGTCTATTGCACGGTGTCATTCAGAAAAATCACCTGCTGTGGAATGAGGCATGCTCTAAACAGTGCTTCTGTCCCCTGGACTTGCCAGTCCCTAGAACCCCAGATTGATTTCAAGTCTACAGTGTCCAACCATAAGTCAAAACCCTGTTCAGACAGTTGGGCTATAAAGGAAGCAGAGTAAATCTGTTTGGTGTTTGTTAACATATTTTCCTGTGCAGATATTGGTGCAACCTTATAGTAGTACAAGGTTGGGTCAGAAGTGTTAAACCCTGAAAAATATGAGAATTTCTGTGCAAATGTTTTTGAACTACTTTTCGGTGGTGTAGGGCAATGTTCCCACTGGTGGTATGTGAAAACATTTCTGGGTTTGCTCGATTTATGCAAGAAATGATGACCATAATGTTGGTAACAATACATTTTGTCAAAATCTGATCTATCCTCTAACATTTCAGTGCTAGATAATGCGGCAGATTGTTCTAAATCAGACAATAAGTTATTAACAGTTTCAAAATCCCAATCATCAGAAAATGTACTGGAGGTAATGATATCGTTCAATTAAATTTTAAACAAATGTGGAATTTTTAAAAGCTTGGTCGGTCCAAATATATCAAAATTTACTTTGTCCAACACTATACCATCCGGTATAGGAACTGCTGAAATGTTCACGAAGGACAAGTCTCTTTGTTCACGATGAGATGAAACATGAGGTTTTAAAATTAAGGTTACTTTTGACGTTGCAGAGCTCTGTGGAAGATAAGTTCCATTGATGAGCAAGTAGAAAGTTATTACTAATCCTAACCAGAAAAGAAAAAATAAGATACCGGTGATTATCCAAAGTTCTAGCCAAGGTGATACTAAATAAGTTTTTCTAAGAAAGTTAAAAAGTCTTTGATCCGTTGTTTGCGAGAAATTTGGGCTGGCGTCGTTTCAGGTTCACTTGGATCCAATGAAAAGGTATTGAAGTCGATGAAATAGCCAGATGCAGTCCTATCTGTCTTTGGTAGCTCAGCAGGTTTTGTTGAACTTGTGGATTGCTTTTGTTGAGGCATGTTGACGTAGACATCTTTATTTGCTTGAATTGAAATTTGTCTTTCACTTTGATTTTGAGAGTTTGTGTCAAGGGGAACTTGTTCCATTGCATTGTTATTGAATCCGTTGCTTTGTAAAGGTGACTCTTCAAATGTTATGAGTCTTTCTGTTTGTACTTCCTGTATTGTAGCGAGAGGAGTACGTCGGCTACTCAGGAGCCCACGAGGCCTACTATTTAGTATCTGCCACATAGTGTGGTTTGATGAGATCGATTGAGACGAACCTCTTTTTTTTTCCGGCAAGAGGCGGTAGAAGTACAGTTCTTGATCCTTCAACGGCCAGGACAGGTACAGGCTTTCGATGGGATGGCCTGAATTCTTTCTTGTCCACAATCTTTTCTCTGACCAGATCCCCAACTTTAGGGATCCAGGCAGGTCTTGCCGTGGCTGATTTGACTTCCCCAGTGACGCTTTTCTTTGTCTCGACGTTACTTAAGGAGGCTCTGGATTCGTTCAGATCCTGTAAAACAGCCAAACGTTTATTGATGTCAAACGGTTTTTCATCCGCCACTGTGCCTTCACAATCGAGAACAGGTACCCACATTATTGTCCCAAACAGGACCTCGTAAGGAGTTGCACCTCCCAGAGTGCTTCTTGGCTGGTTATTAAGGGCCCGCTGGACCCCAAATAGGTGATTGAACCAACTACCACCCGAGCCTAATACCCTAGCTGTTAAAGATTGCTTTAAGTCACGGTTTTTCCTCTCCACAACTGAATTTCCCTCGGGATGGTACGGAGAGGAGTACCGCAATGCTACATCCAAACCTCCCATGACTTCCTTGTAAGCCCTAGAGCTGAACGTGGGGCCACGGTCAGAATGTAATCTGCCAACTGCGTTAGTCCCTTTAAAGACTCGCAAATCTTTATAATAGTTCGGACGTCAGCCGAGCGCTGAGGCCATACCCATAATAATCTTGAACAGGAATCCACTGCAACCATGATATACTTGTAAGCCCCATCATATTTTAAGGGGCCGCAGTGGTCCAGGTAAATGCACGCGAACGGTCAGTCTGATACTGTCTAATAATGGGATCTGCGCTGGGCGAGCTACGGTAGCCCCATTTATACGTAGACAGATATCGCACTTTAAGACAAAGTCTTTGGTCTGCTTTGTTAACCCTGGCCACCAATAGCGTTGTTTCAGTAAAGAAACTGTCACCTTAACTCCTGCGTGCGCAGAACTCAGACCCTCGTGTGCAGCCAAGATTAAACCTAACCTGCGATCCATGTTTGGTATTACTCTATCCCCCGCTCCAGGAATCTGAGCAAATGGAACGTTTGCATCTAACTTGTAGGAGTACTTGAGTGGAAAACCTTTAGGTAGTGCTTTGCTGTTGTTGCGTGAAGCAATAACAGGTACCATTGTGCTACCGTCTACCCTCGTTTTTGAATGGGTGATTGCAGCTACGGACGCAGTGCGTACTGCCCCCTTCGCGGCTTCATCAGCCAATGAATTCCCTTCATCGTGAACGCCATCACATTGACGACTCAGTGTGTTTATCACGTGAGCCCTTGGTAGTTCGTTCTTCAACTCTGCTACCTGTTCCCATAGTTTCCTATGTTTAATTGTGCCACCTTTTGAATCTCTGAACCCATTTTGTCCCCAATAGTGGAGATATTCGTTGTATGACTGAACACAGTAAAAGGAATCACACACTATCAGTGTGGGGAATTCTCGATCCGTATTTATCAGTGCCAGTAGTAGTGCTTCTAATTCTGCCAACTGAGCCGTGCAGTCTCCGAGAGACTGCGTTTTCGTACAGCTTGGACAGAACTTGCCGTCCTGCATCCTACCTTTTACAATAGCGCATGCTGCACTGTATTGTTGCTTACTCCCTATGGCCGGTTGAGCAGATCCATCGGTGTAAATAATGTATTCATACTGATCTAGAGGCATAATATCATTTGGTAGAGGATATTCTTGTTCGTATTGCAGGAATGCTTGTGTTTTTAGATTTGGGTCATATCTGTATATCTGCTTTCAGGTGCTATGTTTTGGCAGAAAAATCCATTTGAGATATCTAATGTTGTTTTGAATTTTTTCCGCGCAATGTTATTCATTAATGCGGCACTGTGTGCATTCTGAACCGCAAATGTCTTGGTACATGAGTTCAGGTGTCTATAGTCTAAAACTAGACGGTATGAATTGTCGGGTTTCATTACGGGAAACAAAGGATTATTCATTGATGAGGTGCATGGTTCAATTACACCTTGGTATTCAAGTTGATCTAAGATCTCCCTGACCTGTTTTTTAGCTTCCTGTTTTATGGGATACTGTCTTTGTGGAGTTGGGTTTGTTTTTATTGGAATTACGTGGTGGGGTGATGCTTCATCCCACCCTACGTGGTTGCGGTATAATGCTGGAGCAAGGGCTACCGCCCACTCCTGTGCATATGTATGTCTTAGGTGTGCGGGGACTAGGTCGGAGAAAGCTGGAAAAATTACATTTTCCCCCTTTGGGCATTCCATAACAATAGTTGGCGGCCAATCTCTTTCTGCTAATAGGATGTCATAGCCCGAAGTCAGGTTCTCCCAAAAGAGACCCTTAACTTGTCTCGGCTTGTCCCCCTCCATTTGGAGTGTTATTTCATGTAACTTGTGTGGGACACTCACCCTAGTATCAGGCGTTTCCACCGTGATATACTCACTCAACTCCTCTGTCACCAGAAATTCCATCAGGTTCCGGCGAGCTATTGTTACCTCTGCCGTGCTGTCTAGCATCGTCAGAGCCCATTCCCCGTTCAGTAGCTGAGTCCTCAGAATTCTGGGCATGTCTAACTTTGAGACCTGCTACCCTCTTCTTTTTAAATTGAGGTTTTGCTTTAGATTTTTCTTCTTTCTTTGAAGCATAGTCAGAAGTGCGTTGCTTGTCTCTGGACTTTGTACGCTCTTCTTGTCTTTGTTCTGACCGTCCTTCCCTCTCTGAGTTTTTTGATGAACCCTGAAAGGAACGAGAGGAACGAGTATCAGTATCCTGATATCTGTCAGGTTTTTTAATGTTATCTCTATTTCTAAGATTATATCTCCTTTCTGGGGGCTCCTGCTGAGGAGACCTTGCCCTGGAGTGAGATCTGTTCTTTTGTTGTTTATTATTGTCCCATTTCTTCTTTGAAGAAACTGGTGTTTGCTTAGCCTGTTCTTTATCTGAACTCCCCATTAGTTGGGGTTTTCAGGTCTAGCTCCCAGACTGTCTCTACCTAACTCTGCATTAACCCTGGGCAAAGCACTACGCTACGCTCGCGTAGTTTGCGAAGTTTGCGCTACTTTGCACAACGCGAATTGCACGTAGCACAGTGCAAACACGCGTAGCGTAGCGTAGTGCAGCGGTCATTTTTGCTTGCTCGCGGTCCTCAACGTCAAGTTGGCGACCGCGAGCAAGCAAAATGTCATCCCGGCGAGATTCTCAACGCGGGAGGTCAGGTTTCTCATTGCGAGTGGTCGCGTATGCTCGCGACCGCTCGCGATGAGAAACTACCAGTCCGCGTTGAGAAAGCTGCCGCTCGAGTAAAAATGTACTCGAGCGGCAGTAAGACAGCTCGCACTGTGCAAGATGCCGTTTTCAATGATTGCACAGTGCGGACAAGCATCCGGCACTGTGCAATCATTGCGAACAGTGCACTACGCAGTTCGCGTAGTGCTACGCGTAGCTCACGTAGTGCGGACTGCACTTTGCGTAGCTTCGCGTAGCGCTACTTCACGAACTACGCCCAGGCTTACTCTGCATAAGCAGTTTCAATTATTTTAGGTAGTTCTGTCTCCTGTTGTAATGGAGTGAACTCTCTCAGGCGTTGGCGTATTGCCACTGATGCTGCTTCCCCTTTAATATTCGCCAATATTATCGCAGATACCTGGGCAAAGTTATTTAACAACTTCATCCCCAAGTTAAGAGCAGGCTCTGCTCCATACTCATTCTGTATTTGTCTTAATACATCTGGTATTACCGCTAATGAAGGGATACCATAAGTCCTGGTATATATTGCAGCGAAGACTGTGCCCCAAGAGGTACAATCCTCTATAGAGGGAGTTATCCCCATTGGCAAGCAAATAGTAAGTATTCTATGCTTTTCCTTAGGACCTGTGTGTGGAAACACTGCCTCCAGCTGTGTTATTTTTTGTGCTATCAAGAAGAGCATTTGTTCACGTTTAGTGGGTATTTTACCAATCACTGCGTGCAGTGTCTGTGGTGTAATCTTTGTTGTAGGAGTTTGGACTGGTCCTGGTTGTGTAGCCGGTGCGGGCTGAAGTGTGATTGTTCTCAACACAAACTGTGTCATATTTCTGTAAAGTCTTATTAATTCTTTATGCTGTACAAGTAAGTCTCCTCCTGGCATTGTGTCAATGTCAGGATGTGGTGTGTATGCCGCTAAAACTGGCCATGTTGCTCCGTCTCTTCCGAGCGGACCGAGTCTTACTCTATTTCTTGTATGGGGAGGGCGCCTTTAAACCAGTAGAGGTGTTCTTCGTAAGTGAGTGGAATTTCAATGTCCTCATATGGACTATACTCATTTGGTATATCATCTTCTACATAGTAGTGAAATGTTTTGGTTTGTGCATTTGCCTGCGGAATTTAATCCATGAATAGAATACCTCTGTTCTATATGATTTGTGTGCCTCAATCACGAAAGTCACTTGCCCACCCTAATTGTAACACCATATGCTACTAGTTTTAGGGTGACAGCATTTCTAACAATATCTGCAATGTATATTCCATCTGCATCGTCTTCTTCTTCGGCTGAGAAGTTTAGTGCATTTCCTTCATCTACGTCTTTCTGTTCAGTCATTATTTTAGAAAGGAGAGCGTTTCAAGGGAACTGAGATAAGGTGTTATGCACAATTAGGAACACTGTATCCTTCAACCTTGATTAAACCAACAGCCAATACATAGGAATTTTCCTACTCAGCTGCGGCGGATTTGTTCCCTTCCACTCCAGACGTCTCTGGGGAAAATGTGAGTAGGGGTCTCTGAGAATAGCACGACTGAACTACTCAGATTTGACTGTTAAATAAGTGCCAATACCAACGTTGGCGGCGCCATGTCGTGTAGTTCCTATAAGACCTATATAGGATCTGCGCGTTTAGACAACATACACTGCGGGACTGGTGTCCAGACTGATTCCAGACACCCCCACCGGGTATGTTGGCCTGTGTACCAGCTTGCTCGCAATGCCACGATAACCTCCTCTTACCAAGGAGAGAATAGTTCTTGGCAACTATCGAACATGACAACCCTGAGCCTCAGGACCGTGGAAACAGTAACTTACTTTTCGCTCAGTCACTCGTACTCACTTGTTCTCAGAGAGATACACAGAATAAACGGTTGGGGCGTTTTCAATAAGTATTTATTGAACAGTCGTTATTCTAGCGTAAAATAAGTGCACTGAAATCACCAGTAGACAGTAGCATATATAAATGAGTAGCAGCACTAAGAAAGTAAACAGATGGTAGTTTTCTACCATTTTGCTAAAATCATAAATATAGGCGAGTATATAAAATACATGGCAATAAAATGCGTACTCCTACGATGCACCCTAACTAGATGTACCTAAGTGTACCTAGCATGTGAGTAGGTGTAAAGCCAAGAATCCCTCTAGGATAAAGCCAACCCCATTACCTGATGTTAGCCTGCGGGACCTCGTTCTGGTCTCGAGCTGAACACCCCATGAGGGATGTCAGACCACTGCGAGCTGGAGTATCTGCATGCAGGAATCTCAGCGTCTCACGTCAGTGTGTCGGCATGGAAGTCGTGATCTCTTCTGACTATCTCAGCAAGATGTGGTGTTTATATACCCTAAGGTATCCCCAGGGGTTCTACCTTGCTGTGCCAGTGTCGGACTTAGGATGACGTCGGGAATGAACTTTATACACAGTTACTATGCAAGAGATGATGGTCCTGCTGTGATTCCAGGAAACTAAGCATCCTCATGCATAATTTATGAGGCCAGTGTCCAGGGAAAAACCCTACGTACTTATGTGTAGTATTTTAACTGGGTAAAAGGTCAGTCCAAATCCGTTATGTATGTAGTATAGGAGAGAATGTAGGTGAAGGGTTATGATGATACCTAGACCTATATCGGGGTACCTATATGAAATATAACAGGAGCAGTGCCCTTGTTATTATCTAAATACTCCCTGATTGCTAATCTAAGGTGAGCACAATACTCAAAATTGTTGAGCAGATGTCGAGGGAAAGAGAAAGCACGATGAGCGTTCCTGGCCGTTGTATGCATCTAGAATGTTAACATCACCGTATTATGATCAGAGGTAATTTTAGGACAGACCTCTATGTGAGCATTTTCTAAGAGTGCTGTTTTTATAAAAATCATGTTGATGCGTGAGTATTGTTTATGTGGAGATGAATAGACTGTGAACCCTGGCAGTGTTGGACACAATGTTCTCCAAGCGTCATCTAGCTGATGAATATGCAAAAGTTCAAGTATGGCTGCTCAGGTCCTAATCATCCGAGCCTGCTTTTTTCTATTTGTAGTATCGATCTTTTTATCCATAATACAATTAAAATCCCCCATGATTATGAGATCCCCATCCCAACCCAATAATTCAGGGCTTAAATCATAGAAAATGTCCGGGTTGTCAGAATTAGGGCCATAAACCACGCATATTGTGCTTTTATAGCCCGCGATCATCAGCTGGACTATCGCCCATCTGCCTTTAGTGTCAGCTAGCTTACAAAGGACGGTAACCATTGCATTTCTAGATTTTAATATAGCGACCCCCCGAATGGAGACTGTCTGAGAGGTACAAGTTAACAAATCATACCCTACCTGATTCAAGACAATTCTATCTTTATAAGCAAGATGAGTCTCAGTTAGCCCTAAAATCTGTGGCTTGAATGCCTGAAGTTCCTCTCAAATTAATTGCTGCTTTCTGGCTTGATTTAATCCTGCAACATTTCAACACATGTATTTCCTACCAGCCATTGCACCAGCTAAATCCCGCTATCTTCCCCTTTATTCTGTCATCCTGCCTGATTCCTTCTATGTGTTGGCTCCTGACTATCCCTCCCCTCCCTACCCTCCACCCCCACCCAAACATAACAGTGAATTGATGGAGAGTTATTCTCCCTTAAAGTCAACCCCCAACGTGACCCTTCTTGTCCCACCCCACCATGTCTACAGAAAGGAAGGCTGACAGCATACAGAAGACATACTCCCGGACCCTTCCACCCCCTGAGCCCCCGACCCCCGATCCTCTTGTCCACCCCCCTCGCCCACCCCCCTGACACCTCCCCTCATCGTGTACGTAAACGTTTTTTTCCCCCTTTTTTAAACCTAGCTTTCCTTTCCTCCCCCCTCCTTTTTTTTTTTTTTTTAAAGATCAAAGAACTTAAAAAGAAAGAAAAAGAAAAGAAAGAAAAGCAGTGACGAGATAGCCAAGACCACATCGGAGTCCCATACTCATAATCTATTGCAAGTCTTTCTAAAAATCTCTAGGTAGAGTCAGTCTGATATCTAGAAAGAGCTTGGACAGCGGGGTAGCGGGAATCAGTGGAGTCAATCCACCATCTTCTTTTCCTAGCTCAGATAAAGAGAATTACAGATAGATAGATAGATAGATAGATAGATAGATAGATAGATAGATCTACCCTCCTCAGCTGCCATTTGATAACACAGTGAAGTTCCCGATGAGCCTCTTGGGAATTAAGGAAGAGAGCATTCAAGAGCCATTGCTTAGACGAGGCTCTTAAAATAGGACCCCTGATGAATAGGACTTGGCTCTGTTGCTTGGGTTTGAACCCACGAGGTGGCATTTCCTGTTTTTGTCCTTTTATTTATTCCTCAATAGCATCAATTATATGCGCAAATTTCACCTCAGAATTTAGGAGCAGGTGCAGTTGTAGGTTTGAACATTTTCACATAGGAATGGGCACACATTTCGTCAGACTTCAACAACCATCCTCAATATTAAGGCAGCATTTTCTTGCTGAATCTGCTCGTCTCGTCTTTTGTCTTTAATCTCTTTCTGAACATGCGATTGATTTTGCCAAATATTTCTGAACAACGATTGTACCCAAAAGCTACTAGCATGTTTTTCATACTCTGACATACAATCAATTTCAAAACTGCTATATTATTTATTTGAAATGAAAGTATCTGCCATGATAGCATTCCTTCTTGGTAAATGAATTGCAGAAAAATAACTTTATTTAGTTAACAATCGTATAGTTGAATCGCCCAACATCATTTATAGAATGGGGTATTCAAAGTTTATGCATTTTAGAAAAGTTTTAAAAAAAATTCTGAAGCCCTTGTTCATAAGCTCTATATTATTTGAATTCCCATAATGAAAATGGAAATGTTGCAAAGTACTTTCTAGTCTAAATTAGCATTCAGTCCTCGACATTAAAGAACATCTAAAAACTGGAAGAAACGGTGTCGCAGATTTCAAAAACAAGACTTTTGTCGTTTTTGAACTTGTTTTATTCAGATAAATGTTGGCTATTTTTCTAAACTGGTGTGGACTCATTTTGTAATGTTTTCACTGTGTTACTATGTGTGTATGTACAAATGCTTTACACATTGCCTCTGATATAAGCCTGACTGCTCGTGCCAAGCTACCAAGCGGGTGAGCAGGGGTTATCTTAGCTGTGTGAATCCCTTACCCTGATTAGAGTGAGGGTCCCTACTTGGACTGGTGACATACCACTGCCAACTAGGGACCCTATTTCTAACAAGGGCCCTGGGATAGACATATTTTGGGGGGCCCTGTTCGGAACAACTTTGGATTTATGATCCAATTTCAGCTCTTTCATGCCCTCTTTGGCCAGGTCACTGACTGCACAGGCAGACTAGTCCAAATTCTAAATGTGTTTTCATCTAATATTCAGGGATAATGATGTGTGTGTTTCAATATTGCAAAATAGCAGCAGCTCACTAATATTATTGTAAATAATTTATGTGACCCACTGTCATTACTCATATTTGAGGTCTTGTTTTGATGTGGAAGGAACTTTTTTATGAATTTTGCACGGTGTTGAAAAACATAAACGCAGCATTTCTCTACAAAATACCTGTAACAGACCTCTACGCATTACCCGAATTAAAAATAAATTAAAGGAAAAAGGTATTTAAAACAATCTAGGTTTAAAAATCATTCAAGGTCATCAGGGCAGGACTGTCTGGAAAAGAAAGCCAAATAATCAGAACATTCAACACCTCAGTGTTTTTAGAGCCACCTAGTGTGCAGCCCTGGAAACTGCTTCCTGCTGCTCAGCTTTCGGATACAGTGAATAGAACAAGGATTGTGTAGAACAATGTCTACGGTGCAAAGCAAGATGCATGAGAGGAGCGCCATAAAAACTGCAAAAGTTAATAGTGAGGGAAGGGCCAGGTGACAAACTCACGACTGGGGGGCGGGGCATCAACTCGTAATGTTGGCAGTAGTACGTGTGCCATTTTTACAGTTTTCTGAATTTGTCCTCTAGGATAACCAACTAAACTTGCTCAGCATGTTGCCTGTCCTCCAGTGACTGTGGCATGGTGATTTATTGCCATACTCGGCTAGTGATGCCAGCCATACTTGGCACATGCACCGGCACAGACATACCTGTGAGTTGCCAGCCGTGACCCCTCTTGTTCTCCGAAATGATCCAGCGGCCAAGAAGCAGAGAACAGCCAGTACCATGACATGTCCCTGATTTTTTGATTCATTCCCCTGTGCACTCCCCCATTTAAGTCTGAGTAGTACAGTTTTGTGTGCAGAAAATTACGCACATGTGCTGAAATATTCCAAACACAGTAGTTAGGCTACTACTAGGCTTATATTTCCAAATGGGGCTTTTTGGGCTGCCATTTCACATACAATGTACCTGTCACTTAGCGTACTCTCCTGCGTGTTCAGAAATGTGTTTTTTCTAAATTGGTCAGTTTTGGGGATTTTCTTTGCAATAATGGGAGTCGTTACATTCCGTTTTTGCTGGTGGAAATCTGGCACAGAATTTTCCATGCTCAAAAGCAATATCACCATCATTGTATCACTTTTACAAATGCAATACAGCATTAACCGAGCTCTTCAGATAGTGCTCAGAAGCGCTTACTTCCGAAATCCAACGCTGTGCCCAAATTATCACACTCAAAATGTTCTTTATAGCACACACACACAAAATCTTATTGCCATGCAAGTTACAAAAACAAATGTCTCTAACCAAAAAAGGATTCGCATTTAATAGTAATTTCAGACACAATCATTCCGAGTTTTTGCTCTCCGAGTTTTAATTAATAAAATGCCTTCACATGAATATGAAAAAATTACTTGAGGTTAACTCTCGACGCTGCTATTAATTAGCACTAGAAGAAGCGCCCTGTGACGTTTTTCATAATCAAATCACGTATTTTTAATTCCCAAGAGGTCCTTTCGACCTCCTTCTGACTTGCACAATGACCCTATCTAATTCTTCCTCCTTACTCGCCAGTCGCGTCGCGCGCGCGCCTCAAAGGTTTGGAAGTGCTTTTGCTCAACCTAGAGTGATATTTATGCGGCGAAGTATAACAACATGGTAATATATGCTGCCGAGAATAAAAGGGCGCTCTGCTCCACACCTTGGCATGCCTGATGGAAATATGCTGTTCCGTTCAGATCGATGAATTCAAATGCGCAGTTCTTCGCTGAAGGCGGTTTTAAATTAGGCTAATAAATTGCTTCTCTCTTCCCTGCGTGATAATGCATTGCATTATCTACTAAAGCACATGCATTGTTTGACTGACTAGCGGCGAAGAAATTAAATGTTAGACGTAGGCCAGATGCGCCTAAAGACGGGTATGAGGTATGGGTCTGTCACCGCCGGGTCTCACCGGGACGGCAGACAGGATGCAGGTTTTGGAGCGAAATTCTCTAAGTGGGTCAGTGCTGTGACTGATAACACGCGTCCGATCTTATCCTGAGGAGCAGCCGAGCTGCACGGTGCCCGCCAACTCGTTTTTTGGAAGTGTTCCTCGGAAGGTAGACAGTCATTCTTTAAAAAGAAAATGTCATTTTAAAAAGAACCCAGAAAGGACAGTTTGAAAGAGAGAACTCCGCTATCTCTGACTGCCAGGAACAGCTGGGAGCGGCTCATTCATTATCAGTCCTGCAAGCAAATGATCGGACGTCTGCCCCTGACCCCCTGCCTTCCGCCGTCCACCTCTCCCTTCTGCGCGCGCTTGATGTAGCGGTCAAGGGGAAAAACAGATGTGCTTTGCAGCAAATGATAACAAACCTCCCACCCCCTTCACCCTCAACCCAGCGATTCAACACCACCGCCCTTACTGCGCAAACACCCCCTACAATGAAGAAAATGCAAACACTTCAAGACTGAAATATTCCTGACAAGGATGAAAAATGCCTGACTATCACCTAAGATATTCAAGAAGGTGGTAAAGCAATGTGTGGCCAGAGTATTATTACATACAAAGAAACACAACACAGGTGCATGTTAAATGAACAGTAATGACTGGACCATTGTCTCCTTGAATTGGCAACAGCTTTCAGTTATTGTGAATACATGTAAATATACACCCACATTTATTGTGACCTGGCATGAGCCGTAAGGCCTGCAGCTGCATTCCACCACTTCCTCCGGTCTCAACAGGCCAGAGGGAAGTAGATGAAAGAATGCTGCTTCTGACAATGTATCCCCCACCTCCCCTCGGGTCTCCACAGACCAGAGGAAAGCTTGAGATTCATGTGCTGCAGGACCACGAGGCCACCACCACCTCCCCACTGGCCTTCACAGACCTAGGGGAACTAAGGGGGAGGTAAGTTCTGAATAGGCGTAGGCAGTTTTTGGGATGAACTACGAATATTTGTGGAGTTATCCTGAAAAATTATGGAAAGCTGTTCATATTCACGGCTCCATTGTGCTCCCAAATCTTGCCACAAATTTGTGGCGAGGTTCAGGAGATCCTGCTAAATTTTTGCCATTTTTTAAAGTTCTGTATTGTAATTGCATTTATATAGTGCTTACTACCCCTGACGAGGCGTCGAAGCGCTTTTTCGGTGAATAGCATGCTACTCCGGAACCCATAAAGGATTAGTGTTGAATTAGTATAGTGAAATATAAAAGTAATTTGAGTGGTGGATAGGTTAGTCAGTTATTTGGATTCAGAAGGATAGCGGAAGGAAAGAAGAGGGAAAAAAGGTTTGTATTTATATAGCGCTTGTTACCCCTGATGGGGTGTTGAAGCGCTTTTTTGGCGATGGATGGCAGACACCCAGCATGGAGATGCAGTTTAAAAAAATACACTGTGTGCATAGCAGTGGCCCCGGAAGGTAGTGCAAGCTTGCTTTCATCTGTGTGGGCAAGAGCAGATCGCAACCTGCCAGTGCATGATGTGTTTTTTAAAACCCTGCAGTTGAGGACCAGTACCTGCTAGGTATTGCTTCATCCTCCCCAAGACATAATGCCTATGAAGAAGGGAAAGGCCAAGACAAGTAACAGCTGCCAACTATTTTCCTGACCTCTCCCTACAGAGACATATTATGCCGACTATTTGGTCTTCAGTGGAACACTGCTACAGCCAGAGGACACTTCCCTTCAAGGAAACAACAGAGAACTCAACCACTAGGAATGAAGAATTGGATTGAAATATATATTATTTTTGGGTAGCATTTGTATACCACATCATACCACTGTCGTGTGCACAAATTGCTACCTTTTAATTGTTTTCCTGGCTGCACGTTCAGAGTGTGTGGTTGGAAAGATGTTGGGTGTATTGAGTCCTATGTTGGAGATGCTGTGTAAAGTCCATGACGTTCAAAGACATGCTACGACTCTGGGGTGGTATGCGGTGCTATGTCTTATATTAATGGAGAGACGAAAGAGTTCAATTCACAACTGCATCTTCTAGTATGTAAAGCAGTGCTCCAATAATGCTACTTACTACAAAATGAAATTCACTAACCTCCGGTTGGACATCTTCAACTCTGTGTCTCCTATCTTTACTGAAAGGGCATCTCCTCCACACATACGTATATGTTTTTGTAGTAAATGTGAGGGGGACCAGGGACAGAGGTTGGTAAATGGGGAATAATTACTACAAAATGGGAGGAATTTAGGGAAATTTAAGGAACGGTATGGAGGTCATGCTAATAGAAAACACACACACAAATGAGTAAGACAATTGGTAAAGTCATAGAAAAAATATGAAATTTCCTATTTTTCTCCAGTGTTCTCTGCTGCCTGTATTGTTTTTTATGTGAATGCGTTGCAGCATCTGTGATTGTCCATGTGTTAATTGACTTACTCCAAAGTTGGGCTGGAGTACACTTGAGCCTGTTTTGCACCTATTAGAGCTGTAGCAGAAGTGTATTTGTGAATAGCAATTTTGTGTTATCCTTAAAAATATATTACAAATTTTAAATTAGAAATATTTTTGAAAACATGTTACAACAAAGTTTACAACAAATGGAACATACCTGCTAATGCAAGAGAATAGGGAGTAATGACTCGGGACTCCACCACCCATCTGCAAGTGAAACTCATTACAGCATCTACAAATCACATGCAGGTTGACCCCATAAGAAATCAACTCACACACCAAAGTTTTTTGGGTTTACTATGTCGATGAATGTTGTTATAGCTTTGTCCCTCCTTTTCAGGAACAATTATTTGTGGACAAGAGAGAGGGTTTACAAGCAAAGGCTCAACATCTTTGGCATGTCAAGGGAAGCAGTCATTGCCAGATACTGCTTCTCAACTGAAGTGATGCTTTCATGGTTGGACTCTGAGCACCTACAGTTTGCTCACTGGCAATTCTTGCCCATGTGAAAATACTAGCTGCACTTCATTTAATGGCCACTGGGTCTTTACGGAGGTCACTTCAGACAACGTAGCTCTTCACAGAAATTCCAATCTAAGGGCCATATTTATGTGCGGAATGCATTGCTTTTGCACCACGAAACAGGGAGCATGTGCGACGCAACCCTAAAAGTACATTTATCAAGCCATCTTGTGTGGCCCTGAGTGGCTTGATAAATCCAGAGCAACGGCACAGGGAGCAAATCACTGGTTGCATTACTCTGCCCCAGGGAGGCGTTCCATGGGTGGTGCGTTGGTGTTCACACCCAAACCCCATGGATTTTGATGCATTCCCAGATCTACCATTACTGATAGACTTGGGAATGCACCAAAATGCTATGCCTTCTCTGCGGAGGTGTAACAAGGAGAAATATCTTTGTTTCTCCTTGTGTTTTTCCTCTGCCTCAGGGGATTGTTTCAGGGCAGGAAGGAGCTCCTTTCTGCACAAAAACAATCCTGCTTACAATGCAGGCACCCTTGCTCCATGGTGCAAGAGTGCCTGTGCTGGCGCTAGGCTAGAGCTGGGAAAA
Organism: Calotriton arnoldi; assembly: GCA_963921515.1. Lineage (NCBI taxonomy): Eukaryota > Metazoa > Chordata > Amphibia > Caudata > Salamandridae > Calotriton > Calotriton arnoldi. The sequence continues at coordinate 18,398 of CAWUFW010007015.1, forward strand.
GGCAGGAATGCACCGTATTGAGTTAAATATGGCGCATTCCTGCCCTTTCCCTGGCACGCAGTGCAGTGCAGCAAGGTAACTTGCAGTGTTGCGCTGCGTCACTTCTACATAAATTTGGGCCTAAGTGCTTGCACCAGGTATTGAGATGCATCACCAGAAGAGTGCATCATCTCTTTGCCACAGTTACTGGAGGAAAAGCAAAGGGTGGTAAGGGAATTATATGCCTTTGCCCACTTTTCTCATGTTTTAGGTGTCATTGATTGCACCTATGTGGTTCTTTAAACATCTCACCACAGGGAACACCTTTTCTGCAACAGACACCACAAGCAAGCTGTCTGTGATGTCAGTGGCTGGTTTACTGATATGCATGATTCCTTTTCTGGAAGCACACAGGACAGCTTCATCTTCTGGCAGTCACTATTTAAATATCGATTGATTGCTGGGGATTTCAGTGACAAGTGTCTCATGGGTAATGCCGGTTATGCTCTCTCTCTCTTTCTCTCTTTCTTTCTCTCTCTCTCTCTCTCTCTCTCTCTCTCTCTCTCTCTCTCTCTCTCTCTCTCTCTATCTCTCTCTTTCCATCTCCTCACATCTTTCTGATGTGCAACCACACTATCTCAACAGATGTACAACAGGCCCCACACATGTACACAAGCCATCATTGAATGCACTTATGGTATTCTTAAGTAACACTTCATATGTCTTGACCATATGAGGTTGTGGTACTGTAATTCCTTGAAATTGTGTGGAAAATGGTAGCAGCCTGTTGCATGTTGCACAACATCACTATGAGACCGGACTGAGTTATAAACATCACCCCTGAGCTATAGCCACATCCAGGTTCCGGGGTGGGGAACTGAACTGAGGTCAGTGTATGCAGGTGTGGGATCGACTAGTTGACTCATTTTTCACTTGAGACGCTAGTTTGTTGCATTTATGTGGTTGGTCCGAATCATATCAATTATGAATGGTGGACACTTACACTTTCCTTTCACTCTTATTGACTCTCTTTTGCATTTGAACACTGAAAGAAAACATTCACATATTATGTACCCATTCAAGCTTATACCTTATATTTATTTAGATCATGTTCCAGTCAACTCTCTCTAACAATTATCCTCCTCCCCCATTGTTGTAAGAGTCCTTTGTATCAGGCATTGTGACCTCCGCATGTGACGTGGAGACTCAGGATGTGGTGTTGAAACCTCAGCACATGGGGCGCAGACCTCCTTCTCAGGGCAGAGATCTCTACAAACAGGAAATTACACACAGGAAGAAAGCCATTTTCTGGTGATGTTGAGTTATCATCTCACCCCAACACCATACACTCAGATCCTTTGAACTTAAATGACACCTTGCAAGGGGAAAAACACAAAATAACATCTAATGTGGGATTCTAAGGTGTCCAGGTACCGACAAAATCTGTCAGAAAGCTATGCACATCTCCGTGAAATTAATCTGCAAGCACTCATTGCTTAGGATATAATAAGCTGTGGTTCATACTTTTGCCCATAGTAAAATGCCACCTATAATACCTTCAGCAAGTCCCAGTCTTTTTACCCAATAAGACTTTGCATTGTGGAACATATACTTGTGTACTTCTAACTATATATATATGAAGCGAAAAATCTTCAGTGTGCTATTGATTAAAATTGAAGACTGTCTGAAGGTGTCACACATGACCTGAAGCCACCTGACCGCTATGTAACTTATCTTGTTTTCAGCATAAGGGCAAAGTGCACGGTGCAGGTCAAATCTTGCTGAAAGTCAGATGGCAGTGCGGAAATAATAGAGCACTTAATGTCCATGCTGCCTCTTATGTCTGTACTGGCACATCTGCAAGAGAATCAGGCAGTTGGGCCACAATGTTATGGACATGCTGTGGTTGTGGGTGCAACTAGAGTCTGCTCAGTGGAGGGACAAGGAGTGGGTGTTCATACCCCAGTCCTTTCTCTAAACTGCAGCCTCCTGTTTGGTGGGAGAGGTTGAGTATGAAACAAGGAATGGGGAAAATAAAAGGCAAACAGCGTTCTCCAAGTCTGGTTTAGGCGATGTTCTTAAAGGGCATCCCCTGCTTCCTTTGAGGCCACATCTCAAAAGGGCAGAGTCACAGATAGCAATGAGGCAAATCAGGAATAGCACATGTTATCCCTGGCGGCTCCCAAATTATGTCCATGTAGGTGAGGATTGGTTTGTGTTGGATGAAACCCTGCTCAGTGTCTAGTTATCTGCAAACCCTAGAAGGCCCAGGCCTGGTCTCAATAAATCAAAGGAAGGCACCAGTGGCCAAAGGAGAGAAGAGTGAGTGTGACTCAACAGTCATGCACCCTTAATCCAAAGACTGCATTACAGGAACCACAAGCACATCTATACCTTTTAGAAATAATCTTCATAAAAGTATTAGGGATAAGGTAGGTCACAGACAGAGGGAGTGTATCAGCAGACAATATCCACTGGGCAAATTAACATTTGAAAAATGGAACACAAATGGACCCTCATCGAATTCATCAAAACCATCAAACACCGAAAACCTCATCGGCATGCATGTGTTCCTTTCAAAAGTGCAGCCAACCACTAGAAGTGATTTTTGATGGTTAAAAGATTTCCACTTAAATCTTCAGAGATTAACAAAGAGAGTTGGTAAAATTGATAAAGGACTGGAAAAATCGCAATCAAAATGAAACCATGCACAATCGGGAAGTTTTAAAATTACTACCCTTAACAAAATCATATGTAAGTAAGGAATCTAGACAGAAGAAGTGGAACCTGTGTAAGTATTATGATAAAAACCAGGCGCAATGGGCATTGTTTCAATTCACAGCCTTCAAAACTGGAATTCGCCACTAAAGACTATACTAACTATAACGCAACATTAAATGAAGTAGAGATTTCACTTCAAAAGTTAACTAAAGAATGGAGATGTTGAAAGACACAAATTAGATTTAAAGGAGAGTAAACCTCATGATTTAAGCCGCGGGGGTATCTAAAAATAAGTACATTTAACCACTGAATTGAGCACATAAGTAGTTGATGACTGGTGGAAGAGGTCAGTGGAATACAGAAAGGAAAGAGAGGGGTAAGGGTAAATGGGCAAGGGACAGGACAGAGAGTTTGAAAAAGAAGAGGGGTATTGTGAAGGAGAAGGAGAAAGCAACAGAAAGAAAAGGTAAAGCAGAAAGCTAAAACCTAACGTATATACCCAAAGGAGAAGAAAGGAAAAATAAAAACAGAAAGTGTAAAATGGGACGAGGAGAATAAACAAACAAAGGCGAAGGAAGGAGTAGAAGGAGGTTTAGGAGCCAAAATTGTTTATGCAACAAGACATTTGGGGAAAGGTAGAGGATTCAATAAAGGAGTATGGGAATGGAAGAGGAAATGTGTAAAACACGGGAAAGAGATGGAGTACAAAATGGCAAACAAAGGAAAGTAAAAGTCGCTTGTATTAAAGGCAAATGGTAAAGGCGGAAACTACTGAACATTTGACAAGACAGCAAGAAAAATCAACAGCTGGGACCGTAATGGCTTAATTAATCATGAAAATAGGAACAACATTATGGCCTATTTGTAACTAAGGCATTGAGGAAGCCAACATATAAATATCTTCAAGAGGCACTTTGCAGGGTCATTATAAAGGGTGTGTTTTCAGTAAAATAGTGAGAAGAACCACCAGAAAAGATAAAGAACTGAGATGGGTGATGGTCAATAAATAAAAGAAGAACAAAATGCATATTTAAGTAGCACGTTTTTGCCTGCCGCTGTGGCAGATACTTTACAGCATCGGTTATAGAACTGAGAGACTATCTGGAACCGGTACACAGAGAATGAGATTTTAGTTGCATCCCAAAGTAGATTGATACATATATCCAGACTGGGAAGCCCTGAAACCTAAGATGAGAAATGGTTTGAAATGTACAATGGACAATGTAAATTTGAAAGACAAAAGAGATCATTTGAGTCACCGAGGGTCAGATGTACAGGAAGAGGAGTGAAAAGGCCACTGCACAAGCAGTAAGTGATGTAAGTGATGGATAGTTGGTTGCAACACTATCTAGTTAGACAAGCCACACAACTGATTAAGAAGGGATTTGATTTTCTCTGGGCTTTAGGATACCATCCAATGGCCCTAGAGTGTGTCGTTTGGGCAGGAACTTTTAAATCTTTGAGAAACAGCAGAAAGTTTGTACATGGCAAGCTGGCATAATATGTCAGGGTCGAAATAGTACTTTCCTATCTAATCTGATCGTCTCACGTTTTGCCATTGCTACTACGAAAGTGGCAAGTGAATTTAGATAAAGTATTTCGCCAACCAACTTTTCTGAACAAGGCGCATGTTCAGTGTTATTCTCCAACATCAATTTGTCAATGCAAATGATAAGCAACTATGAAGTGGGGATAAACTGGCTACATATGACAACAAACATTAATTTCAACATTAACCAGTGCTTTCTAACGATTTCTGTCTATTCGGTATACAATTTGTAGGGTACATTTATGTGTAGAGGGCCATGCCAGTGGTCTCTGCCATGTTCAAGACATTTTGCAAGTTCCTAGAAGGGGTGGTACACAAGTTATAGGGGTCAGCACATATTCTGCAGTACATTGATGACTGTTTGATACCAGAGAGGAATGGTGGGCAGCAAGAATGTTTAAGACTGATGAAGGTATTTAAGAAAGAATTTGCGGTACTACCTGCATCAGAGAAGACGGAAAGCCCAGCTATGTAACTGGTAGTCCTAGGCAAAAGCTGACTACACATTTGTGTGAAAATTAGATTAGAGATTCGAGGAAGAACAGGGCATTTGAAATTCTGAGGAGGGAGAAATTTGCCCAGTGTGAGCATTTTATTGGCACAGATGGCACAGGCAGAGGTGCATGGGGTAGTGTTTATACATGAAGATGGGAGGAAGGTGAAGCATTGGTTATTGTAGAAGTTTGTGGGATAATAGGGCTGGCTTCTGAGGGTATTTGGCAGTCACTAATTTAGACTGAGGCAGCTGCAGATATTTATTGCCTAGGAATGGGGAAGGGGACCCTGAAGTGTCTGAAGAAATGAAAGGCGAACAGTGTATAGGGCTAAGTGTTGCCTACTGGACAAAGGAAAGGCATTAATTATTTGATGGTGTTCAATTTATTTAGGGTATAGTGGACGAGGAAACAAGAAAATGGAGGTGTAGATCTGTGGAAACTCTATTGTCAAGTGGCTGGGAAACATAGGAGCAGGCAGTGTTTTGGGGCAATGCAGGGACTGGATTATGAGAAAGTGGTGGTACAATTTTCATGGCAAGAAGATATGAGATGAGCAGGCTGTTTCATGTAGTGTGTGAGCTCGGGAAAGAGGGGCTAAAGCCAGATGTCATACTGCTATATCTTGGGGAGAATGCTTTAATACCACTGACTGAATAAGAGCTGATAAAAATGGTAAAATGAGCTCTGAAGGTAATACGGAACAGGTAATTTCAGGATGAAGTTATATCGGCTCAATTATTGCCAAGGACAGTCTGGAGGCGGGGCAAGAAATCGACAACCATTAGCAGCACTAGGAGGAAGATTAGCACATCAAGAACTTGTGGTTCTGCAAGGTGCAGGGGATTTGGCTGGTTAGCCACCTGGACATTGTGTTTAAGTTGCTGGAGTTATTTTGGCATGATGGGGTTCACCGGCCACTGCACGGGATCAAAGCGGTATCTGGTGAAACTGATGTAGGTCATGGAAGAGTGATGTAGAAGAAGGAAGGGGAAGCATTAGGAGATGTGACAGAAAGGACATTTCATGGGAATGTTTTTATGGTGGAAGAGATGGAGATCTCCAAGTAGGTCATTTGGAACATCAGGGAAGAGTAAAGCATAAACAAAATTAAGGTCATGTGAAATCAGAGTTAGGAAGCCCTGGATCAGATCTCGGCAAACACAACAGTAGATATCTGAATGTAGTGGGGATGAAAGAAGTAAAGATAGAAGTAGACAGGAAAAGTTAATTACAGAAACATTTGTTTGAATTTTGTGGTAGGATGGGGCATTCGATCCAAAACAGTGGATGGAGTTTTTAAGGTGGGGGAAGGAGTTAGTTGCTCAATGTCAGAACATTGATAGGTCATTTATATTTTGTTTTGGATGAGTTAAATGGGAGGCAGCGGATAAAGGAAGTCCGGCTTCACTTATTCCAACAAGAACACCTAAGGTTCTCAAGAAGTTTTTACAATGGTTACAAAGGAAGACCAGTCACAATAATCTTCAAGGTAAGATTGTATTTATTGCAGTTAAGTAGAAGCCTACCAACAGAGGAGGGGAACCAGAATATCTTCTGACGGTTCTCCTCCATATATTCTAATGTTCTCCATTCTGCATTCCATGAGGTAATTGCACATATCTCCCTAACAAAATAGCTATAAATTTAACAATGACATGACCAATCAACCCCACCTTATCATAATACTGTTAAACATCATACTTAAACCATAATCTTATAAACAATGTATTTTGCTGCAAGTGATAATAAAGTATAAAATTCACAACCAACCATCAGTTGTCTGCTATTTCATGTGGACATGTAGGCATCCCAAATGTAATGAAGGATAAAGTCATACTTACAAAACCCTCATCCATTCAGAAGAATTTATATCAAACTTATTTTATAACCGCTGCACTTTGAATGTACTTTTTTCTGTCTTCTGTATGAATCCCAATTTCTTCAATATAGTCATGGAGTACGTTCTCGTCCCCAACTTTTGCTTTTATACCATCTAGTACTCAAACACTTTGCACTTATTCACTATATTTCCATCCCTTAATTCAACTTATTGTTTACCCACTCTCACTTCCTTCAGTATACTTGAATCCTTTTGCACAAACCTTCCAAACTTCACACTTACCAGATCCCCTACTTTAAAACCATTACAACTCACACACTTTCATCCAATATCTTTCCTTCACACAATGCACATCCTGATTCCACATTTCTACTTTGACATTACTCTGCAGAAAGTACACATGGTTACACATGTGACATATTCCACTGTATTTTAATATGTCACCCATAGGCGCGGTGATCAGTTGCACACCATTATTGATCAAAATCTCTTTAGGAAAATACTGCTAAAAATAGCTTTTAAAAACATCACTACTTTATTGATCTGTGTTACAAATTCGACCTCCAGCCATTGAGAATAGCAATCTAATGCAGCATTGGCATATTGGGAGGATGTTTCTAATATTCTGAATGGTCTTGATATGCCTAATGATATATTCCATCAGAGATCTCCACTTCTTTGAAATTTATTGCTCTATGCAGATTCCAACCAAGATTTACAAAAACTTTTTTGTAGTTACAGATGCTCTGACTCAAAGTTAATGACAGCTAAAAGGTTTTTGCCTATGCATAAAATCCATTTTAGAAGTCTGCAAAGTTTACCCACTCGTAAAAATGGTTTGCGACTAGATACCAATTGAGTATATGGGAGGGGTGCCTTTTGAGCGTCCCTTCCAAATACCAAATCGGTATCAGGTTCATCAATAGTTTGCAATCAGAATTCTGGTCACAATATGTGAGGTAATAAGCCCTGCCTGGCGAGGGCATGAGTTATAGTTAATTCAGTTAACTATAACTGGTGAGTTACAGTGTTTTTTAGCATAAAATGTAACGTTTCAACTGAAATTTCCACCTATCTATAACGTCACAGTGAATTTCCAATGTTTTTTTAATGTAAAGTGATATAGTATTACCAAAACTTACATGCAGCAAAGACCTCTTTGCTGGCCAACCTCCATGGTCTTTCCCCTCCCCAAGGCCCCACCACTTTTTTTTCACAGCGCTATGTTGCTACAGTACTACTGCAAAATTATATAGGAGCCACGCTGAGCCCCGCAGTAGTACTGCAGTACATCTGTGCCGCAAAACAAATCTGTTTCATTTGACTCTCGGGGATGTCCCTCCGGAACTCCCGCAACCCCCACAAGTGCCAAGGGGTGATGGTACCCCTACCCTGCCCTCTTATTATTATTGTTTTTTTTTTAACGACACAGAGAATGAGTCCTCGAGTCATAAAATGGTAGCTGACACTTTCTCTTCACGTTGTAGCCAATAAATGAAATCATGTGTTTTGACCTCAGGGTACAGCAGTCCTCTGCGGCAGTTCCGGGGTGGTAATGTGTTGCGATATATATACATACATTTTGAATCTTAATTTTGCAAAAACTACTGAACAGATTTATACCAAACCACAAAAAGTACACTTTCTGGGTAAAGCTCTAGCTTTCTGCCAAACTTGGTGTAATTCTATTGAGTTGTTTTGGCTGTAGCACTGTTCAATTTTCCTATGGGAAATTGCATTGGGAAACTGAGTTTTGGGACCACCACCTTTCAGTCAGCCCCCGCTTGATGGACCACCCTGAAACTTTTCACAAAGTAGCTGAGTTGACGTAACTTTTTTTGTGGAAAGTTTTGTGAAGATACGTCAAACAGTGGCAAAGTCATTAGCAAACCAAAAAATCTATTTCCTATGGAAACTCGGTCCTAACTATAACTAATCAGTGGTGACTCCTACTGTGTCTGCGTCTGTGTATTTATATATATTTATATACTGGAAAAAAATAGGAGGCTAAAGTGACGTTATAGTTAGATATGGTAAGAAGATCTTATCTAACCTCAGAAATTCACTGAAAAAAAACCAAAGGTCATAGTTATGTGTTGAAAAAAACCACAAAAACCAACACTTAAAAAAAAAAAGACACAGAAATTTGCCAGTTATAGTTTACTTAGCTAGCTATAACTTGCACCACTGCCATGCACTGCTTATGATCTTACATATTACATCACTCATGACATGTTAAATGACATCATTGATATCACTGATGACATCTCAAATTACATTATTCATGCTATCACTGATGACATCATCCAATGAATGTGAGCGTTTGTTATATGCTTTTCATACTAGAAATTATTCAGCAAGCTACACCTTAGACTCAGTTTTCTACTGGACCTGTAGTGCTAGTGTCATCCAAAAAAAGCTTGTATGGTCCATCAGTACCATAGAAGCTGAGCAGCTCCTGCGGGAGCACAGCAATACCTCAAAGGAGGGCTGCACTGGATCCTGCAGCAGTACCATGGTACCTGCGGCAAGATTTTTTTAAAAACTTTTGTTCCCTGTGGTGGTAAGTCCCTCTGGGTCCTCCCCTCAAGTGCTAGAGGGTCACGGTGTGCCTACCCTGCCCCCTCATATTTTTTAAAAACAACTTCAGGATACAGGTACGGAGTTCCCGTGCCCTGCAATAGTGGCTGCAACATTTTTCTCCAAGTTGTGGCCAGCCAATCAGATTGCTCGGTACCACAGGACCTATACCGGTTCTGCAGTACTGAAAAGGCCAATGGGACAGAAAAAGCTCTCTTGGCTGATCAGAAGCCCTTACTTTTAGGTTCAAAACTGTGAGTGATTGCGCTAGCGCATGTGTCTCACTTGCGAGATACTGTTGTATACAAAATGGGCTTGCAGCCCGCCCATTTCTTTACCATTTGTTGGCTTCACGTCACTCTTTTTTAAAGCTGTTCTAACTGGACGGTGCAGGCAAAATGTCACTTCCGACGCTTGCTGTGGAGCAGAACAGGGGCGGTTCCTCCATTAGGGCTGTGGGGCTGCACCCCTCTGAAATTCCTACACATTTACATAACAACATTATTATTAAATAGATCGATTTATTTAGAGATATGATTGAATCTCTAAGTAAATCGATGTATTTAAGTCTGGGCTGGGCTGAGTGTTTCAGGCTGCCTGCCCCGCCTCGCTCTGAAGTAGGAGACGGAAGCCAGGCAGTAAATCAACTTTTGGAACTCTGACACAGGACCCAGGGCTTTCTGTTGTAAAGCCCATCATTGCCATTGTGGTCTGGGGTTGTATGCACTCTGTAGGCCAGTGACATAATCAGCGTCACAGGTTCGGGAGTCGGAGACTTCATCCCTGTGTGACTTCCGACGTCCATCATTCAAAGGTGTAGATCACACCCTTTCGTCATACGTGAGAGTGGATGCAAGCACGTCTGATCCAGTGCCTTGTTCTTGGTAATGGTAAGTGTTTGCAAGCTAAAGTTGTGTTATGTCTATTGTGCTGAGACCCCTCATCACGCTAACCTCCCCCACTGTGACACCCCAGGCCCTGACTGTACGTCGCTGGCCCCGTTAGAAGTGGAGGTGCAGCGTTTGTTCCACTGCGAAATGGATCCAAATATTGAGCAGGCTTCGTTCTTGTTCCCTTGCGAAGTTTATCCAAATATCCGAGGCGAGAAATATGTCCTTACACTGGACAGTTAAGAACTGAAATCGAGATCTGCTTGTCAAACTTACACTTTGGCACTTTGCAGTTTCTATAACTACATTGGTGCTGTAGTGATTGTTGCACACGTTCGATCAAACACAATGAAAACGTTTACAATGGCAGTAAGATGCTCCTGGGCACACCACAAATTAGCAAGTTTGTGAAAGAACAGGTGTTTTACCAAATGCCCTCGGGGACCGGTTCAGAGAATGTGACACTCCCCTGCTAGACACCCCATCTTCTGTGAGCAGGAGTGACGAGCTGTAAAACTTTCTAGCTCGGAGCTGCTGAGCTGACCCTGCAGGCCAAAAGGCAGTAGTTGCACTCCGAGCCAGAGACAGAGACACCACCGTGTAAAACAAGAATAAAAGAGGTAAAACTATTTATGACTGCCTGGATTCTGTGCACATTTTCAGGAAACAGCTTTGACTCAGTCAAACAGTCTGCGTGCTGACGCCAACGAACGCATAAATATCATGGGTTTCGAGGCTATGTGACATCACAACAGTGATGATGACTGCGTGACGTTGTGGCAAATGATGGCAAATGAACATCGTATAATTTCTATTGTAGCTTGTTTGAGGGAATTTTAATTAATTGTGATAATGTTGTCCTTTTATGTGAGCTATGGTGGATTGTGTGACATGATCACTGAAGTTTTTCGGACGCCCGTTAAAAAACAAATGTACACCTGACAAATTGCTTACTGCTTCACACGAGTTACAAAACAATGGAACAGCCCGACCAGCACAAACAAGTAATCAAAGGTTTAACAATGTGGCCACAGAAAGAGGTTAACGTTTATCTCAGAGTCTCCTTTTTGTCCAAAAATATCAGTTTCCTTGCAAAGAATGAATGCCTGGCAATGTTTCTATTCTAGTTTGTCCAGCTTTTAATTTTTCAGAGACTGGAGCTTGCTGGCATCTTCCTTACATGGCCCCGCCCAGTACCACTAACAAGTGCTCTTTCTGTCTGCATGTGTGTATTTATGTTGCATACCCCAGCTGAAAGGTAGCAGTCCGAGATGGTGAATAAAGAATTAATAAATATCGGAGCCTTAGTTCAGCTCTAAAAATAACGAGTTCAAGGGTGACTGATGGAATGCCATGGAACAGTGTTTAACTGCGGTTTTAGCAATTGGCCTGTGCCCTGTTGGGTGATGTCAACTATAGTATGTATGTCTACACTTTCACAATTGCTTTATAAACCATTTTATTTTGTCAAATTGTCTTTAAAATGCACCATTTGCACTCTTTTTTCCCCCAAAGTTTCTCAGGGGAGAATCTCCCCCACCCCCCTTATGACATTCATGCTCTCTCCACTCACTCGCAACGCATCACTCATCTGCAACTTTTACGCCCCACCACTTTCAAATGTCACCAGCTGCCACTGGAGCAGGGACCAAGCACAGATTGATTCAACTTAATATGTGCTTGTCCACTGCTCCCGATGTGTTAGGTACTATTTCTTCCATGTCTCCCCTCCTCCCACACCTTGTGTTAGTATGTGCTCCCAACACTCCATAAGTGCGCATGCGTGCGTTTCAAGGCCGTGTCTCCTCCTCTCCCCACTTTGTTACTTAGACCTGGCACCTCACCCCTGTTTTGTGTTGAGAACTCCATGTAAATGCATATTTTTTCGAGTAGACTCCCTCCCGTACATCTGTCCCCCTATGTTCCTGCTGCACTCGCCCATGCGCTTCTCCTTATTGCCTCCCATATGTTACTTCCCCGACCCTCCCCTGTGTTATTTTGATAGTGCAAGCAATACTGCTGAAGTGTGACACACAGATTGTGTTGGAAAGTGGATTATTAGTAGGGGCAAATGTATATCTGTCACTGGCAATAAGGCCACTAACACATGATAGGACTCAGCATAGGTCTTATAAAATTATTCCCATGTTCAACCCTTGGTAGCTGGCCTGCGAGCAGGCAGGCTTAACTTCAAAGACAGGTATGTAAAGCATTTAAAAACACCAATTCAGTAAATAATTAAGACACAATGCATAATAAAAATCCAACACCAATTTATAAAAATAGGAAATATTTTTATCTTTAAAATGACACCAAAATGACAAAAATCCAATGTAGGAAACCGGAGATATGAATTTTTAAAGATGTATCACTTTATAGCACTTAGAAACATAAAGCACCATATTGGGATATCTGGTCGCGATAGACCGGCTCAAAGTCAAAGTTTCAGGCCGACCGCGATGGAGCCCTGAGCGGCTACCCCTCGCAGTAGGTCCCGGTCACAGTTTTTACCTTCGGACTTAGAAACGTTTCTGGAGCTTTTTCTCGTGGGGTCCCTCGATGCTCTTCACCAGGCCGGATTCGGTAAGGGTTCGCCGGCCTCGGATTTCTTCTACTACCGGTCAAACTCTGGAAGTCGGACCTACGGAGCTTTCAGCGGGACGAACCTGGATGGCTTGGCCGGCTCGCGGTTGAAGGCAGGCGGCTTGGCTGGCCAGGTTGAGTCGGTCCCCCTATGGAGCTTTTTCCAAAGTTCTCCAAACTTCTGGAACTTCTTCCTGAAGTTCCCCAAAGGGTCCAAAAGTGTCTCAAACTCACTCCAAGGGTCTGGAAGCTCCAAGATGGTCCTTGAAAGTTGAGGACTTCAGTTCCCACAATCCACTTGGACAAAACCCTTACAAATCCACTGGTAGTTCTCCAGGTTGAGGATCCTTGGTGGTGATGTTCCAGGTGAGCTCTGTTAACCTGTAGCTTTTAGGGAGTCCACTCTTTAGTTCTTTTACAGCAAGGTAGTCCACAGGGCTGTAGTTTCAGCTGGTGCAGTCTTCAGAGGGCAGGCCTTAGAATTTGCACCCCAACTTCTCAGCATGGCAACGTCTTGCTTTCTTAAGTTTCAAGCAGCAGATCTGAGAGACTCTGCCCCTCTCAGATACTTATTCCAAGTTCTCTGGATCAAGCAGGAGGTCACTCCTGACCAATGGGAGCAGGGCAACTCCCCAAGGATATGACCGCATCCTGTAGAGTGCGGCATTATTTTGTCCCAGAGTGCACCAAATCTTCCAAATTCATAATGGCTGATTTTCCAGCAGGGAGGTAAGAGCTGGCTAAACACACCCCTAGGATGGCTACTTTCCATAGACTCTCCCCCTTGCATCTGCTCATTCTTTCCTTAATCCTAGCTCTGGCTTTGGGTCAAAAGAGTAGAGTTGTAAATGACACTGAGGCCTTCCCCTTCCCCTTGAAGACCATGGTTTACGACTCCTCCCCCTGCTCTGGCATTCCTGTGTAGCAGCACACTGCCCTCCCAGCAGAACTGGTTAACCCCAGGGGCTCTATATCACCTCCTCAAGGCAGCCTGGCTAATCCACTTAACTCTGACCAATCAGGACGGACCACTGGAAGGCTGAATCTGGACTTACAAACAAGAAAGTCTTATAACTTCTTGTCTGTACATTTTAGGAGAAATTCAACAATATGATATTGGTGGATTCATCCCTACCATTCTGGGAAGTCTTTGAATGAAAGTTCTATCATTCTCCTATCAGGAGTTATTAGTTAATAACTTCTTGGCATGTTAACCTATGTGGCATGGGATTTGCAATGAGAAAATGACTTGGGCCATTTTTCCAGCACTCGGGTTTATAAAATCATATTTTATAAGTACTTCGCTTATATCTACAGGACCCCCACCCCATGGGACAACTAGGGAGACTTTAGGGGCTCTGAATCTGTAGAAATATTGCAGATCCTCCCCACAGTGCTCCTAGCATCAAAGTCGAATTTGGGCAGCACTTTATCACAATGTGGGGAGTGAAATGTGAAATTTCACTTAACCCAGGGCATATAAAACTCATTTTATAAGGGTCCACCTTATAAATACCTGACCCCCCCACCCCTGGGACACCTAGGAGAGACCCTGGGGGTTCCTAATATGCCAAAACATTGTAGGCTATCCATTTTTAAGTGCCCCAAACACCAAAGTCGAGTTTGGGCACAATATACTTTTTAAAAGCAGTCATGGCACCCAGGGCTGCTTTTAAACTGACCTCAGGCTTCAGCAGTGCACACATGCAAGTGCAGAAAAGGCTGCTGGCCTCTAAACTGCCATGCCCTACTATATACTAGGGACTGATAGGTAGTTTCAATCCCCCTGCCCTATTATGTACTAGGGTCTTATAGGGTAGGTCATGCCAATCACAGGGGTACCCCAACCCATAGTGTACCCAAGTGTATGTAGGTGTTTTCACTGTATTCTAAGTGTTTTCAGCGTAGCACTGGCCCTGGGCCTGGTTAGGTAAAGCCCAGGGTCAGTCAGAGTCAGTTGCCACCAGTACCAGTCAGCAAAAGGTTGGGGGGTGCCCAGGGCACAGGATGACTTTGCAACATAGCCCCCCCCAAACGAAAGGTGATGGGTTATTAACCTACACCCTGGTAGTCCTCATCAGCTAAGTGGAAAAACCTGGAAAGTCTGTCTGCATTTGCATGGGCAACCCCAGGTCTGTGTTCCACTGTAAAGTCCATCCCTGTAGGGAAATGGACCACCTTAACAGCTTAGGATTCTCCCCTCTCATCTGCATGAGCCATCTGAGAGGCCTGTGGTCAGTTTGAACACGAAAGTGAGTCCCAAATAAATACGGTCTCAACTTTTTCAGGGACCAAACCACACCAAAAGCCTCTCTCTTAATGGCACTCCACCTCTGCTCTCTGGGAAGAAGCCTCCTGCTAATAAAGGCAACTAGCTGATCAAGGCCCTCTTCATTTAGCTGTGACAACACTGCCCCAATCCCTTGCTCTGAAGCATCTGTCTGAACCACAAATTCTTTTGTGTAGTCAGGGGCCAGCAGCACTGGTGCTGAACACATAGCAGCTTTCAGAGTGTCAAAAGCCTTCTGACACTCTGGGGTCCAATCCACCTTCTTAGGCCTCTTTTTAGAAGTGAGTTCTGTTAGGGGCCCCACAATGGTCCCATAATTTTGAACAAACCTTCTATAATACCCTGTCAGTCCAAGAAATGCCCTGACCTGAGTCTGGGTAACAGGAGCTGTCCAATCCAAAATAGTTTGGATTTTAGCTTGGAGAGGCTGTACATGGCCCCCACCTACCAGGTGGCCCAGGTACACCACAGAACTCTGCCCTATTTGGCACTTACTTGCCTTAATAGTCAGGCCTGCCTGCTGCATGGCCTGAAGCACTTCCCTTAGGTGGCTTAAGTGATCCCTCCAGGTAGAACTGTGTACAGATATATCATCCAGATAAGCTGCACTGAACTGTTCCAACCCATACAAGACCCTGTTCACCAACCTTTGGAAGGTGGCAGGTGCATTCTTTAAGCCAAAGGGCATTACCTTGAACTGATAATGTCCCTCTGGTGTGGAAAATGCTAACCTCTCCTTTGCTCCATCAGTGAGGGCAATCTGCCAGTAACCTGAAGTCAAATCAAAAGTACTCAGGTACTTAGCAGCCCGTAACCTGTTAATGAGCTCATCAGCTCTAGGTATAGGGTGAGCGTCAGTCTTTGTGACTGCATTCAATCCTCTGTAGTCCACACAGAACCTTAACTCCTTGGGTCCCCCCTGAGGATTAGGTTTAGGTACCAGCACCACTGGACCGGCCCATGGACTCTCAGACGGCTCAATTACCCCCAATTCCAGCATCTTAGCAACCTCAGCTTTAATGCTGGCTCTGACATGGTCAGACAACCTGTACAGTTTATTTTTGACAGGTGCGCTGTCACCAGTGTCAATGTGGTGCACACACCACTCAGGGATGCCTGGGGTCAAAGAGAATAGGCCAGCAAACTGCTCCAGCACTTGCTTACAGTCTCTGTGCTGCTGGTCTGTCAACTTGGGAGAAAGTACAACCCCCTCCACTGACCCATCTTGCACATTAGTGGAGAGGAGGTCTGGCACAGGCTCAGTTTCCTCCTCCACACCCTCATCAGTGACCAGTAACATGGTCATGTCTGCCCTGTCATGGTGGGGTTTCAATCTATTCACATGCAGGACCCTATGAGGGTTCCTGGGGGTGCCAAGGTCAACCAAATAGGTAACCTCACCCTTCTTTTCTAAGATTGGATAGAGCCCACTCCACTTGTCATGGAGAGCCCTGGGAGCCACAGGCTCTAACACCCACACCACTTGTCCTGGAGTATACTCAGGCATAGTAGCCTTCTGATCATACCAGTGCTTCATGAGCTCCTGGCTGGCCTCCAGTTTCCTATTTGCCTTGTACATGTACTCTGCCATTCTAGATCTCAGGCCTAGCACATAGTCAAGCACATTGTCCTTTGCTTCTTTAAGAGGCTTCTCTAAAGACTCTCTCAGCAGGCTCAATGGCCCCCTCACAGCGTGTCCAAACAACAACTCAAAGGGACTGAAACCAACCCCTTTCTGCGGCACCTCCCTGTAGGCAAACAGTAAGCATGGGAGGAGAACATCCCCTCTCCTCCTGAGTTTCTCTGACAACCCATTTATCATGTCTTTCAGAGTTTTGTTGAATCTCTCAACAAGACCATTTGCTTGTGGGTGATATGGTGTGGTGAACTTGTAGTTGACACCACACTCATCCCACATAGCAGTCAGATAGCTGGACAGGAAGTTTGTGCCCCTATCTGATACCACCTCTTTTGGAAAACCGACTCTGGTGAACACACCAAGCAGTGCTCTAGCCACTGCAGGAGCATCAATGGTTCTAAGAGGGATTGCTTCAGGGTACCTAGTGGCATGGTCCACTACCACTAAGATATACCTATTCCCTGATGCAGTAGGTGGGTCCAGGGGACCAACAATGTCCCTCCCCACCCTTTCAAAAGGAACCCCAACCACTGGCAGTGGTATTAGGGAGCCTTTGTCTTGCCCCCTGCCTTGCCACTGGCCTGACAGGTGACACAGGAGCTGCAAAACTCCTTTACCTTTTCAGACATATGGGGCCAGTAGAAATGGTTCACCAACCGGTTCCATGTCTTTGTCTGTCCCAAATGTCCTGCCAAGGGGATATCATGACCCAAAGTCAGGATGACTCTCTGTACTCCTCTGTACTTCTGGGGCACCACCAACCTCATGGTGGCCCCCTCCTTGAGGTTTCAGGCCTCAGTATAAAGCAGTCCATCTTCCCAGTAGAGTTTGTGAAACCCACTGTCATCCCCCTCCTCTTGCTTAGAAGCAATCCGCCTCAAGCTCTCAAGGGTGGGACAGTCTCGCTGTCCCTTACTGAATTCCTCTCTGGAGGGTCCACCTGCTCCTGTCAGTTCTGCCAAATCTGACAGCTCTGGCAGGGATGGAGTCCCTCCCTCAGAGGCTAGATCCTCCCCATCAGGGTTAGATTCTTCCTGCACCTCTGGAGTTCCCTGGGCTGGCTCACCAGGCCCAGTACCCTTGTCCTTGGATGCTTGAACCTTTGTTCCAGGGTCCAAGTGTCCAGCCCCTCCCTTCTGGCTAGTCTGTGACCTAGTCACAGCACATACCCACTCAGGGAGCTCCAATATTTTCATATGGAGTCCTCTCTCCACCTCTGACCACACAGAGGCTTCAAGATCATTGCCCAGTAAACACTGGACTGGGAGCACCTTTGACACAGCTACCTTCATAGGGCCTATAGCTGTGGTGGATTTGGCATGGGGAAAATCCAAATCCACCACAGCCATAGGATGGAGTTTGGTAGTGCTGTCTGCATAAGTCACCGGGTGAAACTCACCAGGTAACAACCTCTCTGGAGGCACCAGCTCATCCAGGACCATAGTTACACTAGCCCCAGTGTCTCTGATAGCCTCAACCTCAGTCCCCTTCACTTTAGGCCTATGCCTGTACTTGTCCATGTTTGGAGGTAAGGCAGCAAGGGTTGCAATATTCACCCCACCCAGGGACACTAAGGTTGCTTCCACCACCTGACTACCCCTTTCTGGGACACCACTCTCCACCCCTACACTTACACTAGCAATCCCTGTGGATGGCCCTTTAGGGGGGAGCTTCTTGGCGCAGACAGCATCTCCCTGTTTGTGCCTTGGCTGGTTACAGTCAAAGCACTTACCCACCTTTGAGGGATCAAAGAACCTACCATTCTTTCCATGATACCCCCTCCCTTTGAATTTGGGTTGGCTCGGGGCCCCCCTCCTTGTTCAGGTTTTTGTGGGTCTTTGGAGGACTCTGTTAAGAGGCCACACACTGGTAAGTTTCCAAGAAGTTTATTCGACGTGAATACAGCACCACCAACTCCTGCTGCCGGCTTGTCAGCTCTCCAGGTTCTAACTGTCTCACACGAGACACAACCATGGAGATAGAACTGCCAGGCTCACGGAGCACTTTAATTCATTACAACACATCCCCCTTACTAAAAATACAAAAGAAAGTAGTAACATAGGAACAGGAAATGGAAGGGGTAGGAGGAAGCAGGGACATAAGGAAAAACAGAGAAAACGAGGTGTGGAGGTCAAGACATTGCACTACATTGGTTCAATACATTACATAGTCATCAGAACGCCTAGGAGGACAACGAGACCTTGAAGAAAGACCTCGCAGATGGGAATTCAAAGAAGAACCAGACATGGGCAAATCTGAATCTGGCAAAACATCAGAACAGGAAGGAAACGAGGATTTATCACCTCGAAATTTCACCGGGCGGGACATGCTCCACCTACTACCATTGTGAACAGTGACCACATTCCTGTACACAGAAGTTATAAAAAAAGGGCCCATAAATTCAGTGACACCCTTCCTGTGCCATCGTGGTTTCTTTATAAGCACCCACTCACCAACCTTCCATGTTGTGGTTTTAGTTGATTTCTTAAAATCAAACCTTTCCTTGTACTTCTTTTGGTAAGACCTGATTTTAGCACCCACCACCTCCTTATTTAAAACAGGACCCTCAATGAGAGGTAACCAACCAGGATTGAGTTTGGATAGAGCAACCCTGCCTCTCAATATTTGGAAAGGAGATTTTTGCAAAATAGCATTGAGAGCAGTACGATGTGCCCACCAAGTATCTCTCAGGACACTTTTGTGAGGAATCTTCATTTCAATTGCCCTATGCACACATGCCTTTACCACCCTGCTCATCCGCTCCGCAAGACCATTACCCTGCGGCGAATAAAGTGCAGCTTTCTGATGGGTAATACCAAAATCCTTCAGGAAATCCTGCATCTCTTGTGAAATGAATTGCACACCATTATCCGTGATGAAGAAACTGGGAACACCCTCACTGGCAAACTCATCTCTAGAAAAGTCAATAACCACTCTAGTACTGACAGAACTCACACATTTGGTGGAGACCCATTTGGATGAGTAATCCACCAAAAGAATTACATATCTCTCTGATGGTCCTAGTAGTTCAAAGGGGCCCATGAGATCCAGACCAAGCTTGATCCAAGGCTCTAGTGGAATCTCGACAGGTGACAAAGGAGCGATATTGGTGACCTGAGACTTATCATTAGTGGCACAATGGCAGCAGTCTTTGACCACTTTCTCAACTTGGCTGTCCATCTTGGGCCACCAATATCTCTCACGGAGTCGGAACTTAGTGAGATTTCTTCCCCCTCATGAGCAAGGTTTAAAAGCTTGGATCTCAAAACATCAGGGGGTACGACTCTTTCACCACGCATGAGTTGACCTTGACAAAGGGTAAGTTAATTCCTGATGGACCAGAAAGGCAATAAGTCAGAGCCAAGTCTCTTGCAATTGGGCCATCCTTTGACAACAAAATCCACCACAATAGGAAGAAGTACATCTTCAGATAAAGCCTGTTCCCACTCAAGTTCTTGGATAGCAGGCTCCTTGACCCAACAAACCCCAACAGTTTCCATGTCAGGAGTATCTTTGCAACTTTCAATGGGTAGTCTTGACAAGCAATCCGCTGCCTTATTGGCAGAGCCGGGAAGATACTGCACTTGGAAATTAAATTCTTCCAACCCTTCGCTGCAGCGCTTAAGCCTGGGTGTCAGTCTTTCACTTTCCACACATGAAAACACTTGAACTAAAGGGCGATGATCAGACCTCACCAAGAAAGGTATGCCCCATAAATAAAATGTAAAATGTTTTATTGCCCACGATATGGCCAAAGCTTCCCTTTCAATGCATGAGTACTGTTGCTCAGGTTTCTTTAGTGCCCTAGAAGCGAATGCAACAACTGTTTCCTCGTTTCCATCAAATTGGGAAAGTACAGCTCCAAGGCCATATAAGCTGGCGTCAGTTGTCAGAACAGTTTTCTTCTTGGTATCGAAATGGCCAAGAGTGGGCATTTTACCTATTGCAAGCTTGATAGAGTTAAAGGCTGCATCACACTCTTGTGACCAAGTAAAATGTATCCCTTTCCTGAGAAGAGCTCTGATCGGTTCAACAGTAGTGGCGAAACCTTTAACGAACTTTGAATAGAACTCAGCAACGCCAAGAAAAGACCTTACCTGCTCCTTATCTGTTGGGGCAGGAGCATCAACAATACTCTTTGCAAGATCCAGCTTCGGTTGGATGCCCTCCCCAGAAATAACATGTCCCAAATATGTCACAGAAGACACACCAATCTTACACTTTAACTTGTTTACAGTCAAACCTTTCACAGATAGTCTTAGAAGAACAGCTCTCAAAACACTATCATGCTCCAAATCATTCTTTCCGTATATTAAGATGTCGTCCTGGAAAAACAAAATGTTGGATATGTCTCCCAAAATCTTCTTCATGATGCGTTGAAAACAAACAGCTGCCGAGGCTAAACCAAACGGCATTCTGATGAAACGGAATGCCCCCAGTGGTGTCACGAAAGATGTTAAGTGTTTAGAATCTGGATGGAGGGGTACCTGATGACAAGTCTAACACACTGAAAACCCTGGCATCATCAAGCATGTTAATTGACTCAGCAATATTAGGAAGAGGTTGATGGTCCACCCATATCCATTTGTTTAGACTCCTCAAATCAACACACATCCTGATATTCTTCCCTCCATCCTTAGGGGCCAAAACCACTGGGGCCAACCACTATGAGGATTCAATTTCTTCAATAATATTCAAACTCACCAGTCTCTTGAGCTCATTTTTAAGAGGTTCTAGCATCATGTTGGGAACTTTCCTAACCTTGTGTACAACAGGTGTTGCATTTCGCTTGAGGACTATACGATGTTCAAAGTCTTTAAGCAAACCAAGATTGTCAGAGAAGACTTGGGGAAATTCCTCAAAGAACCTATTGGAGGTTGCGGAGTGATCAACTAACATAACTTGCTCGGAGGGAAAACAAGCATTAGGGTTAAGAATTATCCCCAAGTCTCTTTGATGCCTCCACCCCAAGAGATTATCACCACGTTTGGCAACATAAACCGTTCCAATAGTTTCCCTTCCCTTGAAGTGAATTTTCATAATGGCAAACCCAATTACATCAATATGTGAGCCACCATAACTGACCGGGTTAATGTCAGGGGCAAAAAGCTGTAAATCAGGGAAGGTTTTGTCCCAAAGTTCGTTGCCTAACATGGTAAAAGGGAACCAGAATCTGCCAGAACCACAAATAACTTGTCTCCAATCACCACTTCACATTCAGGCATGCTGATAAGATCCGCATCTACCATGCCATCACCTCTCACGCTTAACATAACGGTTCTAGAAGTGTCATTAGTGGTCTCAATGTTTTCCACTGTGCTTATTCTGCCACCAGGCTTGCATACTCTGGCATAGTGACCCTTGATTCCACACTTGTGGCAAGTTATATTCCTGGCATAGCAATTAGGAAAATTAGAGGAGTGGTTAAGGCTCCCAGTTCTATAACATTTCATCCTAAGAAATCAGTGGAAGGCTTGACGTACTGCTTTGGAGTTCCACGTACTGTCTTAGAGACATTGTCAATGGAATCTTGAGGTGTCTCTCTTTGAGTTAGCTCATGGATACTACTAGGCGTGGAAGTATCATCAGTTGTTGTCTTATGGGCTTTCATCTCTTTAACCCAACCTGAGGTATTTTCCATCCCCTCTACGATGGCTACAGCTTCCTTAAGAGAAGGGTTTTTAGACAAAAGCTTCTCCTGCACCCTAGGACTGTTAGTGCACCTGACTAGTTGATCACGTATCAACGAGTCCGTAAGTTCACCAAAGTCACAGGTACGAGCAAGTGTCTTTAGGGAAGCAATATAATTCCCAACCTTCTCATTGGGTTCTTGAATCCTCATGAAAAACTTGTGTCTCTCTAAGACGACATTAATACGTGGCCCAAAATACATTTCTAGCATTTTAATAGACATTTCGAATACATCAGATGGTTCACCATCACCTTCGCCGACAGGAATTGTGTCAATACTCTCATATATGTTGCGTCCTTCAATTCCAAGGTTATGGAGGAGAATTGCTTGCCTCCTATGAGCTGAGAATTTTTCGCCTCCAATAGCCACCAAATACGAATCAAATAGTAGTTTCCATCTTTTCCAGGGTAACAGTGGCTCACCCTTTTCACATAGGAAAGGAGGAGGCTGGCTCATAGATGTGCCTGACATGCTGGCAAAGTCACAGTAAAGGAAGCTAGTACCAATAATCAAAGGAGTTCAATCAATAAAAGGTTAAAAATTGGCTGAGTGCAGAATCTTCCAGAAGTGAATGCGGCACAAAATGCATTAAAAGAAGTAATTGGACAAATTGCGCCACATATCCAAAATTAAAGTCTATACCATTGTGAATGCGGCATGAAAAAAAATTTAATTGCTAGGGCACTGGGTATAATAAAATGTCAGCAGACACTGAAAGTGAAACAAGTACCTGTAAAACGCTGAATTCAAAATACTTCGGATCTAATCCTTAGTCCGAGATCCGACTCCCAGCTTCGAGTGGCTCCGTAGTGTGTTGTCATGGAGATTGACAACAGACTTAAGATGGCAGCACGTAACGTGCGTGTCAAGTGATGACGTGTGCTCGTGAAGCGCGTCACACTAGCGTGTGTGCGAGTAAGACTGAGCACAGTCGCGAGACAACAAAAGCAGTTGGAATGGGAAAACAGAGCAAAACAAAGAAAAATTGCCCAAATCCAGCCCCAAGCTTACTGACAAGCGGGAAAAGAAGCAGAACACATCATGGAATCCTCCTGTAAAACAGGGAAGCCACTTCACTGGTCACACAACCGAGGTTGTATCAGTGTGGGGTTTTTAGTATTGACAGGAATAATGGCGCTCAAGCTAATTCGCGCTGAGTTTATGTTATACTAGGAGTGTGAACGGTGCAAACCAGGTCAGGGGATATGCCCTAAAACCCCCGTGATGGTATGGATAGAAATCCACACAAATGAAGTAGGTACAGTCCCGGGCACACGTAACGAGGATATAATATCAGGAGAAATGTCTCATACTGCAGAAATGTAGATGGCCATCTTCCGGAACCATTTTCCTTCCTGAACAACACTTCTCCCAGCCCTGAAGAGTCACGGGTTACTACCCTTTGTGACGAAACACGTGTCGGCTGGTTGCTTTTGTTTTGGCTGGTTGCTTATGCTCTGTTACTATATTAAACACCTATGACTATCATTCTGGTGTAGACCCTCTACATTTCTGCAGTATGAGACATTTCTCCTGATATTATATCCTCGTTACGTGTGCCCGGGACTGTACCTACACAACCGAGGTTGCTGTGGTGAAGAAAACAAAGTCCATGGGTTCACAAAAAGGGGAGTGTTGGTGGCAAGCTTGTCCCCTGCAAGCGTCGCTCGTCGCCAGTGTTAAGAGGCCACACACTGGTAAGTTTCCAAGAAGTTTATTCGACGTGAATACAGCACCACTGACTCCTGCTGCCGGCTTGTCAGATCTCCAGGTTCTAACTGTCTCACACGAGACACAACCATGGAGATAGAACTGCCAGGCTCACGGAGCACTTTAATTCATTACAACAGACTCCTTCTGTTTTTGACCTTCTTTCCCTTGGGCTTTCCCTTGGGGAGGGACCTGTCCTCCTTACTTCTGGTCACCCCCCTGGTGTTGAATGGAAACCCGGGTTCTCACCCACTCATCAGCTGCTTCCCCCAGCTCTCTGGGGTCTGTCAGCTTAGAGTCCACTAGATACTGGCGTAACTTCTCTTCTACACAATGAGTCAAAATATGTTCTTTCAAAAACAAATTATACAATCCCTCATATGTATCAACAGTGTTACCAACAATCCAGCCTTCCAGTGCCTTCACTGAAACGTCCACAAAGTCTACCCAAGACTTTGAACTCAATTTCTGGGTGCCTCTAAACTTCACCCTGTACTGCTCTGGAGTCAGACCAAATCTCTTGACTAAGCATGCCTTCATCTGCTGGTATGATTCTGCATCCTCTCCCTTCAGGGTCAGAAGCCTATTCCTCCCAGCTACTGGAATCAACTCCCACAGGAGTGCACCCCAATACTTAGAGTGGACCCTACTCATTCTAAGGGCCCTCTCAAAAGCTGCGAGCCATTTGTCAATGTCATCCCCCTCAGTGTACTTGGGCACTATACCCTTGGGAAGTTTGTGATCAAATGCACCACCCCTGGACATTTCAAAATCTTCATCATTTTCACTGCCACCATTTCTTTTCGATGCCTCCTCCCTCTCCCATCTCTTCTCAGCCAATTCCAGTTTCCTCTGCTCCAAAGCTGTCAAAGCTAATTCATCCTCAAGCTGTCTCTCTGCAAGGGACAGTGGTGGTTCCTGGCTAAGGGACCCTTCCCCCCTCCCACCATCTGGAATCATATGGCTAACACTAGAGAAAATGGAAGAGGCATCATCCTCACCCTTCTCTTGGATGAGGTTGGGGGGACACCCTCTATCCCCTTGACTCTCCTCAGCTACCCCAGCCCAGGCCTTTAGGGACTCAATCAACCCTGCCTTCCTAAGCTTCTTGGAAGCAGGCAGCCCCCTAAGCCTACACTGTACCCTAAGATAAGTCATCTTGAACTGGGACAGTTTAGCCAGGTCCAGCTCCATGGTTCCCTAGTTTTGGGTCACAACAACCAGGCACAACAGACTTAGAACAATTTGGAAAAATCAAAACAATGGATTAAAAACAGTTTAGTCCAAATTCCAAAAATCAAACTCAAAAGTTTTGTTCTAAGGCAATTTACAGGATTTTTACAATCTTAATTCACTTTACTGAAAGGTGTAATTTTTTAAACACAAGTCCTCATCCACA
The DNA here is from genome assembly GCA_963921515.1 of Calotriton arnoldi. Classification (NCBI taxonomy): domain Eukaryota; kingdom Metazoa; phylum Chordata; class Amphibia; order Caudata; family Salamandridae; genus Calotriton; species Calotriton arnoldi. The sequence goes on from CAWUFW010007015.1 coordinate 43,767, forward strand.
CCGCTGAGCACCAAATGTTGGAAAGTGGATTATTAGTAGGGGAAAATGTATATCTGCCACTGGCAATAAGGCCACTAACACATGAGAGGACTCAGCATAGGTCTTAGAAAATGATTCCAAGCTTGGCTGCGAGCAGGCAGGCTTAACTTCAAAGACAGGTATGTAAAGCATTTAAAAACAGCAATTCAGTACATAATTAGGGCACAATGCATAATAAAAATCCAACACCAATTTATAAAAATAGGAAATATTGTTATCTTTACAATGACACCAAAACGACAAAAATCCAATGTAGGGAACCGGAGATATGAATTTTTAAAGATTTATCACTTTATAGCACTTAGAAACATATAGCACCATATTGGGATATCTGGTCGCGCTAGACCGGCTCAAAGTCAAAGTTTCAGGCCGACTGTGATGGAGCCCTGAGCGGCTATCCCTCGCGGTAGGTCCCGGTCACAGTTTTTACCTTCAGACTTAGAAACTTTTCTGGAGCTTTTTCTCGTGGGGTCCCTCGATGCTCTTCACCAGGCCGGATTCGGTGAGGGTTCGCCGGCCTCGGATTTCTTCTACTCCCAGTCAAACTCTGGAAGTCGGACCTACGGAGCTTTCAGCGGGACGAACCTGGATCAAACTCACTCCAAGGGTCTGGAAGCTCCAAGATGGTCCTTGAAAGTTGAAGACTTCAGTTCCCACAATCCACTTGGACAAAACCTTTACAAATCCACTGGAAGTTCTCCAGGTTGAGGATCCTTGGTGGTGATGTTCCAGGTGAGCTCTGTTAACCTGTAACTTGTAGGGAGTCCACTCTTTAGTTCTTTTACAGCAAGGTAGTCAACAGGGCTGTAGTTTCAGCTGGTGCAGTCTTCAGAGGGCAGGCCTTAGAATTTTCACCCCAACTTCTCAGCATGGTAACGTCTTGCTTTCTTAAGTTTCAAGCAGCAGATCTGAGAGACTCTGCCCCTCTCAGATACTTATTCCAAGTTCTATGGGTCAAGCAGGAGGTCACTCCTGACCAATGGGAGCAGGGCAACTCCCCAAAGATATGACCACATCCTGTAGAGTGTGGCATTATTTTGTCCCAGAGTGCACCAAATCTTCCAAATTCATAATGGCTGGTTTTCCATCAGGGAGGTAAGAGCTGGCTAAACACACCCCTAGGATGGCTACTTTTCATAAACTCTCCCCCTTGCATCTGCTCATTCTTTCCTTAATCCTGGCTCTGGCTTTGGGTCAAAAGAGTAGAGTTGTAAATGACACTGAGGCCTTCCCCTTCCCTTTGAAGACCATGGTTTACGACTCCTCCCCCTGCTCTGGCATTCCTGTGTAGCAGCACACTGCAAAGTTGGTAAGTAGGATAAAATAAAAGATTTGCCAGTCAGCGTCTATTCTGCTAGTTGAAGCCTCCCTAGTTAAGCTGTTGAAAATCTTTTTATTTGTGGCGGAGAGAAGGAAACAGTGTTAATGTTTACTTCAATAAACAAAATTATTTGCGTTACAAGACATGGTCAGCGTAGTGAGTGTGAGTCTAGATACTGCAGCACCTTTTTTTGACGCTGGCTCCTCCCATAAGCTATCCTCGACGGCCATTACCTCAGTTTTCCGAAAAAAGTAGAGTTTGTAGGTTTATGTTCTAGATGAGCAAGACATCGTTTGGTAGACTTGAAATAGAGGTATTACCTTTATTTCGTAAATTGGAAATGCCTCTGTTTTGCTATCCTTTTCATATGCCCTCTCCTAGCACTTTGGAAAATGCCTTGCTTGTAGAACACTGATACCTCTTTTCTCTCTTGAAAGTTTTAAGACGTGAAAGGGAATCATAAACATGCTTTATTAAGTTTCATATAATAAACTGAAGCCTGCAATAACCGCAAACATCACTAATTTCCATGTTACAGTGTCACTGTCTTCACTCCGGCTGTGACTTAAAAAAAATGACATTGTTTCCCTTCTGTTTTTAGTGTATTAGAGTCCACTTGTGACGCCACAACACGTGCTGTCAGCGTAAAAGGCGGGTCGCTGTGCAGAATTGGCATTTCAAAAGATTCCTTTGTTCGATAATGTTATCTTTGGGTTTCAGACTTATTGTGACATTTTTTATCAGATGTCCCTGTTAAAGTGTTTTTGCAACAATACCTAAACTGCATATTGCCATGGTTATTTTCATAATACTGAGTCTGCCATCATTCTATTCATCTATACCGAAAGGTCTTTTCTTAACAAGGAGAAAGAGTTCAAGAACGTAAACAACGAGTGTAGGCAGAATATGTTACCATGTATCAAAAGCAATAAAATATCCCCTGTCGTACAAGAAAAGATTATTGCAAGTCACCTACGAATTCCGTAACCTTAAAAAAACACTTTTTTTAACTACTCTTCTCTTGGGTCACAGAATTCCTTGGCGACAAGCAATATCCTCATAATATACAATATGTTCTGGGCCACTGAAATTATGCAGCAAGGAAGACCAAATTATGTGACAGCATTGATTAAATTATGCAGCAACAAAAAGCAAATCATCTGGTGTAATGTAACACATTTTGTAACAGTATAACTACTCTAGTCGGTCATTTACAGTTCTCGCGCACCAGACACATTTTGGCTTTCTGTTGGTAAAAGCCTCTTGTGGACCTTACCAAAAACCTGCAGTGGGCTTAGAGTCTGACCATTGATGACCACCTGTTCACTTTATTGTTACTTTCATTTGCTTGCTTGTTATTAGATGGGCTTCCTTACTCTTATGTTTGTCCCTTCACTGAAGCATAGCTTCCCTCCTTTCGATTGGCTGACTTGTACCCTTCCACTGCCCCTTTTAGGAAGCCACTTTTTTCTTGTTAAGCATGACTTTTTTCTTTTTTAAGAGAGTGAATTTGTTTTCCACCTCTCTCAGGCTTCTCCATCCGCCAAATACTCGTACCCGACGCGCTCAGTATTGATTTCTGTTCATGTGCTTCTACTCCTGCTAAACATCCATTGTGCTCACTTTTGCTCTGTCCCTCGTGTGTTGTTTTTACCCTGCTTTTCCACCTCTCCTTACACTCCACTTTATTTTTATTTGATTTACCCCCAACCCAGTCACTCCCTGTTGCTTACCCCCACCCACTTCGCCGTTGGTCGCCCACCTCTACCAGTCCTTTAAAATATTTTTTAAACATTTTTAAAGGGCCCAACACCTCTCATTGGCTGCTGGACTGTGTTGCATGCTGAAATGCAATTTTTTTTTTTTTATTTGCTGCCCCAAGTGGTGTTTGCCTTCTCAAATGGGTAAATAATATGCTAAATAAAATAGCACCCTCATCATTCAGTAGGTGCATGCATGAGTGGTGACACATGCACATGCATATGTCATGCATCCTGTGCCATCATGCATGTACAAGCATACTGAATGCAGGCACCAGTAGCGTCATGACACATTTTATTTTATTTTCTTCATTGGTAAACCCAAAAGGTCAGAAAGTCGAGCCCTATTGGCTTTGCCGGTGCTTTTTCATTTTAATATTATGATCATTATTGCGGTTTAATTGCACACCCTTGAGACGTCATTTTCTGTTAATATACTTCACTAAAGCAAGAAAACAAACATGCCCTCAAAAAGTAGGGTGCAAATCAAGGAACCTAGGTGAAGCAAGAGCAGCAGCACGCATCTATAGAAATCTTAAGTTCTTCTAGTTTTTTCGTTAATTCCTCTCTGTCTTTCCTGCTCCGAGAAGAAGTGACCAGATAAATAAGAATTAGCCAGATAACAGCTTATTCCCGGATTCCATGTTCAGTCAATTGCTAATTGGTTTGCCGAAGAGGCCATTTCTACTTCCCTTTTTTCACAGTTTTTATTTAGTGGCTTCCCTCAAACAGTTTATTTATCTGTAGTAATATTTAGAAATAATTTTCAATTTATTTGCGTAGGCTGAACCACTTTCACAGGCATTCCTGTTATGTTAGCTCAACTTACGCCACTCCACTCCACTTTGCTCTGCACCATTCCATGCCACTGCACTCTACTTTGCACCACTCCATTCCACACCTTTCTACTCAACTCTTTATCACTCTGCTCTATGCCAATGCACTCTACCCCACTCCAGTCTAGGCCACTCCACTCTGCTCTCCACCACTCTACTCTACGCCACTCCACTTTACAAAGCTGCACTCTCTACCCTGTATTCTGCATTAATGCGCTCTACTCTGTACTACTCCACTCTGTGCCAGTGCACTCCATGCCAATCCACTCTACACCACTCTAATTTACCCTGAGCCACTGCACTCTGCACCACTGCACTCTACACCACTTTACTCTATGCCACTACACTCTACCTTGCACCATTGCACTCTAGGCCACTTCACTCTGCTCTGAAACACTCTACTCTAAGCCACTGCACTCTATGCCACCCTTCTGCACCCTGTGCTACTCTATTCTATACCACTGCACTGTACGCCACTGCACTGTACACCACTGTACTCTATGCTGTACCACTACTCTCCAACACTCTACACTAGGCCATTACACTCTACACTATTCTACTCTAACCAATGCACACTACACAACTGCACTCTAAGCCAATGCACTCTTAACCACTTTACTCAAAACCAATGCACTCTACACAACTGCACACTATGCTAGCCTACTCTACACCACGGTACTCTACACCACTGCTTTCAATATCACTCTAATCTGCACCACTGCACTCTACTCCATTGTACTATACACCACTGTATTCTATGACCCTCTAATCTGCAGCACTGCACTCTCCGCCACTGAACTCTACGCCACTCTACTCTGCACCACTGCACTCAATGCCATCTGTACTCTGCCCACCACACTGTACTCTGCACCACTGCACTCTATGCCACTCTAATCTACTCTATAACACTCAACTTTAGGGCATTTCGCTCTACTCTGAAACCATCTACTGTACGCAACTACACTCTATGCAACTCCACTCTAAACTACACCACTTCAATCTACCCTGCACCACTCCAATCTACCGGGTGCCACTCCAATCTACTCTGCGTCACTCTACTCTGCACCATTCTATGCCACTGCACTCTACATCACTATACTCTACTCTGCAACACTCTAGTCTTCACCAGTATACTCTACTTTGCAGCACTCTATTCTACATCACTGCACTCAATGCCACTCTATTCTACTCTGCACCACTGCACTCTGTGCCACTGCTCTCTGCATCACTCTATACCACTGTACTCTACGACCCTCTACGCAACTCTATTATACTCTGCACCACTGTACTCTACGGCAATCTACTCTGCACCCCTCTATGCCAATGCACTCTATGCCACTCCACTCTACTCTATGCCACTATACTCTGCAACACTGCACTCTTCACCGCTCATCTCTATGGCACTCTACTGTGCTCCACACCAATACACTCTATGCCACTACTCTCTACGCCACTCTACTCTGCATCACTTAACTCTTCACCACTGCTCTCTACACCACTCTACTCTTCCTTGCACCACTCCACTCTACCCTGCACCACATCACTCTACGACACAGCACTCTGCACCACTTCACTCTGCATAACTGCAATCTGTGCTGTGCCACTCCACTCTGCGCCATTTCTATTCTTCACTGCTCTACTCTACGCTACTGCACACTACAGCACTTTACTCAAAACCAGTGCACTTTACACCACTGCACACTACGTCAATCTACTCTGCACCACTGTACTCTACACCACTTCACTCTAGACCACTCTCAACACTTCACTCTACGACATTACACTCCATGACACTCCACTAAAACACTCTACTCCACTCTGTGCCACTCTATGACACTTTACTCCTCTCTGTGACTCTCTACGCAATGCCCTCTATGGCACTCCATGCCACTTTAATCCACTCTATTCTATGACACACTACTCCACTCTATGCCACTCCACGACACTCTATGCCACTTCAATCTATGATACTCTACGCCACTCCACTCTACAACAATCTACTTCACTCCATTCTATGACAATGTATTACGCTCAACAACACTCTATTCAACTCTGTCTACTCCACTCCATGTCATATTACTCTATTCTACTCTTCTTTACGCCTCTCCACTCTATGATATTCTACTCACTCCACGACACTCTATGCCACACCAATCAATGACACTCTATGACATGCCATTCTCCTCCATGCCATTAACTGTTAGCCATGCTTAATAATAGCCACGCTGGTGTACAACGTGGCTAAAACTCATTGGCAAAGCCAGTAGCTCTTGCATAGGTGAGACCTATTGGCTTTGCCAATGCTTGTTTAAATTTACAGTACTGAGGGACTCTTGAGGGCATCCCACATAAGCAACCGTCCAGATATATGTTTAATTTTATACTCTTCATGACCACCCAGAGCACCTTTGTAAACACTGATTTCTCATAAACAGTTGAACCCCTTTCTAATAAATAACAAAAAGCAGGCTGTTAGAAATTGAGTTGTTGGTTGACTGGGATGGGAACCCTGATTAAGCAGCAGCCACAATCCTTGTCAGGTTGAGGCACAAGCCAATGCAAAATTAACCAATGCTTAACCCTTTGGTAGCATGGCACAGAGCAGTAATGCTTGACTCTATTTAACATGCTTAGAGTTTTTTAAATAAATAAAGCAAGACCAAAATGACAAAAATCCAATCAGTAGAACCGGAGATTTGCAATTTTAAAGATTTCAATGAAAAATAGTGCTAAAAAGCACAAGGTGCCAACTATGGATATCTGGTCGCACCGGGACAAGGTCACTAGTTCAGGCCGATTGTGATGGAGCCCGCTGAACAAAGTACATTAAATCCTGGTTTGCGGAGCGTTGCGAGGGTCCGCATCAAAGATCCGTTGCACAGTCAAAGCAATGTGTCAGTTCCGATATGTGGGGAGGCTGTGATTCGAGGTCCTGCATTGCCATGAAGGACTCACTGATGAGGGCTTGTGATGCGAGGTCCGGCGTCAAGGATGCGTTGCCCAGTCAGGGCAATGTGTCGGTTCTGAGGAGAAGGAAGGCTGCGATGCGGAGTCCAGCGTCATCATCTAGGCTGCCGTCGATGAGGGATGCGAGGGCCTGTGCCAAGGATGCATTACGCAGTAGCGGTTTCAATGAGGCTGCAGGCTGTGATACGATGTGGGCCTTTGTGATGGGGAGATCTACGTATCCACCTCAGCTCCTTCTTGTAACATGGAGACCGAGAAGAATGCAATCCCAAAACGTCATTTCACGTGTTAATTCCCATAGAAACTTTGGGAAGCAATACAGAAAAAACAGCTGATGGAATTACAGCAAATTTGGCTAAATGTTGAAACTGAGACGGCTGGAGGACCATGACCAGCAGAATGGCTGTAAGTATATTTACTTCAGGGCCAGGTAAAATAATGTACATGTCATGAACTGTGAAGTAATGTAATGTCTTGAAGCTTGATCATATTTGCATTGTCGTGTGTTATATGCCATACAGTTAGTTAAGCCTAGTGCAATCATTTATGTTATCTTAGCAGTTAAACAAGCATTTATGTGTGGTAAAACGAGAATATCTCACTGATACTTCACTGGGGTAAGTGAGGACATCTCATTTTTAGGTCTCGCATAGCGTTGCAGCGCAACGCGCTGCTCGCTTTGCGAGGCATGCAGTATACACTATAGCTGGGGGAAGCTCCGCCCACTTTCCATCTATAAGTTTCATTGGCTTCCATCATAAATTGAGCATTTTGATTGGTTTTTAGCTTCTTAGTCCCGCCTCCTGACGGCCATGTCGTCATTATTATTCTTCCGAGGCTATCAGCCCCTTTACTGTAAAAACCGTTTTGTTCCCCTGCCTCTACCCGTTCCCTCCCGCAGTCCGTAATTTTTTGACCACAACCACTCCCCACCCCCTCCCATTCGTGCCTTCTTTAATGACCGCACTTCCGTTTAAAATGCAACAGGGCTCGCGTAAATACGAGTCCTATTGCATTTTCAGTGCTTGTTTGTTTTCTGATTGGTGGCTCAATTTGCACTCTTTGTTTCACATGCGCGCGATGCCTTACATCGTACGCATGCGTGAAAAATCAGTGCCGTTTTGCCAATTGATTGTGGGAGGCAGAGACAGCACAAGCAGCAAAGCGGCGTCTCTCTTAATGTATGCTCTGCACTCTAAATCCGTGCTCTTTGGCACTGTGGGAGGCAGAGACAGCACAAGTCCGTGGAGAGGAACAGTGTAGCGGAGAAGGGCGCAGTGGCGTTGTCACAACACTTCTCAGTCTGACATCAACCGCGGCAGCATGAACAGGAAGCCTGTGGCCTGTGCTTGTCTTGCTTTCTGCGAAGACACTCTGCGAATCTTAGCGAAAGTTTCCCAAAGTCTGTCTGCTTTCTTCACTGCAGACGCTGCTCAACATAAAACACGGACGCTACTCACCCAGCCAGTAGTGCAGGTCGTACGAGGTCGAGTTTTGCCTGATGACCGTGTGCAGCACCAGGTATGCGTCCCCCACATAGAAAGCGCCATGAAAACTCCCGGCACTGGAGCCAGATCCATTTTCTCGATCCTCCAGATCTGCAGCCCGGCTTTCTTGCCAGCTGAGGTGAACTCTTTGTAATCGAGCACCATGTTTCCAAAAGCGTCCTTAAATCTCGGACAGAGGGGAGGGATGGCCGCTTAGCTCTGAAGCTCCTTCGCCTCCTTGCAGCTCGCAGCAAGAACTGAACTGCAAAAATGCCGGATTCTGGAAGAACTGGCCCACTTTATACTACAGCCGCCTGGGATGGAAGTAATGCCGAGAAGGTGTGTCCTGAATCCACACACAGTGACACATCAGCCAGCAAAGTACACAAACGGGGAGCGCGCACACCCACTTGTGGTAAATCACACATGACTGCATCCTTTCACTCCCGCGCTCAGCAGCTCAGAGCGGCCCTGCAGCCGGGTACTTCATTTAACCAAAGCAAGGAACAACTCGGCCAGGTCGACATTTTAAATAGTATCTGGTAAATCAGACCTGCCTATTGCTTGAACATCTCTCGTAAACTCTCTACCCCCGGGATAAGTGTCTCGTGCCTTCAGTTCTTTAAAAGGGGGTCTGCGTCTCTTTAGTTACTCACGGTCGTGCTGCTCTTTCTAAAATTGAGGGACTTGCCGTTTCGCCGGCTAGCACAGAGTACATGGCTCCGTGTCCTACTGGCAAGGAAATTCCATGTTTTGACGAGAATGATGCACTCTTCTTCTTTGATGAAAGCGATATACATGAATAAGAAGCATTTCCCCCGACTCTCGTTCTGCTTGTCGTAGCATTCCGTCGCGATGCTGCCCACCTCCCGCAGGCTCCCTACCCAAGCTTGTTTGCAACACACCAGAGGCTGGTGTATAACGGCCTTTCCCACCCTAAACACCTCCTGCAGTGAAGTCATTGTACAATATAATACAAATGTGATGTTCATGTCAAATGAAGACGTGTTGTCTGTAATGGCAGTACACTACCACACCATGCACACTCACATTACCCCACTCTACTTTTTCAAATCTTGTATTTTCAGTGATATGACCCTCGAAGGCCCTGATTTTATATTAAAAACAGAGCTTTAGACTACACCATTTCCCGCTGAAAGGCAATATTCCTCTCCATGTGTTCCCATACCTGGCGTGTCACGCAGTTTGGTGCTTACTTTCCCTTCATGTTAAAGAACAGTAGATGTTTCAGCACCCAGGCTAATGTGCTGCATAGCTAAATACATATAAGGTCCCAAAGGCAAGACCGATTGCATTGCAAATGCTTGTTTCTGTTTCGCTCTGCTTTCATTTGTTATTTTCTTCCCAGGTTTGTATTTGTTTGTCTCTATTTCCTGCTTTATTTAATTTGTTAATTTTTGAACATTTTTACATTCTTCACTTCTTTTTTTGATCATTCTATCTTTATTGTGGTTTCCATTTTCCCCTATATTTTCATTTCACCCCATTTGTCCTCTTTCCTCAGATTTGTTCCATCTCCATTTCATTTTCCTCCTTTCTCTAGCATCCCTTCTGTTTCCATTTTCTTTCGTCTTTCACTCCTTTAGTAGGAAAAAGACATTGTCATTTACAATGCCAATACCTCTAATTCTCACAAATGCGAGACCAATTTGCATTGCAAATGCTTGTTGACCTGGGTGTTACTTTTCCACAGTAGGTTCGGTTGTCCTTTAGACTCTAGGACCTCTGTTACAACGTGGCGTGCATTACATCCACTGTTGTAAAGTTAGGTAATACTTATGTGTTCCTGTGCAATTTTCAACGGTGGGATGAAAGCCATTCATTTACACTTCCTTATCTGTAGCACATCATTATATACCTACATTGAATGAAGGCCCCTTAATGTCTACTTTCAAATATGCGTCAGTGAAATTTTATTAGACACCCAATATTTTGGCAAATTTAAAAATGTCATGTTATATAAACTTTGTAAATGTTTTTGCCATTTCACTGTCCCTTAGTTTTGTGTAATTTTAATCTGAGGAGAACTGGATCGGACAGAAAATGCCTTGTGCGAACTGTAAAACCGCATCCACCAAAGACATACATTGCATTAGCTAGGGTGCTAGAGAACCACATTAAGGCATACACTCAGATGGAAATAAAGCAAACCAGACAATGAAGTGTCAATTAGTTGTAAATGTTGTAGGAGACTTACTAGGCTATGTTATCCATCTGGTCTGAGTGGCCAGTCCACATGGCACTGCAGACAGGGCAATAGTTGCAGAAAGTGCCACAGATGGATGAGCAGCAGACAACATAGGTCCTGCAATAGTGACAGCAAGATTAGATGTGATTGCAAAAACTGTGGTTGCAGCTAGTGCAAACCCAAATGAGCAGTCCCCAAAGGAGGATGTATTCCAAGGAGAGGATGCTTAACCAGGAGTCATTTTAGCTCTCTAGGGTGTATCAGAGCTAATGCCCACCCTCGCGTAAGCAAGCAGATGAAGTAATCGACTAACATAGCAGTATTATATTAGGACAGCACCAAGTTCAATAGTATTGCGCAGCATTGAACTAAAATATGTATTAATTCATATCAAACAACATGAAAGTGTAATAGACATGAAACTGTACTAGACAAGAATTTTTTTTTCCTAATAATATCAATTTAAAACTTGTTTCATAAATATTTTAAAACACAAAGGGGCATATGTACAAGCCCCTATTGCCACGGAAACGTCACTTTTTGTGACGTTTCCGTGGCCATAGGGGCTTTGCCTTATTTACAAGGCAGCGTTAATCCACTTAACGTGGTTTACCGCCAGGGCCGGACTGGGAACCGAAACTGGCCCTGGCAAACTGCTCGGCCGGCCCTCCCTGGGGGTAGAGGGGCTGCAGCCGAGCTGTTTGCGAGGGCCGGTTTCAGCTGATTTTGCTACAGGGGGCCGATATTGCCGACCCCCGGTAACAAAAACAGCCCCCCAGGAGCGTAAAATCGGACCCCAACCTAGCGGCCCACCGGGGAAATGCCCAGTGCCCGCTACGACCAGTCCGGCCCTGCTTACGGCAGCCTTGTAAAAAAGGCCCCCTTTCAGGCTATGCTGAGCGTGAAAGGGGTAGGCAGTGGGTGTTGTGGTGGGCGTTCCACCGCAACACCCATTGATTTTGTTGCTTCCCCCTATTTACAAGGGCAGTGTAAATAGGAGGCAGCGCCAAAATTAAGACCAAGGAAAACCTGGTCTTAACTTGGCTAAACGAGGAGAAATGCTTTATTTCTCCTCGTTTTTGCTTCTTCCATGTGTGCTGCCTTGTGCAAAAAGCAAAATGCGGTGGATTGTTTATGTGTAGGAAGTTGTCCCTTCCTGCACATAAACAATCCTTAAAAAAATAACATTTTGTATCTTCCATGTGTGCTGTATTACGCAGCACACATAGAAGTGACAAAACGGCATTTAAAGATTGTTTATGTGCAGGAAGGGACACCTTCCTACACATACACAATCTTCCCCTGCATTCAGACACCCTTGCACTATGGTGCAAGGGTGCCGGCGTTGGCAATACACTGCTAAGTGTAGCGCCAGCGCACGGGTAAACGCAAGGCTGCACCATATCCTTGTAAATATGGTGCAGCCTTGCACTTCAGAAGTGACGGAGTGAGGCGTTAAGCCATGACGGCTAACGCCTCACTCCGCCACTTCTTTGTAAATATCCCCCAAAGATTTTGTGTACTGTAAAAATATGTCAAAGAGCGTTTTTGATTTTGGTCTTCTTAAGTATCCACCATGAAATTTGTTTTGTCCCTATGCGGGGATGTTTTCATGTCTTTGATGTGTTATAAATATTTGTGGAGATGTTGTCTGTTTGATTTCATACACCTGGATACCATAAGATATGCACAGAAAGACCTTTATTTTACGAGACCTAGTAGCCGTACTCAATTTGTACTGGTGGTTGCTGGTGGGCACCACTGGTACTTGTTTCAGAGATGCTAAGACTCTTTCATACCACCCATGTCAGACTGTAGTCACCAGTAGCCTGTTGATCTGAATGGTGTTGTAGTAGTGACGTGGAATCCACCAGTCTCCTTCCCTGCTGACAGTGCCGAACATATCCAAGACTGCACTTAGTGCTCATGGAGATGAATGAGGTGGGAGATAGGGATATGAGAGGAGGCATGCAAGAGCCATTGTCAGGTTGTAGGAACACAGCTTTTCTCTTCAGATGGAGGATCTTTTAGATTTTCTGGAGTTTCGCACAAGTGATGTCTTTTTTATACTAAAGAGAACACAAGAAGCTCCTGCTGATATCAGAGCATTTGTTGCACTCGTTTTTACACTGGTCTAGGTCCACTAGGTCCACTCTCTCCCCACTGCTCCGCTGTGCCGTCTCTTGCCTCCAGACCCCGACCTCCTCCTTGGGAGGTTCGAGGCTGCTGCCCGCTCCTGCGCCTGCTGCCCGCTCCAACTGGGACCAGACTGCCTCCAACCACCGTAACCTTTCTCAGACGCTTTTTTCTTAATTTTTTCCCTGTTGTGCCACTGTTATTGTGCCCATCTGTGTCTTGCTCTAATTCCACCACTGTTTTTATTTTCTCGTGCCTGCCTGTTCCTTTTGCCTTTCGCCGCTGCTGCCCCTGCGGCCCCTCCCCCCCGGAATTCCCCCCCGGAATTTCCCCCCGGAATTTCCCCCCGGAATTCCCCCCCGGAATTCCCCTGCTCCCGCCTCCCAGCCTCTCCTCCCTCCCACCTCCCCTACTTAATGGCGGCCGCTGCGGGGGAGCGCGAGTAAGACCTCCGACCCTCGGTCTAGGTCCACTCTCTCCCCACTGCTCCGCTGTGCCGTCTCTTGCCTCCAGACCCCGACCTCCTCCTTGGGAGGTTCGAGGCTGCTGCCCGCTCCTGCGCCTGCTGCCCGCTCCAACTGGGACCAGACTGCCTCCAACCACAGTAACCTTTCTCAGACGCTTTTTTTCTTAATTTTTTCCCTGTTGTGCCACTGTTATTGTGCCCATCTGTGTCTTGCTCTAATTCCACCACTGTTTTTATTTTCTTGTGCCTGCCTGTTCCTTTTGCCTTTCGCCGCTGCTGCCCCTGCGGCCCCTCCCCCCCCGGAATTTCCCCCCGGAATTTCCCTGCTCCCGCCTCCCAGCCTCTCCTCCCTCCCACATCCCCTACTTAATGGCGGCCGATGCGCGGTTGCGCAGTGGACAATCAATCAATCATGTCACTTATAAAGCGCACTACATACCCGCGAGGGTCTCAAGGCGCTGGGGGAAGAGGGGGGTGGTGCTGCTACTGATCGAAGAGCCAGGTCTTGAGGAGTCTTCTGAAGGCCAGTAGGTCTTGGGTCTGTCGGAGGTTGGTGGGGAGGGTGTTCCAGGTCTTGGCGGCGAGGTGGGAGAAGGATCTGCCGCCGGCGGTCGTTTTCCGGATGCGGGGGACTGTGGCGAGGGCGAGGCTGGTCGAGCGGAGCTGGCGGGTGGGGGTGTAGAAGCTGAGTCGTCTGTTGAGGTAGGCTGGTCCGGAGTTGTGGAGTGCTTTGTGTGCGTGGGTGAGGAGCTTGAAGGTTATCCTCTTGTTGACAGGGAGCCAGTGCAGGTCTCTCAGGTGGGGTGTGATGTGGCTGCGTCGGGGGATGTCGAGGATAAGACGTGCAGAGGCGTTCTGGATGCGTTGCAGCCGTCTCAGGAGCTTAGCCGTCGTTCCTGCGTAGAGGGCGTTTCCGTAGTCCAGCCTGCTCGTGATGAGGGCCTGGGTGACTGTTTTTCTTGTTTCGGTGGGGATCCACTTGAAGATCCTGCGGAGCATTCGGAGGATGTTGAAGCAGGATGAGGAAACGGCGTTGACCTGCTTAGTCATGGAGAGGGTGGGGTCGAGGATGACCCCTAGGTTGCGTACGTGGTCGGTGGGTGGCGGGGCTGTTCCCAGTGATGTTGGCCACCAGGAGTCGTCCCAGGCTGAAGGGTTGGAACCAAGGTTGAGGACCTCCGTCTTGTCCGAGTTCAGCTTCAGGCGGCTGGTCCTCATCCATTCGGCGACGGCCTTCATTCCTTCGTGGAGGTGGGCTTTGGCGGTGTGAGGGTCTTTGGTGAGGGAGAGGATCAGCTGGGTGTCGTCGGCGTAGGAGATGATGTTGAGGTTGTGCTGTCGGGCGACGTGGGCGAGGGGTGCCATGTAGATGTTGAACAGCGTTGGGCTGAGGGAGGAGCCTTGGGGTACGCCGCAGATGATCTTGGTGGCCTTGGATCGGAAGGGGGCGAGGCGGACGCTTTGTGTTCTGCCGGAAAGGAAGGATGTGGTCCAGTCCAGGGCCTTCTCTTGGATCCCGGCGTCGTGAAGGCGTGTTTGTAGTGTGTGGTGCTGAAGGCGCACCAAAGGCAAGCCCATCTGCGCCCATCCACGACCCGACCGCGGCCAGCGCCAGGAACCCTGGCCCTCCCACTACCCATCGCTACGACACCACCACCCTCCTCGCACTCAACCCTGGAAGACTTAGAGAATGCCAACAGGCCTCGCCAAACACGACCCATGGCCAGTTCTCCTGCCTCCACTGCCGCCAGACCCTCACCGCCACCCCGGCCTCCAACACCGCCGACGCCAGCACCGGCGACACCCTAAAATGCATCCTCCTCAACGTACGCTCTGTACACAAACACGCCATGGAAATCAGGAACCTACTCGACTCTCTTTCGCCCAACATCGCCTTCTTCACAGAGACCTGGACCAACGCATCCTCCGCCCCCAACATCAGCACCGCCATCCCAGACGGATACAAGATCCAGAGGAAAGACCGCCCCAACCACCCAGGAGGGGGCCTCGCCATCGCCCACAAGAGCACCCTCCGCCTCACCACCTCCAGCGAAACCTTCCCCTCCGCCGAACACCTGCACTTCAAGATCCAGACCACCCCCAAAGCCACACTCCGAGGAACCCTCGTCTACAGACCCCCCGGCCCCCGAACACCCTTCGCCTCCACCATCACTGACTTCATCGCACCCCACGCGATCACCTCAACAAACTACATACTCATTGGAGACCTGAACTTCCACCTCGACAACCCCAGCGACCCCAACTCCACTATCCTTCGTGACAACCTCGCCAGCATCGGACTTAAACAACTCGTCAACACACCGACCCACAGAGCAGGACACACCCTCGACCCCATCTTCGCGGCAGGAAACAGCGTCCATTTCAGCCACACAACGCAGCCGCCATGGACCGACCACCACTGCGTACACTTCGCCATCAACAAACCTAAGGCACCCAAACCAGCCCCACGCCCACCACGAAGGAACTGGAGCAAGGTTACCAACGAGCAACTTAACTCCACCCTCAACCGAGATAACCACACCTGGGCACCCGACGCAAACAGAGCAAACGACGCAGCCAGAGAACTCCGCACCTGGATCTCCAACTGCGCAGATGAGCTCGCCCCACTACGCAACCCCGACAGACAACGCCCCATGAAAGCCGCCTGGTTCACAACTGCTCTCCAAGAAGCCAGACGCACCTGCAGACACCTGGAGAAGAACTGGAGAAACACCAAGACAACCGAAAACCACACCACCTACAAGGACGCCATGACGGACTACCACAACCAGATCAGAGCCACCAAAAGGAACTTCATCCACAACAAAATCCTGGCCAACTCCACCAACTCCAAGGAACTTTTCAGTGTCATTCAAGAATTCACCAACCCACGCAGCAAAGCCACAGACATCACCCCATCCCAAGACCTCTGCGACAAGCTTGGAACCTATTTCCACCTCAAGATCAAAAACCTCTACGACAACTTCATCGACCATCCACCAGGCACCACAGACGGCCCCCGCCCCCCAGAAACACCATCCAGCCCACCATCTCCAACTGGACACCGATCACGGCCGAAGACACCGCCTCGACCATGAAAAGCATCCACTCGGGGGCCCCCACCGACCCCTGCCCCCCTCACATCTACCACAGAGCTGTGGCCGCCATCGCACCCGAACTACAACACACCATCAACACCACCTTCAAAACAGGCACCTTCCCAGAACACTGGAAGCGCGCAGAAGTCAGACCCCTGCTCAAGAAGCCCACAGCTGACCCCACCGACCTCAAGAACTATCGGCCCATCTCGCTCCTCCCATTCGCAGCCAAAGTTGCAGAGAAAACAGTCAACAGGAAACTGACACGATTCATTGAAGAAAACGCCGTCCTCGACCCATCCCAATCCGGATTCCGAAGCAACCACAGCACAGAGACCGCCCTACTCACTGCCACAGACGACATCCGCACCCTCCTGGACCAAGGCCACTCCGCAGCCCTCATCCTAATCGACCTATCAGCGGCCTTCGACACCATCTCCCATCGCACACTAGTCGTCAGACTACACGACGCAGGCATACAAGGAACAGCCCTGGACTGGATCCGATCATTCCTCACCGGAAGAAGCCAAAGGATCAGACTCCCACCCTTCCTCTCTGACCCCACGAAAATCACCTGCGGAGTCCCACAGGGTTCTCACTGAGCCCCACCCTCTTCAACATTTACATGGCCCCCCTCGCAGCCATCGTCCGACAACACGGCCTCAACATCATATCCTACGCCGACGACACCCAGCTCATCCTCTCCCTCACCAAAGACCCCACCACTGCCAAACTCAACTTCCAGAAAGGAATGCAAGACGTCGCAGTCTGGATGACCAACAGCTGCCTGAAGCTCAACGCTGAGAAGACAGAAGTCCTCGTCCTCGGTACCACCCCTTTTGCATGGGACAGCACCTGGTGGCCGACCGCCCTCGGAAGCCCACCTACCCCCTAAGACCACGCCAAGAACCTCGGCATCGTACTCGACTCATCACTCTCCATGAACCGACAGGTCATCGCCGTCACCTCCAGCTGCTTCAACACCCTCTGCATCCTCCGCAAGACCTTCAAGTGGATCCCCCTGAGTCAAGGAAGACAGTCACCCACGCACTCATCACCAGCAGACTGGACTATGGAAACGCACTCTATGCCGGCATCAACAAGTCCCTACTCCGCAAACTCCAGACAGTACAGAACACCGCCGCCAGACTCGTCCCTCGGCATCCCCCGACACGAACACATCAGCCAACACCTACGAAGTCTCCACTGGCTCCCCGTGGAGAAAAGAGTCACTTTCAAAATCCTCACTCATGCCTACAAATGCCTACACAACAACGGACCCAAATACCTCAACGACAGAATCAACTTCCACGTACCCAAAAGAAACCTCCGATCTTCCAACCTCGCAATGGCCGAAACCCCGCGCATCCACAGAGCCAGAGCAGGCGGAAGATCCTTCTCTCACATTGCAGCCAAGACCTGGAACGAGCTACCGGCAGACATCAGACGCGCCCCCTCCCTGAACACCTTCAGGAAGACCCTCAAGACCTGGCTCTTCGGCTAAACAGATCTGCGGACCACCCCCCCTCAGCGCCTTGAGACCCTCACGGGTGAGTAGCGCGCTTACAATTCCCTGATTGATGTTTGTTTTAATATAAATATGATTCCTTTGCCTGAACATTGATTGAAGAGTGTAATCTTTACATTTGTATGGGGGATCTTTTAATTTAAGGAATTGAAATTAAATGCTGCTATTTTTAAAAATCAAAGTGTATCTTTGCACCTACTTTGGGGCATGTCACGAGAAGCCTATTAGAGATCGTGCTAAAACTCATTTCTCGCCTCATTGGAGGTAGGGGGATCACATCGTTTTCCTCTCTCGACGGCCATTTTGCTTATGCCGCAGAGAGGAGCAGGTCATTCTAGTGCTGAGTCTGCTATGTGCCCAACTGTACATAAAAAACAGGTCAATGCGCGGGATGCGACGCTGGCGTGCCAAAAGCAAGCTCGTCTGCGCCTAGGACACGCCTGAACAGCGCCAGGGGCAGTAACGCTGCCTGTTTCAACACTTAGGGTAAGCGCTTTCAATATTCTCGGTCTGAATTAATTAATTGGGGTCCTAAAGGTGGGAGGGAGGTTTGTGACACCATAAACCCTGCCAATACATTGGTGCGCAGTTGTGCTCACTGTAACTGGCACCCCGTGTTAACCTTGGATGGTGGAGTGCCTACTTCTAATAGCAAGGAGAGATGTGAGGTCAGGGAAAGGGAAGTTCACCCCAAGAGGAGATTTCAAATGCTTTGACTAATGCACGCTCTGTGGTCAAACATAGTGTGGAAGTATGTGAGTTGATCCAAACTCTGGGCCTAGAATGTTTATCACTGAAACCTGGGCAAAGGAAGACTCAGGACCTGAGTACCTTAGTAGCTGCCACCCCTCCGGGTTATACTATTGCCAGGGTTGACCGGCCCCTTCACAGAGGCAGGGAACTGGCCATTATCTCCAGAAACCCGATCAACTGCACTTTAAAGCCCATTAACTCAGACTCACAAAACACCTGTGAGGTGGTGTGGTTTAGACTTAAAGTTAATAATAAATTCGCTCACTCTGGGCTCCTTGTTAACCTCCCCATTGGATCTCGGACTCAATTTATCAAGGCCTGGTGTTAAATCCTAGAACCCTACATTTCAAACCCCAATTTTACTATATTGAGTGATTTTAACTTCCCCTTGAAAGATAAGAGGTGTAATTGCTCCGTCACTTTTCTAGAACTTATGACTGATTTTGGTGTTTTCCAACTGGCCAAATCGACAACCCATACAGAATTGCATATGTTGGATGGGATTTTTGTCAACCATTCGGCCTTGGTGGTGGGAGATATTCTCCCATTAGGTTAGACAGACCACATAGCGGTGACTTTCAAAATTACACTGCAGGAGGGAGTAGAACAAGTGCAGTGTAAACCCATATCTTACAGGAAATGGAAAAAAATCTCCTCCAAAGTACTCAGTGAGGCACTAGTGAAAAATAATTGTGCACAGCAACTGGCAGCTGATGATTTTAATGTTTGGGTGATGGCCACAATCGAACAGGTTGCTCCAAGATTTGCACTAGAACTAAAGTGACCGCACCTTGGATCTCCGACGAACTAAAAGACCTCCGACGGAAGTGTCCGAGGCAAGAACGGGAGTAGTGGGCAAATATTACTTCAGAGGAGAAATGTAGACAGAAAGAGCGGATACATATGTACAAGCGTTGCCATTGTGGCTGCATTGTGGCTCTTACTATGCTATCAAAATAAGATCTGGCAGTAACACACCTAATGAACTCTTCAAGGTGGTGAAAGAGCTCTCTACTTCCTCTTTCCAGCAGTCCTTGGAGAGCTCTCAAAGTTTCTGCAACAACGTAGCAGTTTTCTTTAGAGATAAGATCTTAAAGATCTTCTCTGTCAATGAGGATAGGCCTCTCCTCACTACTGCTGAAGAGGACTCTGTTAATCGGTACTTTACCTCAACTATGTCCGCTTCCCCCATCTCACTATTGAAAGTAAAAATCTTCTTATGCACATGACATCAGGTTAGCCAGATGACCCCTGTCTTCCCAGAGTCTTAAAACTTGTGCCGGATCAGATTGCAACTTTAATGGGAAAGGTCTACAATCAGATATTAAGATTGGGAGTGCTACCCCATCTTTGGAAGGAGGCAGTAGTTATTGCCCTTAAAAAGAAACCCAATGGGGAGCCAGAAGACCTCAACAACCTTTGCCAAATATTTGTTCTACTTGCACTGGCCAAAATCTTTGGTAAAATATATCAACCAGGAGTTTATTACTGCCTAGAACCTTCTGGACCCCGCACAGAATGGGTTACGGAGTGGTCATAGTACTAAATTGGCACTGGATGTCGCAACAGATTCCTTTGGTTGCCAGGTGGATCAAGGAGGTGCTGCCATCTTGGTAATGTTGGATCTGTCAGCGGCATTTGTTACGATATTCCCATCCCGCTTCGTGCAAAGATTGTGTCAAGCAGGGTTGAAAGATACCGCTTTGGACCTTCTGGCCTCCATTTTGACGAATAGGACCCAAACAGTCAGTTGTGGGAATTTCAGGGCAGAACCGTTCCAGCTCCCTTGTGGGGTTCTGCAGGGGTCTTCCCTTAGTCCCAATCTGTTTAACTTATATGTTGCCCCCCCTGGCTAAACTGGTGCGCTCATTCGACTTTCAGATGTTGTCCTATGATGATGACACCCAAGTCATTGTCTCTATATGTGATGATATATTGCTGGTTGTAGAGAACTTCAATCTCTGTATGATTGATATCAGCATCTGGATGAAGGAGATTGCTTGAAATTAAATGTCGAAAAGACGGGGATCTTGGTTTTTGGGGCACAGCACTCGGTGTGGTCAGAACTTTGGTGGCCAGAGACGTGTGGTTCTTTACCTACACCAGTTGTCTCTGAGAAAAATCGAGGGGTTGTCTTTGATAATAGCCTTTCCTTTGACACTCAGGTCAATAGGACTGTGAGTTCTTTGTTATTTTTTATCAAAATCTTGAAAAAGATTTTCTTTCTCATACCTGCTGAACTCAGAGTAGCAGTGGTTAGTGCTTAAATTACATTGTGCCTTGACTATTGCAATGCCTTATACTTAAACATCAATAAGTCCTTGCTTACAGACCACAGGTCATTCAAAATGTGGCAGCCCACCTGGCATTGGATGTACCTAAACATCTCTCAGTCAGGTAAGGCATGCACTCCCCTCAATGGCTGCCAGTTAGGAAGTGTGTGATATTTAAAGCGCTCTGCATGGTCCATTTGGCTATTCACCATCAAAGGCTGATGCCCCCGAGAACAGCATTTTAACGGTATACCCCTAAGAGACAGCTTAGATCACCTTCTCTTAGGAAGGTGACCATTCCTAGATTCCGGAAAGCCAGGTGGGGCAGTCGCTCCTTTTTGGTAGCAACAGCCAAACTGTAGAATACCTTGCCCACACACATTGCGAGTTTGAACTCCTATGTAGCTTTCCGCAAGCAACTGAAAACCTGGCTCTTCTCCCTCCTGTGATTATAGCGCTCTGTTTTTTTTTTCACTGCTGTTTTCTCTACCAGTGATAGCGCTTTGATGCCTGTGGGCATAATGCGTTTTACAAATTTATTTCATTTCATTTCAAGTTTATTATTACTATCTGCTCTTACTTAAAATTAAAATACACACAGTATTTTCATTTATATGGATTTGGAATAAATGGTAACATTCTACAGGAAATGAGACATACACAAGATTCACTTTAGTAACTGAAGCACTGTAGTAAATATTCAATACATCAATGGGACACTACCTTTATCTTGTTAGAGCCCAAAAAATCCTCATGAGATCGGTCTTGTTTGGATATCCTATAGCAGTCGTTAATGCTCCACAACTTGAAGCATCAAACAAAAACAAAGGTTCACACAGGACTTGCATATAAGACTGCAGAGGCCCAAGATACAGTTGTGACAGAACAACTTTGTACTGGGAAGCAACAGGAGTCTTACAATCCAAACAAATAATATCTAACTCTTTAACTAGCTATCACTAATTTGAGGCTTGTAAACACAGTGCTGAGAGAGGTTGAATAATTCCAAGAAGTCAAAGAAAGTTTTAAAGGTGTCACTTCAGAAGGAATTTCAAGAAGTGCTGCACACAGAAAACTTCTTGAAAGATATTATTGATGTCTGACTTGAAGCTATTCTCGGCTGGAGAGCTGGAAACTCAGGTGAAGAACTGAGACCAAGCAGAGAAACACAGGTGAAGAGCAGAGCCCAAGCAGAGGCTCCCTATTATCAACAGGGAGGGAAGCCAAGTATCTGGCCATGGCCTCGGTGTGGCCTTTATACATTGAAGGATCCTCAAATCTTTCTGTGGATCCTTAAGTCCCAGAGATCCTTGAATCCTGCAGTGGATAATTCAATCCCATTGTATTCTGCTATTCTGCTGGGGCATCCGTAACAGCTCTTGGGGTGCCTGCATTGGGAAATAATTGACATGTGACAGCCACAATCATGGGTGGCATGACTCCTCTCATGCAGTGCGGATTACATTCTGAGGGGCAATGCCCTGAGCAAAGAGGAAGATGTGGTCTAAAATTCCCAGGACCAAAGTGGATGGTAGTGGGGCAAGCACCTGGGACAAGCCATCCCATCCCACAACCTTCCTGTCCTGGTCTACAACTGTCTTAATTTTCAACCAGCAAGAGACAGCAGACCACTCCTTCAGTTAATTGCATAAAGGTTCATAAAGATAGAAGAAGGACAACCAATACAAGAATCCTTGACTATTCAGTTCATTAGAAACCCTACTTCTATTTCCACAAAAAATAAAAAAAATAAAACTGTTATGCGCTTTTCCTAACCATGGGCAAGCTGCTGTCTGGCCAATTTGAATACAGGGTAAATCCCAAACTAACCTCTTGCTCAGATTCCCAAGAAGAAGTTTGGGGACTGGCGCATATTTATTTACAAATGAAGCATTTTGGACATATCTTTGGCAGCCATCTCTAGTATGCAGATAGAACTGACATTAGTGTGACACAGACCTAGCTAAGTGCAGGGGATTGTTGTATTCCACTTTAGGCGTCCGTATATAGGTTCTCCTGAAACATGTCCTTATATAGGCACAATTCGCATTGCCCTTATATAGGCATAAAATCCCAGTCCTTATTTAGGCATTAGCCATGCACTCCAAATACAGGCATGGTCACCGACATCCGTCCACCCTAACGTCACAACGAGTTCTTGGAAACCAGACCCTTAAGCTCTTGGGAGTTCCCCTAGCACAGGATTATTGATTTCTCCAAGAATTCATCTATTATGCATGAACCGCTATTCCTTAAGGGTTCATTCCTGACGTCTTCCTCTGTCCGACTTCACGTCAATGCTAACATTCCAGGGCACCTACCAGGTATAAATATACCTTCCCTTGCCCAAGCAAGTTAGGAGGAGACCTCGACTTTAGAGGAGCCCGTGTCCTGGCCTGACGCACTGAGAAGAAACGCTGTCATCCCTGCTCGCAGAGAATCCAGCTTCCAGTGTTCTGACTCCCTTTGTGGGGTGTTAGAGTTCGAAGACTCGGAAGGAGATTCCCACCTCTCTCATTCTCAAGGTATGGAGCTGACTAGAACCTAGAGGGACTCTTGGCATACCAGACTCTTAGTATACCATACTATAGAATACTTCACCTACTTCTTACCTTGCACTACACTTAGGTTAGGTACACTGGGGTAGAACTAGCTTAGAGAAGCATTGCATGAGTACTCGCATTTTTAGCTTATGTTATTTATGTATATGAATATCTGTGTGATAGCTAAAAGATAATGCTAGCGCAGTATTATTTCTTTATACTGCTTACGCTGTACATTATATATCTTGCATATTGTCTTGTGATCATAACAGCTCATATCTCTTACATGAGAAAGAAGACTGTTCAATAAATCCTTTTTATTGAAACGCCCGTCTATTCTTTCTGTGTAACTCTGAAGAAACTAAGCATGCACGATTAGCTGAGTGAAACTGTTATCTATTGTTTCCACGATTCTGAGAGTGTTCCGATTCTAAAGGGAAGCAAAGTTGTCATGTTTATGCGGTTGCCAGAAACTACTCCCTTCTTGTTTACAAGGAGTTTCTAGTGGCCTCTGAGCTAGCTGGCACAAAATAATTAAGTTTAATATACTCGATAGGGACATACTGACCTCAGTCCTATGTCAAACCTATAGGGTATATTATTCCAATGCGCAGAGCCTATTAGGGAAATAGGAACTACACTACATGGCGCCCAACCGTTTGGTAAGGCAGTAATTTAACGCTAGATACTGAGTAACTCAGTCGTGCTTTTCTCAGAGACCCCTACTCACATACTCCATAAGACGTCTGGAGTGGGTAGGGTTAAATATCCGCTAAAGCTAAATAGGACAAAAAACCCTATATATTAGATGTTTGGTTTGTTCAACGTTGAAGGATACAGTGTTCCAAAATACAGGATCTAAATGAACTAAGATCAAAATAAAGCAACGTGTTCCTGAAGCCAACCACCACTGGGGAAACACCGGCAGTCCCAGCAAGGCCTGTCTGGATCCCAAAAGTTGGGGATCTAGTCAGAGAGAAGATTGCGGACAAGAAGGAATTTGGACCTTCTTACAGACAACCAGTACCTGTCCTAGCCGTCCACGGAACAAGAACAGTACTTCTGCCGCCCCTTGCTGGAAAAAAGGAGAAAAGATTTGTGTCAATCGACCTCATCAAACCACAGTATTTTGGCCAATACTAAATAGTAGGCCTCGTGGACTCCGACCTAGTAGCAGACGCACTCCCCTCGCTACTATCCAAGAGGTTCAGACTGAAAGACTCATAAACATCGAGAATTCAGCAGTAACAGATGAAGGACTAAGCAACAACGCTATGGAACTCATCCCTCTTGAAACTCAAGTAACAGTTCGTCCAAATACACCTGCCTACACCAACGTAACAAGTGATCAACTGGTTCCAGCGATTTCAACAAATCATGATGCAATTCCAACAATTGACCGAACTGCTTCTGGCTACTTCATTAACTTTGATACGTTTTCTGAGGATCCGAGTGAACCGGAAACGACGCCAGCATCAAAAACTTTCAAGCAACAAGTACTAGACCTTTTTCATTTCCTGAAAGAGGCTTATCTGGTTTCACCATGGATTGAACTATGGATTATTTCTGGAATATTTTTCTTTCTGCTTTGGCTAGCTTTGGTTATAACTATCAGCGTGCTTATAAATGGCAGATACATCCGTATGGACACTGAAAGTAAAAATGTGAACTTACTTTTAAAACCACACAAATCTTCCCATCGTGAAACAAGAGACTTGTCAGCAGTGAACATCACAGCCGTTCCTATACAGGATGGCATAGTTTGGGACAAAACCGATTTCGATATATTCGGCCCCACAGAACTTTTGAAGATTCCACATTTATTTAAAATTTCATTAAGTGACTTTATTACCTCCAGTACCTATTCTGATGATTGGGACTTTGAGACTGTAAATGATATGATGTCTGACCTAGAAAGGTCTGCTGCGTTCTCTAACAATGAATACTTAGAGGGCTCATCAGACTACGAACAGCTTTATTGTGACAATCACTATGGTCATCATTTCTTGCATAAATCTGCAACACCTAGAAATGTTTTTATGTTTAACCAATGGGAACATTGTCCTACACCACCAAGGGGTAGTTCAAAAACGTTTACAAATAAGTTTCCATACTTTTCAGGGTACAATACATCTGATCCAGAAACATTTTTCTATAAAAATGTAAACAAAACAGGTCAGAAAATTATGTTAACAAATACAAAACAGATTTATTCTGCAGCCTTTATTACCCAACTGTCTAGACAAGGATTTGACTTTTGGAAAGACACAATAGACACAAAAACTGTCTGGGGTTCTAAAGATTGGCAAGTGCAGGGGATAGAAGCTTTGTTTAGAGCATGTATCATCCCACGTCAAATAATGTTTTTGAATGACACTGTGCAACAAATGTCTTGCCTTGGTTTAGCCAAGATAAAAGATATGAACACACCTTCAGTACCAACACCTGCAAGTAATAGCACTACACAGGGAGCGGTCACAGTAGACACTATACTACAAAACAACAGATCAGATCCTGATTGGAAAAAATGGTTACTCTGGCCCACAGACACGAACATCTGTCAAGAAAGATTCCTGAATAGAATACAGGGCTTTACAATCCATAGGCCAGACCCACGATATGTTCAACGACAACATCCAGGGGTAGTAACAACATACAGTGTAGGAAACTTGTGCCTTGACTGGTTACAAAAGTCTACACTTGAGGATGTGAAACAACACTTATCTTTACTTAAAGAAGACGCAGACCTTAGGGAATTCTTGCTAGGACCAAGAAAACCGCGTCAAAAACGTTTCATATATGCCGGCATTTATGCTGCTTATAATGAGATATGGAAGTTTTCACAGGCAGAGGCCGCAGAAAGAATACGTGAACTTGATCGTATTAACTTAGAGAAATCTCTCACTGTGGTCGACAATGGGTTAACAACTTTGTCATCCAGAATTTATTCATTGGACAACATTGTATCCTCTGCTATTGACATACTGGAACAAGATTTAGCCATGTTACAACAAGGCCAATCTCAGTTACGTTCTATTATGTTATTAAGCTGGACGCTGCAATCTTTGCGTGCGGGCTATGTGCCTTGGCATTTTATCAACACGTCGTCTCTGTTTTCAGAATACAATCTAATAGATAAACAGATCGAACTGGCATAAAGGGGAGCAAAGTATACAGTGCTGAGCATTGAAAAACTGGAAAAATTACCATTCACAGTGGCAGAAAAACCAGCTACAGAATGGCTTATTCATGGCAAAATAACTATGCCTGTCACTACTTTTCATTTTCAGTATTGCCTCAAACAAATGCAAGCAGGCAAATATGAAAGGTTGGGTAAAGAATACATTAAGACATCCTGGGATTTACCTTATGACTACAGATGTTGGAGTGGGGATCGTGAAGTGTTTCTAAGCGGAACAAACTGTGAAAAGGCATTAAGCGGTTCTCTCATATGTCAGGACATTTCTTTGCACGGGGCTTGTAATGGTTCTGTGGCAAATTTATCCTGTCACCTGCAAGGTACACCAGCTGCTGTGATTAATCCAACGTTTGGCCAACTTTCTAATGGGAGTTACCTCATGTTGAATGATCAGGGTTGCTGTGGCATGTTGCCAGGGATCCCATATCTGGTAACGGTCGACTCCAGGGTTACTTGCTGTATGCAAGTATTGTTCCCCAAACAGAGACAGTCAGGGAGTCGCCTCTATGGCCTTCATTGAATGTTTCTTTTATACGTTTTGATACTTTAAGCAGAATGAAAGCCATGCTTTTGCAACAGACCGTGCCTTTGACCTCGGCCAAAGAAACCTATGATTTACAAATTGCAAGGACTTCGGCTGAGATACAGGCTTTAATTCGTACAAACTGCCCTATACATTTCGTAGAAATGATGGGATGTATCTTAAACATGTCTGATACAAGCGGAATTGTACATGTATTTAAGACCATCTGTTCAGGACTGTTAGCACCTTTTCAGGCAGTCCTCGGAATCATCCCAAACTTCGCACATTCGGTGTTTGGTGGTGTGCCATTAATTCTAGCACTTGTTGCAGGAATCCTGTTTCTATTCCTACTACTACGCTATGGCAAGCCTATTCACTGGCATCACTCCGAGCGATGTGGAGAAAGCTCTCCTAGAACGGAAGTGCCGTAAGCGCATAGTGCAACTTTTGGGCATACCTCTTCTACGGGAACTTAATACAACATGGTTTCTGTCGTTCAGACCAATCTGGCAAGATTGCATCTTACCTGTTCTACGCTGCCTGCTTTGCGGTGAAGAATGCGTGCTAGACACCTGTCTAACACTCCCATCAGTCATGCCAACGGATATCGATACTCTGCTGGACCCGATAACGGCCCATGCTCTGTGTTGTCCCCAGAGGCTA
This sequence comes from Calotriton arnoldi, assembly GCA_963921515.1. NCBI lineage: Eukaryota > Metazoa > Chordata > Amphibia > Caudata > Salamandridae > Calotriton > Calotriton arnoldi. The sequence goes on from CAWUFW010007015.1 coordinate 71,568, forward strand.
CCAATCCTGATGACGGCATTCATTGAGATCTCACAGACGCTTCCTGCTGCTGCTGAGGTACGAGATGGATCAACAGGCACACAGGTAACAACGGACGCGAACATTGCTGCGCAATCCGATGCTGAAGGCGATGCTTCACATCTCTGTGCAGTTAACCTTCTAAATGAGGTATTCCAACTGTCACCGACATCGTAGACGATATTTTGTCTATAGAAATAGATGATTTCATGTTTACACCAGACCCATACACTGACTTTGATTCAGCTCACAGTGTACCAGGGACGCACTGAAATTTGGCCTCCATATTTTCAAAACAGAACAAAACTTGGAACTCTTCCTAAAAATTGAACTTTTTCTTTTTCTCTATTTTTTGAAAATACATGGCAACTCAATCTGTTTACAGTAGAACTATTCATATAAAACGGACTTCTTTGAATACTTCCAGGGACACATTGTCACCTTATTTTACTATCATTTCATTTAAGTACCATGTTATGAAATGGCTTTGATTTTTGAAAACTTGTCAACCATTTAGTATATTTCTGTTTATTCATTCATGTTGCATTTTATTTATAATATATGCTTAGAATGAAAAAATGCTTTAAAATGTACAGTACCGATTGCATTCAACAGTTTACTTTTAAACTTCTTTTAATATGCTTTTAGAAATGTTTTTAGCAACATGTGGTACTCAATTTAATGTTTAGAATTTAATGTTTAGCATTTAGTATTATCGTTCATTTGAAAGTGGAGTGGGTGTTGTATTCCGCTTTAGGTGTCCGTATATAGGTTTTCCTGAAACATGTCCTTATATAGGCACAATTCGCATTGCCCTTATATAGGCATAAAATCCCAGTCCTTATTTAGGCATTAGCCATGCACTCCAAATACAGGCATGGTCACCGACATCCGTCCACCCTAACGTCACAACGAGTTCTTGGAAACCAGACCCTTAAGCTCTTGGGAGTTCCCCTAGCACAGGATTATTTATTTCTCCAAGAACTCATCTATTATGCATGAACCTCTATTCCTTAAGGGTTCATTCCTGACGTCTTCCTCTGTCCGACTTCACGTCAATGCAAACATTCCAAGGCACCTACCAGGTATAAATATACCTTCCCTTGCCCAAGCAAGTTAGGAGGAGACCTCGACTTTAGAGGAGCCCGTGTCCCGGCCTGACGCACTGAGAAGAAACGCTGTAATCCCTGCTCGCAGAGAATCCAGCTTCCAGTGTTCTGACTCCCTTCGCGGGGTGTTAGAGTTCGAAGACTCGGAAGGAGATTCCCACCTCTCTCATTCTCAAGGTATGGAGCTGACTAGAACCTAGAGGGACTCTTGGCATACCAGACTCTTAGTATACCATACTATAGAATACTTCACCTACTTCTTACCTTGCACTACACTTAGGTTAGGTACACTGGGGTAGAACTAGCTTAGAGAAGCATCGTATGTCTTAGGGTGCGTGGATGGAACTGTTATCTATTGTTTCCACGATTCTGAGAGTGTTCCGATTCTAAAGGGAAACAAAGTTGTCATGTTTATGCGGTTGCAGAAACTACTCCCTTCTTGTTTACAAGGAGTTTCTAGTGGCCTCTGAGCTAGCTGGCACAAAGTAATTAAGTTTAATATACTCGATAGGGACATACTGACCTCAGTCCTATGTCAAACCTATAGGGTATATTATTCCAATGCGCAGAGCCTATTCGGGAAATAGGAACTACACTACAGGATGAGCTGTTATTCAGGTCCTGGTTGTGCCCCTGTCACACTGAGGGTGATTATGTATGCTTCATACCTGGCCTAACAATTGTGTTTTTTTTTTTACATTCTTTTTATTGAACATGCTCATTACATAACATCAGAGTGAAAAATACATAGCAGTTGCAGAGATAATCACAGTGAAATGTCTTCAGAAGGTCGACTCTCTTCCTTAGAAAGCAAAACAAACGGATCATTTGGAATCAAAATTTACATGTAAACAAAAGGTGTACTCATCATTTACACTTTGGCCTAACAATTGTGGTTTCGGGAACAGGAAGGGGTTGCTGGTAGGGTCTGCTATGGTGTGGATATGCAGCTCCATAATTTAATTCTCACCAGAATGATAAACGAGTTCCAGGCCCTCTTCCTGGGCATACAGCTGCCACTTATATCTTGGAATACTAGTCCTTAACCCACCTCCTCTCACTTGACCATTTCTCATTCAGATCACCCACAGCACATACCTGCAGCCCCAATGTATTCAGACTAATGGTGAAGTCCTGCTATATTGCCTGTGTTCTGCTTTACTGATGATGTGTGGATTCAGACCATTTTATTTACGTAGCAGGCAACTATAAAGTTGGCACAAGGTTCTGCCTTCTCCTCAGAGAAGTTGCTCTTCTTCTTGAGTGAGATGGTCTACATCTTGCTGGCTGTTGTGTCCCTCTAGCTCAAAGATGACATATGACACAAGGGGGAGGCTCTGGACATTTCTTACACTTTCTTCAGTCTGTCATTGCTGCCTGGTATGTGGAATTATGGTCAGGGATCACAGATTTCCCACTCCCCCATTCAGAAAGTTAAGAAGGATAGTGAAAATATTCCTCCCATATGGCATACGTGATGGTACACACCATCTACAAATATAATGTTCTGTTCGGAGCTTCAGGTGCTCGTTCACACTCTTCTATTTGCATATTTGCAAGTGTATGTATTTATATACTGCTGTACCTTGGCCTTCTTGCCAGACTTCTGTAGTTTTCTGGGTATCAGCCTCCCTCTCACTCTACAAAAAACATTTTATTAATCTACATCCATTTTTTCTGAATGGTGATTGTTCGGAAAACTCTGGCCAGCCATGGACGCACCAGCCTGCAAGTATGACCTGCTGTGGACGAACTATTATCTATGCATAATTTTCCAAATCTACTTTTACCTTTGTAAACTGGGCCCTGCGTTTTTAAGGTACCTTTAAAGAGTACTTAAGTGCGCATAACTTCTGTATAGTAAGTAGCACTCTCGATGTATGTACCTGGAACAACACAGCACAATCCACAGCATTTAGTTCCGGCAAACCAGTGCTTTAAATGAGCATGTACTGAGTACCTGAACTTCTTAAATTTTAAAGAGAGAGTGCAAGCACTTCTCAGCACTAGTGCAATCATTTTAGTAAGAGAGAACCGTCATTTTACAGTAGCAAACATGTTCCCCAATGAAAGCAGGTACCTCCATTACGTGTTTGCATTTCAATTATTGTGGCAAACACATTAGCGCCTCCAAGTACAAATTATGTAATCTCTGTCCTATCGTTTATTTCAGAGAAAGAGTAAGGATTTCAATCTATCTGTCATGCGCTTCACATCAGGCTCAGTCAGATACACCAACGCCACATCAGCCATGCCATTTGTGGATGGTGCCGTGCATCTGATATGTTCCTGCCAGGGACTCAAATGAAAATCACAATATGGTAGGAAGCAGTGGCGTAACCCCCCCCACCCACCACCAGAATGTGAAGAAGGGCCCCTGACTCTGCCATAGCTCACAGACCACCCCAACCACCCAGGAGGGGGGCTCGCCATCGCCCACAAGAGCACCCTCCGCCTCACCACCTCCAGCACAGGGGTCAGGCTCTCTGGAGTCGGTAAGCAGAAGGGTGTGGCCACCAAAAATATTACCCTCTCTCAGCTGGCGACCACGAATATCCTGGACTCGTTATGCGGGTCGACTACAGGTGTGGTCTTGGGACGCATGCTGGGGTTACACCTGTCTGGCGGTCTCTCAGGCTCTCCTCTCCCCACGTCCACCGGGGTAAGTCAGGGATATTTTTACTTTTTTTCCTTGCCTTTGCCTCAGGTTGTGGCGTGTGTGGGGCGGTGGGTCAGCCTGCATTTGCCATCCAGGGTCTACCTTGTCTGTGCTCCTTTGCCCACCTGTGGTTGACTGACATGCCACGACGTCCTCTTTGTGGCTGGTCACATCTTCCCGAGGCTCTTTGGTGCTTTTCCCTCTGCTGCCACTAATTTTGTCGTGGTTTCCTTCTATCTGCATTTTCTTGCCAACTTTTATTTTGGCTCTTATTGTCTTTGCCTTTTACGAATTTTGTGCTTTCATTGCCATTGCCGTTTCTTGATGCTTGGGGTTTGAGTCCTGACCACGTGGTTGGTCGAATTCTGGCATGGTGCACATGCGTTTGCAGGTTTTTCATGTTTACACTTTTTCCCACATGTGCTTTTTTAAGGTTTGCCTTGCTCAGTGATGCTTGAGGTTTGAGTCATGGTCAGTTCTACCTGGCCGAATTCTGGCATGCTGCACACTTGGTGCACACATGCGTTTGCAGTTTTCTCATGTTTTAAATTTTGACGCACATTTCATGTTTACACGCACTTTTTTTTAAATTTCCTTTCTTATCGAACACTTTATCTTGCACAGCTGTGGCCTGTTGCACTCTTGACACGGTGCACAAGTGGCACGCATTTCTATAGTGTTGTCGCACTTTTATATTTTGGGTGTGTCCCGCCGCCATTTTGTATACTCTTGCCGCCATTTTGTCTCTCATTTATATTTTGTATTATTAAACGTTCAGCTTTCATGATTTATGTTCTCTATTCTTTTATACATTTCCCCTCCTTCTCATTCTCTTCGCTCTTCGTATTAATTTCCTCACAATTTCTTCATACATTGTCATTTTCTTTCCTCTTTTCGCACACTGCCCCACCATTCTATTTTTTCTGGCGCCAATGCGCCCCTCTTTCATCAGGGTTCTGTCATGTGTATTCACGCATTCATTCTTCGCACTCTATAGTCGGTCCCTCTCTGACTCAATTTTGCATGGCTTGGGTGCTTTTCTCTTTTTATCTCTTAAACTTATCTCGCTTCGGGGCCGACGCCTTTTTCCCTTATCAGCTGCGCCACTCCAAACAGAGGTACTAACCACTTCGAAGCATCTGGGCCAGTCCGACATCCACCCCGCCTTCTTCTGCTCTCTCTCTTCGAAGAACGAGGAAGTGAGCCTCGCAGCTTCACTGTAGTCCCCTCGCCCCTCCTTCCTCTGTCTTCCCAGGCTGTTCTCTCAGCAAACATTGCTGTTTTGATCATTATTATTTTTTTAAATGCATTTCATTTATTTAATTATTGTTTATTTGTTGTCTATGGTGTCTGTTTTTTGTGCTTCGTTTTCTTAAATATTCATTGGCCCTGCTGTCCCACCACAGTTTCCTCCCCGCACTCCACCTTTGTTGCTGAACTGCCAGCTCCACACTCACTTAGCCGAGTGGCAGTCTGCTAGTTATTATTGTTGACTCAATTGCCCCCACTTTTTCTCTCTATTACGGGCAGTTGCGCTAGATAGCTGTTGTCTGGATTGCCTTGTTTTTAACACATAGCCGCAATCCCGCTAAGTAGTTGCACTTATTTTCAGTACACATTGCACGTACATTGCGCCTCTTTTCTGTCTCTCACACCTTTTGCCTACCACTTGCCTACGCCAATTGGTAGCCAAAGGGGGGTGGAGGTGTATCTCCATTCCTCTTGTCCGTCCCCTTAAACAACCCCCCGTTATGTCCCCTGACCCCCGCAAATTATTAATCTCCTTATTCATTCAGTACGTGGTACTGCCACAGCGGTCCACCACACCAGTCTTGATCGCTTTATCCCCCTCACGCGCCATCAAAGTGAAGTTCTTGCAGCTACTTGGGACATCTTAGAGGTTGACTTTACACCCACTACCGAACTCCGCCTTTCACTCTTGTCTCTCGTAGACTTACCTCCCTCAGGCACCGCTTCTTCCCAACCACCACCACCACCAGACACCACCCGCCCGGATCTTTTGTGGCCTGCCCACTCCCCTAATTCATCTTCGCGTTCCCCACCCTCTTTAGAGTCTTCTGTTTCTCTTGCTAATTCTCCCACTATCGTTGCCATAGACAGCGACTCCAATACTGACTCTGCACAGTCCACGGCATCCTCTGAAGGGGCAACACTCCCTACCCTTACCGCCCCTGCTTCCCCCACGGTATCAGCATCAGCACTTACTATTGCTCTCCACCAACCACTGTCTCCTGCTAACGAGTCCCCATTCCTCTTGGCACTCCTGCAGGACTATTCTGTGGATTTAGAGGACTCTGCACCAGACATCCTCATTGTGCCTCCTCCGGCAAGCCCACCCCCGCATTTTCAGACACTGTAGGTAATGAGTACCCCGTCTCCTGACAGCACAGCTTCTCCTATTTTTGTATATCTAGTTAATAATATCGTTGTGGGCCTTTCCACTGGACACCCATCCTCCTTTTGTCACGTTACACCCTTAGCAAGCACTGTCCTTCTCACTATATTTCAAGTTTTAGGGGTTGACTATACCCAGGCACAACAGATAACGCTTTCACTAGCACCATCCTTTCCGCACCTTCCAAATCCCATTGTCCCTAAAACAAAAGAACAAAAACATTGCAAACACTGACTTTTTAGGGAACACTCCAGTCCCCCAACAATTACTGGTCCCCATGAATAGGATTTTAGGTACCTCTGTTCATAAAACATCGGATTGCATTTACATACGCATTCGCCTACTAGCGCCAGGTTTGGACATACCTACCACACTAGTTACAACTTATCCACGCAACCCGCTACAAAGCAAAGTAATTGCTGGTCTCTCTCGTAACCAGCTCCAATTCCCTGATTTCTCCCCTAACGGAATATACACCGGACCACAGGAATTGGACTTAAGAAAAGCATTATATCACATTATCAGTAGCGCCATAGGAGAGGAATTGATAAATGACGCCATCCCCTCCACTCCTGCCACTGAATCCACTCCTGCCACTGAATCCACTCCTGCCACTGAGTCCACTCCTGCCACTGAATCCACTCCTGCCACTGAGTCCACTCCTGCCACTGAATCCACTCCTGCCACTGAATCCTCTCCTGCCACTGAACACTCTTCTGCCTCCTAATTACATTCCTTTCAAACCAGCGACATTCACCCTCAAAGCATTGTGCTTTAAAATAACACTCATGAATGGCATAGTGAGCTCTACAGTGTATAAAACGTCTACCCACTTTCACATCTTTTTTATCATACATCCCCCTGGAGCGCTACTCACTGCCATATTATTTAGCACATGGCCAAGGCACCCTCTCCAAAGTTATATTGCTGAAGCTTGCTTTGGCGGCCAACTCCACTTTCCTCTTTATACTGAAGCACAAGACCGAGATTTGCAGGACGGGGTGTATGATATTGTTATTCAGGCAGTAGAGCAAGAACTCATCAGAGACATTGTCCCTAGCACCTGAGAAAACACACTCTTGTAATTCAGGCTTTGCCTAGAGCGCCCCGTGTTACACACACCAACATGGCCACTCCACTCCAACATGTTTTAAAAACATTCGGAGGCCAGGAACACCATATACTAAAGCACTGCCGTGTGCTTCATAAGCGTACGGCGAAAATGACTCATCCTTGGCCCTCAGAGGGAAGCTTCGACCCAATAATACTAGAGCATTCCACCACCTTTCTAGACACCAAGTACTCTGGCACTAAGTTACAGAAGAGAAAGGCTACTTTAGATCTCTGGCGCATTTTTAAAGACAAGGCTCAAACACACTCTGACTCCACACCCCCAGCCATACCCAATGCTCCGCCCCCACCGCCTTACCACTTCAGCGGTATGTATACCGAGCTCACTAACAAGGAACAACCTGAGCTGCCAGTTACCACTAATGATTCTCCGGCTGCTGGCTTCCAATCACTACCAAAAGAGGCATCTTCCTCACTGCACCTCGGCCCAGAATTACACATCACACAGATTGAGGAATTCCAGGCTTCCCACACGTCACCTAGCCACCTGTACCACCCCGTGGACCGACCACCGGCTCCACCCACGCCCCCCAGTGATGTATACCATAAGGGAGACAGCGGTGTCAGGTATCCCAGGTTTCATAGATGCACAACTATCACTAAAATTTACACCAACAGTCAATACTGCACACCCACGCCCAGGTGAAGAGGATGAGGAAGGCTCTGACTCTGCCTCTCAAGCATCATCTCGTCACTTGGACTCTGACTCTGCCTCTCAAGCATCATCTCGTCACTTGCGCTCACCTGTCATTGTCGTCCGTGACATTGGCCCTAAAGGCGACACTGTCACTAACCCCTTCCGTGACACTGACACTCAACAAGCACCTGGCCCCAACACCTTCCTTGACACCGGCACACACCTGTTCCCAAGGTCACACCTCCCATCACAAACTAGCATGCCTTACATGGCTACTGCACCCTCTGGTGAGGTGCCGGGATCTGGCTTTATGACAGACAACCGACAGCTCATTGAGTTCCCCGTCCCACCATTGCTGTGCATGACGGAGGGACAGTGTGTTCCTCTCACAGGTCTTCCCTCCTCATATGGTAATTATAGACAGAATGCAGACTTGAGCAAAAGCACCAGCATGGAGAGTATCTCACCGCAGTGCCTTGAGGACGAACAGACACCCATGCATCAATCACCTTGTCACGCAGCACAGGTAAACTCGATTAGACGCTTGTCATTTAAATTAGAGAACATGAACAAAAGCATTACGGACATGATGTCAAAGGTCAACACACCAACACCACCCTCACCCACGTTGCACAACCTCGTGCAACACCACCGAAAGACAATTATCAGTAGGAATGGGGACGGGAATAGATAATATCTCCTTGATGAGCACCCCTACCGCTCTGACGCTGCCGCCTCTGGAATAACACAAACACTCACCAACACACACCAAGACCACCAATTCCCAACAGCATTAGGACGGGAGAAGACACCCCCATGGGTGCTAGAAGGCCACAATCCAATGTTTGGTGAGATCCCAAGATATTGTGGACTCCCGCAGGAACAAGACAGAGTGGTAAGAAGTAAGGTCAGGACCACCGAAGCACAAAGACTTAAAGTCTTGGGGACACATGGATGCCCAGACGATATACTATATGACGTCTCGGGCTCTGCCTCCTTGCGCACCGTTAGGATGAAAAATAGACACAACATAAGTCTCAGCAGACCATGTCCACCACAAACAAGCAATGATCTCACTCCCAATGAGATAGTGACATTAGGGGAAGGTTCAGATTATGCAGTTAACCCCTTTTCAGACGACTTGGCAGGCTGGTCAGAGCTCTTAGCACCGCAAATGCTCCCTTGGCCAAGAGACGGCTCCTTTGAGCCCCAGTACATGGCAACAGCAGTTGAATGTATCCTCAAAGGAGTAGGAGATGAGGATTGGGACTATGACTACATGAGGGAGAGCCTCAAAGTCTGGCAAAAATATGCTCGCCAGCATGACTATACTGGACCCACAGCGCAACGCCCTGGGGTCATGCGCCAAATGCCACTGCTCTACAAAAATGTCACTGATCCCCCATCTATATCCCATGGTCTACACTAGACAAAGAAATGTCAAAAAGGCACTCCCACCCCTCACTGAGGGTGCGGGAAAATGGATTGCAGCTTTTGAAAATTGCACTACAGGTAACAACATAGCTATAGGAGATGTAAAAAGCCTGCTGATCTCCCTCATGGGAGAAGACGCAGAAGATCTCTTCACACGTGTCCATGCCAATCTTACAAAAACAAATACCAAACATGATGGTGTTTCCTTTAATGAGATTAGAACAAAAGCATGGACTGAGTTGCGCAGGAAATTCCCTGATGTTCCCGATATTGGGGCTCTGTTGTCACAGACCATGCAACCAAATGAAGACCCTGCCAACTATCTTTCCAGAATGAAAGAAAAATGGCACCAGGAGTTAGGGCAACGATGGGACGCAGCTGGAGGGTATGGGAGATTATTTTATCACACAATAAAGAAAGGTTTACCCACTGAAGTGCAGGAAAAATTAGATGGCATTGTAGCAATGGAATGCAAGCCATGGGCTGAAATACAAGACCACATTATACATTACTGCAAAAAGAGACAGGAACAGGAGAAGGTTAGACAGCTGGCAATAGAGAATGCCGCTGCCAAGTTGGTACAGCAGAAACTTAATAAGAAAAAAGACAATGTTGACACAGTAATGCTTGCAGCACCAGTCACTCAAATGACAGCAGTAACATCCTTCCCCCAGGCTGCCATGAATGCTCTTGCAGGCAACGCCCAACCTGCCCCACAGCAGGTTCAAGCACCACCTGCAGTACAGTACATACAAGCTCAACCTCAACATGCCATACAGTATGTCCAGCCGCAACCACAGCCAATGGTACAATACATGCCAGTACAACCTGCTTACAGCACCAACACACAGCCCTATTACAATAACAGACCAAATATGAACTGGAACACGGGTGGACAAGGAAGAGGGCGAGGGATGGGACAACAAAGGTTTCCACAACAGCCAGGACAAGGGACACCACCAATCATCTGCTACTATTGCCAGAAACCAGGCCACATACAGAGAGATTGCAACAGTAAAAAGCGTGATATGGGTCAGCAATATATGCGTCCTGGCTACCAAGCACAAGCACCATTCCAACAACAGCAGCGCACGCAACAACACCTTCAACAGCCTCAAATACTATATTCTTATGCACAACCAGCACAGCAACAACAAGTGCAGCTCCAAGCGCCCATAATGGCCCAGGTTCAGCCACCAGTCCAACAAATATAGGTTCCAATGCAACAGCTACAGCCACAGCAACTACCTGCTTATCAGGTGGTCCCCCAAACACAAAACAATGTACCTCTAGGAGGAACCATTGTTGACTCCAACAACCCCTTTACCCAGGGCACCATCCAGCAATTTCAGGCTGGAGGATACACCAGCTAGGACAGCCCACAGACAACTCTTGTGTGCCCAATTTTGTCATGCACAAGCAATACTGAAGAGGACCCTATTGCAAGTGTTGTGATAAATAACAAAACATATAGTTTTATTGTTGACACAGGTGCCACATATTCCTGCATCACAGGTGGCCCTCTGCCCATTTCTAACAAAACAGCGGACACACAGGGATTTTCTGGGGCAATAGCAAGGGTCCCCCTCACCAAGCCAGTATCAATGGAAATAGGAGGACATGTAGTGGAGCAGCCTCTGCTCTATTCGCCCAGGTCCCCAGTCAATCTTTTAGGACGTGACCTCATGGCCAAACTAAACATGACCATCCACTTTAATGACAACGGAACAATGATTTGCTCCATACCAGGTACCCCACTAGCTAGGATAATGGCAGTCACTGCACAGTCTTCCTTAGATAGCCAGGTCAGAGCACGACCAGTGGATGAGCACGCCTTCTCTGCAGCTGTCCACACTATTGTCGCCACCACTCTCGAATTACAAGGCCGCACTGTCCAGTTACCAAAAGAGTTCCTTTTCAGACCACAAGTACCAGACTCACAGGTATTAGACAAACACTTGACATTGGACATCTGCGCCCTTGAGGTAACACCAACCTACGGCGCATTCCTGGCATGCGATGACAACGCTCATACTTGGGCTTGTGTCATTTTTATTGAGCCTAAAGGGTTGGTACGAGACATTTCAGATGCCCAGTTGTTTTGATCCCCTGAGGAACACTCTAAAACAGAGATTATCTATGATAATAATGTGCCCGTCTCAGTGACAGTGGAAATTAGAACACCAACAGTCACCCCTAGCTATGACTCTGCCCGAGACGCAGATCTGGCTCAAGTACCTGCACATCTTTGGACAACAGGCCCAAATGATGTAGGCCTTATTAGCTCTGCCAGGCCATTTAAGATAACACTCAAACAAGGTGCTATCCTGCCCAGAATAAAACAGTATCCCTTGTCCAAAGCAGCAGAGGAGGGCATAGCCCCTACAATACAGGCATTGCTAGAACAAGGAGTAATATATCCTTGTATCTCTCCTTGTAACACAGCCCTTTTCCCTGTGCGGAAGGGGAAGACCAATCAATGGCGTCTAGTACATGATCTGCGCGCCGTTAACAACATAGTTGTGCCAGAATTCCCTATTGTCCCAGACCCCTCTGTCATCCTCACGAATGTCCCCCGCGATGCACAGTACTTTTCTGTCATCGACCTGAAAAATGCTTTTTTCAGCATTCCTTTACACCCAGACAGCCAATACCTATTGGCTTTCTCGTTCAGAAATGTGCAATTCACGTACACAAGGCTCGCTCAAGGGTACTGTAAGTCCCCTAGCGTTTTCAACAGGGTTGTCAAAGAGGACTTGTCTAATATTCAATGTGATAGCACCCTACTGCAATATGTCGATGACATACTGCTTTGCAGCCCCACAGAACAACAATGCAGGAAAGACACCATCTTCTTACTCACCACTCTAGCACAAAGGGGATATAAAGTTGACAAACAGAAGTTACAGTACTGTCAGAAAGAGGTACACTATCTAGGTCAGCTACTGTCTGCATCAGGCAGACGAGTCACTCCAGGTCGAGTTGAGGCGATAAAAGGCACTCCTGAACCTCAAACAGTTAAAGACATGCAAAAATTCCTCGGCCTGGTTAATTATGTCCGCCAGTGGGTCTTTGATTTCGCAACAATAACTGCCCCATTACTGAAAGCTGTGAAAATGGGCAAAGACAGACACAATAAAATTGAGTGGACACCTGAAATGAGAACAGCCTACACCCAGCTCAAAGATGAGATAACAAATGCACCAGTGTTAGGATCACCTGATTACACAAAAGAATTCTACCTATTCACTCACTGTGATGGTCTAGTAATGACTGCAGTACTCACTCAGAAATACCCCATGGGCCATAAGCCCATTGCCTACTTCAGCGGCATGCTGGACGCTGTCATGAAAGGTCATTACCCCTGCGAGCAGGCCCTTGCTGCCGCAGCATTTGCTGTTGAGAAAACTACCCCCATTGTAATGTGTTCCCCACTGACTATGTACACCGAACATGCCGTCTTCGCAATAATACAAAAAGCCAAGACAACTTTAACAACACAGAGAGTCTCAGGTTATGAAGTCATGCTGTCACTACCTTCTCTGAAGATTGTAAAATGCCATACAGTAAACCCTGCCACATTCTTTGCCCATCCAATAGCTACCTCAGATGATGACACCCATGACTGTGCCCCATATTCACCAGATGAGTCTGGAGCAGCAAAAGAGGATCCCTTGCCAAACAGTACTGTATATTTTGTTGATGGCTCCTCTACCATTGATCAAGACACAGGAGTCAGGTACACAGGAGCAGCAGTAGTCAAAGCACAGCAGAATGATTCCTCTGATTCCCTAGACATTGTACAGCAACTTACATTACCATCACATTATTCTGCACAGGCAGCTGAACTAGTAGCCCTCATAGCTGCCTTAAACATTGGAGCAGATGACCGCATTACAATTTATTCGGATTCTGCATATGTCACCACAACAACACACTCCAGCATCCTCCGCTGGAGAAGGCGCGGCTTCCTCAAATCAGATGGTACACCTGTCATTCACAAAACGTTACTAGAGGAACTTATTGAGGCCCTTACACTACCAGCTGAAGTAGCCGTAGTCAAATGCGCAGCGCACACTAATGGCCAAGATTTTGTCTCCAGAGGTAACGCCCTGGCAGATTGGGCAGCTAAGGCTGCAGCCAGAGGCCCCCCAGCAACAGGCCCCCACTCCAAACAACAGAAGTTCCACTTGCCCCCATTTTACTTTCCCAAGCAGTCCCCCCAACAGAGCAGGACAGCAGCAATGAACATATTTCAGAAATACAATCCCAAATAACAACACAATTTAACATTGATACAACACAGCAATATGATCACACTGCACAGTTACACCTCAGAGAAATGCAAGAAAGTGCACCAGATCAAGAGAAAGAGTTACCGCTATCTCATTGTAGTAGTGTGTCCATTTTTCACGCTGGATCGAAGCTGGACCTTGCGTCCACTGTGATGCCAAGGCAGCTGCCACATTCCTACTCCGTGATGTCATTACTCGCTGGGGCATTCCAGACGCCATCCGGTCCGACAACGGAAGTCATTTTTCAAACGCCATCTTTTCCTCCCTGACCACAATGCTAGGCATTAAACACAAACTGACATCAGCTTACCACCCACAAAGCAACGGCATCTGTGAGCGCCTCAACGGCTTGCTCAAAAATAAAATAAGCAAAATAAGCGCAACAATAGGAAAGAAATGGCTTTATTGCCTGCCCATAGCACTCTTTGCACTAAGAAACTCCCCAAGTTTGGATCACCACCTCACGCCCCATCAGCTTGTCACTGGACGATCCATAAATGTAACGGTTTCACAGAAAGAATAGACGGGCGTTTCAATAAAAAGGATTTATTGAACAGTCTTGTTTCTCGTGTAAGAGATATGAGCTGTTATGATCACAAGACAATATGCAAGATATATAATGTACAGCGTAAGCAGTATAAAGAAATAATACTGCGCTAGCATTATCTTTTAGCTATCACACATATATTCATATACATAAATAACATAAGCTAAAAATGCGCCCTAAGACAGACAGTGAATCATCATCAGAGATAGTGAGAGCAGAACTTTACCAATATCTGTGCCAACTAACAAGCGCAGCGCAGTTCCTTTCTACCCAGGTATCCAAGAGGAGAAACAAGGGCCCCACCGATCCTGAGCTCCCACCAATCCGTCCCGGGACACTGGTTTTCGTCCGGAAAAACGTCAGGCGTTGGAAGGATCCTAAGTTCGAAGGTCCTTTCCAGGTGATAGACTCATCACCAACTGCAGTGCGAATAGCTGAGTGAAAAGCATGGATCCATCGCAGCCACGTTCGTCTAGACCCCGCACCACCACCTCAGCCAATGGACTAAAGGAGGGACGGAACATACCATCTGTGCCACTCCATGAAGACAGCGGCCTTCCATCCTCCTGTGATGAAGAAGACGATGAGCATCGCGTATTCACAGTCAAGAATGCTAATAGAGATGCAAAGTTATGTATTTCACTTGCCTTACTATTTTGTGTTTTTTCTACTGTCACTTTGGCAGTCCTCAATTGGTACATGTATTATCTTGCAACCACTGATCAGTGTTATCTGTCAGATACTATCACACCATCTTCAGGGCAGTCAGTTGTGCCACCAGATAGAGATAAGATCAGAAGTCCACCACTCCCACCTTGTACCGCTGATACAGCACACACTAGCACACACCCCACATCCACAGTTACTGATCTGATCCCAAGCAGTGCTACTACCCCAGGGGCTGGCGTTCCAGATCTCACATTAGGTCCTCAGTTGCCCTGCAGTCCCTTCCTCGCACTAACCGTAGATTTAAAAGAGGATTTAAACGAGGTAGACCAAGGTTCTGGACCCGTAGAACAAAACCTAAGGTTACACAAGAATGGGCCACCGCTCTTCAAGACACAATGGTTCACATTGCACACCTTCATTCCAGGCCCGACTTCCATTCCACCCGTCCTGACGAATTCAATCAGGATCATGGAGCCCATGATGCCCTGTTAGACAACATGTGGTACCGACATATGTCCGAAATAGGAAAAAAGGCAACAAAAGAAGCATGTTTCGTGTGCTCACATATCCCTCATGCAGTAGGCGCAGACCAAATGATTTTCCCAAAAGAAATACCACCCCCAAAAGCCGAGTGTCTCCTCCATCTGTTTCTTTGCCGTATCTACGGCCAGATTCAGCTTCTATCAGCAACTATCCATACCATTTTTGTAAATGCCACGGTATGGGATCATAATAGTGTCGCGTTCAGAATTGTGACTGACAAAGAACAATTTGACAAAAGCATGGAGGAGCTGTATAGGATGAAAATACCTGAAAAGTATACCCAACGTTGGGAGCGTAGTTTTGCCTATTTACGCTACTTTACCTTTACAACACCACAAACACAATGTAATCCACTAACAGATGAAAGCACCTGTGAATACAGGGCTGTGCTACGTTTATGGGCCAACATCTATGTCAACAACGAGTGGCAAGGTCCACGCAACCTCACTTGTAGAGCTGCTTCCTTAGGAGAACCCTTTGTAACAACAGAGTATGATGGCGACATCGATTGGGATGTCGAAGATGAGTGCGGGGGGGTCTGGACACAAGAAAGTAGAAGGTACACCTTTAGTAAGGACACCACCTATCAATGGAAAAAAGTGTATAAACTAAAAAATCCTCTCCTTTGCTTCCTAGGTAACGGTACCCGCCCTGTGGGCAGCAACACAAACTGTAACACAACAGTTTTTAATTTGGACCTCCAAGACGGCACCGCCGGCCTCATGGACATCTTTTGGGCCTGCGGAGAATGCCTCTACGCCCAGCTGCCCCCTCAATGGAAGGGCCTATGCACCATGGTCACCATGCATGAACTGCATCTCGTTGTCCCGGCATCCAACATTTCTCAAGTGCTCGAACACCCCATGACAAGTGATGTCACCCTGCTTCACCGGCACCGAAGGAGTGCTCAATATTTTGCTAACGACGCCTTTAAGGAAGTTCCTGACGAGTTTCGCCTGTTCAGTGGCGCCCAGGAATTCTTTGGGGGCCTGTGGCCCATCTGGCAAACATCTGCTAATGCCCGGTGGCTGCAGGTCACACGTTATGAACTAATGACTCTGATCAACAACACCCGAGATGGGTTCAACGCAATACAGGAAGAATTACGACCAATAAGACTTATGGTTCTAGAGCATAGATATGTTCTAGATCAGCTCACAGCTATGCAGGGAGGGGTATGCGCTTCCATCAAATCGAGCTGCTGCACGTTCATACCATCTAATGATGCCGATAACGGGTCTCTTGCTAAGGCCATTGAGGACTTGAGCAATTTGGGAAAGAAGATGCGTGATGAGGGCGGTGCCGATGCAGACCCTATCACGGGCTGGTTCAACTTGGACTGGATGCCTTCATGGCTATCTGCTATCTTGAAAATTATGTTACCTATTTGTTGTGTCATCATGTTAATGTGTTGCGGTGCACAGGTGATAATGAGGTGTGTCAGCAGATGTAGCATCAAAACAGTTGGGATAAACTACGTTAAAACAGAAATTTACAGCAATCCAGACTATCTGGACATGCACCGTGTTCCTGGGGATGGGGATGGGCAGGTCCACATACAACTCATAGAACTAGCTGCCCCTGAGGCTTCTCCTAACGCACCCTCAGCTCCCCCAGTTCCACCGCATAGGTACACTTTGAGGGAGGAGCATAACGCTCACGAGTATGACCAGTTAGTGAGCCATGATGAAGGAGAATATGTTACCCTACCATCAGAATTGCAACACCCGGCTGCGTGTCCCTACGTTAATGACTCACCCAGCATGCACCCGACCCCTGAGGGTCCTTCGCAGTATTCTATCTGAGATGTGTTCAAAAATGAACAAGAGCAGGGATATGAAGGAGGGTCCAGAAGGTCCCGTATTACCATTTAACAAGAAACTCATTTCTGATTTTGCACTACCCACTAAACATGATACTCTAAATAGGCCCCACAAGACAGGCTCAGATAGAATGTCTTAAGTTGTCCACTTTCCTTCGTCCTGGGAGTGCATCTCACATAGGCCCAAGCCCAGCTCCCTAGATAACCATATCTTATATAGGACCAAGCATACCTTCCTAGATACAAATGTGTAGGCCCAAAAAGCCAGTGACTCCTGCTCTCATTTTATAATAATAATAATACAGATCGAAGGCCTCACTGATCTACTAGCAGAGATCTGTTCCATCCACCGAGAGACAATATCAGCCCTTCTTGTGACTTTCCACAGTTACGAGAATAAGGGTGGCCCCCACCCACGTGACAATCTGTTGGAACATCTGGCTGTGTCACATGCAAGATTTGCGATATTCTTAGCTATGAAACTTTCTGCGCTTGCTTAACTGAAACTCAAGGCGGCAACGTGACCAAGAATTAATATATTAAATATTAATTCTGAGCATTTTTTACGGTAAAAGTTATCCTTTGTTTACTTTTTGCGGTCAAGAACACTGACCATCTGCTAAACGCCCTGTTCCATCATGATACCACTTCTCGGTTTTATATCAAACTTCCCAGTTACTGTAAGCGGGCGGTTAAGTGGCCTGCGTCACATCTCGTGTCAAGCGTAGGAGTAAGTTCTGCATTTAACCATATAAAAGAGCTTCGCCCAAGGTGCAGCTCTGAATTCTCTGCGCATCAATCTGACTGCATACAGAGGTTCCCGATCGATCGTCCGTGTGACTGGGCCTAGAACTTCGACTTCCAAGGTGGTAATACTCTTCTCTGATAATTCAGCCTATTGGCTTTGACAGCCTCTCAGATGGCATAGCCTATTGGCTTTGTCAGCCTATCTGAATATCTTTGCCTATTGGCTTTGTCAGCCCCTCTAATAATTTAGCCTTTTGGCTTTGACAGTCTATCTAATTCAGCTCATTCTAACCCAAGCCATTGCATTTATTTTAGGTTTAAACTGCGTAGTCTTGAATGGTGTTGCTTTCTTAAAAGAGATTAGTTTCTAGGCGCTAGCCTACCCATCCTCTCTAAAGACAGGGTTGCTCTTTAGCCAGTTATTCATAGCACAATATTTAGGCATACATTTGCTACTTTTGAACAATTGATTTGAAACATTGCCAATGCATTTATTTTCCATCCTGCTCATGTGTTCATGGGCAACATTTTAATCGAACTGTTTCTATGCTTTTGAACTGCTTAAATAAAAGTCACTATATTTTACATCGTGGTTTCTTCTTTCCAAGTGAACGAACAGCACAGGGGTCAGGCTCTCTGGAGTCGGTAAGCAGAAGGGTGTGGCCACCAAAAGTAACCCTCTCCATCACCTTCCCCTCCGCCGAACACCTGCAATTCCAGATCCAGACCGCCCCCAAAGCCACACTACGAGGAACCCTCATCTACAGACCCCCCGGCCCCCGAACACCCTTCGCCACCACCATCACCGACTTCATCGCACCCCACGCCATCGCCTCAGCAAACTACATACTCATTGGAGACCTGAACTTCCACCTCGACAACCCCAGGGACCCCAACTCCACTATCCTTCGTGACAACCTCGCCAGCATCGGACTTAAACAACTCGTCAACACACCGACCCACAGAGCAGGACACACCTTCGACCCCATCTTCGCGGCAGGAAACAGCGTCCAATTCAGCCACACAACACAGCCGCCATGGACCAACCACCACTGCGTACACTTCGCCATCAACAAACCCAAGGCACCCAAACCAGCCCCACGCCCACCTCGAAGGAACTGGAGCAAGGTTACCGACGAGCAACTTAACTCCACCCTCACCCGAGACAACCACACCTGGGCACCCGACGCAAATGACGCAAACAACGCAGCCAGAGATCTCCACACCTGGATCTTCAACTGCGCAGACGAGCTCACACCGCTACGCAACCCCGACAGACAACGCCCCAGGAAAGCCGCCTGGTTCACCACCACTCTCCAAGAAGCCAGACGCACCTGCAGACGCCTGGAGAAGAACTGGAGAAACACCAAGACAACCGAAAACCACACCACCTACAAGGACGCCTTGACGGACTACCATAACCAGATCAGAGCAACCAAGAGGAACTTCATCCACAACAAAATCCTGGCCAACTCCACCAACTCCAAGGAACTTTTCAGTGTCATTCAGGAATTCACCAACCCAAGAAGCGAAGCCACAGACATCACACCATCCCAAAACCTCTGCGACAAGCTTGGAACCTATTTCCACCTCAAGATCAAAAACCTCTATGACAACTTCATCGACCATCCACCAGGTGACACAGACGGCCTCCCGCCCCACAGAAACACCAGCCAGCCCACCATCTCCAACTGGACACCGATCACGGCCGAAGACACCGCCTTCACCATGAAAAGCATCCACTCGGGGGCCCCCACCCACCCCTGCCCCCCTCACATCTACCACAGAGCTGCGGCCGCCATCGCACCCGAACTACAACGCACCATCAACACCACCTTCAAAACAGGCACCTTCCCATACGACTGGAAGCGCGCAGAAGTCAGACCCCTGCTCAAGAAGCCCACAGCTGACCCCACCGACCTCGAGAACTATCGGCCCATGTCGCTCCTCCCCTTCGCAGCCAAAGTTGCAGAGAAAACAGTCAACAGGAAACTGACACGATTCATTGAAGAGAACGCCGTCCTCGACCCGTCCCAATCCGGATTCCGAAGCAACCACAGCACAGAGACCGCCCTACTTGCTGCCACAGACGACATCTGCACCCTCCTGGACCAAGGCCACTCTGCAGCCCTCATCCTACTCGACCTATCAGCGGCCTTCGACACCGTCTCCCACCGCACACTAGTCGCCAGACTACAGGACGCAGGCATACAAGGAACAGCCCTGGACTGGATCCGATCATTCCTCACCGGAAGAAGCCAAAGGATCAAACTCCCACCCTTCCTCTCCGACCCCACGAAAATCACCTGCGTAGTCCCACAGGGTTCATTACTGAGCCCCACCCTCTTCAACATTTACATGGCCCCCCTCGCAGCCATCGTCCGACAACACGGCCTCAACATCGTATCCTACGCCGACGACACCCAGCTCATCCTCTCCTCACCAAAGACCCCACCACTGCCAAACTCAACTTCCAGAAAGGAATGCAAGACGTCGCAGTCTGGATGACCAACAGCTGCCTGAAGCTCAATGCCAAGAAGACAGAAGTCCTCATCCTCGGTACCACCCCTTCTGCATGGGACAGCACCTGGTGGCCGACCGCCCTTGGAAGCCCACCTACCCCCTCAGACCACGGCAAGAACCTCGGCATCGTACTCGACTCATCACTCACCATGAACCGACAGGTCAACGCCGTCACCTCCAGCTGCTTCAACACCCTCCGCATCCTCCGGAAGACCTTCAAGTGGATCCCCCCTGAGTCAAGGAAGACAGTCACCCACGCACTCATCACCAGCAGACTGGACTATGGAAACGCACTCTACGCCAGCATCAACAAGTCCCTACTCCGCAAACTCCAAACAATACAGAACACCGCCGCCAGACTCGTCCTCGGCATCCCCCGACACAAACACATCAGCCAACACCTACGAAGTCTCCACTGGCTCCCCGTGGAGAAAAGAGTCACTTTCAAAATCCTCACTCACGCCTACAAATGCCTACACAACAACGGACCCAAATACCTCAACGACAGAATCAACTTCCACGTACCGAAAAGAAACCTCCGATCTTCCAACCTCGCACTGGCCGAAACTCCACGCATCCACAGAGCCAGAGCAGGCGGAAGATCCTTCTCTCACATTGCAGCCAAGACCTGGAACGAGCTACCGGCAGACATCAGACGCGCCCCCTCCCTGAACACCTTCAGGAAGACCCTCAAGACCTGGCTCTTCGGCTAAACAGATCTGCGGACCCCCCACCCCCAGCGCCTTGAGACCCTCTCGGGTGAGTAGCGCGCTTACAATTCCCTGATTGATTGATTGATTGCCCTTCGGCTGCACGAGGGACCATTGACGGTTTGAGGAGCCCCTGTAGGGTTGGGGACCACCTGCGTCGTAGGGTCTGCAGAGCCTGTGATGGAGCAGGGGAAACAAAATATTTTTGTACCCCTCGAAAATTAATGACCTCATAACTATTAATGATACTAACCGTTTGAAAAACGCATGAATTAACCAACAAATGCAACACTTTATTAAACAGTACACGTGGGCAACAAGCTGATTTGTGCAAAATCTAATTTACTAACAAACGTGAAGCTAATTAAAACTAGTATTGTAATTTGCGTAGTAAATAGAGTAAATTGCATGATTTGTATTGCGAAGTAAAATTGTATTGTGGCAAAGAATGCAGATGGTAAGTAAAATGGCTTTAAATGTCGCTACTAGGTAATATCTACCACGGGTCTTTAGAATGGCGGGTGGTAAACAGAAAGGCTTATTTTCCATATTTTAATTTTCGTTGTGTTTGTTTTATATTAATTTTGTTCGGGCCTGCTTCTAAAATGGCCGCTGGTAAGGACGAGATCGTGTGCATTGAACAAGATGGCCCCTGCGCAGGCGCAGAAATGAAAGCTCCAGTCACATGTATGCGGCCTGTGCTCGGAGTGAGAGATGTCAAGGCCAGTCTGACCTGCAACAAGGAGTGTGCCAAGTATTCAGCATATATTCCTGGGAACAGATGGGAAAGAGCCGAGTGACAATGGATGGACTAATGTGTGACCATCAAAGATCGTTACAAAATGAATTAACGAATTGGACCACTTTTGACATTTTCGATCATGAGACTTATTGTGTGCTTTATTGTCCCCAAACCGGTTCGAACAAGGAGGGCGATGAGGTGACCATCACCACCCCTCCAATGGACCAATGAGTGTGATTCTTGCCCTAAAGATTGCAACTTTTGAGTGTAGAGAGCCAGAAAATAGGGTATAAGAGAGTCTGCTCTTACGTTGTGAAAAAACTTACTTTTGACTTTATTATTGCTATGCTATGAAGAGCGTGTTTTTCATTTCCCACCTTGATGCTGCGAGAGACTCTGTCATTTTTGGACTTTGAACTTTGACTGGGGAAGGAACGAGGTCGTTGAGGGAATTTACCCGGGAGGTGCGTCCGAGGAGGTTAGCGGGACAGTCAGTCAGTTTGGGAGTCCTATCCTGTGATCTGCGGTTCATCTTCCTTTGGTGAACCATTCTTGTCATCGCCCCATGGCCGAGGGTAATGCATAATTTCTCATTTTTTCAAAAAAAAAAAAGCTTTCTTAAAATGTTTATTGACATTTCTAAATGTTTTGCATAATAAAGAATTTCACTTATCTGCTTGAAGAATTTTAGATAAAACTATATTCTAACTCTAAAATGAGTCTGTGGTTCTTTAAATAAAATTGTGAATTATAAAATGTTAAAGGTTTTAATTGTGATTGAGCTGGTCTTAATCACCATCAACTAATTCTACTAGTTGGTCCATCGACCGAATAGCGGAGTGCCTTGATGTTTAGAACCGACAGGATCCGAAGTTTATGTATATAATGTATAGGTTATAATTCTGTCGTTTCAATAAGGTATCCCCGGCTTGTCCAGCAACTCATTTCTCCTTAGGTGTATAATCCAGAGATTGAATGAATGTATGCATGCGGTGTCATGGGCCCCACCGACATAAGTGTTTTTCTGGATTAGGGTCTTAAGGAGAATTTTATATTAGCCGCGCTGGATCACCTGCGTTACACCCCAAAGCCTACCTATTTACAGAGCTCATAGTGCCTGACAGCACTGTGCAAGGGACCTCAAAGCCGGGCTTTGCATTTAGAACTAGTACTGGTGGTGCACGCTAAGAAGTGTATGATAACAACGGATGGCCCATAAACTCTTAATGGCGGATGTTTATTGCGCCCAAGATGACGCTCATCTACAGTTACCTTCGTCTCCCTGATTCTGAATATGAGTTGTGGTGCATTTTTTGCAGTTAATTTTTACATACCCGACTTCGGAAAACCGTAGTCTTAATTCACTCGGACTCTCTGCTCTTGAGGTATTACTGTAGATACAATCAGTTACCTCAAAAAGCCTCCCGGCCCGTCAAACGTCAGCATTCGCTGTCCCTAATGTGAAAGAAAAGACAATTACAGAACAGTTGCATTCGTCTCTTCTGACTGCTAATATCCTTTCTTCGGTGTGGCTGTGGAGATAAAAATCTTTCATTAAAAAAGAAAGAATGGGAGATAATATTTCTCTTTTTCATGTAGCTGCATCAACAGCTGCACAATTGTTTCCTTTCTGGAGTTTGGTGAATCCATTTTGTTAATTATTACCTTTTATACGGATTGCTCTTATCTTTCATTCAGCGTGCGGTCTTAATTTCCGCAGCAGGAAGACGCGGTGCCTTCCCTCAATGAAGCACCGCCCCCAAATGGACAACAGTAACAGCTGTTGTTTACAGCGCTTAGAAACGGCATAACTATGTTAAATGCTACATACAAAACAAATTATTATTATTACAAATTGATCTTCGAGGAACAGTCAACAACAGATGTAATATAGCTATTTTCAAACAAAGCTCTATTTTTGAGAAACTTCTGGGCCTTCATTACTATTTTATTGATGCCAACAACACACTGACTAATTCCGACCAGAATACAGCATCTGAAACTGTTCTCTCTCAACTGTGAGAATGCACGTCGGCGGCCGCCATTTTCCCATGTGAATGACCAACGTGAACAATCACAGCTCCGTGTGACATCAGTCCTTAATAAAATCGCAGCAATGCCCTCTTCTCTTGCCATGGTTACTTCAGTTTACAGCCACCGGTCCCCACCCTTGTGCCAAGATTCCTGCTAGTTTGGCAGTGGGTCTTTCCTACATTGAACTTCCGCCAGCCAAACTGGAATCAAAGGGAACCTTTTACTCGCACCTCTTACTGTCTGAAACCCATTTTTTCTTGCTTGTGGGAAAAGCATAAACGTCTTGAGCAGTACTGCATGGCTGGACTCGTCATTCTGGCATTTTCCAAGTGGGCTTCTTTCAGAGCAGGGTGGAGCTGCCGTGGAATAACCATGCGTCCATCGCCACATTCTACTCACTGCCTCCTACAGTGTAGGGCTGATCTGACCTTATTTATTTATTTAATTCAGTTCTATATAGCGCAAACTTTACCCAAAGGTGTCAGAGCGCTTTACAAAAGATTAAAAAAATATATATATATTTTAATTTTTTTATTTTTCAAGGCATATTTTTGGTTTTCAGTCCGGTCCAGACCAGCGTGCAAATGTACCAAATATTTTACAGTAAATGTTCGACGGTTTAAAAAAAATAAATCCCGACGGGGCTACATACATACCCAACAACACATTTTAATTGGTTTAAGGAATTGCATCAAAAACAATTCAAACCAATTAATTTGTATCAAATGCAGAAATTTATCACCAACCCAAGCAGGGCCCAGAATCATTACAAATCTTTTTATAGAAAAAAAGATGCTAATATGAATGAAAATCTGC
Source organism: Calotriton arnoldi (assembly GCA_963921515.1). Classification (NCBI taxonomy): domain Eukaryota; kingdom Metazoa; phylum Chordata; class Amphibia; order Caudata; family Salamandridae; genus Calotriton; species Calotriton arnoldi. Next base: position 96,420 of record CAWUFW010007015.1, read on the forward strand.
AAATCACCTGAACACGTTAAAGCTGAAGATTTAAACATACTTATTCCCGACATAGTGACCAACAACAGTGGGGGCAAGAGAAGAGAGGACCGAGGAGCACTTAAACTTCACTCAGTATATGTAAAAAAGAACTGAAAAAAGACTAAGGAAATTAATAGGAAGATCAAGGAGCAACAGAAGGTAAAGCGATGGTGGTGAAAGGTGATCAACTGCAAAGGTTATAGTTGTCCAATACAACAGCAATCTTCAATCAACCAACCAATTGAAAAAGCAACAGCAATCACATAAAAAAACAATTAAGGAGAAAATAACCAGAGATGCAATTCCATTAACTCAAACCAACATGGCAAGCTATGAGGGTCAACTGAATATAAATGAACTTCAGGAAACCAGCCAATGAATTGCAAATGGACCAAATCAAACATATCTAGAAGTAAAACCAAGAACTAAACTGAATGATCTCCAACTAACCCCCAGGCAGACCTACCATCTTCACAAATGAGTTCAAACTTAAATAATGATGAAGTTATCCCCAGCTCAAGGTGGATTCGACGAGTCAGCTCAGCATGCTTACATTTTGTTGAATCAAATTTTCCCAACAAGACAGCACATTAATTTAATGCCAGTTGAGACAAAATCTGATTCCACCATATCAAGAGAAAGTTACTCAGATACAAAAGGGGAACAAAATAAAAATGAAAAATGCAAATTGCCCTCTAAAAATGTAGCTATGAAAGAGAACAACATGGACAATATATGTGAAATAAGTTCATAAGAAGTAAAAGGAGCGAAATCCCTTGATGTATGTAACCAGAGAGCTCTTAGCAACATTGCACAAGAGATTAACCCAGTAGTGAGTCAAACTCAACCTTTAGACAAAAGGTGGAGAAAATGCAAATCTTGCTATTCTATTAACTCCTCAATACACTTCAATGGGTCCACCAGACAGTCTAAATCGGGACAACATTTTGAAATTATTAAAAGCACTCCCCAACTAAGATATGTTCTCTGAGTTATCAATAATTAAGATAACCTTTCTTGAGACCCAGCCTGGTGAGAAACAAGAAACAACTAAAGTTACTTGAAGGCCCTAAGAACAACTGGAATATATATTGACCCAGCAACAAACATTTGCCGACAGGGGAAATATGATTTTAGCTGCCCAACCTGAGCGATATCCTACAATTTTTATATAAACTCAAGATCACTTAATCACTTTTCAATGACCCACTGATATATCATAAAGAGGCTGTATTAATGACAGAATAAAAGTCATAAGGGACCCAAACAAATGGACCAAAAGGTAGAACATAAGTGAAAGTAGATAAACAGGGGAAGGCTGGAGAACACAAGGTCTCAAAGCAGTTATTGGTCCCAAAGTATAGAAATGACAAAATCCTACTAACTTGGGTATTCGTTTACGCAGGATGAACAATGCAAACATCCTAAATCCAAATGGGTCCTGGCTGACTGCAGTGTTAGGGAAAAAGGAGGTTATGCCAATTTATAAGCCAAATCCAATATAGAGCTCCCGAAATCAATATAATGAGAAACATCAGTCTAACCACCTCTGTAATATAAACATGTTGAAAACTTGCTTGTGGATTGTAGCAGGATGGATTCAATTATATGGTCAAGGTAATGCAGTGACATTTATTTCCAACTTTGACATTAACATGTATAAGTTTGCAAGAGACCTGGAAGTTGATGCCCTAAGCTTCCAAGGATATGAAATTATTCACAGCTCAGAAGATAAACTCTCAGTAATAAGTAGGCCAGCAGGGACTCTTTTGACAACTGAATTAAAATTAAAAACTCAAAGAATCCATACCATAATTGCTTGGCTATTAGGTGTGAAGCTGCAACATCTGAAGAAACGATTCGATAGTTTAGATTTGCGAATATTAAACATACATCACCATCCCAGTTTAGCCCACAGAAGGTCAAACATCATTACTGTTAGAAATGGGATCTCTGGTTGGCTAAGGCTTGCGCCAAAGCCAGGCAGAGACCACCACTCTAGTCAGGGCGAGGGTGTTACACGCCAAAGATAACCCATGCTCACCCCCTTGGTAGCTTGGCACGAGCAGTCAGGCTTATCCCGGAGGCAATGTGTAAAGCGTTTGCGCACGTACACAGCAACAACATACCAGGCACACCACAAGAAGGAACTCCACACAAGGTTATATCAAAAATAGCCTTTGTATTATCATAACACATTAGAATAGTACTCACATAATATACATGGTGCCACCTGGCACTAGGTCATCTTTACAAGGGATTATTTACACCTGACAGGGCCAACTGGACCACTGTCAGAACCAGCACAAAGCGAACTTAGAGTATGTATCACTTATAATAAATGTAGAACACATCATAAACGTACAACCAGTAATCACTGGTAACCACTGTACTTAGCATCCGCCTGTAACAGAAACTACATTATGCACTGTATCACATTAGGCGCGAATTACATTCTGCGCCAACCTCACCAGCATAAATACATTATGCAATCCTCTCATCAGTCTAAACACATTAGACCCTAACCTCCTAAGTATAACTCACATTAGGGGCGTAAATCACAGTAGAGAATAACTCACAACCTAAACGCATTAGGTAATAATAAAATCACTAGCATAAACCATAATATGCCAAACAACCTCAATCTGAACACACAGCTAGAGGTATAACACAGGGTGCGTAAATCAGGGTAAATGCATCACATTTCCTAGCACCACATAATCCCTGACCCTCCTGGCCACCGGCCTTCTCTAGGGCTCAAATGCCCTATGCCCAAAGTCAGAGTTCAGCTGCCAATGCAGCAATATCCAAAAGCGCGTAATTGCGCTGGGGCAGAGGAGTGCATCTCACTCCTATCTTATGCAAGAATGCCCCCACAGAACTGTTGCCTAAACGCTGCAGCTGCCCACTACTTGCTGGGCAGCTGTGAATCACGGGAAGGCCTGGCACCTCTGTGCCTCCTGTCCCCATCGGGGACTTTGAGTTAATTGTGCCCATGGGTTGCAGCTGCCCGCACTGGTACGGTGCAGCTGTGGCACTTCTCGTCAAGGGGGCCCGGCACCTCTGTGCCCTCTGGACCCCCACATGGCAATCAACACATGCCCCCATCGTTGGGGCGGCCCGCTCTCTGGCGGGACCGCCCAGGCGCCGACAATGCGCCTCGATATGCCCCAAGACTCTGGGGCCCTCTGGAAGCAAACATGCCCCACGTTGCAGCTGCCTGCGCGCTCGCAGGGCAGCTGGGCGAACAACCTTAGCACTGGCACCATTGTGCCTCATGAGCTCTCCTCAAGAACTCTGAATTCATTATGCCCAATCCTCAGCAGCTGCCCGCGCTGGTGCGGCGCAGCTGTGACCCTCAAGTGCGGCATGGGCACCTCTGTGCCCTTGGGGTCCCCACTGGGACTCCGTAGCCAGGGGAATGTGACAAAATGCTGCAGCTGCCCACTGTCAGGCGGGGCAGCTGGGGCGGGAGCACGAGCACCGACAATATGCTCCGATCTGGGAGCAGATATGCCCAACGTTGGAGCGGCTCGCTGCCAGACGGGGCCGCTCTGACTCCGTGCCCCACGGGTACCACAATACCCAAGAGCCGTCGCCCCCACGGAGCCCTACTCACCGGCTCTGGTCGGGGAGGCTCTCTCTGGGCGTGTGCTCCTCTTCACCCGGTCCCCCTCCTGGGACCGGGACTTCACCGTGGAGCCTGGAGGCTCCGTCACTGTTCTTCTGCCTGGGCCCTCTCCTAGGGCTCAGGACTTCTCCGGTGCTTCGCCGGGAGGCGGGTGGGCTCCCGTTCTCCCTTCCTCTGCACACCGGGGCTCCCCTCGGCTCATGGGAGCCCCGCACCGGTACCGCCATCACTTCCGGTCCTGCCGCCGGCCCCGCCCACGTCGCAGGCAAGGTTGCCTGACTTCCGGGTCGCGCTGGCAGCGGCCCGGCAACGTTTTCTTCTCGGCTGCGGCCATGAGGGGTAGGCTCCCTCGGAAATTAATATATAGATCGGGGTGGGCTCTCGCTCCATCAGTAAAAGGCAAAGACGCGGGGTGGGCACCCGCGCACTTGAGCATCACGGGGGAATCCCTCGCATCGGGATTCCCTCCCACGAGGCGAACAGCCTCGCGCTGCACAGCCCCCGCTCCTGCTCGGCTGGGCAATTAAAGGATAGCGCTTCCAGGCGCTAGATGAAGCAAAAAGTCCTCAAAGGTGAAGGGGCAATGCAGGGCCCAGGGAGGCAAGCCCTCCTGGCAGCCCCCCCTGGGCCCCAACAGCAGCACGCCCCGTAGGAACAGCAACCAGGAACTGCACACTTTCATGGGGTCACAGCCCCTTCTTTTATACAGCATTTTCCTTTGTGTCACAGCACAGGGTTTAGGGAAAACCAGATGCAACTGGTTTGGGGGGAGCTTTGGAGCACTTTGTTTTGCTCAGCTCCTCTCTCCTTTCACAGGACAGGCTAGGGACATCAGACGCACCACAGGGGGTGGAGCCAGCATTGTGGAGGGAAGGCACAGCCCTATTCAGGTCCCAGGTGCAACTCCTCCCTCCCATCTAGATGCAGATCTCCCTATTCAGCCCTGCGCTGACTCACCCTGCCCCTGTCACTCACAAGCCAGACATGCAATTCACATCAGGCAGGCAGACACAGAGCACACATAAATGCCAACTTCTAGAAGTGGCATTTCTACACCAGTTATAATAAATCTGCGCACACCATTGCGCAGCATTTATTCTCACGAGTTCGCACATACTAAACTCGCCCCTGCACTCCTCTCACACCAGGAATTACCATGGACACACATATCCCCAATGCATTCCTATGGGAGGCAGGTCAATCTCACTAAATGTGCACAGAGCGCGCACGCACTTTCCACTGGACCACAGTGCGAAAGTGCCCAGAGGCCTAAAACCACCAACACTAGGTTACAGACCAGGCAAAAAGTTCAGGGGTGAACCTGCCAAAAAGGGCCAAGTCCAACACAACCCCTTCCAGCCAAAACGCAGGGCAGACCAATCACCACCTTGATGGGCTTCCCTGCTTGGGGCGATAGAACACGGACGCAGGCCCGCACTGCAGGGACACCCTCCGGTTCTACGCCACTTGGAACCCATGGAATCCAACTAAGAAAAAAAACTCAGGACCAACTAGGCTACCCCACCGGTACTCCTTAGTTGTCCACGGCCAGGACCAGGCCCTAGGCCACCCAGATGCCACTGGTCCTTGCCAATCCAGAGTGGGGGCAGTAACCCCTGGCATACAACAGCCATTCTCCACTCTCCCTCAGTGTAGTTCCAAACTACCACTGATCCTTCAACCTAGGGTCCGCACCCTCAGGCTGACCAGAGGTCACGGGCGAAGCATCTCCTCACCCTACCTCTACTTCTGGGGTTCCGCACCCTCCCAGGGGAAGCACCCACCAGAACACAACTCTCCCACCAGTTCAGGACCTCTCTCCATCAACTGGTCTACCACCTGGGATCCAAATTCACCGGATGTACCGGGGTCAGAGGCGAGGACTCCCTCCCTCTGCACCCCCTCCCAGAGTCCGATACCCTCCCAACTGGAGTGGTACCCCCTAAAAGGCAAACCGGCCAGGACACTGATTACAGTCGCCCTGCCATCCAGGTCAGGCAAACACCTGAACCTGGCTCCCCAACCCAGGGACGCTACCCTTTGGTCAGATGCCCGGCGAACCAGGACTTCCCGGGAGCACGCATGCCCCCCGAGGGTGACACATAACTAATGTGTCGTGTGACAGTCTGCCGGGCACAAACCCAGGGCAGAAGTGGTTTCCCCATGGCCCCTCTGGACCCACTGGTTCTTCCACTGGGGAACCTCTCCCCCTCTCACCCCTCAATCAGGACTTCTGCACCCTCCACTTAGGAGCGGTGCTGCCTAGCACCAGGACTGCTGGAGCTCTGGTTACAGACGCTCCACGTCCTCTAGAGACTAGAAGATCCTCCTCAAATGGCCTACAAGTACAGCCTAGGCCCCCCAACCTGGTGTTCCCCTAGGGAACCCTCCAGGCCCTGAGGCGGGGTTTCGGGCCACCGTGGGACACACCGTCCCACACTCACTCCGTCTCCACTGAGACCGGACGTGAGCCCCTACACCCCTCCCATTCCACTGGGACCTAGCTGGGCTACACTGAACCTCTTCCACCCCACAGGACTGGAAGATACCTGAGCCACTCTTATTGGAACCACTTCCAGCTCACCTACCACGGGGAGATCCCCACACAGAACAGTCCAACAGGACAGACTAGAGTTCCTTTCCTGGTGTTCCTTCTAAGAACCATCCAGTACCGGAGACTTGAGATTGAGGCTCGGAATACGGCCCAGTCTCACACCTTCCTCGCAGGACATGATGTGAGGCCTTGCAACCTCCTCACTATAACGGTTCCTAGTTGTGTTCCTCTGAACCATCTCCACCACACGGGTTGGGAGATACCTGCACCATTCCTCTAGGGTCACTCCCCCATGCAAGCTCCTTATTTCAGAGAACTCACTCCAGTGTCCAGCAGCACATCACTCATCCACACACACCCCCCAGACTGGTGAGACAGTTCCTTACTGTCCCTGAATCTCAACCTGCACCCCTCTTACTGAGCACCAGGTACCATACTGTGGGAACGGGACGGGGACTTCATGCACTGGACACACACTTCGCTGCCACCACTGGATCCCACCCTTACTGGTGAATCCAGAAAACTCACACTGCACTTAGGGGATAATCTACCCTCCCGAGCTAGTGACTCCATACCAATTAAGTCCCCACTGTAGGCCAACCCAAGAACTAGCAGACAGCACAGGGGCAGTCCCTCCCTCAGCTGCAGGCCAACCCAAGAACCAGCACAATGGCTCAAGGGCAGTCCCTCCTCCCGCTTTAGGCCAACCCAATAGCAGTCTGCACAAGGGCAGTCACTCCTCCAGATTCTCTGGTTTCTGTCCTTGGCAGTACACTCAACTCATAGTGCACAAGAAACACATTTCAAAAAGAAATGACTCTTAAAACTAACTCAGAAACAATAATCCCTTTCCATGTGACTATCTAAAATGCAGAGCTTTGTAGTGCAGCCAGTTGTCGCTGTGGTACTGCGCAAACGCAAGTCCTATCCTCACCGCTGACAACCAATGTTAGAAATGGGATCTCTGGTTGGCTAAGGCTTGCGCCAAAGCCAGGCAGAGACCACCACTCTAGTCAGGGCGAGGGTGTTACACGCCAAAGATAACCTCTGCTCACCCCCTTGGTAGCTTGGCACGAGCAGTCAGGCTTATCCCGGAGGCAATGTGTAAAGCGTTTGCGCACGTACACAGCAACAACATACCAGGCACACCACAAGAAGGAACTCCACACAAGGTTATATCAAAAATAGCCTTTGTATTATCATAACACATTAGAATAGTACTCACATAATATACATGGTGCCACCTGGCACTAGGTCATCTTTACAAGGGATTATTTACACCTGACAGGGCCAACTGGACCACTGTCAGAACCAGCACAAAGCGAACTTAGAGTATGTATCACTTATAATAAATGTAGAACACATCATAAACGTACAACCAGTAATCACTGGTAACCACTGTACTTAGCATCCGCCTGTAACAGAAACTACAATATGCACTGTATCACATTAGGCGCGAATTACATTCTGCGCCAACCTCACCAGCATAAATACATTATGCAATCCTCTCATCAGTCTAAACACATTAGACCCTAACCTCCTAAGTATAACTCACATTAGGGGCGTAAATCACAGTAGAGAATAACTCACAACCTAAACGCATTAGGTAATAATAAAATCACTAGCATAAACCATAATATGCCAAACAACCTCAATCTGAACACACAGCTAGAGGTATAACACAGGGTGCGTAAATCAGGGTAAATGCATCACATTTCCTAGCACCACATAATCCCTGACCCTCCTGGCCACCGGCCTTCTCTAGGGCTCAAATGCCCTATGCCCAAAGTCAGAGTTCAGCTGCCAATGCAGCAATATCCAAAAGCGCGTAATTGTGCTGGGGCAGAGGAGTGCATCTCACTCCTATCTTATGCAAGAATGCCCCCACAGAACTGTTGCCTAAACGCTGCAGCTGCCCACTACTTGCTGGGCAGCTGTGAATCACGGGAAGGCCTGGCACCTCTGTGCCTCCTGTCCCCCTCGGGGACTTTGAGTTAATTGTGCCCATGGGTTGCAGCTGCCCGCGCTGGTGCGGTGCAGCTGTGGCACTTCTCGTCAAGGGGGCCCGGCACCTCTGTGCCCTCTGGACCCCCACATGGCAATCAACACATGCCCCCATCGTTGGGGCGGCCCGCTCTCTGGGGGGACCGCCCAGGCGCAGACAATGCGCCTCAATATGCCCCAAGACTCTGGGGCCCTCTGGAAGCAAACATGCCCCACGTTGCAGCTGCCTACGCGCTCGCAGGGCAGCTGGGCGAACAACCTTAGCACTGGCACCATTGTGCCTCATGAGCTCTCCTCAAGAACTCTGAATTCATTATGCCCAATCCTCAGCAGCTGCCCGCGCTGGAGCGGCGCAGCTGTGACCCTCAAATGCGGCATGGGCACCTCTGTGCCCTTGGGGTCCCCACTGGGACTCCGTAGCCAGGGGAATGTGGCAAAATGCTGCAGCTGCCCACTGTCAGGCGGGGCAGCTGGGGCGGGAGCACGAGCACCGACAATATGCTCCGATCTGGGAGCAGATATGCCCAACGTTGGAGCGGCCCGCTGCCAGATGGGGCCGCTCTGACTCCGTGCCCCACGGGTACCACAATACCCAAGAGCCGTCGCCCCCACGGAGCCCTACTCACCGGCTCTGGTCGGGGGAGGCTCTCTCTGGGCGTGTGCTCCTCTTCACCCGGTCCCCCTCCTGGGACCGGGACTTCACTGTGGAGCCTGGAGGCTCCGTCACTGTTCTTCTGCCTGGGCCCTCTCCTAGGGCTCAGGACTTCTCCAGTGCTTCACCGGGAGGCGGGGTGGGCTCCCGTTCTCCCTTCCTCTGCACACCGGGGCTCCCCTCGGCTCATGGGAGCCCCGCACCGGTACCGCCATCACTTCCGGTCCTGCCGCCGGCCCCGCCCACGTCGCAGGCAAGGTTGCCTGACTTCCGGGTCGCGCTGGCAGCGGCCCGGCAACGTTTTCTTCTCGGCTGCGGCCATGAGGGGTAGGCTCCCTCGGAAATTAATATATAGAGCGGGGTGGGCTCCCGCTCCATCAGTAAAGGCAAAGACGCGGGGTGGGCACCCGCGCACTTGAGCATCACGGGGGAATCCCTCGCATCGGGATTCCCTCCCACGAGGCAAACAGCCTCGCGCTGCACAGCCCCCGCTCCTGCTCGGCTGGGCAATTAAAGGATAGCGCTTCCAGGCGCTAGATGAAGCAAAAAGTCCTCAAAGGTGAAGGGGCAATGCAGGGCCCAGGGAGGCAAGCCCTCCTGGCAGCCCCCCCTGGGCCCCAACAGCAGCACGCCCCGTAGGAACAGCAACCAGGAACTGCACACTTTCATGGGGTCACAGCCCCTTCTTTTATACAGCATTTTCCTTTGTGTCACAGCACAGGGTTTAGGTAAAACCAGATGCAACTGGTTTGGGGGGAGCTTTGGAGCACTTTGTTTTGCTCAGCTCCTCTCTCCTTTCACAGGACAGGCTAGGGACATCAGACGCACCACAGGGGGTGGAGCCAGCATTGTGGAGGGAAGGCACAGCCCTATTCAGGTCCCAGGTGCAACTCCTCCCTCCCATCTAGATGCAGATCTCCCTATTCAGCCCTGCGCTGACTCACCCTGCCCCTGTCACTCACAAGCCAGACATGCAATTCACATCAGACAGGCAGACACAGAGCACACATAAATGCCAACTTCTAGAAGTGGCATTTCTACACCAGTTATAATAAATCTGCGCACACCATTGCGCAGCATTTATTCTCACGAGTTCGCACATACTAAACTCGCCCCTGCACTCCTCTCACACCAGGAATTACCATGGACACACATATCCCCAATGCATTCCTATGGGAGGCAGGTCAATCTCACTAAATGTGCACAGAGCGCGCACGCACTTTCCACTGGACCACAGTGCGAAAGTGCCCAGAGGCCTAAAACCACCAACACTAGGTTACAGACCAGGCAAAAAGTTCAGGGGTGAACCTGCCAAAAAGGGCCAAGTCCAACAATTACACTCATAAATTATCTCTCAAGGTTGTAGGCACTAAATACCACCTTTAATATTAAAACAAATGGAGATTTTATTCTAAATGTAATGTACTTCAGTTCAAACAATGAATTGATACAAGAGGAGAACGCAATATGGATTATTCCAGATCAGGTATACCTTGCAGAAAGAACGGATATATTGGACACTCATTTGATTGATTCACTAAATCTTATGGCAAGTAAATAAATGGATGCTTTCCAGCAGGCAGACCAACATATTTTTCCCACATTGCCAAGAGACAAAAGACTGAGTGGGATTATACCATTGTATCGATTGAACTAGTTAATTTATTTCATATCTTTAAATCGAACATTGTCTAGTGAGTGGCCATCTCCTGCATGCAACAAGCTTAAGCATAGAAGAATTTACGATATCATCAATAAAAGTGTAGGGATGGAAGTTGCAATACAAAAGCCTAAAAGAGTAGAATGATCCTCAAATATCGAAGCAAGATAAGAGAATTGGATGACTGTAGGAAGCTGGATCTCTCTATAGTGCGCTAAAAAGAAGTACACTATGTAGAGAGTCCAGTGGGTCCTCAATAGGCTTACAGAGGCTAAAGTAGATAATACTATCACTCTATTTTGTGGTAGTGGGTGAGTAGTTAGGCTTATCAAAGGGTAATGCTACACATTTGTTGTACTCAGAGAAGCAATAAATGAGACACACACTCACCGGGAGCAGGGTGCTGGTGTGGCTGTAGCTGGGCGCGCTACGGTGAAGGGGGCCCACCTGAAAACAGACTGCACAGGGGGATTTGGGGACAAGTCAGAGAGCTCCCAAACTGGGGCTTGGGTCACAAGGGGTCTTGGAGCAAGCAGGCACAGCCGGGTCTTCGGTATTCGTCTAGCTTGGGTGCAGATTGGTTGGGTCAGCTGGGCTGGGTGCAAAAGGTGCCCTTCACTGCGAGGGACAAACATCTGGCAGGGGTAAAATCACATGAGCTGGGCCACTCACGAAGTGGGTCTCAGTCATTCTGATGTCCCTCGACAGCTGCTCACTCATGGTGCAGTGAGACTCCAGACTGGACTCTCGCTGTCGGTGTTTGGCGCAGTGTGTCCGGTACCCCAGGGGTTGGTGCTGCGCAGCTTCCTGGTGTCTTCACGCTTGGTGGGGAGACAGATCTGACCTTCCAGAGCATGGGCACCTTCTCCTGGTTATCTACGGCATTGGTCGGGCCAGGGAGCTGCAATGCGGTGGACCGGACTCTGCTTGTTGGTGCCTGCGGATTGCAGGGGAATAGCTCCTCTACTCCAAGGGAGACTGCAGGCAATTGTCCAAGTTCTGGCAGGCTACCCAAGGCTGTGTAGTTCTGCAGCTTGCAGGATGAGTCACTCTTTTGCGATTATCAAGAGAGTTGCAAGCAGGCAGGGTTTCGTGCCGAAAAGTCCATAGCTCTTCTGCTGTTCTCACCAGGCAGTGACTCTTCTTCGTCCTTCTTCTCTTGATCCATCGAATCTGAGTTGTCTGGTTCAGGGGTGCCATCTAAATACTCAATTTAAGGACGTTAAGGGAAGTGACAGGTATTAGCCAATGAGCTACCTACCTTTAGGGTGTCTACACCCTCTATATGACCACTTCCTGTGGGAAGTGGGCATAACCCTGACCCTAGTAGGCTAATCCCGTCCAAAATAAGATGGACGAATTTGAAAAGGTGGTGTCCACATCAGCTAGTCCACCTTAGGGGTCGTGCTGGATTGTTGTGGGCACACCTAATTTTTAAGCCTGGACATAGTTAGCAGATTTTTGCTACGCGGAACGCTGCGAAGTTACCAAAAAACTCAGCGAAGTTCCGCTAGTGGCGGAGTGCAGTGCGAACTGCTGTTTGTGCTGGTCTGCCTGCCGCTCGGTTAGATATTCTACCCGAGTGGCAGCTCGCGAACTTACCGTTCGCGAGCGCGAGTGGGGAAAAAACTCCGCTGCACTACATGAAGCAGAGTTTTCTGCACTCCGCGAGCTCCAAAGAGCGCGGAGTGCAGAAAACTCCGCGAACGGAGCGGAGTTCACCGTCCAGGCCTACTAATTTTCTGCTTCCCTTAGGGCGGCACAATTCGTGCTGCAGCCCTTAGGGGTCCCTTTTAGACACAATTCCCTAAGTACCAGGGGTACCACTTACTAGGGACTTACATAAAGTCTAAAGTGGTGCCAATTGTTGAACAATGGTACAGTTTATGGAAAGAGCATTAGTACTTGGGACCTGGTTAGCACAGTTAGGAACAGTTTAGGGAAAGAACACTGGTACTGGGGACCTGGCTAGCAGGAACTGAGTACACCTTCAGTCAAAGTTGCATCAGATACCAGGAAAAAAGGGGGTAGTGGGTACTGCAACAAGAACCCAGTTTCCTACAATGACAAATATTGCACCAGATCTGTCAAGGTACCTGACAACTATTTCCAAAAATAACAAGTCCTACAATTCCACTACATGGAGGGAGATCACTAATATAATTGGTACCATCTGCGCAGCAACATACACCAAATAATTTAGTAAACTCTAATTTATGGTTCACAGCAAAATTGAAACAGGAAAAAGAAGAACTACTGGGTAAAATGAAAGTGACATTAAAAACCAGCAAAAGGGAGGAGCTGATGCTGGAAATTAGGCAACAATGCTACAAATACAAAACATCATGTTTGGCAAGCCAAAAGAACCACCAGAGTAGGTACACAGTAGGTGTTTCTCCATAAAGTCAGCCTTTCCCCAAATACGAGAACATTTTGGGTGTGGGTAACAAGAATCACCACCTCAGGTAGTGCGCCAGTGTGCAATAACATAAATGCCCTAGAATATGAAACCTGGGTAAAAGCTTTATACATGACAGAAGATCTCACCAGAGGTCAAGATTCAATATGGGACAATATTTCAATTGCAACTACCCTATATCGTCATTAGATCGGAAGAAACATGAGTGACTACACACAATGATAAATAAATCAGAAAGGACACAGCATCTGGGTCCAATGGGATGCTGTCAGCAATATTCAAAGCCAAACCAATTTAATGTCCAGGATTAATGGGAAGGGTATTTGAGAACTGATATTCTACCTCTACGATTCTGACATCTTGGTAAGGTTCCTATTTTATCCAATGTACAATAAGAGGAAATAAACTAGATCCAGCAAACTACAGGCTCATAGTACTTCTGGATGTAAATTTCAAATTATATATCTCATTGATACTTGAAGCATTGCCTGATTGGGCATCCATCAAAAACCTGATACCCTGGTTTCAAACTGGTTTTAGGGAGGAAAGTAGAATTATTGGAATATTTTGACACTATGCCTACTGCTCTATAAAGCAAAAGACAATGGCAGAAACGTATATGCATGCTTTATAAATTTTACGAAAGCTTCTGATAGCATTGATAGAGGACTGCTCTGGGCAAAATTATTCCAGATAATACTAAGAGTATTAGTTTCACTGTATTCCAACAACTGAATCCAAGTGAAATTGGGCATTGATGGGACTTTGACAACTACAAATTTTATAAACAAACATCTGAAACAAGGATATGTCTTGTCCCCAGCCTTATTCAATCTATATGTGGCAGATATAAAGGAGACCTTAACTAAATCAAGAAGATCATGCCCGCCAAATCTAAATGGGTATCTGATGTGTATAATTCAGTTTACTGATGACACAGTCATGTTAGACTATGCTTCTGTAGGTCTACAACACACTCTAAATAAACTGAATATATATTGTGAATTAAATAAATTAGAGGTCAATCAGGGAAAGCCAAAAGTGTTGAAATGTTCAAGGCATCACAGTGTCAAAATCACTTGGAAACAGGGCAGTAAACAGTTTGGGGCTTATTTACAAGCCTCTTGCTCTAGCGGTACATCACTTTTTCCCATATTAAAAGTGATTCACCGGAGGCGCAAGGGGCTTGTAAATAAACCCCATTGTCTCTGCTGCATTCTACAAATACATAGGAATGGAACTCCAATTTACCAGACAATGCAAACTGCATATTCAGGCACTAGAAAACAAAGCAGCATCTTTAAAATATGCATTTACAAAATTATCAAATAATCTTGATAGTCCATCAATAACATCACTACTTAAATTAAGAAAGGCAAAATTCCTTCTGTCGTTAACTTATGAATTTTAAGCCTTCCCTGGAAAGCTCAATTGTTGGCTCATTCAGGCTCAGAGCAAACTTTATAAATCAATCCTCTGAATTCAACCAGTGAAGACCAGATTCGACTAGAATTTACTTAACTGATCATTCTTCACTTGCACTAAATGCAGCTCTACTACGCTACTGATACAAACTGAAAAAAGCAGATAAAAACTTGTTTGGAAGTGTTATCTGTAAAAATCTCTATGTGATCTTACTGATGTCACTCTGTTGCATTCTGCCATAAACACCATTATTGGAACTTAAAATAGCACCTCCATGGTAACATGACTTCTCCTTTGAAAGTTTTAAGCAAATATTGAGGAAGGAAATAGTCAGCTAATCAAGAAAAAAAGATCTGGAATCATTTAATTCCAGGGCACACAGCAAGTTAGGTATCGGAAGCTGCTATTGAACTATGCCCCACCCATATCTTGAGCTTGCTATTTCATGGGATATAAACATCCATTATATTGGCCTTCGCTTTAGACCAGGGTTCTCCAAAGTCGGTCCTGGGGGGCCAGATCCATGCCAGATTTTTAAGGCAACTACATTTATCTAAATGGGGGTATGATAAATATTTGGCATGGATCCGGCCCTTCAGGACCGACTTTGGAGAACCCTGCTTTAGGCTATTTGATATAAGAGAGGTAACACAACCCTGGAGTTAGAAAAGACAAAATCTTGTATGCCATTTTTGTGACTATGAAAAAGTTACTCACTCACGTTGTATGTTGTTTTCTGGCTTTTTTAATTGACTGGAAAAGGCTTTTAATCAAAATGTGTCAGCATGCGAATATTCAAAGCTCCACAGCTGATATTTCCATATGTTTTAATGATACTGAAGGCACTTCATTACGTAGGTTTGTGAAATTTATGGATGCAGGTTTTAAAACATTGGATACATTTTATGCTATGGATTGAATATGACTAAATATATTGAATGGTTCTAATTAACTATAAATAAAAAAAAATCACTTTTTCATTTAATGTGATCAGCTGTCTAGAGAGACTGAATGAGAGGGATCTATCGCCAACAGTGGAGACCAAGTCAAGAAGAAATTTGATTCACTCTGGAAATAAGACCATCAATAGCAGGAATAATCATGTTACTATAATGGAAAAATCTGATACGAAAATAATGTAACCCTGGCAGAAAGGGGGCATTACTCATGCCATCCAATGAGGCAAACTCAAAAAGCTCAAAAGCAGCCCACAATCAGGCCCAATTGTTTGTGCTTGTGAAGCTGCAAATTAAGATTTAGCCTTGAATCATAGTGGAGGATCTGCACTGGCTGCCTCAGTTAAAGGACAAATAGAAAACAAATTGGCAAGTAAGCCTACCAAAATGAAAAAGACAAGTAAGAGAGTGCTTCTAAATGCAAAGTCAAAGATTAAGTAAGTAAGTACTGTGCATAAATATTTTAGTAACTAAATCTTCACAGGTATGTGCCAGGAAGCTAAGGTTTGCAACAAAAAGACAAACAAAGGACTGTTAAGGAAGAGGTATGAGTGGCCAGAAGAATATATCTCAAACTATTAACAATGTCAAGGAATATATATAACAGACAAGTACAGTACCCAAACAAAATGTAAGGGACCCACTAATACAAAGTAGTAAAGTAAAGTTTTTAGAAAGGAATTGGGCATATGGGCAAGAAAGTAAACAGCAATATGGTTATCTGATTAAATAGTTTATAGACTGCAATGAATCTGCTTTTTTTTTTTAGCAATAGCCCAATCACAATGCCTTTCAATAGAGCAAAGGCTCTACAAATATTCCAAACTATCCCCTAACTGCAAGCTACCAAATCTAATGATATTCCTCTGGAGTCATTTGTTGAGTATGAGTCATTTGTTCAGTCTGGAGTCATTTGTTCAGTATGAGTCATTTGTTGAGTCTGGAGTCATTTGTTGAGTCAGGAGTCATTTGTTGAGTCTGGAGTCATTTGTTGGGTATGAGTCATTTGTTGAGTCTGGAGTCATTTGTTGAGTATGAGTCATTTGTTGAGTATGAGTCATTTGTTGAGTCTGGAGTCATTTTGTTGAGTATGAGTCATTTGTTGAGTCTGGAGTCATTGTTGAGTATGAGTCATTTGTTGAGTCTGGAGTCATTTGTAGAGTATGAGTCATTTGATGAGTATGAGTCATTTGTTGAGTATGAGTCATTTGTTGAGTCTGGAGTCATTTGTTGAGTATGAGTCATTTGTTGAGTATGAGTCATTTGTTGAGTCTGGAGTCATTTTGTTGAGTATGAGTCATTTGTTGAGTATGAGTCATTTGTTGAGTATGAGTCATTTGTTGAGTCTGGAGTCATTTGTTGAGTATGAGTCATTTGTTGAGTCTGGAGTCATTTTGTTGAGTATGAGTCATTTGTTGAGTATGAGTCATTTGTTGAGTCTGGAGTCATTTGTTGAGTATGAGTCATTTGTTGAGTCTGGAGTCATTTGTTGAGTATGAGTCATTCGTTGAGAAATGAAGTAATTGAAATAACTTTTTAGAGATTTGATATTGGAGCACAGTGAAAGGTTTCTAGCCAGGGGTATGATATACTCAAAACCAAGTCTCTTGGTAGGGACAACAGCAGGGCGAGGCAGTCTGCTAAGATTTGTGATTGAATGGGTCCATCACATAGAAGAATTAGGCCAGGTAAAACTGACACCGCTCCATTTAGAAGTAATGCCATTGTTCTTAAAGGAGCTAATATCGGAGGAAAAAAGAATTGCAATCCTAGTGGGATAGTATATTGGTAGCAGTGACTGGGGATACAAGCAGCTCAAATATTATTGGGAAATTATGCAAATTCCTTCTGATTCAGCTCTTTCAACGCCAACGAGACACACAATACAAAGGTAAAGGTAGAGTATGGGTAGTCTCAGCTATAAGCTGAAAAACATACATCTCTATTTAATGTCAATAGAGTCCAATGGTGGGGGGGAGGGGTCATTTTGTGGACATTGTGACAATTCATATTTTCAGAATCTCTTAAATAATGCTCAGTTTCTTGTGTTGCATGAATCTTGGGCATGGAAGGATTTGGTGATTCCTACATTTAACACACACTCAGAATAGGCTAAAAAGTCAAATAAGGGGAGTCCTGGGGGTGGGTATTTGCCATAGTCGTCAAAAATCATTTACATTTAGGAGCAGCACTTCCAATGTCTGAAACACTGTAATTTATGGCTTCAGTAAGTGTTCAGTATTTGCAAATTATTACCCATTGGAAACAACATATGATGTAGAGTGCACAAATGACTTATTCCAATTTTGCAATTGTTTGGAATGTACTACGAAGTGCAGTTCTGCATTACCTCAGGGGATTTTAACCCTAACAATAAAGGAGAGGTTGTGAATAGTGTAATTGTTGAGAGTTACATTCGAACTTGAGACATCAAATGCTATGTAATGGCAACGATAGAGAGGAGGCTAGTTCGTATCTTGGAGGACAATTTTAGGTCTGTTAATGGAAGGCACTAGTGAGATGTCTGACACAGCTTGGATGATCTGCTGGCTTAAAAGTACAGCGATATATTTCACATTTGTTAATGGCAAAAGTTTTAAGGGTTGCCCTAATTTTAGAATAATGACTGGGTGGAAAGTGATCAGTACCATCTATTTTTATTTTTTTGCTGTTTGATCTGTTTATTGAGTCTTTTATATAGTCAGCACAGTAAATGAATACAATGAATCATAATATAGTTCTAAACGAGTCCAAAAGAGGAACTCGGGCTTTGCAATAAAAGAAATAAGTAATTGTAAGATAGCATATCAATTAGTGATTGAGGAAAATAAGGCATATGCTAGCACATGCACGGTCAGAATAGCTAGAACACTATAATATAATCAATCTACTTATATATAATATTGTTGTCCTGAACAGATAATAGCATCACAGTGGTGTCAAACAAATTTAACATATAGTAACATATGTAACCAGCGACAACAGGGCATGGGGGAGAAAGGTAGGTGTGTCGCATTAACAAAAAGCTTCGGTCCACAGTCAGGAATCTGCAATCACTTTTAAGCAGCAATTAAAACAATATACATTGGGGCATATTTACAAGCCCCTTGCGCCACTTTTGCGCCGCCGTTGCGTCACGTAGTAAACCCCTGCGCCACATGAAACCTGCGTCAGGTTTCATGTGGGCGTACCGGCGCAGGGGGGGGGCGTTCCGGCGCAGGTACGCCTCGGAAAAGTGGTGTAGTGAAATCTACAAGAATTCACGCAGTCACTTTTCTGACGCTGGTGCGCCAAATCCTTACGCCTGCTTCAAGCAGGCGTAAGGATTGACGCACCATGTTAGGGATAGGGAAGGTTGGAACAGTGCTGGAGCTGCGCCGCGCTTGCGACACGACTTCAGCACTGCGCCAACCTTCCGTCGGCAAATGCGTCACGCATCTGCTTATCTCAGTGCCACGATGCGCCGCATTGTAAATGCAGCGCATCGGACGTGGCGCAAGGGTAAACTTGCGTGACGCATTTTCCCTGGCGCATCCCTGCTGATATGCAGGGATGCGCCAAGGAACGTAAATATGCCCCAATATATATTATTTTAACGTTGACCTCAACATCAGGTAGTGTGCGGGTTTTACTCCATCAGTATGGAAGCGGGTTAGCAGCCGCCTGTGCCACCTCTGCGTTTTGAAGGGAAGTTCGGAGGTTTAGCAGAATGGCATCCCAGTTAGCTACTAATAATCCTAGGTCTAGGAAGTGCGTGGTCACCCTGTGTTTCTTATCTCTGAGATAAAGGCCTACCAAGCAAGTCTCCCAGGTGTGCGTAAATGGCCGCCCTGTGCATGTGAATAAATGATGTGTCGCGCCGTGCCAATAACGCTGTAATAAGAGGCAGGACCACTGCAAATGGGGAAGGTCAGCATCCAGGTGATCACAGCGGGGACAAGCAGCATCTGTCCTATGGAAAAATCTATTGATTTTATCAGGAGTCAAGTATGTCCTGTGTATGATGTAAAACTGTATGAGTCAAAACCTTGCATTACGGGGAATATGTGATCAGTACTCTCTATGGACCATAATCCGTACAGCCACTTATAATTCTGTAGCACCTTATAGTGCATGGGGGATGATGAAAAGGTTTATGGTAAAAAAAAGTGATTATATGGCCTACGAAGAATATAGATAGGTCAAGAAATACTTTTGGGTTAGGGAAGAACTGTGAGTAAACTATAAATGAGAACATGAATGATCATCAACTGATTGAAATGTATGATTAATTGATCTGTAATCACATTAAGCAAATAGCCTCCTGGACTAAAACTGTAGAACTTAGAAAGACTCTTTTCTAAGTTTTATTCTCATTAATCCCCGCGGTTCATATAAGTATTTATTGATTCACCTAGGAATATTTATTTTTTAATGTTTAATAGGGATTTGTCTGAGATCACCTAGGGTAAACTGTGTATTAATGAAAAAGAAACTCTTCCTGATTTTCTTTTTGGTTGTCAGAAGGCATATGATTGGTGGAGAGATACATGTATCAGCTGGTACAAGTCACTTTGCAGATGAGTATGACTGATTGTAAGACTTGCTTACAACAAATGAGTGATTCAACAACAGTTGATAAGTTATTGAGTTACTATGATGTTAGATGCAAGTTTGAAGGAGATTGTCACGACTGTTAGAAATTTCAATCAGCAAGGATTTTAAGTATATCGTCAAATGAGTCTTATGATTAGTGCTGGCGTAATGATGCATTTATCTTATTTGTATATGTATATTTGTGATAATTGTGAGACCTCTCTTTTGTATGCTTTTAAACAGAAATAAAATGAAAAAATCATGCAGTTATGGATGGCAAGTGATTGGTACCCAGGAATTCAAAGACATTGGGGAGTTAAACCATGAGCATGTTTCTATAGCTTAGAAACAAAGTGCATTGCAGGGTCTCTAGCTGACTTTATCCGACCCCAGTGCAGGAATATTAGTCACTTATTAAATTGAATGGAAGGGGAAGCGCGCCAGCTTCTACCCTTTACACCGAAACCTTTGTGACACACATTGCCGACACCAGTGGCTATGGCTTGTAGCTTTTTTGACTTAGGCGCTGACTTGAAGGAAGAATGTTGGGAGTACTGTAGTAGTAACACTTCAGGAACAAGACTTTCATTGGCTAACCATAAGATAATTGCTGCACAAATGGTAACCCTCATTAGAGTAGAGTTGCAGTAAATTTCTGTACAGTTGCAGAAGTGAATTGTTACTGGACATCGCTCTTATGACCTCTTCAGTATGCCCTTTCCTCATGTCTAATGGTTGGTAAAATAGTAACAGGTTCTCACTGGATTTCTACCTTTACGAAACTGTAAGATGTCTTATTTGGCAATGTAAAATTCTTATTGTATTGGTGCATTGTTCCCAAGAGAAAATGTTTGCAAAATACTGCATACCATACCAACTACAGTGCACCTATGCCACAGAACATTGCACACAAATTATACACAACACACATATCTCTTAGTTGTGGCATCAGCATGTTCTCAATAGCATGTATCTCTCACATGACATTCGCATAAGATCCAACAGCACACATTTGATGGGACATTAAACACCTATCCAACACAGATAGGCCATAACATGGATGAATATGAGTCGTGCAGAGGGAGATCCCCGTGAGGATACCACGCTTCCAGTTTAAGGGGTGATATATATGTTAGTGGTACATATACTCCATTGCAGCAGTGACGCACTGTACATATTACCAACATGAAGATCCGCCTGCCCGATTTAAATGCAGGGGAACTTCAGTTTGGCCACGGCAGAGACTACTCTGCCTCCACTGTGGTCATACTTTTCCGATGACCCTGAGGAGAAACGGCCATCGGAGAAATGGCTACATGTACGCCCACTCAATTTAGATGGACGTACATGTAGTCATTAGGTCGAGCCTCGAGTAGCGCGCAAGCGCTGCTCTGGCGAGACTTTAAGTTAGGGGGTTTCGAAAGCTGACCAGACGCTCGTGCGTCATGGCCTTTTCCCTGCGGTTACGCGCGCGGCAGACATCTGTTTCCAATTATCGTGCCCAGACGCGGGCGCGATAATTGGAAACACATGCTGGCCCTGCGGGTAATCGCAGGGAAAAGGCCATGACGCACGAGCGTCTGGTCAGCTTTCAAAAGCCCAGGCTGCCGCGCTCGCTCGCCCCCGCTGCCGACGTCTCTGCTGTCCTGAAAATCACCCACTTGCCTGCTCTAAAATGTTGCCATGCATATAGTAGGTCTACTCGCACTATTTCCATGCCTTCTCGCTTCAAGGATTTTTATGTACAATTTTTGCAATATTAAATGTAGCTTCATTTTATTGTTTCTGAAGGGGAAGATGATTTGTCGGTTGTATTTACAATTGATATTGGTGTTTGTGTGAGCCACGTGGCTGCTACCAACTATACAGTGCTCGCGCAATGTTTACAGATGTTTACTCTGTGTGTATTCCACTTCCAGTCTCTAGGTGAGGTTTGTTTATCTCAGGAGAGTTGGTGTGACGTTTACGGAGAGAGCAGGATGGGTGGTCGTCGGCTCCTTGGTTGTAGATTTAAACTACTTGTTTACAACTTACCCTGCTTGGCCTCCTTTACACGGTCTAGAATAGCAGACCACATGATTGAGGAGCTGTCGGGCGCCAGCGCAATGGAAGCGGCAGCGCACACAAAAGGCCACACACATATAATGCCCGTCATATGCAGAGACATCCACCAAAGGCCACACTGGCGATACTACGGCACTCAACATAAGCCTACGCTTCTCTGATTTAAAAAGACTGTCACGTGAGGACACACTGTTGCCACCAAAGCCCTAAGAAGTCTTCCTGAATAACAGAAGCAAAGTGAGTGATCAGGTGGAAGTCCGAGCGTCCTATTAATCTGCGTGAAAGTCTGCGTAAGCATGCGCATTAACATCGAGCACGTCACTGGAAAGGAGCTGACAGGAAGAAAGTAAATAGGAGGGACGTCCTTCTGAACCGGAAGTGAGTCTGGCGCTTTGAGAGAGACGTTCTGGGGCGTTGCGCTAGTCTGGAGCATCCGAGGGTCTGGGAGGGTAATTGCCACCCGGCACCATGGCAACCAGCGTCAGCACCCAACGAGGCCCGGTGAGAGTTAGTTATTATTGTGAACCCCCAAACCTTAGGACGCAAGAATTATCGTTTGGCCAATTTCTCACCCTAAGGAAGTCTCCGTTGGTAGTGCCAGAGGATTCTCTCCCTCGTCCCCTACGCTGAGCGATCCTTTTCGAGATTCCTTCTGTCTAGCGTATCACATCTAGGTCCATAGGTCTATCACAACGAACGTCCGAGAGTCTTCATTGTTGGTTGATGGTGTGTGTGTCCCCTTTCGTGCTTTGCCCCATCCACTTTGCGTGCTGTTAGGGTGTTACTCATGTAAGTCTGTAGCTACTTGTTCCTGTTACCGTAAAATATTTTGCTTGTTTAAACCTGTCGGGATTTTTTGAGCATTTAGTCATTCTTTGCAGAACTGCACCCTGTCCGTTATTACCCACAGCATTTATTTATAAGCAGAGCATGCTTCACTCAACAGAGAACACCCTCTTACACAAGTCTTAAAATAAAATGCATGCTTCAGCTATTCTGCCCTTCCAGTTATGGTCTAAAACGTATTTAGTATTTCAGACTTGCGTCCGAACATTAACAAGCATTGGCATAGCCAATAGGTCTCGCTTTGGGACCTTATAAGTATTTAGTTATACAGCACAATGGCTAAACACTTATAAGGTCCCAAAGGCGAGACCTATTGGCTATGCCAATGCTTGTTTTTTAATGTTTCTTACCTCCAGGTAAAACCTGGTGCTAAGGGATAAAAGCATTATAATACTCTGCCCGCCATGCGAGAAGACTTACATGGTGGGGGAAGATTTATATTTTTTCTTTACAAAAAGAAAATACTGTTTCAGGATTTTGTTTTGGTAAAAAAAAAAAAATTACTCTGTGCCACAGGGCTGCGTCCTGTTGACATAGCCCGGTAGCACAGAGTAATATGCATTGCCAGAAACTGCCATGATGGTGGTTCCCTGGCAATGTTTTTATAAATGACTGCTTGCTTGGTGGTCATTTATAAATTGGGTAGGCACCCTCTCCACCATGATGACAGAGTAAATTACTCCATCCCCATGATGGAACTGCGGGTCGTCCGCCCAGACATAAATCAGGCCCAAAGTGTTCATTATGTCCGGAGTCGCAACCAATATTACATTGTTTCTGCAAGGAAAAGCAGGTAGAATTTCCATGTAGAAGCAGGAGGGAATTAGCACTATGCATGCAATGCAGAGAATGGCCCAGAATTTTGGAGTCCACCATGTTGATCCCCTTTATGGGCAGAACATTTGTTATTACATGGTGCAGGTGCGGAAATAATGTCTGGACTCCTCATTTCAAAGCCAGTACTTCAGGACCCCTGCATCATACAATTTGTATTCCGGATCATACTTCAGTATTGCCCTGCTCATAGCAATGCTATTACACCCTATCCTACAACAGAACAGAGCACATGTAAAAACTCTGAACATATAGCCAACACTGCCCCAAATATGCAAGTAACTGATTGTTAAGGCACCCAACAGCACTTGTTACTCCTAGTTGCCCACTGCCTGTATATCTGCAGGCAACAGGCATGTGTACTAATCAAAAAGACATGTAAGCAATTTAGTACAGTCTTCGGGTCTCACCTGTCAGAAACTCACAACTCATTAAAGCTAGCACATTCCCCTAACAGCTATGTGATGGAAACCAACAATGTAAAAAGTCAACCATGGAAGGGCTGCAGTGCCATAGCAATGCCAATAGTTTTCTTTGCATTGCCAGCTAACAATACCAATATCAACTTGCCTGCATCCAAGCAATGGGCTCTTGTGTAAAGTACACACAGGACACACAGAAAAGCGATTCAACGCCTCATCAGGGGTTGTAAGCGCTGCATAAATACAATTACAAAATTATGTTTTCAGTCTCGATTTAGTGAAATTCTTATTTTTAAGGAATTTTATTTTTGTAAAGCATGGAATCACTTTGTGATGCTTAGACTCTAGCATTCCAAACCCCTGCCAAAATATAGACCAACGTATTTTGCTCAGGGACCCATTTTACGAGTGGCTCTGTAATCCCCATGGGACTGGTAATAGGATGACAAATGCTGAGGGAACACTATGGGTCTGGAGTGTTTTGCACATGCACCTTGCTTGATGAAACCAAGAGAAACGTTTGTGTAGATGTAAATGGGGGATCTCCACAGGAATGATTGCAGTATTCCTGTTTCATCAAGTAATTCCCCAGTCATCAGGCTCCTCAGGCACCAAATCATAATCCTGCTGTATCCCTTGAAATTATCAATACCATGGTACATGTGGGGGAGGGGCAGAATGCCAGCCATTTTCCGCCCCTTTCGTAATGGACCTCTGTTAGACCTGGCAGCCTTTGGCGGAGTCTTTCCCCAAATTGTTTGACTTATCACCTCCTGTTTGCTTAAATGTATTTTTTAGGACTCTGTGCACTTTACCACTGCTAACCAGTGCTAAAGTGCTTGTGCTCACTACTTTAAACATTGAAAAATTGTCTCACACGTAATTGGCTCATTTAATTTGCTTATAGGTCTCTAGTAAAGTGATACCACATATCAAGTGAGTCCTGCCCTCCAAGTGGTGCCCCACCAGTCCTTGACCCTTGGCGCTAAAATTGCCCAAACAGCCAAAAACTGAAACTTGGGACTTAGAACATTTTCCATCAAAAAGTGGCCTGAGACCAGGACCTACAACTCGCTAATCCACCCAAGGTGCATCGCAAGTCAGCTTGATTTTGTGGTAAGTCCCACTAAGTTCTTTTCCGCTTCAGAAAATCTTGCCCATCAGCTCTTCTTGGAAGGGGTATCCACCCTTGTGGGGCCCTTGTCGGCTACAGCCTGCAACTTCGTCCTGTTGGAGATTTTCGACTTACAAAAAGGTGGCTAAGTCCGAACATAGAAATCTTCACTACAGCCTAATTAGTGGCTCCCTGACGATGATGCCTCCTTCTTGGACACCTCCAGGCTGCCTTGACCCGCCGAACTTTACTTTCTCAGACATTTTTCCTCAAAGTTTCTTTTAAGTCCGAAGGTAAGCAGAGACTGGGCCCAATCAACTTTGTGTAGACGCTCCATCACAGTCCGCCTTAACTTTTGACGTTGCCTCCTGTGACCAGCTACCCGCAGTTGGTGCTTTGATCTTTTTGGCGCAATTTTTTACAAAAAACTTTACAAATTCATAACTCTAGTTCTACTTATTGGATTTAATTTATTTTAGTGCCAATTTATTTTTTTATTTTTTTTCTATTTCCTAAATCGGTGAGGGATTTTTCTTGTGTTCCATTTTCACTTTATTACTGTTTAAGTGCTGCATAAATATTTTATCGATTGGCTCTAAGTTAAGCCTGACTGATTTTTTGACAAGCTTCCACAGGGTTAGCACAGGTTAATTGAGTGACTCTTGTGGTTCAACCTGTTAGGGGTTGTAGCTATTGCTTGAGAAGGGTTTTCACTCCTCTCAATCCAAAACCCAATTTCCTACAACCTCAAATGCAAACCAGAGTATTCAAACAAGGTACAGATCCACCTAGACTTGTGCCTGTACCAGACAGGATGTACATTTTCAAGATCCAGCAGAAACTGAAATATTTGCAATGTTTTTCAAGAAATCTCTTTCTCTTACCAATAACTGATTAAAAGAGCGGTTCAACTTTTACTAAGTTTGGAACAGTTTTGGCTGGAGTCAAATAACCAAAGCCTGATTGCACAAGACATCATTATAAAAGAGCAAAGACAATTCCCGCTAGAAATAGCACCGGGCTGCAGATGTGCCGCCTAGCTTAGCTACACGGAATAATTGTATTCACAGTGTAAAGGAGCCCACAATGAATACTATTGGATAACTCTCAAAAATGTCTCTTGAGTGTGGAGAAGGCAGATCTAAATGTATATAAATATATATTAAATTGCAACCCACAATACATGATGAGTTGTATACAATCTGCACTCAATGCTCCATTATGGTCACTGCAATGGAGACATCATTCAGCTGTGTTTCAATAGAGCACAAAGAGAAGCAGCTGGACCCATGGTCCGCTCCAAATCCTTTGATCGGATGAACAAAAAACGAAAAATTGGTATTGCCAAGCAGAAGGATGTCTCTGATTAAGACGGATTTATCTGAAGTGTATTACAAAATCAGAAATGAGATCCAGCCAAGCCTATTTTCACTCAGGGTGACATAATGGGAACATGAATGGGGAGGGAGAAAAAAAGTCTCTGATAAAGCAGATGTTCAGAAGTAGCCTGTACAAGGGAAATCAAGCAAGCATGAAATGGCCCACCAGGAAAAGAGGCAAAGGTTAACTGAAGTGGTGTCTCTGGAAACACTTATTGCAAGCCTTCAATCCCTCCACTGTTTTGTAAAAATAAAAAGGAGAAAATGAGCTGAATGCCTTCGTTGCCTCTGCCGTTTATACTGACGTACTATGGAAAGCAAAATGAAGATTCGTTTTTGTTGAGTAATTTAGTCTCACCTACAGGAAGTTCTCCTTGCCTTGTGAGAGTTCCTGTCATCCCACAACACACAGACACCACACTACACAACACAACAGACTCCTACATATAGATATAGGATCTGATTCACGAAGATAAACTTACACTTTTGTGTAAGTTTATACTTTCTGTAGTAACTTTACTACTGTTTTGATATTCACAAACTTTGACTACTACCTGTGCTAGTACTAAAATTACACGCTGGCTTGATTAGCAAAGGTAAACTTCAATTTACACTTTTGTAGTAGGTTCACTGTTTTTCGGCATTCACAAATATCAACTTTACGACAGCGGAGACTCCGCAGTCTGGCAGTGAACTCCACACACAAAAGATAGGCCTGGCCTATATTTTGATGTGCGAGGTTCTCCGCCCCACTGCGAAGTCTCAGCAGTCATGAAGTTACTATTAAATCATAGTTTGTGAATACCGAAAAAGAATGAATTTGCCCAAGAGAGTAAGTTTACCTTAGTGATTCAGATCCAAAGACAGGGGGCCTCATTTATGAGGCCCCTTGCGCCACCAGAGCGTCACTTTGGGGCAGATTTACAAGCCCCTTACGACACATTTGCGCCGCCGTTGCGTCACTTCTGTGACGCAGCGTCGTAGTAAACAATGCGCCACGTTGCGACATATTTACAACGTGACGCATCTAGGGAGATGCTTGACGTTGAAAACCCCTGCGCCACATTATACCTGCGTCAGGTATAATGTATGCAGGGTGGGCGTTCCGTCGCAAGAAAGCCTCGTACAAGTGACGCAGTGAAATCTACAAGATTTCACTGAGTCACTTTTACGACGCCGCTGCGTCAAAACCTTACGCCTGCTTGAAGCAGGCGTAAGGAGTGATGCAGCACAATAAGTATAGGCCGCCCCTGACCATTGCTGGAGTTGCGTCGCGCTTGCGACACGACTCCAGCAATGCGCTGCCCTTATGACAAAAGATGCGACACGCATCTGTCTATCCTTGCGCCACGGTGCGCCGCATTGTAAATGCGACGCATCCGTGGTGACGCAAGGGTATTTTTGCGTGTCGCATCTTTACTGGCGCATCCCTGCTAATATGTAGAGATGCGCCAGTCCTTGTAAATCTGCCCCTTTATTTTTTGTGATGTTCTGTGACAAAGGAGCCTGTTCCATATTTACGAGGCAGCACTAAGCCACTTTTTTTGTCTTAATGCTGCCTTGTAAATATCGTTCCCTTTAACGCAGTTTTCTGCATTAAAAGGGCATGCAATGGGTGTTGCTGGGGCGTTCCCCAGCAACATCCATGGCTTTTTGGCACTGGCCCAGATTTACGAGAAATTGTAACTCTGAGGCAGCGCCAAAAACTTACGGCGGCGGAAGGGAGGTACAACGATGAGAAATATCTTTATTTCCCTTGTTTTTCCTTGTTCTATGTGTGCTGCATTCTGAAGCACACATAGAAAGAGGAAAAAGCCTATTGTGATTGTTTTTGTGCAGGAAGGTTTCCCTTCCTGCACAAAAATAATCATCCCTGCAAAGCAGGCACCCTTGCACCATGGTGCAAGTGTCATAAGGTTTCTGCACATACACAGAGCTATGCACAGGAAAATGAGACCCCGGAATACAGTGGTTTGCCACCATATACCGTAGCACCCAAAAACCCCAACCCAACTAGCTTAGCATCCCATTAGCACCCAAGTACTAATGTTTGGACAACCCAGAACACGGTATCTTTATCTCAGGACTCGCAGAAGCAAGAACACTCTTTCGCCACTCACTCGTACTTGTCCACAAGGTGCGTAGGAAGAGACACTGGATAGTTTAAAATGTTTATTCCAACTTACGTGCTCTAATGTACAGTACACGTGTCAGTACTAATAGCATAATGCATATGAATAATATAAGCAGCATGGTTACAATTCCATAGAATACAAACGGGGAAAGCATCTCAGAGCTCAGTGGATAAACGTTTAAATAACATTACCACCCTCCCCTTGCAGTAAGATAGTTTATTATAATAATAGAAGACCTCTGGGCTTTGACTAGCGAACCCCCATACCTCAGTCTCTAGATGCAGAATTACATCAGCAGGACATCATAGCTCTTCTCACTGAAAGGGATTTCTCCAAGTGTCTTAATCGCTAGTAAACCACAGTATTAAAAGCATACTAAATTCTTCATGGCAATTGCACCTAATGTTATGTCTGGGTGCGCGAAACTGGCCATATCAGGAAGAACCAAAATACATTGTTATGCGACCTTGTACATGTTTGTGCAGACTGAGCCCAAAAAGGTGAACAACAGAAAATGCAGACAGTGCAAAAGAACTTGGCACGAGCAAAGGGCGAGGGAGGCCCGGCTCAGTGTAACGTGCGCAAAGAAAAGCAGCATGGCAGCCAGGCCTAGGCCAACATAACAAGGCAGGTACCAATCCACAAGACACCCTCCCCTGGACAGTTCGGCGGCCAGACATAGGCTCAGCAGAGGAGAAAAATAGACATCGGAGCACAGGGAGCGCCCAAACGGCGAAGGGCAGGTCAATCCATGAAAGTGAAAGTACAGAAAAAAGCCATACCCTCCAAGAGTTCATCATTGGAATCGTCAAAAAACATAGATGCCATCCAATCCATGAGTTCAAAAGAGCAGGAATGCTCCTCAGCAAAGGGAGCATCCAGAAGCAATGCGGGACAGCTTGCGTGATAATTAAAACAGCTTCGTTGTAGGAGATCCTGGGCAGCCGCCCAGATATCCCATTGCGCCAAAATCCCCAGTGCAGCCGCACGCGCCATACAGCCAGCGACGGAACAGTCCTGCTCATGGGCCTCTAAGGGACCCATGAGCTGAACAAAATCCGGAACAGACAATGACGAATTGGAGAGGCAATAATCCAGAGTCCAGGTGAAAGGACAGCGGACACAAGTCATCCCAGGTTGCACGCAAGTGAAATACGCAAAGCGAAACGAAAGAGTATATGACACACTCAGTGTCGCCAATGGCAAGACACCAAAACCGGCCAAAAGGCGCTCACGGAGCAGCTGGAGGCGTTCTGGATCGAGCAGGTCCCATCGGGGAGCAGCCATTGCGCAGAAAGCAAATTAAGAGCAAGACACCAGCCGCTAAAGCGAGGATCAATGGGAAACCGCCAAAGACACTGGAAAATATAGAATGTATGAAAGCCGGGATGACACCAAAAATAGTTTGGAAGGAGGACACCAAGCCCGACCCAACGACCTTAAAAAAGTGTACTAGGCCTTCAGTGTTAGATGCGTTAAAAATACGATGTATTAACTCCCCAAAATGTTGGGGGAGATTAGTGTTTAAAAGGGCCTGTATTTCACTGTGGGTACTCGCCACCTGGAGAATGAATGTCTCCCGGGCGGACGTGAGCATAACTTCCTCGTTTAATAATAGTGCCTTTATTCTGCTCAGTCTATTGAAATCTGCTTCCATGGTAGGGATGGAAGGCCAAATAGAGATATCAACCTTGCCATGAGGGGGAGGAAAAAGCACATTTTTGCAGCAGACAACCCTGTGCGAAACTGTTACAATGTAAGGAATGCCAGCTTGCAGGCCACAACAGTTTTCGTTATTTAAAAGTAAATAACTACCATTGGAAAGGAGAGTGAAAGTAGGTGAAATAACAGGAGCAGGAATACCTTTCAGCACACAAGCAAGATTAGGAGAGGAAACGCTACATGAGCCATGCAATTTAATGTGTTTACAAATAAGCGAATGACCTATAGTCGAGTCGCAGTACTCCCCCGTGAGAAAGACTTCCTTGCCGTCCCGAAGGCATTTATACATGAAAGGCAAGGACCAGAGTTCATGCAGGAAAGCACTGCCCAGTGGCCGGTAACGGCCCACAGGATAATGTTTCATGCATGAGTCAAATTCAAACAAGGAAAATGGTAAAGCTATAACCCCATGGACTAGCCATACAGCAGAATCGAGTTCTGCAACAGAGAACGGCAATGGATCCACCTTTTCGATATGTAATAGATTGTAAGTTGCATCCTTCATGGACATAAATTGCTGTTTATCAGTTAAGTTAAAAGGTAGAAATAAGGCAGAGGTGTTCAAGAAATGCCAAGGCACTTTACCTAACTTAAGTGTTTGCAAAGTCCATGCAAACTGCATAACTGAGCGCAATTGATTCTGACCATGATATAACATAGAAACATCATCTTGTACAATATCAACAACAGAGGACACAATATTCTCTAAAGTGTAAATGCGAGAAGACAGGGTATTAATACTATTGTCAACAACAGCAAGCACCTTTTCCATATTTGCTTGATCTATTTCCCGAAGACGGGAAGCAGCTTCTATTTGTGATAGCTTCCAGAGTTCATTATATGTTTCATAAATGAATCTTTTAGGTCGGGGACCACGAGGTCCCAAAACAAAGTCGGACAGAGCAATATTGCCTGAAAGGAGGGACAAATGTTGTTTAACAGTATCAAGGGACGAATGTTGCAGCCATTGTTTGCATAATTTACCAACAGAGTATGTAGTGACAGTACGGGCATCAGTAAACCTCGGATCAGGCCTATTCTGTGTGTAGCTAGCACCAGTATCATGAAAACGCATTTGACATGCATTAGATGATATAGGCCATACTAACCAGGGTGACTGAACCAGCTCAGAAACATTAAACGAATTATTTTGTAACATTGCCTGCAGGGACACGAGGGACATATTGAATCGTGCGCTTTCATTTGGAAAACTCGACAGGGATGGTATTGATGGCGTATTCAATTGTTTAGTGTTTGCCAAGCCCCAACATGTAGTCTGATAGATGGAAGCATTTAGGAACATAATTTGGGTAGGGATGAGGCAAGCACGATGCAACGCCTCGGTTCCCTGTACCTGCCATGGCTTGGAGCCCCAAATAGATTTTAAATCCACTGTATTATCCCAGTACTCATAACCACCCACAGCTAGGGCACTTAGAAAGGAACCTGAATAAAGCAATTTGGTGTGTGTTAACATAATTTTCTGAGTTGATGTGTTATTTAGTCTAAAATAATAGGATGCAGGGTTCGACCGATTAAAATCAGTGAAATAATTAAACTTATTTCGAAGAGTTTGAGAGCTACCTGGCAAGGGGTTTGGACAATGTTCCCATTGGGTGAAATTAACAGAACTCCGCAGGGCACTGGGCTTATGAAGAAAATGATTACCCCAATGTTGGTAACAATACAAATCGGCATAATTAGCAGAATTCATATATAGATCTTCAGCATTAAAAGATGCATAATATTTTAAATCGGCAAACAATGCTTCAACCGCATGCACATCCCAATCATCAGAATGAATATTATTTTGTACTACATCACCCATTGAAACACGAAGGACATTAGGTACATTAATAATTTCCGTCGGACCATGGATTTGATAGTTCACTGCATCCCATACGATGCCATCAGCAACTGGGAAGGCTGAAATGTTCACAAATGTGTGGTCACGCTTCATGATGTGAGACGAGGAATGAGGAGCCAAAGTTCCAGAAACAGAGTCTACAGCAGAGCGTTCAGGTAAATAGTGACCATTAATTAGTAGAAAAAACACTGTGACAAAGCCAATGGACATGAACAAAAATATCAAGAAAAGTACCAACCAGAGGTATGTCCAGGGTGGAATCAAAAAATTGTCTCTAAACCAGGATACAAAAATACTGAACTTGGATGGGACTTTTGAAGATGTGGAATCCGAATCAAAGGAATAACGAGCCGGGCCAAGTGGCGTTGTTGGTTGATGTGCCACCGATTCAGATGCGGGATAAGTATACTCGTCCTCGTCGATGTTGGTGGAGAGTTGGGGATCAATTATAGTTTCAGGCAAAATAGAGGATTCAGGCAAATCGACCATCTCAATTACAGCATCAGCGATCGTTCGTGCAGATGGACTATGAACATATGTCCGATAAATAGCAGGACAAGAGACCGCTGGTGTGACACTATTCAGGATCGGCCAGGCGCTGTAGCTTGACATTTTCAACTGAGATGTATCTGTTCTCTTTGCGACCAGGAAGCGGTGGTAAAATGACTGTACGTGTTCCCTTCAGACCAAGAACTGGAACCGGTGCACGAAAAGAGGGGCCAAATTCTTTTTTGTTTTCAACCTTCTCTCGAACCAGTTCTCCAACTTTCGGAAGCCAGCCGGCTACCGTAATCTGCAACGCAGGATCTGTGGCTGAAGGCAAATGTGTAGTTGCAAGTTTGTCTCGGGCTTCTTGTAAGTCCTGTAACATAGCAGAATGGTTATCTACATCAAACTTGGCGGATTGCGCCGCGATGTCTGGACCCTCAAGGTCAGGCACAAACATTCTTATGCCAAAGAGCATTTCGTATGGGGTCCGCCCACCCAGAGGTCTTCTAGGGAGATTATTAAGTGCACGCTGAACGGTATACAAATGGGCCAGCCAGTTCCTGCCAGTACCTATAACCCTAGCTGTTAAGGATTGCTTTAAGTCACGGTTCATTCGTTCAACGATAGAGTTGCCCTCAGGCCTATACGGAGACGAAAATTTCACCCGCACCCCAAGCGAAGCCATTGCATCCTTGTAAGCCCTAGAGGCAAACGCTGGACCTTGGTCCGAATGGAAGGTGCCGCATGCGAAAATTCCCACAAAGACACGCAAATCCCTGATTACATTTCGGGCGTCAGCACTCCGTTGTGGCCAGACCCAGAGAAACCGTGTGCACGAGTCCACTGCCACTAAGATATATTTATAGGCAGTGTCTGATGAGAATGGACCGCAGTGATCCAAGTAAACACACCCAAAGGGTCTGTTAGCAATGCAGAGCGGTGTTTGTGGTGGACGTGTTACCGTGGAAGGCTTAATCTGTTGACAAACGTCGCAAGAAAGCACAAAAGCACGGGTGTCTTTATACAACCCACGCCACCAATAACGCTGCTGCAAGATGGAAACCGTAGCTGACACACCTGCATGTGCTGAAGCCATGCCTTCGTGTGCAGCTGATATCAAGGCACTCCTGCGGTCCGCGTTGGGGATCAGCCGATCACCAACGTCAGGTATAGTTACATAAGGAACCTGATCGGGACTTAATGTGTAAGAATACTTGGAAGGGAAACCTGTAGGGTAATTATTACCTTCCTTGGTTGCAGCAATAGCCGCTAATATAACAGGGTCTATTTTAGACATGGACCTGGTAACCGCTGCTACTGAACACGTGACTACTGCTGAACGGGCAGCTTCATCTGCCAGATCGTTACCAATAGCGTGTGCGCCCACCCGCTGATGGCCTAAGGTGTGAACCACCTGTGTGAGGGGCAGACGTTGTTGCAATTCTGCCACTCGAACCCAAAGCATTTTATGCTTAATTGTGCTTCCTTTTGCGTCTTTGTAGTCGTTTTTCGACCAGAAAAACAGATTGTCATTGTAAGATTGTACACAGTAAAAAGAATCACATACAATAAGAGTGGTCTCATCCTGTGAAGCGAACTCAAGTGCAAGTAGCAATGCATGCAGCTCGGCCAATTGTGCGGTACTATCTCCAAGTGTGCGAGTGTGCACTACAGAGGATTTGAACTTTCCATCTACAAAGGAACCCGCAACAATAGCACATGCAGCTGAATAAGCGTGCTTGGACCCAGTGGCCGGCTGCGCCGAACCATCGGTGTAGATTACACATTTGTAATCCTCAAGCGGTAATAAAAACAAAGGAGGAGGATGAACGAATTCATACTGCAAAAACTCCTGAGTCTGCAGAGAAGAATCAAAAACAAAAGTGACGTCCGAAGACGTCAAGGATGTAGCCCATTGTATCCAACGGGGATGCATTGCTTTTGAGTTCGGTACACTTGCCTTTGTTACTGCCTCTAGGGCAGGACAGGGTGTTACCACCAGAATTCGCTTACCCTGTGCCAGTGCGCGTTCTTTTAGAATCGCCATTTGCACTGCAGTCAGAACTTTTTCAACAGATGTAAAGCGCAATTCAGCGGAAGTGTACAGATGTGACTTGTATGCGATAGGTACTGTATCACCTTCATTAAAGGTTAAATAGGTGAATCCCACCGCCCCCGGAATTATTCTAATCACCAGGTTTGTGTGGTTATCACGAGTCAAAAGATATTTAGACTCTAAAAGGTCTGTCTGCAAAGACTGCAGAATTGAGGTATGCTCAGGCAGCCAGCAAGACCTTGAATAAGTAGGTTGTATCAAAGCATACAAAGGCTTGATACGCTGGGCATATTCGGGAATGTAAGTACGCCCGAAATTTAGGAAACCCAGCAAAGACTGAAGTTTCTTCAGAGTATTTGGGGGGCACAAATGTGCACATTTTTCCAAGAAATGGGGGCTAAGCCCTTACCTTCGTTATTGAGCTCATAACCCAAGAACAGAACGGTAAATTCAGCAATGTGTGATTTAGCAAAGTTAAATTTGTAACCCTGCTCCGCAAATTCAAGAATAATGCGGTCCACACGGGTCAGATGCTGATATAACTCGTCGTCTGTCAGATAGATGTCATCTACATACGAACATGCGTCTTGATCAATGTCATTTAACAAAGAAACAACACGGGCGGCGAATATACCCGGACTATTTTTATAGCCCATGGGTAATCGCCGGAACTGGAATAATTTACCACCGGAAGTGAATGCGGTCCATTGACCACTCTCCGGGGCTAGGTTGTGCGTGTAGAAACCGTTTGAAAGGTCAAGTGTCGTTTTGTATTTTTTACGAACAAGACTGTCTACAAGCGCAGAACTGTGTGTATTTTGCACCGCAAAGTTCCGACAATGAGTATTTAAATGCCGGTAATCCAAAACTAAGCGGTACGATCCATCGGGTTTAGAAACCACGAAAAGGGGATTGTTCATAGGTGATACGCATGGTTCAATTACTCCCTGATATTCCAACTGTGTCAGAATTTCGGAGACGGGGCCTTTTGCCTGCCGTTTGATGGGATATTGGGGTTGTGGCTGCGGTAGTGACCGCAAAGGTATTGCATGAGGAGGTGATTCTTCATCCCATCCCACATGGTTGCGGTATAACGCTGGTGCCAGGTACACAGCCCACTCAGCTGCAAGTGCTTCAGCTTTGTCTTTTGGGACATGCCTTGAAAAGCTTGGAAGGATTACCTCCTCTCCTTTATGTGCAGCTAAAACGAATGGGGGTGGCCAATCCACCTCTGCTAACAAAATGTCATA
The DNA here is from genome assembly GCA_963921515.1 of Calotriton arnoldi. NCBI lineage: Eukaryota > Metazoa > Chordata > Amphibia > Caudata > Salamandridae > Calotriton > Calotriton arnoldi. The sequence goes on from CAWUFW010007015.1 coordinate 132,495, forward strand.
TGAAGAGGTTAGATTTTCCCAAAAAATCCCTTTTATTTCACGCGGTATGTCACCTTCAATTTGTATGACTATATTATATAGTCTGTCAGGGGGTGCCACTCTCGTGTCAGCTGTCTCTACAGTAACGAATGTTTCAGTTGCTGTCGCCTCCATATGAGGACGTAGCGCCTCCCGCACTATGGTAACTTCCGCGGCGCTGTCTAGGAGGGTCACTGCCCACGTCCAATTCTGGAGTCTCGTTCTCACGGTCTGAGGCATATTTCGCTGTGACAGCGGCAACCTTTTTCTTCTGAAATTGCGGTCGAGGAAGATGAAAATCTTCTGCTTTCCCTCTGACTTGTTGTCGAGGTTGGTCTCGCTCCTGGGGAGCCTCTCGGCCCCTTCCTCTATCTTGCCGTCCTCCTCCACCAGCCTGTGACGACGTCTGGGCCTGTGAAGAACGAGGAGAACGCGTATCAGAGCTCTGAAACCTTTCTGGTGATTTAATCCTTGACCTATCACGTAAATCATAAGTACGTTCAGAAGAAACCGAAACTGGGGAAGCGCCTCTCGACCCCGGCTTCTTTTGTTGCTTACCCTGTTTTTTCTGTCTCCAACTTTTTTTAGTGAAGACCGGTTTATCATCTTTCTCAGATGCACTTTTTGTTTGTATAACTTGTGTTTGCGATTGAGTTTGCATTTTTACAAAAGGCTTGTTGCCTAGGCTATTTCTTCCAATTGTTTTATAAGCCCGGGCTATTATTTTCGGTAATTCGCGAGGCCTGTCCAACTCTGGGACCAAAGCCAAAGCATTCGCTACTTGAAAGTTCATAGCATCGCCCTTGACATTTCCAAGGATCAGCTCTGCTACTACATCAAACACTCCCACTAGTCTCATCCCTAATTCCACAGCCGCTTCAGGGCCATGTTCATCCTGTACTTTTTTAATTACAGAGGGTAGAACCGTCATGGAAGGAGTTCCAAAACATTTTGAATAAACTGCTGCGAATACCTTACCCCAGTTTTCACATGCTGTCAAATCGGGGATTATGTCTTTTGGCAAACTTATCGTGAGGATGCGGTGTTTATCTACTGGGGATGTATGTGGAAACACTGCTTCTATCTGATCGAACTTTTCTGCAAGCCAGTAAGGATAGTCGTCCTTGTTTTGTGGACGTTTGCCCATCACAGAATTTACCATGACAGGACTTATAGTCACTCCAGCTGCAATAGCTGGTTGGCCTGCGACTACAGGAGCAGCTCCATGGAGGCTACCTGTAACGTATGTCACTAAGGCTCGATGCACTCGCACCAGTTCGGTATGCATAGTGCGCAATTCCGCTAGCGGTAATGCCAGATAATTTGGATGCGGGGTATACCCGGCCAATACAGGCCAAGTGGCCCCCTGAATTGATAAGGGGCCTAAACGAACTGCGGTAGTTGGTTGTGGTAGGGCGCCATTGAACCAAACACGGTGCTGCCAAGCCGTGAGAGGCACTTCAAGAGCAGTATAGGGTCGATAGGCAGCAGGAATTGCGGTGGGTTTATATTCATGAAACAGCCTATCACCTGCATCCACCGCTTCAAAAGTGATCCAAGTGTAAAACACTTCAAAGTGATAAGCCGCATCGGCTTGAACCACAAAGACCAACTCGACCCCAGCATCGGGCACTCCATACACAGCTAAGTGGTCTCGGAGTGCTCCTCGACTATGTGCAGCTATCGCCACACCAGCCATGACCAAACAAATATATATTCGACAACCTAACAGGGAGCACAAAAATGGGTCTGTTAACTAACCTTTTTTAATAATATCAAGCTTGAAAGAACCTATAAAACATTCAATATAGGAGGTATCACCGTCACATACGCCTCCGGAAGCGTACGCGAGGGGTCTGTGGACAAGCACAAGCACTACTCAAGCGTCTCGCAGATAAGCTGCCCCACGGTGGTCGCGCCATGTCATAAGGTTTCTGCACATACACAGAGCTATGCACAGGAAAATGAGACCCCGGAATACAGTGGTTTGCCACCATATACCGTAGCACCCAAAAACCCCAACCCAACTAGCTTAGCATCCCATTAGCACCCAAGTACTAATGTTTGGACAACCCAGAACACGGTATCTTTATCTCAGGACTCGCAGAAGCAAGAACACTCTTTCGCCACTCACTCGTACTTGTCCACAAGGTGCGTAGGAAGAGACACTGGATAGTTTAAAATGTTTATTCCAACTTACGTGCTCTAATGTACAGTACACGTGTCAGTACTAATAGCATAATGCATATGACTAATATAAGCAGCATGGTTACAATTCCATAGAATACAAACGGGGAAAGCATCTCAGAGCTCAGTGGATAAACGTTTAAATAACATTACCACCCTCCCTTGCAGTAAGATAGTTTATTATAATAATAGAAGACCTCTGGGCTTTGACTAGCGAACCCCCATACCTCAGTCTCTAGATGCAGAATTACATCAGCAGGACATCATAGCTCTTCTCACTGAAAGGGATTTCTCCAAGTGTCTTAATCGCTAGTAAACCACAGTATTAAAAGCATACTAAATTCTTCATGGCAATTGCACCTAATGTTATGTCTGGGTGCGCGAAACTGGCCATATCAGGAAGAACCAAAATACATTGTTATGCGACCTTGTACATGTTTGTGCAGACTGAGCCCAAAAAGGTGAACAACAGAAAATGCAGACAGTGCAAAAGAACTTGGCACGAGCAAAGGGCGAGGGAGGCCCGGCTCAGTGTAACGTGCGCAAAGAAAAGCAGCATGGCAGCCAGGCCTAGGCCAACATAACAAGGCAGGTACCAATCCACAAGACACAAGGGTGCCTGCGTTGGCGCAAGGCAGCCCATTGTGCGCCTGCGCAGGGGAAAAGGACAGGAATGCTCCCTATATGATAGATACAGCGCATTCTTGCCCTTTTCTTTTGCCGTAGGGCAGAGCAGCAGGAAGGCCTGTGGCGCTGCCCTATGGCAAAACCTCATAATTGAAGCCCCAAGCTTTTGGACGCCCACTGTCAACCATGGGCTAAAGATGTTCAGCTGGCTTTCCACTTTGGCTGAAATGGTTGTCCATCAGAGTTGGAATCTCTCCATGGCATTTTGCTGATGTAGACTACTTAAAAAATTATTCCATGCACACATTCTGAATAATGCGTGTTTTTCTTTTTTTCTTATTTATTCACTCTTTACTTAGTATCTGAGTCCTTTCCTACCCCCTTGCCACACCCCCACTGTGCGCTCATCTGCTTATTCCCCAGTGCTCACCTGACTGTCCACATGATCTTTTTTTTCAAACATTTATTTCCAAGGCCCCGACAGTTGCAAAGTGGGGTTGAGATGCTCTCTTCACTGTTAGGTGCTCAGCACACTATAATTTTCATTGTTAGTTTATATTTCCAACAAGGCAACTGGCTTTGTTGGAGCAGTACAGTATAAAAAGAAACAAAATGGCTGCTGCCATTTCCGACGCGGGATTCGGGATGAATACATGCATATGCCATTTGCATTACAGCCAATTAGACAGTAGCCACCTTAGAATGCTATTCCAGGACGGCTGTCGTGTACGCACATCACTACACTCAGCATGCAAAAACCTTTCAATCTATTGAGAATGCAAGAAAAATATGAGCTGGGTGAGCTCTTTTCTACTAATATTAGATAAAAATGGAAATTGTTGTTCTTTTCAAAACCAGTAAAGTACCCACCTCTCCCCTCCTTTACCCCACCATAATCATCTCTTCCAGACTTGCGCCAGCTTGGCCCATCTTTAACAATAACTGAGATTGAAGGTCTCAGGTATATACTTACTGGTGTTATTACTTGTGTCCGGTACTTAGAAACGATATTGTTTTGAAGGTTAGATTTTGACTGTCCTTTGTAGGTACTCTTTCAACCCTATAATTTATGTTTCTGATAGAACGTGCCTCTTAAATTTTGTATGCCCAGTGATGTCTTCCATTTATAATCTCCTGTTCATACACATAACTAGTCTTTTGAGCCACCTTATAGCTCGTGACTCAGCTTTCAGTTTTGAAGCAACAGCAGGCGCTGCCTTTAACGGGATACTCTATGCAATGCCTATCTATCACAAACATAGCAGGCTTTGTGAACATCTGCAGATCTGATACTTTACGCCAGCGTGCTTTACTTCAAAAGTTAATGGGTTCCACATTGAAAGTGGTAACCTAGGCACAGCAATGAACAATAAACCGTTTTGTGATCAAAGGGGCATGGACATAAACTTTCTTTTTAGATGCCCCATACGAATAACTAATTTCACTCTTAGATGTTATTGATACTATAGCTATATATATATATATATATATATATATATATAAATATATATATATATATATATATATATATTACCTACTGGCGGTCGCCAGTAGGTAGTTATAGTTAGGACCTTGTTTCTATTCAAAAAGCGTTTTTTCTTTTGCCAATATCTTTGGCGCCGTTTGACGAATCTTCGCGAAATTTTCAGAACTAATGGTTCACTCAGGTCAGGCCCTGTCTTGAAAGTTTCGGGGTGATTGTCAAGTGGGGGCCGAGAAAAAAGGGGGGTCCCAAAACGTGTTTTCCTCATGTTAATTTCCATAGGAACTTTAGACACGGCTACAGCCCAAACTGCTGAACGGAATTACACCAAATTTGGCAAAAAGGTAGCTCTTGGTCCAGAAAGCGAGATTTTTTTTAAATGGTGTAAATCCGTTCAGTAGTTGCTGAGAAATTCAAAAAATAAAAATGTATATATCTGAGCACCGAGGAGGAGTCGCGACTCCTCCCGAGCACGAGCTGACTTCTGTTTGGCTGCCAACACTCCAAACCAGAATGTGTTGGCAGCCATCTTGTGACTCGGAAACCGAGTCACAAGAAAACAGTACAAAAAAAGGTGAAAAACAAGAAAAGGGGGCAGGGTAGAAATACCCTGACCCCCTAGGCCTGCTCACAAGGACCCCCAGGGCCAAAAAAAGCATTTTTTTAAAATAAAATCGGCCGAATTCGCGCTGGGTGCGAGGATCCGGCGTAGAAAATAAAAAAAAAACGAAGCGTGGGCTCCCACACTTCGTTTTCTTAAACCCCTGGGTGGGCAGGTCCCGGGGGCAATGCCCAATTATGTAGCGGGGGCACCCACAGCCCAGAGGACTGACACCTCCCCTGGGCTTCATTCATGATGTGCAGGGGGCATGCAGCCCCCCCTGCAGCCTCGGGGACCGCCACCTCCCCGGGGCTTCATTCATGATGTGCGGGGGGCATGCAGCCCCCCCTGCAGCCCCGGGGACCGCCACCTCCCCGGGGCTTATTTATACAAAAAATGCGTGGGGGGGTTCCTGCCCCCCCACACTGCCCCAGGGACCGCCACCTCCCCAGGGCTTTGATAACTAAATGCAGGGGGCACGCAGCCCCCCCCGCAGCCCCGGGGACCGCCACCTCCCCGGGGCTCTGATTTTTAAAAAACAATTTGTGTGGGGGGGCTCGAGCCCCCCCACATGTCCCAGGGACCATCACCTCCCCAGGGAACTAATTATTTACATAGGGGACCACCACCTCCCTGGGGTTTTAAAGAGTTGGGAGTGGGGCTGTGCGGACCCCCTCCTGGAGCCCTCCTTGGCCCTGGGGTCCGCCACCCCCCAGGGCCGGCTCCTGCAATGTCCCGGGGTGCCCATCCCCGGGACATTGCTGTTTGCTATGGCAGGGCGGGAGCATGGCTCCCGCCCTGTCATAGCAAACTCCTGCTTTGCTTCGTTGAAGCGAGAGCAGGAAACCTGCTCTCACTTCAACGAAGCAAAGCAGAATTGCTTTTGGGCAAGGGGAGCTGCATGTCAGCAGCTCCCTTGCCCAAAGCAATGCCGGCTCCCGCAGGAGGCGGGGAGCCGGCAGGGACCGTGGGGGCATTGGGGCTCCCCCACAGTCCCCAACTTGAGCGTCGGCCCAGGGTATGGAGTCCCCGGGGCCACAAGTAGCCTGGGAGGGGGGCCACTCTGCCCCCTCCCCTTTAATTTTTTTTTTTTTAAAAACAGAAGGCCGGCCCCGGGGGATGGGGTCCCCGGGGCCATAATTGGCCTTAGGAGGGGGGCCACGTGGCCCCCCTCCACAAAAAATTCCAGGCTAGCCAGGCCCGGGGGATGGGGTCCCCGGGGCCAGAAGTGGTCCAGGTGAGGGGGCCACACGGCCCCCTCCCGGCAAAAATAAATTTAAAAAATGAGGCCAGGCCCAGGGGGATGGGGTCCCCGGGGCCAGTAGTGGCCCAGGGAAGGGGGGCCACGTGGCCCCATTCCCGTTTTTTTTTTAATTTAAAAAAAATGCTCATGCCCTGGGGGATGGGGTCCCCAGGGCCCAAAAAACGTTAAGCAAAGGGGGGCCACACAGCCCCGCTTCTAACAAAAGAAAAAAAAACAGAAGCCGGCATCTCGCCGGAGGCCCCGCCCCCTCCCTGCACCACTCTGCAAATGCACCTCCTGGCGCGTTTTGGATTGGGGGAGGAAGTCCCCTAGAATCTTATGGGTCCTTAGGGGCCAACTAGCCCACCAGGTACCTCCAGTAAGCCCCACACAGTGGGATTGCTGAGAGGTGGTCCGAGGCCACGCCCCTTTTTACACCACTCTGCAAACGCGCCTCTTGGCCATTGCTGGTGGGGCAATGAGGTCCTCTTGTGTCCTGAGGACCTCAGGACTAAAGTGGACTTCATCTCCCGAGCAGCAGTGCACCAGGAGTCGCATAAAAAGGGGGCGTGGCCTTTGAGCACTCTCAGCAATCTAGCTGTATGGGGCTTACTGGAGGTAACAGGAGGGCTAGTTGGCCTCCAGGGACCCTCAGGAGGAAAGGGGACTTCATCCCCCAACCAAGAGCGTGCCAGGGGGCGCGTTTGCAGAGTGGTGGAGAAAGGGTGTGTGGCCTGTGTCCACCTCTCAGCAATCCCACTGTGTGGGGCTTACTGGAGGTAAGAGGTAGGCTAGTTGGCCCCTAAAGGACCCCCAGCAGTGAAGGGGACTTCAATCCCCGACCAAGAGCGCGCCAGGGAGCGCGTTTGTAGAGTGGTGGGCAAAGGGGGCGTTGCCTGCTATGAGAGCTTAGCAATCCTGCTGTGTGGGACTTACTGGAGGTAATAGGAGGGGTAATTGGCCCCCAAGGATGTCCTTGGGGGCCAACTACCCCTCTTGTTACCTCCAGTAAATCCCACACAGTGGGATTGCTAGGACGTCTTCGGAGACCATGCCCCCCTTTCTCCACCACTCTGCAAACGTGCCTCCTGGCAGACTACGGGATGGGGGATGAAGTCCAATTTACTCCTGAGGGACTTTGGGGGCCAAGAAGCCCTCCTGGTACCTCCTGTAAGTCCTACGGAGCGGAATTCCTGAGCGCTGTTCAGAGGCCCAGCACGCTTTCTCCATCACTCTGCAAACTCGACTACTAGTTAAAGAAGTGTTTGCAATGTAATAGGTTTCGCATTTGCGAGAGTTAGAGCTATTGGCATTGTAAATGTAAAAGTTTTTTACTAATGTTTTTTGGAGTGGAGTGGATGTACGTTGTGTGTAGTGGAATTATGTGGAATGTTGTGCAGTGAAATCATGTGGATAGAAAGTATGTGGTATTTAGTGTATAGGAATTATGTAGAGTGGGATTATGTGTTATGGAGATTAATTATGTGGTATGGTAGTCTGTGTTGTGGAGTGGTAACCTCAGGTTTAGTCTTCCTCGTTTCCATAGAAGCTCAATTATGAACTCAGTGAGACAAAAAAAGAAGGAACCACTGAGGAACACTTGTGGACCTAGTCAGAGGTATGAGCAGGGCCACTGGAATTATGCGACTGTTTGGCTGCACCGACTTTCGCACAATTATACATTTTCCGCATTAGCCACGCAATTTATCATCTGCTCCCTAATCTGCAGATTTGAACAAAAAAAGCCGCGTTTCTAGCTCAAACGGCTCAAATGTTACCAAAAATGCAGCGACAAGTGTTACAGCGTGGTGGAAGGCCCTTTGCAAACCTAGAATGGTCACCTGTTACTTATTGCTAAAGGTGGGTGTTAAATTGGTACAAATGGTGTGCAAGCCACTCTTCCTTCCTTCTGTGCCTCTCTTGCCTCTTTCTGCATTTCTGTTGCTTCTTTCTGCACATTTCTTTCTTTTTCTGCACTTCTCTTGCCTCTTTCTGGAAATCTCTTCTACTTTCTGCACCTCTCTTGCCTCTTTCTGCACGTCTGTTGCATCTTTCTGCACCTCATTTGCTTCTTTCTGTACCCCTCTTGCCTCTTTCTGCACCCCTCTCCCCTCTTTCTGCACCTCTCTTGCCTTTTTCTGTACCCCTCTTATGTCTTTCTGCACTCTTTTTGCCTCTTTCTGCGCCTCTGTTCCTTCTTTATGCACTTCTTTTGTTTCTTTCTGCATCTGTCTTGCTTCTTTCTGCACCCCTCTTGCCTCTCTCTCCACCCTTCTTCCCTCTTTCTGCACTTCTGTTGCTTCTTTCTGCACTTATCTTGCTTCTTTCTGCACCTCACTTGCCTCTTTCTGCACCTCCATTGCCTCTTTCTGCAGTTCTCTTGCCTCCTTCTGCACTTCACTTGCCTCTTTCTGTAACTCTCTTGCCTCTTTCTGCACCTCTCTTTCTTCTTTCTGCACCTCACTTGCTTCTTTCTGCACCCCTTTTGCCTGTTTCTGCACCCCTCTTCCCTCTTTGTGCAACTCTCTTGCATCTTTCTATACCTCTCTTCCCTCTTTCTGCACCACTTTTGCCTCTTTCTGTACCTCTGTTCCTTCTTTCTTCACCTGTCTTGGCTCTTTCTGCACCCTTCGTGCCTCTTTCAGCACCTTTGTTGCTTCTTTCAGCGGTTCTCTTCCTCTTTCTGCACCCTCCTGCCTCTTTCTGTACCCTCTTGCCTCTTTGTGCACCTCTCCTACCCCTTTCTGCACCCCTCTTGCCTCTTCTTCCACCTCTGTTGGTTCTTTCTGCACCTCTTTTGCTTCGTTCTGCACTTCACTTGCCTCTTTCTGTACCCCTTTTGCCTCTTTCTGCACCTCTGTTTGTTCTTTCTGCACTGCTCTGGCTTCTTACTGCACCTCTGTTCCAAATTTCTGCATCCCTCTTGCCTTTTTCTGCACCCCTCTTCCTTCTCTCTGCACCTGTCTTGCCTCAGTCTGCCCACCTGTTCCCTCTTTCTGCACCCCTTTTGCCTGTTTCTGCAACTCTCTTGCCTCTTTCTGCAGTTCTCTTGCCTCCTTCTGCACCTCACTTGCCTCTTTTTGCACCTCTCTTGCTTCTTTCTGCACCTCTCTTGCAAATTTCTGTACCCCTCTTGCCTCTTTCTGCACCCCTTTTACCTGTTTCTACACCTCTCTTGCCTCGATCTGTACCTCTGTTCCCTCTTTCTGTACCTCTTTTGCCTGTTTATGCAACTCTCTTGCCTCTTTCTGCAGTTCTCTTGCCTCCTTCTGTACCTCTGTTGCTTCTTTCTGGACTTCTCTTGCCTCTTTCTGCCCCCTGTTGCTTCATTCTGTACTTTCCATGCTTCTTTCTGCACATGTCGTGCTTCTTTCTGCACCGCTGTTGTCTCTTTCTGCACTCGTCTTCCCTCTTTCTGTACCTTTCTTGCCTGTTTCTGCCTCTCACTTGCCTCTTTCTGCACTTTTCTTGCTTCTTTCTACACCTCTGTTGCTTCTTTCAGCAATTCTCTTGCCTCTTTCTGCACTTCTCTTGACTCTTTCTGCACCTCACTTGCTTCTTTCTGCACTTCTCTTGCCTCTTTCTGCACCCCTGTTGCATCATTCTACACTTTCCATGCTTATTTCTGCACCTGTCTTGCTTCTTTCTGCACCCCTGTTGTCTCTTTCTGTACCTCTTTTGCCTGTTTCTGCAACTCTCTTGCCTCTTTCTGCAGTTCTCTTGCCTCCTTCTGCACCTCTGTTGTTTCTTTCTGCACTTCTATTGCCTCTTTCTGCACCCCTGTTGCTTCATTCTGCACTTTCCATGCTTCATTCTGCACCTCTCTTGCTTCTTTCTGCACGCCTGTTGTCTCTTTCTGCACTCGTCTTCCCTCTTTCTGTACCTTTCTTGCCTGTTTCTGCATCTCACTTGCCTCTTTCTGCACTTTTCTTGCTTCTTTCTACACCTCTGTTGCTTCTTGCAGCAATTCTCTTGCCTCTTGCTGCACTTCTCTTCCCTGTTTCTGCACCCCTCTTGCCTCTTTCTGCACCCGTCTTCCCTCTTTGTGCAACTCTCTTGCCTCTTTCTACACCTCTCTTCCCTCTTTCTGCACCACTCTTGCCTCTTTTTGTACCTCTGTTTCTTCTTTCTGCACTTCTCTTGCCTCTTTCTGCACCCTTCGTGCCTCTTTCAGCACCTCTGTTGCTTCTTTCTGCACTTCTCTTGCCTCTTTTTACACCTTTGTTGGTTCTTTCTGCATTACTCTTGCTTCTTTCTCCACCTCTCTTGCCTTTTTCTGTACCCCTCTTACATCTTTCTACACCTCTGTTGCTTCTTTCAGCAATTCTCTTGCCTCTTTCTGCACTTCTCTTCCTTCTTTATGCACCCTCCTGCCTCTTTCTGTACCTCTCTTGCCTCTTTGTGCACCTCTCCTACCTCTTTCTGCACCCCTCTTGCCTCTTTTTGCACCTATGTTGGTTCTTTCTGCACTGCTCTTGCTTCTTTCTGCACCTCACTTGCCTCTTTCTGCACTTCTCTTGCTTCTTTCTACACCTCTGTTGCTTCTTTCAGCAATTCTCTTGCCTCTTTCTGCACTTCTCTTCCTTCTTTCTGCACCCCTCCTGCCTCTTTCTGTACCTCTCTTGCCTCTTTGTGCACCTCTTCTACCTCTTTCTGCCCCCCTTGCTTCTTTTTGCACCTCTGTTGGGTCTTTCTGCACTGCTCTTGCTTCTTTCTGCACCTCACTTGACTCTTTCTGTACTTCTCTTGCTTCTTTCTACACCTCTGTTGCTTCTTTCAGCAATTCTCTTGCCTCTTTCTGCACTTCTCTTGCTTGTTTCTGCACCTCTCTTGCATCTTTCTGCACCTCTGTTGCCTCTTTATGCACTTCACTTGCTTCTTTCTGCACCTCTCTTGCCTCTTTCGGCACCTCTGTTGCTTCTTTCTGCACTTTTCTTGCCTCTTTCTGCACACACAGGGCTACTTTTAAGCTGACCTCAGGCTCAGCAGTGCACACATGTAAGTGCAGAAAAGGGCTGCTGGCCTCTAAACTGCCATGCCCTATTAGATGCTAGGGACTTAGAGGTAGTTTTAATCCCCCTGCCCTATTATGTACTAGGGCCTTACAGGGGAGGTCATGCCAATCACAGGGGTACCCCAACTCATAGTGTACCCTAGTGTATGTAGGTGTTTTCACTGTATTCTAAGTGTCTTTCAGCATAGCACTGGCTCCGGGCCTGGTTAGTCAGAGTCAGTTACCACCAATACCAGTCAGCAAAAAGTTGGGGGCACAGGATGACTTTGCAACAAGGCCTCTTTCTGCACCTCTGTTGGTTCTTTCTGCATAGCTCTTGCTTCTTTCTGCACCTTTCTTCATCTTTCTGGACTTCTGTTGCCTCTTTCTGCATTTCTCTTGCTTCTTTCTGCACTTTTCGTCCTCTTTCTGCACATGTCCTACCTCTGTAGGCATAGTTAGAAATTAGCATTTAAAAAACCTTTGAAATTCACTGAAAAAACCATAGGTTTCAGGGGCGTTATAGTTAGGAATTAGCATCTAAAAAACCTTAGAAATTCACTGAAAAAACCATAGGTTTCAGGGACATTATAGTTAGAAATTATCATTTATAAAACCTTTGAAATTCACTGAAAAAACCATAGGTTTCAGGGACGTTATAGTTAGAAATTAGCATTTAAAAAACCTATTAAATTCACTTAAAAAACCACAGGTTTCAGGGACGTTATAGTGAGTTGGACATTTCACTCGTACAAAACTAGAGAAATTCGGCCGTTATAGTTAGTTGAGCTAACTATAACTCGCGCCCCCGAAATGCACTGCTGATGACGTCACATATTACATAATTCATGGCATGGTCAGTGACATCACTGATGACATCACTGATGACATCTCAAATGACATCACTGATGACATCACTGATGACATCATCCACGTGATAATCTGATGCACCTCCTCATACCCTAATATAACCTTTGATATACCCACTCTAAAATACAGACTACCATTTTCAAAACCATAGACACACCAATACCAGTTACTACATACCCACTCACTGATTCCTAGGTCTACACACACATCCACTCATTCACCCATGCAGTCACTCATACATGCAGTCACTCATCAATACAGCACTATCATTTGCACTCATACACCAATACAGACACTCACACACCGCCACACATCCATAGAGTTACTCACACACCTAGTCAGTCATGCAAAGAATCAATCACACTCCCATTTACTCACCTATACAGTTATACACACACCACCTCACTTATTCATACAGATACCAACACATACTTACTCTCTTATACAATCACTGATACAAGCACACACTCATCCATACAGCCACTCTCACAATCACTCACTCTCACATATAGTCATTTATATACTCCAACACTCACATATACTGCCTTTCACATATGTAGTTACTCACACATGTACCACTGAGACATCCATTCACTCACCAACACACCCATACACACACTCACCCACCCATACAGCCCTTCACACATGCAGTCTTGAACCCATACACCCACTGAATCACTCACTCACACATCTATGCACAGAGTCACACACCCCCCACCCACCCACACAGACACTCAGGCACCCATACAGATACTCAGACAACCAATCAATAACCCATATAGACCCTCATTTAGCTACTCACCAACCCATGCAACCGCTTACACACCAACTGACAAACTAAACTGTGTGAGTGTCTGTATCAGTCACTAACCCATGCATTCAGTAAGACACATTTAATCACTCACTTATACAGTCAGTCACGCACCTACTAAATCATCCATTCAGACACTTATACAGCCACTCATTCTTCAATACACCTTGGCCTATATATATATATATATAAAACATATTTAAACTTTACAGAAACACACAGTCACTGGATGATGTCATCAGTGATGTCAACAGTGATGTCATCAGTGATGTCATTTGAGATGTCATCAGTGATGTCATCAGTGATGTCACTGACCATGTCATGAATGATGTCATATGTGATGTCATCAGCAGTGCATTGTGGGGGCGCGAGTTATAGTTAGCTCAACTAACTATAACGGCTGAATTTCTCTGGTTTTGTACGAGTGAAATGTCCAACTAACTATAACGTCCCTGAAACCTGTGGTTTTTTCAGTGCATTTTCTAAGGTTTTTTAAATGCTAATTTCTAACTATAACGTCCCTGAAACCTATGTTTTTTTCAGTGAAAATATATATATATTTATGTGTGTATATATATATATATGTGTGTGTGTGTATATATATATATATATTTATAGATAGATAAATAGATGAGGAACAAACTTTTACTTTTATAAACATCCTTAAATGGAATTGTGTGAAGTGGTTACTATTCACGTGACGCAAATGTAAACAACCATTGACAAACCCAGTCTGTCTTTTTTCCTCTTCTTCTTTGATTGACATGTGTTTGTGCATTAGAGACTGGATGAATGCACCTATTTGTAAAAGTATCGATGAATGAAAAATGAATGGATAAGTGACTGAGTGTATGGATGGATGAATGGGTGAGTGTGTGGATTGACATGTGCGCTTGGATCAAGAGTTGAGCAAATAAATGGATAGATGGCTGTGTCAATAGATAAATGGGTGATTAGGTGCCTAGATATCTGTCGGTTTGGTGCTGCTGGTGACTGTTGTCCGGTTGTGGAAAGAGAATATTCTCCAGTTCCACGACTACTGTTCACTTATGTGTCCATGCACTCACTCATCCATTCTTCCATCCAAGTTGACAGTCACTCACCCATTCATTCATCCAGTGCTAAGAACTTACTTATCTAACCATTCATCCATACATTGACTCATTCTACCAATAACATACACTCAACCACATACACACATTGGTCATTGGGCATTCAATGCAGAAGCACTTTTAGATACAACAATACCAGATCTATAGATTTTGTGTTTGTTTTATCTGTTTTTTGTGATAAAAAAGGAAAAAATATATCCTTCATCATGCATCGCCTGTAAACAGGTGGTGTTTGCTGTCCCTTCTAAAACAAATTGCACAGCGTATACCATCTATAAGTAGGTGGAACTTTAGAAAGGCAACATCAGTGGGAAATCTCATTGCCAATGTGTGGTGATGTCAACAATGCCTTCAACGTCATGCACATTTGCATGTGAAACATAGAATGTTTGGGGGGATTTGATCTCCACTGTTCTATTGAGGGTGGTTGTCGATGCTGCCGGGGGCTGTGGTTGCTGACAATAAAGCTCCTTTCATCCGCATACTGTGAGGGCGTTTTATTGAGAGGAGGTACTCCAGATTTGGCGACGAGTGACGTAACCACAACCCTGAACCCATAATGGCGTGTTGATACATTTCACATAAGAAGAAAACTACGGAAGTGCTGATGGAACAAACTACAACTTTGCGGAACAACTTTCAGGCCAACGCGCAGTGTGTGCGTGACAGGCTCTCCTTCTGGTGGGGGTTTTGGGGGTTCAAGAGTTTTGGTCGTCCTCAGGCGTCCACATAACCAGTTTGGTGTAATTTCAGTGCCATGCAGAGATTGAGCGTGAGCTGTGTAAAGCTCATGTGCCTGGTGCGAGGCGCATCCACGTCAGTCTTACTGATGTGGGCAGTGTATGTGATGCAGACGTCGTTCCTGGGAGCAGATGCCAGATTATCAGGCAAAGTGTTGCATACCGCAGACAAGCTCAACAGCAGCCAACGCCACGTTAGGAGTTGCTAAGTATCGCGTCATAAAGGAAGCAAGTGTGCATTCACTAGTCAAAATGCACAACCTGGGGGCATCCTTTGTGTACAGGAGTGCACATATATATTGCCGCTTGCGGAACTAGGTGTGTGTGTTTTTTAATGTTTTGCTGGCTGGATTTAGTGGCATTAATGTGACACTCACACAAAGTGCTTGTTACATTCAAAATATTGTGCACAGCATATTTTGTCTGCTGTGATAGGCACACATTTCTACATTCACTATTGATCATCTAGATATGCATTAATGCTCTACCTCCTTTTCTTCAAGCACTTGGGGATCCACCCATACCTTGGAAGGTATGGTTCAGGGCTTTCACGAAATACATCAGGGCCATAGGTGGAAATAGATACTGTCCTGAGAGAAAGAGATTTCTTCTAAAGCATAATCTAGGGTTTGAAGGTCAATCCATCTATAAGCACTTACCACCACTCGAGTTAGAGGAGGATCAAGAAGACAGTGATGAGTTTCAATTAGCCGTTATGATGCTAGAGATACATTTTTATGTACAGCCTAGCTTGATAGTCAATCAACATCAATTTGTTACGAGAGAGCAGTGTCATGGTGATTCTATTAATAGCTATGTTGCAGCATTTGGCATACTTGCGGCTGATTGCAAGTTTGAAAATTTCACTTTGCAAATGATATGGGATCAAATTGTTGTAAGGGGTTGGAACAAGAAGGTACAGTAGAAATTGTTGACATTAAAAAATCCCACACTTTCAGAGACAATATTGTAAAAAGCCTTGAGTTGTCACAAAAGTCATGCAAGGAATTGACATGCAAACAGCAATGTGGTTTGCTCTAGTGAAAGAGTCTTCCAGTTACAAACATGGTACTCAAAGTAAGAACAATGCTGAGAGAAAGGATGGGAAAAATCAATTTTTAAGCAGAAGAATATGTGTTTTTGTTGTGGTTACCCAATTTATCCCCCGAATGGACGTCCCTGTCCTGTGAAAAATGTTAATTGTAAAGTGTGTGGGAAATTGGGACATTTTGCCAAAGTGTGCCAATCCAAAAAAGATAGAATTAATGCCATTCCTGATAGAGTGGTTAGTGAAGAATCTGATGAGGTGCAAAGGTTTGGAACGTATGTTGTTTTAGTTGTCCAGAGAGGTGAGTCAGAGGGTGTTGAATGTTTTGATCCTTACGCGAATATCATAGTTGATGGAAAGGTGTTAAACTTGCTAATTGATTCTGGGGCAAGAATGACTATGATTACTAATGAGCTGTATAAGGAAATTTGGCCAGATAAGGAGTTATGTCCACCTGATAGGAACCCGGTATCATATGATGGAAGGAAAATCAAATTAGCTGGGTATTTTGAGACAACGCTGGAGTTTAAGGGAAGAAGAATCAGTGGGAGGATATATGCAGTGAATAAAGGTTTCATAGTTGAGAAGCACTAGCAGTGTAGGCCATTGAATGTCGCACTAGTGTATAGTAGTGTTATAATGAATTTTGCCTAAGCTCAACTTATTGTGACCCCACTACTCTGTGGTCACAGAAAATTCATAAACAACACAAATGACAAGGAGAATATCATTATATAATCAATGTTGCTCTATTAACAGCAGTACATCAAGTTTGGAAAAAATATTCTATCATTAAATGTTTAGGATCAAATATCCAATCATATTCATCAAAAGTCTTGTGCCTGAGTTTTCATCCACTTTATTGAAGTTTTATTCATTGTAATAACACCTAAAAAAAAAATAATAATGCCAACACTCAGTGGAATTCAACAACCCGACTTTGAAAAAACCTTTAACGCAGTAACAGATCCAAGCACTTACTTCTGATAAGCACTTTCTTCTTACACAGGAAAAAGCAGCTAATGCTCCCTAGTGATTTGTGTCACTTCACCACAGCATGGGCTAGAAGAGAGAAACGGGAGCCACTATCAGCGAAAATCTGAACAACTCACGTCACGTCCAAACAACTATATCTGTTTCACCACATGGAAACCACATTCAGTTTTTTTTAAAACAACTGCCCTCATACCTTCAAATGGGCACCTTTGAGTCCAAGCTCCTTTCATCCGCATACTGTGACGGCGTGTAATTGAGAGGCAGTACTACACATGGTTTGTCTCACAAAGTTGCGCCCTTTAGATGTTTGTTGTATTGTCAATGCCATGCATCATTTCACTCCCATGAGAACATGATTATTTGAAAAACCCAATTGACGCTTTCAACTGAAGTTAAAAAAGCCAACTAGTGGATTTTGACACATAAATACATGCCATCTATACCTGCAAAATCCACAGATAAGGCTCTGTGATTCAAGGCATTACTCATTTGCACAAATTATTTTAAGAACAGTCTATTTCGATATTTCTCAAATAGCATTTCTTCCTAATTTGAATGCAAATAATGACACACTGTTTCTTGGAGTACACCTGTGTTTATAATGCTGTGAGGAATAGTAATACACTATCAATGCAATCTCAAACCAGTTTTGTGTTTTTATTTCAATTTTCTGGGTTGTTACAACTTTTATCAAAGTATAATGACTTTATGATGATTTTGAGACAGAGAAATTGGAACCAGGTGGGAGAAAAAGTAAAGAAACAGAGGCAGGGGAAGAAGGAACACAGATATGTGAAAAGAGAGAGATTAAACCAAGATGGTGAGCTTACATCGAGGGAAAATCAAGGGAAGTAAGAAGTTAAGGTGAATGAACAGGAAAACTTGAAAGAGAAAGGGACTGGCGATGGGGTGGGCAAACGGGGGGACTGAATAAGGAAGAGTGAAGGATAGGGAAAGGACATTGGACCAAGGCAGAAAAGAGGAACTGAAACATGGATGTATCCCAGCTAAGGGTGGCTTGCCACTACTGGAAGACCCAGTCCAACTGAAAGGGCTCTGTACATTTCAAAGCCTGGGCATGCAAATTGGCATCATCTCGACTACTGAAATCTATCTGCTCAACTGGATGCTTAGCAAGCAGAAGTCGTCAGGATGAAGTGGGAGAAGCTCAAATGATGACTTGCTGTCATACTTGACCATCTGGCACACCCTTCTTCTTTTCTCACTAATATTGTTGCATCGTGAGTGTCTGCCAAGGTTATTGTACAGTTAACTTTGATCAAGAAGTTAATTTCCTGATCGACCTTCATGGCATGATAAATGATGAATAAGTCTCTATCCCTTTTGTCTTTGTTTGCCACTATGAACTAACTTGCTAATCATAACCTCTTTAAGTCCTCTTTCCCACAATCTTTTTATTCACCCTCTTCCTTCCTGCTGCACCTGTGATTAAGTTGACTGTAACTTTTTACTGCGGTAACACCACCCACATTGTGACTAATCATATTTCTAATCGGATTTTGAATTCCTTCCTTTTTTATTGTAAACTGACAGCCTACATGCTACACCTTGGTCTTCTGTTTTTTAAGCCTTGTCCATCTAACATCCATGTGTAATCATTTAAAGACCGGCATATAGTCACCTGCCCATAATGATTTTATACCTCTCATGTACAGGAATCTCTTAATTCTCTGCTCTCTATTCCTTTATTTTATGTCAGTTTCAATGTTCTCAATCATTTCTATAAGCTTTCATTCACCTCCTCTACCTGTAATCTTCTCAGGTTTTATTGTACATCTCCTCCTTTTGGCACCTGTCATCAGAGATCTTGCTACTTGAATTTTGCTTGCAGTGCCTACTGTTAGTTGTTTTCATTTTACTTTTACCCTGTCCTTTTACGCCCCTTTTGTCCTCAGCCCCCCCCCCCAACTGGAGCCCTTTTTCTTTTACTCTTCAGTGATGCTCTCCTTTCACTTGTCTCACAAATCCTAATAGGACTTTTGGTACTTATAGGCCCCTTCCAGACCTTTACTATATGACTGTTTTAGCATGTTCGTCCACACCCTGGCTGCTCTCTGTAGTCTCCTTTTTAGGTCGAGCCTCGAGTAGCGCGCAAGCGCTGCGGTGTGAGACTTTAAGTAAGGGGCTTTTGAAAGCTGACCAGACGCTCGTGCGTCATGGCCTTTTCCCTGCGGTTACCCGCACGGCAGACATCTGTTTCCAATTATCGTGCCCTGACGCGGGCGCGATAATTGGAAACACATGGCCATTGTGCACGAGCGTGTGGTCAGCTCAGCAGGCTGCCGCGCTCGCTCGCCCCCGCTCCTCTTTTCTTACTGCAGGCAGGACGACGTGCGCAGCCGAGACAAAGGCGGGCGCTTGTTTTAAGGAGCCAGAGCCACTCAAAGGAAACAGGACGGTCTAAAAAAAATTCCCAAAGGAAAAGAAATCTAAAGCAGCCCGCTTGCCTTTTGTAAATCAATTACCAACCACACTTGGGAGTTGGTAATTTATCGATAGATAGCTTGCAACTGAAATTACAATTGTAATCCATTGATACGCAGGGTTCTGATTCATTACTTGCCCAATACATGACCTTTACAATTAGCGAATCTGGAACCATTTCTAAACCCATTTAGTGTTTTGGAAAAACTTTCCGAATTGCTAAATGGGTTTAGTAGATTAGAAAAATCGTTGTACTCGTCACAAACACTGATTGAGCAAAGCAGAGGGTTTGCGAGTGGTAAAATGGTTTGTACATCTGGCCCAGGTTACTTACAAGATGGTCTCTTTACCTTGCTACCACAATCTAGCTCCAGAGCGACCATCCAGAGTATCAAAACCTTTAAACATTTTTAAGGATAAATCATTCGTCTCCGGTTTCGTGAAGTAATGTTTGTGCTGCATACAATAAAATATACTTAATCTTTCATCACTGATTTAACGTGTTTGTTTTACAGCGGTCATTTGAAGTGCTAATTTTCAGAGTGCCAGTTTTTTCATAATTCTAAATAGGTGTTTTAAGAGGTGTTAATGTATGTAAAGAGATAAAACACTGGATAGGCCGAACATTTATTTTGCCACTTTTGATGTGAATGTTCTTTTTTTCTTTCTAGAGCCCTGGGCCCCAGTGATCCAGGCTTTTGTGCTCGTGCCAGAGTTCCTGTGCCCTCCAATAAAGATTATTTGGTCAAGCCAAAGTGGAATGTGGAAATGGATTCCTCACGGGTAAGTGCTGCCAGTTTGCGACGCTAAATGCCAATGTGCTGCACCCTTCAGGTTCTTCATTATTTCCTTGTTCAGCTCCATGTTTTGTTAGCGTCTCCGAGGACAGTTTTACCATGTCGTTGTGATTGCTTCCTATATTTATTCATGCTTCCTGTGTTTTTCACCCCCTAGTTACCAATGACCATTAGCCATCTATTTTATTCCCACTATATTTATTCATGCTTCTTGTGTTTTTCACCCCCTAGTTACCAATGACCATTAGCCATCTATTTTATTCCCACTGATAGCAGCGATTCCTTAAAAATGCCTGCAAAAATAGTCCTGCAGCTTTTTGGGGTTTCTCGCCCTTTTTAAAACCAGGTATAGTTTTGAGATGGACCAGCATGTTTGAGCCCCTTAATCCATGTACGAAATCATTTGCTTTCACTTTCGTTTTGGTTTATTTTTGGTGTCCCCGGATGTTGTGCGACATAATCTCAGTATTCACAATTGAGTTGCAAGACATTTAGCTCAAAACCAGAAGCCAGGATTAAAATATCCTGTACTGTAAAACAAAACATCACTTCTTAATTTCTATCCAAGTACATATATTGTCCTCTTGGCTGTAGAGTTGACTCTCGTTTTCCTCTTTGGAAGCATAACACTCTAATTTGATTTGTAGCATTTTCTAGGATAATGCCTGGCTCAGACATGTTTAACCACATTGCCCGCCATAAGACTGTGAACCCAAATAGCAGTGAATAGTGCCACTTCCTTAGGCTAAAGACCCTTCAGTTTATGAAGCTAGGTAGGGGAGCTGAAAGAATAAGCAGAGCAAAGGACTAACCTTTTCCTCTGAAGTATTTTTTTTAGTAGATTCATCCCAGACTTATAACCTTATAATCACTTCCCACCACCAGGCCGATCCTTGGATTCCGATCTCGGCCGGTAGGGCTCCGAATCGGATTCGGCTTTACCGGATCCGATTCGGAGCCCTGTTTCCCGACCGATTCGTACGTGCGTCCGGGCCAGCGAGTACGATGCGAAATCTCCGACCGACTCGTTCGCGAGACCCAACCGCACTGACCGACTCGTTCGCGAAAGCCGACCGCTCCGACCGACTCGCACGGACACGACTCGCACCGCGCAATGGAGACGTTCCCCGGCCGGGTAAGTACGATGCGCGCCTCGAGCAGTCCGACCGACTCGCGCCGTCCGGCTCAAAAGAGCAGTCGGAGCCGCACTTTGGGGGTCTGTGTCGGACCCCCCTGTACGCGTACGAGTCGCACACAGGGGGGACCCATGGGTCCCCCCTACCTGTGCATGTACGCCGCGAGTCGCATCAAGGCGTACCCGCTGTAGGGGGCGCCCTTGTTCGCCTCGCACCCATTGAGTCAATGGGAGCCCGCGTACGCGTTGTACGTCCGGCTCCCATTGACTTCAATGGGAGTCCGACCGACTCGAGTCCGATTGCATGCGTGCGCATCGTACTCGTTCGGTCGGACTGCCAGAGTCCGATTCGGTCAGAAATCTCTCCGGGTCCGGCTCGGTCGGAGAGATTTCCGGCCCGAATCGGAATCGGCCCCTTAGTTTTCTATTTTTTCAAACGTGTTTTTCCTTTACACTTTTTTTTTTCTTCAGAATACATTTAGCTAGCAACGCTACAAAACACATACTTTAGACAAGCATTGGCATAGCCATTAGGTCTCGCCTTTGGGACCTTATAAGTGTTTAGTTATCCAGCACAATATCCTTGGTGCAACAACATAAACTGTTGCATGGCTAAACACTTATAAGGTCCCAAAGGCGAGACCTATTGGCTATGCCAATGCTTGTTCTTTTAAGCATTACATCTACACAGGTTCTTTCTGATGCTCAGCTTCTCACGTCCAGGAAACCTGGGACTTGTCTTTCAACTGGGCACCTTTGAGTCAGTCTAACTCCTCCCTGTTTTCTTCCCTAATTGAAAGGGCTACCACTCTCTATTTAGTTTTTTCCTTATGTCTTTGTCCTTCACTCCTGTTAGATCTATTACTTCTGTCAAGGTTATGCAGGTTATGTTCCTCACAATCATCTACTTCCCTGTCTCTACCCTTCTTTGGTCTTTGCTTCCAACCTCTCCATTTTTCATTTTGTTACATCCCTTACTCACAATCACTCTCCACTTCTGTCTCCTTTTCATGCATTCATGCTAATTCCTACATTATCATTTACTACCTTCCTGATAGAGTTTGACATCACTTTGTGCAGGTGAATGTCCCACCTGTTAGTGCCATCTTTGCAGCTCCTGTGCAAGGATTTTTTAGAGGCCCAGGCAAAATTATTTTTCCATTTGGCAATTATAATCCCCTAGCAACCATTTTTGAGACAATTTGTTTAATTTCACACCCTGTTATCTCCCCTTGTAAGTGTGCAATTAGGCAGCTGCTTTGAAAGTCCCTAATGTAGCATGGCATGGTGTCTTTGTTCCCTGGAAGGCAGAGTTCCATTATTCTTCCTCATCATCACTAAGGATTCTCTTTGCTTTTGGTTATTATAACTCTATATGTAGGTGTTGCATCCAGGCCTTCTCTCCTCTTCCGTACTCATACAAGGGGTGCACCCTAATACCAGCCAATAGTGCTACTCCCAGAGATCTGTGTTCTAGCTTTCCTTCCTTCACTGCAGGTATATGATAAGCACCTATTTAACACTTGCTCCCTTTTCTCCTTTCACGAGAGACAGAGATCTCTCCATTACTCTCTTTACATCAGCACTGGCTTTTACTTCCTTGTGTATTTTGGGTGCAGGCCGTTCTGCTCTTTTATTACTTTGTATCCATATAGGAGTTTGAAACGTTGACTCTTTCTTCCTCTGTTGTTGGGCACTTGGAGGCAGGGTACCTCTTACCATCTAGGCGCTAAGATTTTCATTTTTGTAGAACACCGGAATACTCCCCAACCCTCCACTTGTATAATTGCTTGCTACGACTACACAGCCTTCCATGCACTCTTCCTCCCTGGCTCTCTCCAGTACCTCTTCCTCTTCCACTCTTCCCTTTGGAGTCCTAGCATCTGGTGCTGTCAAGCAGCCTGCCTTTTCTGCTACCCCTCCTGCTGATTACTGTGCTCAGCAATGCTGTTTAAGCTTCAAACTCAAATTGCATGGGAGACAAATGTGGGTATTTGCTTCCCCTGCAATTTTGCTCCTCACTACACAGAGAACCCATAGAATGTTGAGCTTCTCTGGCAACTGCCATTTTGGAGTTGGGAGAAGAAAGAATCCTTGGAACACCTCAGCAGCTCACCTCAGAAACTGATGATACCCTATATTTGAATCCAAATTTGGAAAGAATTTGGCAGCATTGTGATGGTGTATCGTATATTGGATAGCGGGTGCAAGATGTCTCAATCTTTGGATTGCAATGTTGGGTTGGTGATGGCTGACTAAGCTTAGGACAATGTATGTCCATACAGATTTCAATTTTGCCACCTGCATGATCTTTAGTGACAGGAATGATGGGTGCATCCAGGGTGCGTGGCCACTGATGGGTTCAGTGGTGTCTTGTTCAAACAAATGGATCTCACCTGGAACTCTTCTCTAACGTCAACTGGTGGTACCCTTTGCTTGAATCCAAATTTGAAAAGAATTTGGCAGCATTGAGCTAGTATATCATATATTGGATGCGTGGTGCAAGACTTCTCTCTCTCTTTCTGTATTGGAAAGTTGGGCGAGTGACATTTGGCAAAGGGTTGGATGACGCATTTCCACATAGATTCAAATTTTGTCTCCTACATGACATTGGAGCACAGAAACAATGTCAGACACCTAGATTGTAGGACCACTTACGGGTTCAAGGATGGCTAGCTCCAGCAAATGATCAGGTTCATTTTCGAATTGCTTGATGCATTGAAAGGAATACCAGAAAAGTGCTTACACGTCAATGTGTAAACGAATCTGGCAATTCTTCAATATGCCAGTGCTTTGGAACAGTTCAGGAAACATTTGTGTGACATCAGCAGCCCCTTCCTCCTTAACAGCTTGCATAGAAATAATACTTAGGGTAGACCCATTTTCACAATTTCAATTATTATTATTATTTATTATTTATGTTTTGGAACTCAACTGAGATCCAAATAAAGAATACAGAAATACATCCTTAAAACAATCATCATTAAAACATAATAAAAGAATTCCCAGAAAGGGGAAAATATATATGACTACATTAGAGAAATATACGTTTTCATCTAATCAATATTGGGTTACAAAATTACATATACATGTCCATCAGGAAACCAAATCCGAATGAATAGCAAGTATAGTGCAATACACTTCATAGAAAAGTACTGAACCTTACATTGTGCAAATACACAGAACCAATACAAAAAATAGTACACTCTACGATAAAGTGCTAAAAACCTAAAAGTGCAAATGTGCAAAACCGTCTAATTAAGGCAGATAGGATGCTATAAGGCCATAAGACTGCAAGAAGGAATTTACAGTTCATTCCACTCCAATAGTGAAGTGCGATAATACAAGTATATGTAGCAAACACCCAACATAGGTTACAGCATATAGAGCGCTAATAAAACCTACAACTGCATAATAAAGTTTGTGATTCTGTGCAAAATGAGAATAAAGTGCGAAGAGCCATTGCACATATACATAGAAGATTAACACTCATTTAAAAAACATTTTGCAAAGTTTAACATTTTTGCACAAGCCATTTCAGTTGGGGGAGCGAATAAACATTGGCGAGCCTCAAGGGCTGAAATTCTATTATGTTTCATAAAGATCAGTCTCAAAAAGTGGCGACGTGCAGAATGAAGGTATGGGTATACAAAAATCACGTGATTTAAGTCTTGAACATGGTTAAGGCAAAGCTCACAAAATCTCTCATCCTTCGGAATACCTTCCCATATTCCTGTGATCACTCACAGAGGGAGCAAATATAACCTTAATAACAAGATGATTCTCCAAACACCATGTGGGAGATTCAAAAGGAGATAGGGTTGGGGATTTTTACAGATGCTACTTTCTATCATGATCTCATCCTTTACATGCTGTAAACTGAGTTAAATATCCCTGTTCCTACTCACTATGTACAATGATTTTTTTTAGCAAACTTTAAAAAAAAGGTTTTGGGAACGACAAACCCCCACTCTGGGCAATAGTGAACATTTCCAATACTTTTGTATAAGAAGAATAAAGTGAAATACTATGGATAATGATGTGCTTTAATGCAGTTCGAATCGAGCACATTTCGCTGACCTCCTTCTTTCTAAAGGTCATAACTTTACTCTTGGAGGTATTTATTTTTAGAAAGTGTTCCTCCACATATTTTTCTAAAGCACAAAGACGTCTTTGGAGGCCTATTTGAGTTAGGTCCAACAAAATAACATTGTCAGCGTGAAGAAGACAGACAATGTTTATTAGACCAAGTTTCGGGGATCCCCCTTTACCAGGCCTACTCTTCAAGGAAAATTATGAATGTGAGCCTTAAGCTATTCTGCATCACCACTCTTCTATACAGGTCTTGCTTCCCTCCCATCAAAACCTGAGTCCAGGTGTAGGAGTGAAGGGTAATTATTAACCTCAGAAGGTGAGCAGGAATTCCCAGCGCTGACAATTTTCTCCGCAGCGTTCCCCGGTTAACCCTGTCGAACGCTGTGGAGAAATCAATAAAGGCGTAATATATGGGCATGCCTCTAGACTGAGAGTACTTTTCTTTAAGAGTTTGTAGGGCCGTAATATTACAGAGGGTACTACAATTCTTACGGAAACCCGCCTGCTCTATGGGTATGGGGTTATTACCAAACGCCCATTCTTGGAAATGAAGTAAAATGCTTTAGGCAAATAATTTGCCTGTCGCATCAAGAAGGGCAATTTGTCTATAGCTAGCGGGGTAACACTTCTGTCCTTTTTGATATAGTGGAACAATAATACTTCCTTTCAAGAAGGATGGGATGTCACCAGTCAGATAGCAATACTGAAACAATTGACATAAAAAGATAGCCCATAAATAAGCCTCCTGTTTAATAAGTGCTATCAGAAATTCATCAGGGCCCATATTGCCCGAAATTCTTCTACCTTTGATGAAATCCAAACTCTCCTTACCAGAAGGAGGACCATACAGTTCCATGGAATCTACTTCAGCGCTTAGAATAGGCAAAACAATACTACTTGAATTACAAGCGTATAATTGAGAAACATGCATGGTCCACACGTTGTCCAATATTGGGATTGCTTGGGCTGTGACTCTAGAGTCACGGTATTGTGTTAATAGAGCCCAATATTTGTGAGGATTATTAGAGGTGGCAGCTTCCCTTAGATTAATCCACTTACTACCCTCCTCCTTTCTATGTTCTGCCACCTTCAGTCTTGTTCTCTTATGCTTAAGGCGATTGATGTCCCTCTGTCTCAAGATCGTAAAGAATTTCAATTGCTTCCTAACGAGGGAATATGTTTCATGAATTACCTTTTTTATGTCCCTAGAGATCTTAATGGGTGATGTAGATCTTTTACCTCTATCTTTGCTCCCATATTCACGGAAGGATGTCAACTGCCTTCATACCAGGAGATGGGATCATGTAATGACCGATCAGGATGGCCCAAGCCTGCTATTTTAAGACATTGGCCCAAAACCTTTATATTACTATGTGACCAAAAAGTGCACCCGTTTGATTTGTTATAAACAGCATCATCCTTCTTGGAATTCCAAGAGTCAAGAGCCTTAAGCTCTAAGTCAAAAGACACAGAAAGAAAAGCGCATTGGCTGGACGACTTGTGTATATATATATGTCTATTATAAAGAAGAATAAAAAGGAATACATTTGCTACTTTATACACCATCTTGAATATCATTTGAAAGGAGAATATTTTCCTGGTGCACCATTCCATTTGAAATACTGGACACAGAAAGAATGCTATGATCGCTTAATGCCCATTTTCGCTGCTCATAGACTCATATTCACTGCTGATTTGAAGGCTACTAGACACCTAGTGTGAGCTATGGCCTCCATCGCAATATGAGATATGTGACGTTACAACGCATGCCATTACATCGCATGCCGTTGCAACGCCAAACTTTACCCCGACTTTCTGTCGGGGGAGCGCTGGAAGTTGGAATAGATTAATTTTCTATTCCAACTCCAGTGTGTGCAACAGTAGGGAAGGTGTTGGAGTTAAATCCAACACCTTCTACCCACTGCTGCACACCTTTTTCGTTGCAATGGCATGCGATGTAACTGCATGCGTTGTAACGGTTGCACTGTAAAGGCTGCTTCCCCATATATGTCACTGTTAGTGGGGTGGAAGTGATGAGAAAGTCTCATGTGAAACAGGCCAAGGTGCTTGAAAGGCTTCTTATGCATAAATACATATATTAGTTGGTGTCAATGACAGTTTGTTTGGGAAGTTTACAAAGACACTATCAGTCAAAACATTTATTGTGGCACCAGTTATCATCAAGACATTTAATACAAGTTCAGACAGTTATTTATATTCAGTACACTCCCTCTAAAGTAGAAGACTTTTCCAATCCTTGTCATTTCTGTTTCGGCTGACGCTACCTCTCTAACATGATGACGTGACCTTTATGAGCCCTTGCACTTGGAATCATACAGTTTCAGACTCTGTGTTGGTGAGGAGTGTCACAGCATGCGTTTATGTTCTGCTAATCTATTGCTCACTGTTTGTAAATGACCAACCTTTCGGCACTTGTAGCTGGTGCTGTGTGGAGCAAAAGATTGACCACAGTGAAGCAAGCTGGAGTTATGATGGTGCCATGAGAATCTCAAGGCGTTGTCTTTGGCACACTGGTCTTTGACATTAATGATCATCTCCTCTGTCACAATTCTGTGGCTATGTCTGCTCGCTATTCCATTCTGATACTCCGCTGTGCAAAAGGCATGAGCCACAGACAAAATGTCCTCCAGTTCAGGAGACTTTGGAAGAAGTTTTTTGGTAAAAGGCGGCAGAGTCACAGCCTCCAAAGAGTTATGACCAAAGGAACACTTCCCAATTGTAATAATTGCCGTACTGAAGATGCTCTTTTAAGCACATGAAGAATGGCTCAATTATCACTCCTGGTTTTTGGTTGGTAGAATGAAAAATGTATCTCTCAGAGGCGACATGTTTTCGGTAGAAAATACCCCACTAGACTATTTTTGAGATTGGCGTGGGATTCTCTCTTGATTTCTTCAATATGGAAGATGATGTTCCTGGTGTTCAGGCTGACACGTTGCATCAACATGAAGAGCAGTCATGTGTTGTTTTCAATACCAAGGGTGCCCTAACAGACTTTTTAGCCATTTGCACCACCTTGAGTCATGACTGTCTGTTTCTAAAGTCTGAAGACTGGAGTGGCGTAAAGAGACAGTTGGTCAGTGAATGAGTGATCGGATGAGCTACTGACTGAACATCCAAAGTCAATGAAGTGCCAGGCTAAGCTTTCACCACAATCTTATCTTCATTCGAGGTCGACAAGACATTCAACAGTTCACTTGCGAGGGGCACAGGTAGCCGCTTAAGCATGACAAACAATATTCAAACAGTGTAGGTGAGATGGAGACCACCTCGTCACCAGTGTAGCGGCTACAGATCATATATCACAGTGAAGAGAGTAGACATATTTACAAAATGTTTATTTACCATATCATATCATACAGTATCTTGATTGATTAGTGAGGACGTCCAGCCCAGTACAAAGACAAAAGCTTTCTCAAGACTGAGGCATAAGAAGTTATTCGCAAGCATCCACTTTCGCTGGTGCTCGTAGGCGTACTTGCTGGCCTTCCTCCTCCCGCTCATGGTCAGTTCCTGAGCATAGGGAAGGTCTTCCTCTGCGCTGGAAATGGACGCCTCAGTTAGGCAGAAGTAGGTTCATAACACTCTATTTAGTGCACTGCCTTTTCCTTTTCCCAAACTGGGGGGTATATTTTCCATGCAAGATAGTGCAAGGGCGACACAAAACCTAGAATGATATTTACCAAGCCACGCAAGGCCACCTTGGCTTGGTAAATCTAGAGTAACACAAGGCAGCGCAAGTCACTGCCTCATGTTACTCTTCCCCAGGGAGGGGTATTCCCAAGCATCCAGCCATGGATTCTGGCACATTCCCAGATTTACCATGAGGGGCAGTGCTTAATTTGCAAAATATTAAGTGCCAGGGCTCTAACCAGGAGGCCACTGCAGCTTGCACCTCCCATCGCCCTTGTCATCGCTGCCAAAACAACTACTAACCATCTCTCTCGCATGTAAATGCGACAGTTCAGATTATTCCAAGTACCCAAAGCTAAAAGAAGGCTGGGGAGGCAGGTATTAGCAATTTTAATGTATATTGTAGTCCTAAACTACAGTTGTTCTGCTTATCTCTAAATTAGATGAGCAGCACCACCATGTGGTGGACTGTTCTAAGTATGGTGTTGACATTTAGGTGCCGGTGCCGAGCACCGTAAACCAATTAAGTGCCGGTGCTTAGCCCCGGAAAGCACCGGCTCAAATTAAGCACTGATGAGGGGTAAACCTGGGAATGCATCAAAATGCTATGCCTTCCCAGGGGAAGCATATATCTTTATTTCTCCTCGTTTTTTTCCTCTTTCTAAGTCTGCTGTATTCTGCAGCACACGTAGAAGGAGGAAAAAGACTCAGAGGATTTTTTTGTGCATGAATGTGAGCCTTCCTGCACAAACACAATCCCGTCTGCACTGTAACCATGGTGCAAGGGTCCCTGCATTTCTGCTAGGCAGAAGCTTGTGCCACATCGCAGGCAGAGAGCTGGAATGTGCCATATCTTGATAGATATGGCGTATTCCTGCCGTCCCCCTTTCACCCAGCGCAGCAATGTGTCTTGTTGCTTTGCGCAGCGTGAAATAATGATAAATCTTGCTGGTGGTTTTAGTATAGTATGAGATTTTACATTTAGTGGCTTCACACGATGTAATCTGCCCAATAAATCATGTGTGGTACAAGAAGACCCAGCTAAACATTTTTAATATGTGCAGTGACAGAGGCTTAGTACCTGATTACAAGTTGGGCGGTTAATTCCGTTCTGTGAGTAAACCCCTGTTTATGCACGGAGCGGAATTATGAGTTTGGTTTAATTTAGCGCATCCGATATTTATCGGATGCGTTAAATAACTCAACCTTTGTTAAATTTCGGCAGGTCAAACCTGCCAAAATTCAACAGGGGAAAACATACAGGGGCCTATTAGCAATAACCGGCGATAATTATCGCTAAGCGCACTTAGCGCTAGGATAATTATCGCCGGCTATCGCCGGTTTCTATCGCAGAGATAGCGTGCTATCAGCAACGCTTATCTCCAATGCGATAGAAACCCCTGCTGTCGCTGGAAAACAGTGCGATTATCGCTGGAAATCCAGCGATAATCGCACTGTGACCGGCGATAGCTTGCTGATAGGGCAAGGGATTTAGCCATGTAATCCACCTCCCATTGGATTACATGGCTAAATCAGGTTTGGACCAGGTGTAAAAAAACAAGCGCTAATAGTGTTTAGCGCTGGTTTCTTTATCGCCTTGCTGGCCTCCCTAATAGGCGATAGCGATGTTAGCGACTATTTCCAGTCGCTGCCAGGTTGGGAACGCCTACTTTGCATGTCATTAGCGATAAATATCGCTGGCATGCAAAGTGGCACCCAACCCGGTCGCTATCGCCTAAAAGCTGTCGCTAACAGCTGTTAGCGACAGCTTGCTAATAGGGCGGAAAAAAAATTGCCGCTGACGCGGCAAAAAGTGCCGCTAAAGCGGCGATAAGGCCCTTAGTAATATGCCCCACGGTATTTACAGTAGCATGCAGATTTTGCTCCGTTAATCACCGAAATCCACGTTATTCCCCATAAACTTGCAATAGGTGTTATTTATTGCACCTGATAATAACATACCCTGTGGAATAGTTATTTCTCAGGGGCGATAAATAACGCCTGAACTTGTGATCAGCCCATAGTATCTTAATTAGCTTTAACAACCATATCAATACAGTCTTAAATAACCCCACTTTTTTGTCATGTTTGCAGCATAAATCGGTCTACTTAATCTACAAAGGGGCATATTAGCAAGGGCAATATCGGCGCCTTAGCGGCACTTTTTGCCGCTAAAGCGGCGATATTATTTTCGCCCTATCAGCAAGCTGTCGCTAACAGCTGTTAGCGACAGCTTCCTGGAGTAAGCGACCATTTTGGGTGCCTCTTTGCATGTCAGCGATATTTATCGCTAATGACATGCAAAGTAGGCGTTCCCAAATAAAACTCCACCAAAACGGCCGCTCACAGACCCAACTCCTATTACCAATGAGGCCCCGGACCCGGTTAGCGATGACAGAAGTCTCGCTAACCGTGGTCATCGCAGGAATTTTAACACCTGATAAAAGCATGACTTATGGATACCTAAAATGGGGGGTGGATTATGGTGATACGACCACAGGGTCGTATCAGCAAGGTGTTCTCCCTTCTCCATTCAACATCGCTGTTTTTCCAGCGATGTTGACCCATTTCCCCCGCTATCGCTGGAATAATCATCGCCATAGCGCTAATTGTTGCTAATACAGCGTTAGCGTGGCGATATATTCCAGCGATAGCTGGCGATAAAATATTTCGCGCTAAGCGCGCTCTGCGATATTTATCGCATTTTGTTGCTAATATGGCCCAAAGTTCCTTTCTGCTAGAAAAGACGAAAACGCAAGGCTGACCAGGTCTGTTTCCAAACTGATGTTTTGATGTATTAAAATACAAAATAAATCACTGTACCTAATACCATAATGAAACTGTGCTTCACATGCAATTATTAATGAGAGACAATGTCACTTTCTGCTCTGTTAAACCAGTCACAATGCATTTATTCATTTAGACATAGGGTCAGTAAAATTCTGTATCAGAAAGCTGGCAAACGTTAAAAAAATAAAGCCAATACAGTTTCTAGTGATTTAGCTCCAAATGGTCGCAGATCCAAAGCGCCAACTCTGCCTGCTTTGCAGCACTTCATCTTCTCCTGACAGACATTTTAATTATGCTCTGAGAGATCTGTTCTACGTCCCTAAAGGACACGTTTAAACCGGGGCTCTGTCGCAGGCTGGCGAGCGATTGGCTCCCCCTAGGGGTCAAATAGTCTCTGCAGAATCGGAGGACTCGGCACGTTGCCAGGATACGAATCTGCTGACTTCTCTCTGACAAGAAAATATAAAGTGTCTAGATTCGTGTTTTTTTGTTTTTTGCCAATGAAAACTCAGCATCGCTTGCCATCGGTCGCAGGAGAGTGTTTTCAGAAGCAGAAAAGATGACTTCACACAGGCGTGCTTTCTTTCATCATTTTTCTGTTTCCCTGCCGGCGGTTGAGGTTTTCTCTATGGTGTTTGCTACTTTTGAGAGAAGCTGGGAGAGAAAGAGAAAGATGGATGCACAGGCGAGAGGAAGAGCTAGAGAGCAAGGGCCTGAGAGCTGAATTCAGAGAGAGTGGGGCCTGGTCTTCGCACACGTTGAAGGTGGCTCTGCAGTCTATACATAAGATTACTTAACAAAATTAAACATTTCCTCTGATTGCCTGTTTGCACCTGATCCAAGATTCTAGGTCACCTTGTCTCATCAACTAGCTGATCTACATTCCACATGCACACTGATATTTTGTGTCTCCTAAAAACAATATTTAGAGCAGGAAAATTAGGTACTCTAAAATCAAGCCAAATTTAAATATTCCACACTGGTAACACCTCTTAAATACAATGGGGCAGATTTACAAGCCCCTTGCGCCACTTTTGCGTCACTTTTCCCATGTTAAAAGTGACGCAAAAGTGGCGCAAGGGGCTTGTAAATCGGCCCCAATGTGTTTGAGTAGAAGCAGCTTCTTCCGAAGTTGGTTCAACTTTGAAGAATGTCACATTTTCCACAAAATGATTCTGTATTGGAATATATATATAGGAATATTTCATTTTAACTAGCGATCTACTCATATAAATGCACTGAATGACACGCTTATGTTAGATGTGTGACACACAACATACTAACCTAGAACAGGGAAGTATGTAATCCCCCCTCTGTCCCCACTAAGACTCTTCCACAGATATCCAAGGCCAACAACCAGAACCTCTGGAAGAGCTGCAACCAAATCTGCCACCAGCCCACCAGCCCTATCTACCAGCCCACCAGCCCCACCCACCAGCCCACCAGCCCTACCAACTCCTTGTATGCGCTGCTGAATATATTACCTGCTCAGGAAATGCCACACAATTTCTCTATTGAGATCCTTTTGCTCACAAGTGCAATCACGCTGTCTGCAAGTGTGTTGCCACCATGGTTCATCTATATATATTGCCAAACCAGCGTTGTGTGAGTCTAGAATTCTAGATATTAATCACCAGCCAATCCTATGGATGGTCAACAAAACCTATTCCCCATTCTCATCAATGGGACAATGGGAAATCTTTGTTTCAGGCCACAGCTCAGTTGATATGTTAGTATGGGCTGTTTCCATTGGGTCTGATGAATAAATGTTAATGAAAGCAGTGTAGACAGATTTGGAATGAGCCTCCTCACTAAAGTCATCATGTATAAATGCAGGGGCCTATTTAAACACAGTATGTGCTCTTTCTTCTTCCTGGGAGCATGATTAGAGGGATCTGAAACAGTGCTCCTGCACAATGACCTATGAAAATGTGTGTGCCCCTGGAATAGCGAGATGAGAATCTCACTGGCACGAAATACTATGACCAAAATATCGGGGTTAAAATATCGACAGGTAAGTTAGTAGAGATTCCCTGTACCTAACTCCACATATATGTACCTTGATGAGCCCGCAGCATGTCAAGCACTACCAACAGGGGGGCCAAAGCAAGAAATTGGAGACAATAAAGGAAAAAGAGGACAACACCATAATAAATCTTACCGACATGGTACTCACCAAAGCTGAGCAACAACTTTTAACACTTGGATTGTCTTTTTGCCCTGAATCAAACTTCTCCTATAAACAGACACGAATTGATATTTTTAAATTCATTCGTAAATTAAAGTTAAGAAAATTCTTCCAGCTTAATAAGTTTTTACTTAAAATCACTGAATCAGGAGCTGATACTAGGGGTGCTAGCAATTTACAAGTTAAAGATCTCACGACTCTCCGAGTGATGCAATCCCTTGCAAATGATGAGTCTGATGACGCAATTGGTGAACAGGGATCTAGAGATGACATCAACATGGGTGTGGCTGCCTCCAGTCCATTTCGTCCTCCTTCATTGTTTTATCCCCTGATGCCCAAAGATTCCATTGACGTTTTCAGGGATATGGTTATTTACAAATTGAAAGATCTGAACTGTCTGGTCAACTCCAAATACCGTCATCATAATTTTCACTCTAAGTGTTATTGGGCTCTGATGAGAAAACTACGCAACAATAATGAGGTAATAGTGAGTAGAGCAGATAAGGGAGGCAATGTTGTCTTATGGCCTAGGGTGGAATATCTTGCTGAAGCACAACGTCACCTCTCTGACTCTAGTTGCTATTGTATAGTTCCACGTCAACAACTGAACGTAGTCAAGGATACTGTATTCAAACATCTTCAGGAATGGAAAAGACAAAGCCTTTTGTCTAAAAATGAATTTTTGTTTTTAAAGAATGACCACCCAACAACACCGATCCTGTACTTTATTCCGAAGATACACAAGGGCATATCTCCTGTGCCTGGTAGACCAAAAATCTCGGCAAGGAACAATATCTTGGAAGCTATGTCCAAATACGTGGATTTTTTTCTACAAGAGCACATGATGCGGTTGCCCTCCTTCATTCAGGATACAGGAGATTTCCTGAGAAAGATCAAGGAAGTTGAGTGGCATCCCAATTTTTTGTTAATCTCTATGGACATAGCTTCCCTATATACAAGCATTCACCACACTGATGGTCTTGTAGCTGTACAGCATTTTTTGAATGACCGAGCCCTTTGTCTGCATGATCATAACTGCATGTTACTTGCTATGATTGACTTATGCCTAAACAACAACTTGTTCCTTTTTAATAAGGTTTTATATCACCAACTTAGTGGAGTGGCGATGGGGGCGTGCTTCTCTCCCAGCTATGCCTGTCTTTTTGTTTGGCTGGTGGGAGGAGCACGTTCTCAGGACACTTCATAAATTGGTTTGGAACACCCATATCAGACACTATTATAGATACATCGATGATGTGTTTATGGTATGGGAGGGCACTAGGGAGGAAGCCTTGCAGTTTATAACATTGATTAATGAAAACAGGCTCAATCTTAGCTTTACAGCTTCTATCAGTGATCAAAGGGTGGAATTTCTTGATGTGGAAGTGTTTGTTATGGATAATTGTATACAAACCAAATTGCATAGAAAGAGTACCGCAGGGAATTCGACCCTTCATGCTACCAGTTTGCACCCTCAACATCTGATACGTAGCATACCGTATGGCAAATTTCTTCGCATACGGCGTATTTGTAGTCTCGAATTGGACATGAGAGATTGTCAGCTTGAAGCCTTTAATCGTTTTTTGAGGCGAGGCTATAAACACAGTGATCTACAAATGGCTTTGGACAAAGCCAATGCTCTAACTCGTGACATGTGTTTACTACCCAAAAATAAACGCATTTTGGATTCTGTAATTCAACCCACAATTGCTGAAGATAGTGCAGAAAATCAACCAATCAGATTAATTACTACCTGCAGCAAACAGCAACATCAAATCCGTAAGATCATTAATGCCCAATGGCCCATTGTTCTAACGGATCTAACGTTAAAAACATTGTTGCCACCAACTCCGACCATTACATTTAGACGAGCACCCTCTATGAGGGATGCCCTTGTAAAATCTAGCCCAGAATTAACGTCTAAAACTACCTGGCTGTCTAAATCAGGTTTCTATAAATGCACATCATGTCGAGCCTGCAAATTTGGTGCTAACCTAACTGAATATATGACAGCTTTTAGTACCATCCCGGTCCCTATCAAAGAACACTATACTTGTCGGACCCAATATGCTGTTTATATGTTAGAATGCACTTGCCATCTTAAATACATTGGCAGCACCAAACTCGCAGTGCACAATAGAATCTTACAGCACTTGCGAGCCATCATTAATTCTGATCCCAATTATCCAGTGGCCCGCCATTTTAAGGCAGTGCATCATAATTAAGGCTCCCTGTTTTCCGTTTTTACTGATTTTTACAGATAAATACAGACAGAAAACATTCATTGTCTTGTCTGTATTTACTTTTAAATGTGGATAAAAACAGAAATTGGGTTGCTTTTTGAGTAATTCGAAATACTATCTGCCATGACTGCCAGGACAATAGATGTGTGGATTGATAGATAAGGGGTTAAAAAAGAAAGGAATTTTAGTAAAGAGGCTTTAACAGCAGTAGATATGCACAAGGTTGATACTGAAATTTACATATTTTCATATAAGTGCACTGATTTATCTTCTGTGGGTGTTCACAGCACTGAAACCTGGCAGACATTCAAGCATGAGTGCATATTTATCTGTTAAATAAATGTGGAAATATACTAATTTCAGCTTAATTTTTCCACAAAACCCAAAATAAATATGGATAAATACAGATAAAATTAGCAAAAAATAAATATGGATAAATACAGACGGAAATGGCAAAAAAATAAATACCATAAAACCGGGAGCCCTAATCATAATAAAGTTGATGACCTTAAATATTCAGTTATTGGGGCGGTCCCTATCTCAATGCGAGGGGGCAACAGAGAGAGGAAGTTGCGACAACTTGAATCTTTTTTAATCATGACCCTTGACACAAGGATGCCCAACGGGCTCAACACAAGTGAGGACCTACACAACTTTTTGTAGTACAGCCAGTCTGCATCGGGCTCCCTATATATTTCTTCAGTATTTAGTGTTGTAGCTTGGGCTCTTTTTAAGATTCAGTGTCTCTTCCTCCTGATTGCTGTGTATTGTATATCTGTATTTATTATTAACTTTTTTTCTGGCCACTTTTGCTATTTATTGGTATTTATTATATGAACTTTTTCTTGAGCAATGTCATTGATGATGAAATGCTTTATGGTTCATATTATATGTAGCACAGGCACTTTAGTAATTTATAGCATTTGCACTTTTATTACAACCTATTGATTGAGGTTCATTACCTACAAGCGCCTTTGCACAGCCTCTCATATATTTTATATATTTGTGTATATTTATAGGTTTTGGGGTTTGTGTTTGCACTTGCACTTTTTGCACTCAATTGGGATTCAATGTAATTGGCCAATTGATTTAGTACTTATGAAGTATATAGCTATTATATTTTAAGAACAGCATGAGTATATTTTTCCCATTTAATATGCTATGTAGAATGGTACCTGTAGATGAGGAGAGTTTTAGTAATTCAGACATAACAAACTGTATTTGCAGCACTAGCACTTTATCAGGTAGTGATCGATATCACTGTGCAATTATTGCATACATGGTTTTTTATTCATTATTTTTACAATTTCGATATTCAATTATGAATATATGTCTGTTCATATCTCTGCATTCTACTACATTATATTTTAGGGAACATGATTTACGTATTTTAAATGAGGGCTAATTATTTATTCAATGTTTTACATCTACTGTTCTTATATATTGCTATTTCTAGTATACTTTATGTATGTACTTTCTATTGACACGGGCTATTTATTGTGAATTTGTTGTCCTAATTATAGTCTGTTATTTATGTCCCTACATTGTCACCTGACCAATCGTTTGTTTTGATTGGCCACACTTAGATTCTTAACAGTGATTCGTCACCAGAGCGTCATGTGATCAAGATCGCTGTGTGCGATCGAAACGCGTCTGGGCGGACACTGGTCCGTTACACTCTGTGGTGTTCATGATTAAATAAAGAACTTTGCGAATAATTTACCGGAGTGCCTCTGTGGTCTGTACCTGTGCTGTGGATTCCCTTCGTGGCAGTAAGGGAAACGGGACTGTTCATTTGGATATATATATATATATATATAGACACAAACTCTGGTCTCCCTCCAGAACTCAGACGCTGACACAGGGACTCAGACTCAAAATTAAAAGACTTTCATTTATTCATTCGGTAACGCGTTTCGCCTGCTTCCACAGGCTTGTTCACACATATATATATATATTACCTACTGGCAGTCGCCAGTAGGTAGTTATAGTTAGGACCTAGTTTCCATAGGAAAAGCATTTTTTTCTTTTGCCGATTTCTTTGGCGCCGTTTGACGAATCTTCGCAAAAATTTCAAAACTAATGAGGCGCTCCGGTCACCTCTAGTCTTGAAAGTTTCGGGGTGATTCGTCAAGCCGGGGGCGAGAAAAAAGGGGGGTCCCAAAACACGTCTTCTTTATGTTAATTTCCATAGGAATTTTTGTCGCAGCTACAGCCCGAACTGCTAAAAGGAATTACACCAAATTTGGCAGGAAGGTAGCTCTTGCTCCAGAGTGCACTCTTTTTGTTAAATGGTGTAAATCTGTTCAGTAGTTCCTGACACATTCATATATTTAGAAATATTAATGTCTGGTGACCGCGGTGGATTTGCGAACCCTCCCGATCTCAAGCTTGACTGTTATTGGCTGCCAACAGTTCCAACCAGGAAGTGTTGACAGCCATCTTGTGACTCGGTTGAAAAAAAAGGTGAAAAAAGAAGAAAAGGGGGCAGGGTAGAAACACCCTGACCCCTAGGTCTACTCAGGGGTCCCAGAGGGACCCTGAGGGCAAATAAAAGCATTAAAAAAAAAAAAAATTGGTGGGATTCGCATAGAGTCCAAAGTGCGGGCTCCAGCGCTTCGTTTTCTTGAAGACCACAGGTGGGCCAGGTCCCGGGGGCAATGTGTGCTTAAGATGCGGGGGCCCATGGGGCTCCCGCAGCCCCAGGGACCGCCACCTCCCCGGGGCTTTTTAATTGAAAAAAATGCATGGTGGGCTCCTGTCCCCCCATGCTGCCCCGGGGACTGCCACCTCCCCGGGGCTCTAATCAATTATGGGTGGGGGGCCTCATGAGCCCCCCCAAATCCCGGGGACCGCCACCTCCCTGGGGCTTTAATTTATTTAATAAAGTGCAGGGGGGGCTCCTGCCCCCCTACACTGCCCGGGGACCACCACCTCCCTGGGCTATAAGGATTAAATGTGGGGGGCCACGCAGCCCCCCTCAGCTCCGGGGGCCACCACCTCCCCGGTGCTTGTTTTAAAAATTGAGTGTGAGGGGTGCTTGAGCCCCCCCACACTGCCTCGGGGACCACCACCTCCCCGGGGCATACTTTATTTAAATATGGAAGTCCGTTGGGGACACCCAGCCCCGGGGACGACCACCATCCCGGGCTATTACAACGATGGGAGGGGGCCATGCGGCCCCCCTCTGGGAGCCCTCAAAGGCCCTGGGGACCGCCCCCCCAGGGCCGGCTCCAGCAATGTCCCGGGGTGCCCACCCCTGGAACATTGCAGTTTGCTACTACTCCCGCCATGCCATAGCAGACTTCTGCCTCGCTTCATGGAAGCAAGAGCAGAAAAACTGCTCTCGCTTCCATGAAGCAAAGCAGAATTGCTTTTGAGCAAAGGGAGCTGCATGTGAGCAGCTCCCTTTGTCCAAAAGCAATGCCGGCTCCCGCAGGAGGCGGGGAGCCGGCAGGGACCATGGCGGCATTGGGGCTCCCCCTGCGGTCCTCAACGTCATAGCCATGCCCCGGGGGATGGGGACCCCGGGGCCAAAAATGGCCTGGGAGGAGGGCCGCACGGCTCGGGTCCTTTAGAAAAAAAATAATTAAAAAACTGGCCAAGACCTGGGGGATGAAGTCCACTTTACTCCTGAGGGACTTTGGGGGCCAAGAAGCCCTCTTGGTACCTCATGTAAGTCCTACGCAGTGGAATTCCATGATCGCTTGTCGGAGGCCCAGCCCCCTTTCTCCACCACTCTGCAAACGCTACTACTAGTTAAAGAAGCATTTGCAATGTAATAGGTCTCGCATTTGCGAGAGTTAGAGCTAATGGCGTTGTAAATGTAAACGTTTTTTACTAATGTTTTTTGAAGTGGAGGGGATGTACGTTGTGTGTAGTGGAATTATGTGGTATGTTGTGCAGTGAAATGTGGATAGAAAGTATGTGCTATTTAATGTATAGGAATTAAGTAGGATGGGGTTTTTGTGCTATGGAGAGTAATTATGTGGTATGGTAGTCTGTGTTGTGGAGTGGTAACCTCAGGTTTAGTCTTTCTCGTTTCCATAGAAGCAAAACTATAAACTCAATGAGACAAAAAACAAAAGAAGGAACCACTGAGGAGCACTTCTGGACCTAGTCAGAGGTATGAGCAGGGCCACTGGAATTATGCGACTGTTCGGCTGCACCGATTTTCGCATAATTATACATTTTCCGCATTTGCCACATAATCCATCATCTGCTGCATAATCTGCAGATTTGAACAAAAAAATCCTTGTTTCTAGCTCAAACGGCTCAAACGTTACCAAAAATGCAGCGACAAGTGTTACAGCGTGGTGGAAGGCACTTTGCAAAGCTGGAATGGTCACCTGTTACTGATTGCTAAATGTGGGTGTCTAATTGGTACTAATGGTGCGCAAACCACTCTTGCTTCTTTCTGCGCCTCTCATGTCTCTTTCTGCATTTCTCTTGCTTCTTTCTGCACCTTTCTTCCTTTTTCTGCACTTCTCTTGACTCTTTCTGCACCACCCTTCTTTCTGCGCCTCTCTTGCTTCTTTCTGCACCTCTCTTGCTTCTTTCATCTGCACCTCTCTTGCCTCTTTCTGCACCTCTGTTGCTTCTTTCTGCACTTCTCTTGCCTCTTTCAGCACCCTCTTCCTTCTTTCTGCATCTCTCTTGCCTCTTTCTGTACCTCTCTTGCCTCTTTCTGTACTTCTCTTGCCTCTTTCTGCACCTCCCTTGCTTCTTTCTGCACTTCCCTTGCTTCTTCTGCACCTCTCTTGCTTCTTTCTGCACTCCTTTTGCCTCTTTCTGCACCTCTCTTGCTTCTTTCTGCACCCCTCTTGCCTCTTTCTGCACCCCTGGTCCCTCTTTCTGCACCTCTGTTGCCTGTTTCTGCACCTCTCTTGCCTCTTTCTGCACTTCTCTGGCCTCTTTCTGCATTTCTCTTGCCTCATTCTGAACCCCTCTTGCCTCTTTCTGCACCTCTGTTGCTTCTTTCTGCACTTCTCTTGCTTTCTTCACCTCTCTTGCTTCTTTCTGCACTCCTCTTGCCTCCTTCTGCACCACTCTTCCCTCTTTCTCCACCTCTCTTGCCTCTTTCTGCACCTCTCTTGCCTCTTTCTGCAGTTCTCTTGCCTCTTTCTGCACCTCTGTTGCTTCTTTCTGCACTTCTCTTGCCTCTTTCTGCACCCCTCTTGCCTCTTTCTGCACCTCTGTTGGTTCTTTCTGCACTTCTCTTGCTTCTTTCTGCACCTCTCTTGCAAATTTCTGCACCCCTCTTTCTGTACCCTCTTCCCTCTTTCTGCACCTCTCTTGCCTTTGTCTGCACCCCTGTTCCTTCTTTCTGCACTTCTCTTGCCTCTTTCTCCACCTCTGTTGGTTTTTTATGCACGTCTTTTGCTTCTTTCTGCACCTCTCTTGCTTCTTTCTGAACCCCTTGTTGCCTCTTTCTGCACTTGTCTTCTCTCTTTCTGCACCGCTCTTGTCTCTTTGTGCACCTCTCTTGTCTCTTTGTGCACATCTCTTGCCTCTTTCTGCACCTCTCTTGCCTCTTTCTGCACTTATGTTGCCTCTTTCTGCACCTTTGTTGCTTCTTTCAGCACTTCTCTTGCTTCTTTCTGCACCTCTTTTGTGTCTTTCTGCACCCCTTTTGCCTCTTTCTGCACCCTTCTTGCCTCTTTCTGCACCTCTCTTGCCTCTTTCTGACCCCTCATCCCTGTTTCTGTACCTCTCTTGCCTGTTTCTGCAACTCTGTTGCCTCTTTCTGCACCCCTGTTCCCTCTTTGTGCACCTCTCTTGCCTCTTTCTGCACCCTCTTCCCTCTTTCTGCACCTTTCTTGCCTTTGTCTGCACCCCTGTTCCATCTTTCTGCACATCTCTTGCCTCTTTCTGCACCTCTGTTGCTTTTTTATGCATGTCTCTTGCTTCTTTCTGCACCTCTCTTGCTTCTTTCTGCACCCCCTGTTGCCTCTTTCTGCACTTGTCTTCTCTCTTTCTGCACTGCTCTTGTCTCTCTGTGCACCTCTCTTGTCTCTTTGTGCACCTCTTTTGCGTCTTTCTGCACCTCTGTTGCTTCTTTCTGCACTTCTCTTGCCTCTTTCAGCACCCTCTTCCTTCTTTCTGCATCTCTCTTGCCTCTTTCTGCATCTCTCTTGCCTCTTTCTGTACTTCTCTTGCCTCTTTCTGCACCTCCCTTGCTTCTTTCTGCACTTCCCTTGCTTCTTCTGCACCTCTCTTGCTTCTTTCTGCATCCCTTTTGCCTCTTTCTGCAACTCTCTTGCTTCTTTCTGCACCCCACTTGCCTCTTTCTGCACCCCTGGTCCCTCTTTCTGTACCTCTGTTGCCTGTTTCTGCACCTCTCTTGCCTCTTTCTGCACTTCTCTGGCCTCTTTCTGCATTTCTCTTGCCTCATTCTGCACCTCTCTTGCCTCTTTCTGCACCTCTGTTGCTTCTTTCTGCACTTCTCTTGCTTTCTTCACCTCTCTTGCTTCTTTCTGCACTCCTCTTGCCTCCTTCTGCACCACTCTTCCCTCTTTCTGCACCTCTCTTGCCTCTTTCTGCACCTCTCTTGCCTCTTTCTGCACCTCTGTTGCTTCTTTCTGCACTTCTCTTGCCTCTTTCTGCACCCCTCTTGCCTCTTTCTCCACCTCTGTTGGTTCTTTCTGCACCTCTCTTGCAAATTTCTGCACCCCTCTTTCTGTACCCTCTTCCCTCTTTCTGCACCTCTCTTGCCTTTGTCTGCACCCCTGTTCCTTCTTTCTGCACTTCTCTTGCCTCTTTCTGCACCTCTCTTGCTTCTTTATGAACCCCTTGTTGCCTCTTTCTGCACTTGTCTTCTCTCTTTCTACACCGCTCTTGTCTCTTTGTGCACCTCTCTTGTCTCTTTATGCACATCTCTTGCCTCTTTCTGCACTTATGTTGCCTCTTTCTGCACCTTTGTTGCTTCTTTCAGCACTTCTCTTGCTTCTTTCTCCACCTCTTTTGTGTCTTTCTGCACCCCTTTTGCCTCTTTCTGCACCCTTCTTGCCGCTTTCTGCACCTCTCTTGCCTCTTTCTGACCCCTCATCCCTGTTTCTGTACCTCTCTTGCCTGTTTCTGCAACTCTGTTGCCTCCTTCTGCACCCCTGTTCCCTCTTTGTGCACCTCTCTTGCCTCTTTCTGCACCCTCTTCCCTCTTTCTGCACCTTTCTTGCCTTTGTCTGCACCCCTGTTCCATCTTTCTGCACATCTCTTGCCTCTTTCTGCACCTCTGTTGCTTTTTTATGCATGTCTCTTGCTTCTTTCTGCACCTCTCTTGCTTCTTTCTGCACCCCCTGTTGCCTCTTTCTGCACTTGTCTTCTCTCTTTCTGCACTGCTCTTGTCTCTCTATGTACCTCTCTTGTCTCTTTGTGCACCTCTTTTGCCTCTTTCTGCACCTCTGTTGCTTCTTTCTGCACTTCTCTTGCCTCTTTCAGCACCCTCTTCCTTCTTTCTGCATCTCTCTTGCCTCTTTCTGCACCTCTCTTGTCTCTTTCTGTACTTCTCTTGCCTCTTTCTGCACCTCCCTTGCTTCTTTCTGCACTTCCCTTGCTTCTTCTGAACCTCTCTTGCTTCTTTCTGCACCCCTTTTGCCTCTTTCTGCACCTCTCTTGCTTCTTTCTGCACCCCTCTTGCTTCTTTCTGTACCCCTGGTCCCTCTTTCTGCACCTCTGTTGCCGGTTTCTGCACCTCTCTTGCCTCTTTCTGCACTTCTCTGGCCTCTTTCTGCATTTCTCTTGCCTCATTCTGCACCCCTCTTGCCTCTTTCTGCACCTCTGTTGCTTCTTTCTGCACTTCTCTTGCTTTCTTCACCTCTCTTGCTTCTTTATGCACTCCTCTTGCCTCCTTCTGCATCACTCTTCCCTCTTTCTGCACCTCTCTTCCCTCTTTCTGCACCTCTCTTGCCTCTTTCTGCACCTCTCTTGCCTCTTTCTGCACCTCTGTTGCTTCTTTCTGTACTTCTCTTGCCTCTTTCTGCACCTCTCTTGCCTCTTTCTGCACCTCTGTTGGTTCTTTCTGCACTTCTCTTGCTTCTTTCTGCACCTCTCTTGCAAATTTCTGCACCCCTCTTTCTGTACCCTCTTCCCTCTTTCTGCACCTCTCTTGCCTTTGTCTGCACCCCTGTTCCTTCTTTCTGCACTTCTCTTGCCTCTTGCTGCACCTCTGTTGGTTTTTTATGCACGTCTTTTGCTTCTTTCTGCACCTCTCTTGCTTCTTTCTGAACCCCTTGTTGCCTCTTTCTGCACTTGTCTTCTCTCTTTCTGCACCGCTCTTGACTCTTTGTGTACCTCTCTTGTCTCTTTGTGCACATCTCTTGCCTCTTTCTGCACCTCTCTTGCCTCTTTCTGCACTTATGTTGCCTCTTTCTGCACCTTTGTTGCTTCTTTCAGCACTTCTCTTGCTTCTTTCTGCACCTCTTTTGTGTCTTTCTGCACCCCTTTTGCCTCTTTCTGCACCCTTCTTGCCTCTTTCTGCACCTCTCTTGCCTCTTTCTGACCCCTCATCCCTGTTTCTGTACCTCTCTTGCCTGTTTCTGCAACTCTGTTGCCTCTTTCTGCACACCTGTTCCCTCTTTGTGCACCTCTCTTGCCTCTTTCTGCACCCTCTTCCCTCTTTCTGCACATTTCTTGCCTTTGTCTGCACCCCTGTTCCATCTTTCTGCACATCTCTTGCCTCTTTCTGCACCTCTGTTGCTTTTTTATGCATGTCTCTTGCTTCTTTCTGCACCTCTCTTGCTTCTTTCTGCACCCCCTGTTGCCTCTTTCTGCACTTGTCTTCTCTCTTTCTGCACTGCTCTTGTCTCTCTGTGCACCTCTCTTGTCTCTTTGTGCACCTCTTTTGCCTCTTTC
The DNA here is from genome assembly GCA_963921515.1 of Calotriton arnoldi. Classification (NCBI taxonomy): domain Eukaryota; kingdom Metazoa; phylum Chordata; class Amphibia; order Caudata; family Salamandridae; genus Calotriton; species Calotriton arnoldi. The sequence goes on from CAWUFW010007015.1 coordinate 177,421, forward strand.
TGCACCTCTCTTGCCTCTTTCTGCACTTCTGTTGCCTCTTTCTGCACCTTTGTTGCTTCTTTCTGCACTTCTCTTGCCTCTTTCTGCACCTCCTTTGCTTCTTTCAGTACTTCTCTTGCTTCTTTCTGCACCTCTCTTGTCTCTTTCTGCACCCCTCTTGCCTCTTTCTGCACCCCTCTTGCCTCTTTCTGTACCTCTCTTGCCTCTTTCTGCACCCCTCATTCCTGTTTCTGCACCAATCTTGCCTGGTTCTGCACCACTGTTGCCTCTTTCTGCACCACTGTTCCCTCTTTCTGCACCTCTCTTGCCTGTTTCTGCAACTCCCTTACCTCTTTCTGCAGTTCTCTTGCCTCTTTCTGCACCTCTGTTGCTTCTTTCTGTACTTCACTTGCCTCTTTCTGCACCCCTCTTGCGTGTTTCTGCACCTCACTCGCCTCTTTCTACACCTCTCCTGCCTCTTTCTGCATCCCTCTTGCCTCTTTCTGCACCTCTCTTGCCTCTTCTGCACCTCACTTGCCTCTTTCTGCACTTCTCTTGCTTGTTTCTGCACCTCTCTTGTTTCTTTCAGAACTCTCTTGTCTCTTTCATCACTTCTCTGGCTTCTATCTGCACCTCTGTTGCTTCTTTCAGCACTTCTCTTGCCTCTTTCTGCACCCTCTTCCCTCTTTCTGCACCTTTCTTGCCTTTGTCTACACCCCTGTTCCATCTTTCTGCACATCTCTTGCCTCTTTCTGCACCTCTGTTGCTTTTTTATGCATGTCTCTTGCTTCTTTCTGCACCTCTCTTGCTTCTTTCTGCACCCCCTGTTGCCTCTTTCTGCACTTGTCTTCTCTCTTTCTGCACTGCTCTTGTCTCTCTATGCACCTCTCTTGTCTCTTTGTGCACCTCTTTTGCCTCTTTCTGCACCTCTGTTGCTTCTTTCTGCACTTCTCTTGCCTCTTTCAGCACCCTCTTCCTTCTTTCTGCATCTCTCTTGCCTCTTTCTGCACCTCTCTTGTCTCTTTCTGTACTTCTCTTGCCTCTTTCTGCACCTCCCTTGCTTCTTTCTGCACTTCCCTTGCTTCTTCTGAACCTCTCTTGCTTCTTTCTGCACCCCTTTTGCCTCTTTCTGCACCTCTCTTGCTTCTTTCTGCACCCCTCTTGCCTCTTTCTGTACCCCTGGTCCCTCTTTCTGCACCTCTGTTGCCTGTTTCTGCACCTCTCTTGCCTCTTTCTGCACTTCTCTGGCCTCTTTCTGCATTTCTCTTGCCTCATTCTGCACCCCTCTTGCCTCTTTCTGCACCTCTGTTGCTTCTTTCTGCACTTCTCTTGCTTTCTTCACCTCTCTTGCTTCTTTCTGCACTCCTCTTGCCTCCTTCTGCATCACTCTTCCCTCTTTCTGCACCTCTCTTCCCTCTTTCTGCACCTCTCTTGCCTCTTTCTGCACCTCTCTTGCCTCTTTCTGCACCTCTGTTGCTTCTTTCTGTACTTCTCTTGCCTCTTTCTGCACCCCTCTTGCCTCTTTCTGCACCTCTGTTGGTTCTTTCTGCACTTCTCTTGCTTCTTTCTGCACCTCTCTTGCAAATTTCTGCACCCCTCTTTCTGTACCCTCTTCCCTCTTTCTGCACCTCTCTTGCCTTTGTCTGCACCCCTGTTCCTTCTTTCTGCACTTCTCTTGCCTCTTGCTGCACCTCTGTTGGTTTTTTATGCACGTCTTTTGCTTCTTTCTGCACCTCTCTTGCTTCTTTCTGAACCCCTTGTTGCCTCTTTCTGCACTTGTCTTCTCTCTTTCTGCACCGCTCTTGTCTCTTTGTGTACCTCTCTTGTCTCTTTGTGCACATCTCTTGCCTCTTTCTGCACCTCTCTTGCCTCTTTCTGCACTTATGTTGCCTCTTTCTGCACCTTTGTTGCTTCTTTCAGTACTTCTCTTGCTTCTTTCTGCACCTCTTTTGTGTCTTTCTGCACCCCTCTTGCCTCTTTCTGCACCCTTCTTGCCTCTTTCTGCACCTCTCTTGCCTCTTTCTGACCCCTCATCCCTGTTTCTGTACCTCTCTTGCCTGTTTCTGCAACTCTGTTGCCTCTTTCTGCACCCCTGTTCCCTCTTTGTGTACCTCTCTTGCCTCTTTCTGCACCCTCTTCCCTCTTTCTGTACCTTTCTTGCCTTTGTCTGCACCCCTGTTCCATCTTTCTGCACATCTCTTGCCTCTTTCTGCACCTCTGTTGCTTTTTTATGCATGTCTCTTGCTTCTTTCTGCACCTCTCTTGCTTCTTTCTGCACCCCCTGTTGCCTCTTTCTGCACTTGTCTTCTCTCTTTCTGCACTGCTCTTGTCTCTCTGTGCACCTCTCTTGTCTCTTTGTGCACCTCTTTTGCCTCTTTCTGCACCTCTCTTGCCTCTTTCTGCACTTCTGTTGCCTCTTTCTGCACCTTTGTTGCTTCTTTCTGCACTTCTCTTGCCTCTTTCTGCACCTCCTTTGCTTCTTTCAGCACTTCTCTTGCTTCTTTCTGCACCTCTCTTGTGTCTTTCTGCACCCCTCTTGCCTCTTTCTGCACCCCTCTTGCCTCTTTCTGTACCTCTCTTGCCTCTTTCTGCACCCCTCATTCCTGTTTCTGCACCAATCTTGCCTGGTTCTGCACCACTGTTGCCTCTTTCTGCACCCCTGTTCCCTCTTTCTGCACCTCTCTTGCCTGTTTCTGCAACTCCCTTACCTCTTTCTGCAGTTCTCTTGCCTCTTTCTGCACCTCTGTTGCTTCTTTCTGTACTTCACTTGCCTCTTTCTGCACCCCTCTTGCGTGTTTCTGCACCGCACTTGCCTCTTTCTGCACCTCTCTTGCCTCTTTCTGCACCCCTCTTGCCTCTTTCTGCACCTCTCTTGCCTCTTCTGCACCTCACTTGCCTCTTTCTGCACTTCTCTTGCTTGTTTCTGCACCTCTCTTGTTTCTTTCAGCAACTCTCTTGTCTCTTTCATCACTTCTCTGGCTTCTATCTGCACCTCTGTTGCTTCTTTCTGCACTTCTCTTGCTTTCTTCACCTCTCTTGCTTCTTTCTGCACTCCTCTTGCCTCCTTCTGCACCACTCTTCCCTCTTTCTCCACCTCTCTTGCCTCTTTCTGCACCTCTCTTGCCTCTTTCTGCAGTTCTCTTGCCTCTTTCTGCACCTCTGTTGCTTCTTTCTGCACTTCTCTTGCCTCTTTCTGCACCCCTCTTGCCTCTTTCTGCACCTCTGTTGGTTCTTTCTGCACTTCTCTTGCTTCTTTCTGCACCTCTCTTGCAAATTTCTGCACCCCTCTTTCTGTACCCTCTTCCCTCTTTCTGCACCTCTCTTGCCTTTGTCTGCACCCCTGTTCCTTCTTTCTGCACTTCTCTTGCCTCTTTCTCCACCTCTGTTGGTTTTTTATGCACGTCTTTTGCTTCTTTCTGCACCTCTCTTGCTTCTTTCTGAACCCCTTGTTGCCTCTTTCTGCACTTGTCTTCTCTCTTTCTGCACCGCTCTTGTCTCTTTGTGCACCTCTCTTGTCTCTTTGTGCACATCTCTTGCCTCTTTCTGCACCTCTCTTGCCTCTTTCTGCACTTATGTTGCCTCTTTCTGCACCTTTGTTGCTTCTTTCAGCACTTCTCTTGCTTCTTTCTGCACCTCTTTTGTGTCTTTCTGCACCCTTTTGCCTCTTTCTGCACCCTTCTTGCCTCTTTCTGCACCTCTCTTGCCTCTTTCTGACCCCTCATCCCTGTTTCTGTACCTCTCTTGCCTGTTTCTGCAACTCTGTTGCCTCTTTCTGCACCCCTGTTCCCTCTTTGTGCACCTCTCTTGCCTCTTTCTGCACCCTCTTCCCTCTTTCTGCACCTTTCTTGCCTTTGTCTGCACCCCTGTTCCATCTTTCTGCACATCTCTTGCCTCTTTCTGCACCTCTGTTGCTTTTTTATGCATGTCTCTTGCTTCTTTCTGCACCTCTCTTGCTTCTTACTGCACCCCTGTTGCCTCTTTCTGCACTTGTCTTCTCTCTTTCTGCACTGCTCTTGTCTCTCTGTGCACCTCTCTTGTCTCTTTGTGCACCTCTTTTGCGTCTTTCTGCACCTCTGTTGCTTCTTTCTGCACTTCTCTTGCCTCTTTCAGCACCCTCTTCCTTCTTTCTGCACCTCTCTTGCCTCTTTCTGCACCTCTCTTGCCTCTTTCTGTACTTCTCTTGCCTCTTTCTGCACCTCCCTTGCTTCTTTCTGCACTTCCCTTGCTTCTTCTGCACCTCATCTTGCTTCTTTCTGCATCCCTTTTGCCTCTTTCTGCAACTCTCTTGCTTCTTTCTGCACCCCACTTGCCTCTTTCTGCACCCCTGGTCCCTCTTTCTGTACCTCTGTTGCCTGTTTCTGCACCTCTCTTGCCTCTTTCTGCACTTCTCTGGCCTCTTTCTGCATTTCTCTTGCCTCATTCTGCACCTCTCTTGCCTCTTTCTGCACCTCTGTTGCTTCTTTCTGCACTTCTCTTGCTTTCTTCACCTCTCTTGCTTCTTTCTGCACTCCTCTTGCCTCCTTCTGCACCACTCTTCCCTCTTTCTGCACCTCTCTTGCCTCTTTCTGCACCTCTCTTGCCTCTTTCTGCACCTCTGTTGCTTCTTTCTGCACTTCTCTTGCCTCTTTCTGCACCCCTCTTGCCTCTTTCTCCACCTCTGTTGGTTCTTTCTGCACCTCTCTTGCAAATTTCTGCACCCCTCTTTCTGTACCCTCTTCCCTCTTTCTGCACCTCTCTTGCCTTTGTCTGCACCCCTGTTCCTTCTTTCTGCACTTCTCTTGCCTCTTTCTGCACCTCTCTTGCTTCTTTATGAACCCCTTGTTGCCTCTTTCTGCACTTGTCTTCTCTCTTTCTACACCGCTCTTGTCTCTTTGTGCACCTCTCTTGTCTCTTTATGCACATCTCTTGCCTCTTTCTGCACTTATGTTGCCTCTTTCTGCACCTTTGTTGCTTCTTTCAGCACTTCTCTTGCTTCTTTCTGCACCTCTTTTGTGTCTTTCTGCACCCCTTTGCCTCTTTCTGCACCCTTCTTGCCGCTTTCTGCACCTCTCTTGCCTCTTTCTGACCCCTCATCCCTGTTTCTGTACCTCTCTTGCCTGTTTCTGCAACTCTGTTGCCTCCTTCTGCACCCCTGTTCCCTCTTTGTGCACCTCTCTTGCCTCTTTCTGCACCCTCTTCCCTCTTTCTGCACCTTTCTTGCCTTTGTCTGCACCCCTGTTCCATCTTTCTGCACATCTCTTGCCTCTTTCTGCACCTCTGTTGCTTTTTTATGCATGTCTCTTGCTTCTTTCTGCACCTCTCTTGCTTCTTTCTGCACCCCCTGTTGCCTCTTTCTGCACTTGTCTTCTCTCTTTCTGCACTGCTCTTGTCTCTCTATGTACCTCTCTTGTCTCTTTGTGCACCTCTTTTGCCTCTTTCTGCACCTCTGTTGCTTCTTTCTGCACTTCTCTTGCCTCTTTCAGCACCCTCTTCCTTCTTTCTGCATCTCTCTTGCCTCTTTCTGCACCTCTCTTGTCTCTTTCTGTACTTCTCTTGCCTCTTTCTGCACCTCCCTTGCTTCTTTCTGCACTTCCCTTGCTTCTTCTGAACCTCTCTTGCTTCTTTCTGCACCCCTTTTGCCTCTTTCTGCACCTCTCTTGCTTCTTTCTGCACCCCTCTTGCTTCTTTCTGTACCCCTGGTCCCTCTTTCTGCACCTCTGTTGCCGGTTTCTGCACCTCTCTTGCCTCTTTCTGCACTTCTCTGGCCTCTTTCTGCATTTCTCTTGCCTCATTCTGCACCCCTCTTGCCTCTTTCTGCACCTCTGTTGCTTCTTTCTGCACTTCTCTTGCTTTCTTCACCTCTCTTGCTTCTTTATGCACTCCTCTTGCCTCCTTCTGCATCACTCTTCCCTCTTTCTGCACCTCTCTTCCCTCTTTCTGCACCTCTCTTGCCTCTTTCTGCACCTCTCTTGCCTCTTTCTGCACCTCTGTTGCTTCTTTCTGTACTTCTCTTGCCTCTTTCTGCACCTCTCTTGCCTCTTTCTGCACCTCTGTTGGTTCTTTCTGCACTTCTCTTGCTTCTTTCTGCACCTCTCTTGCAAATTTCTGCACCCCTCTTTCTGTACCCTCTTCCCTCTTTCTGCACCTCTCTTGCCTTTGTCTGCACCCCTGTTCCTTCTTTCTGCACTTCTCTTGCCTCTTGCTGCACCTCTGTTGGTTTTTTATGCACGTCTTTTGCTTCTTTCTGCACCTCTCTTGCTTCTTTCTGAACCCCTTGTTGCCTCTTTCTGCACTTGTCTTCTCTCTTTCTGCACCGCTCTTGACTCTTTGTGTACCTCTCTTGTCTCTTTGTGCACATCTCTTGCCTCTTTCTGCACCTCTCTTGCCTCTTTCTGCACTTATGTTGCCTCTTTCTGCACCTTTGTTGCTTCTTTCAGCACTTCTCTTGCTTCTTTCTGCACCTCTTTTGTGTCTTTCTGCACCCCTTTTGCCTCTTTCTGCACCCTTCTTGCCTCTTTCTGCACCTCTCTTGCCTCTTTCTGACCCCTCATCCCTGTTTCTGTACCTCTCTTGCCTGTTTCTGCAACTCTGTTGCCTCTTTCTGCACCCCTGTTCCCTCTTTGTGCACCTCTCTTGCCTCTTTCTGCACCCTCTTCCCTCTTTCTGCACATTGCTTGCCTTTGTCTGCACCCCTGTTCCATCTTTCTGCACATCTCTTGCCTCTTTCTGCACCTCTGTTGCTTTTTTATGCATGTCTCTTGCTTCTTTCTGCACCTCTCTTGCTTCTTTCTGCACCCCCTGTTGCCTCTTTCTGCACTTGTCTTCTCTCTTTCTGCACTGCTCTTGTCTCTCTGTGCACCTCTCTTGTCTCTTTGTGCACCTCTTTTGCCTCTTTCTGCACCTCTCTTGCCTCTTTCTGCACTTCTGTTGCCTCTTTCTGCACCTTTGTTGCTTCTTTCTGCACTTCTCTTGCCTCTTTCTGCACCTCCTTTGCTTCTTTCAGTACTTCTCTTGCTTCTTTCTGCACCTCTCTTGTCTCTTTCTGCACCCCTCTTGCCTCTTTCTGCACCCCTCTTGCCTCTTTCTGTACCTCTCTTGCCTCTTTCTGCACCCCTCATTCCTGTTTCTGCACCAATCTTGCCTGGTTCTGCACCACTGTTGCCTCTTTCTGCACCACTGTTCCCTCTTTCTGCACCTCTCTTGCCTGTTTCTGCAACTCCCTTACCTCTTTCTGCAGTTCTCTTGCCTCTTTCTGCACCTCTGTTGCTTCTTTCTGTACTTCACTTGCCTCTTTCTGCACCCCTCTTGCGTGTTTCTGCACCTCACTCGCCTCTTTCTACACCTCTCCTGCCTCTTTCTGCATCCCTCTTGCCTCTTTCTGCACCTCTCTTGCCTCTTCTGCACCTCACTTGCCTCTTTCTGCACTTCTCTTGCTTGTTTCTGCACCTCTCTTGTTTCTTTCAGAACTCTCTTGTCTCTTTCATCACTTCTCTGGCTTCTATCTGCACCTCTGTTGCTTCTTTCAGCACTTCTCTTGCCTCTTTCTGCACCCTCTTCCCTCTTTCTGCACCTTTCTTGCCTTTGTCTACACCCCTGTTCCATCTTTCTGCACATCTCTTGCCTCTTTCTGCACCTCTGTTGCTTTTTTATGCATGTCTCTTGCTTCTTTCTGCACCTCTCTTGCTTCTTTCTGCACCCCCTGTTGCCTCTTTCTGCACTTGTCTTCTCTCTTTCTGCACTGCTCTTGTCTCTCTATGCACCTCTCTTGTCTCTTTGTGCACCTCTTTTGCCTCTTTCTGCACCCCTGTTGCTTCTTTCTGCACTTCTCTTGCCTCTTTCAGCACCCTCTTCCTTCTTTCTGCATCTCTCTTGCCTCTTTCTGCACCTCTCTTGTCTCTTTCTGTACTTCTCTTGCCTCTTTCTGCACCTCCCTTGCTTCTTTCTGCACTTCCCTTGCTTCTTCTGAACCTCTCTTGCTTCTTTCTGCACCCCTTTTGCCTCTTTCTGCACCTCTCTTGCTTCTTTCTGCACCCCTCTTGCCTCTTTCTGTACCCCTGGTCCCTCTTTCTGCACCTCTGTTGCCTGTTTCTGCACCTCTCTTGCCTCTTTCTGCACTTCTCTGGCCTCTTTCTGCATTTCTCTTGCCTCATTCTGCACCCCTCTTGCCTCTTTCTGCACCTCTGTTGCTTCTTTCTGCACTTCTCTTGCTTTCTTCACCTCTCTTGCTTCTTTCTGCACTCCTCTTGCCTCCTTCTGCATCACTCTTCCCTCTTTCTGCACCTCTCTTCCCTCTTTCTGCACCTCTCTTGCCTCTTTCTGCACCTCTCTTGCCTCTTTCTGCACCTCTGTTGCTTCTTTCTGTACTTCTCTTGCCTCTTTCTGCACCCCTCTTGCCTCTTTCTGCACCTCTGTTGGTTCTTTCTGCACTTCTCTTGCTTCTTTCTGCACCTCTCTTGCAAATTTCTGCACCCTCTTTCTGTACCCTCTTCCCTCTTTCTGCACCTCTCTTGCCTTTGTCTGCACCCCTGTTCCTTCTTTCTGCACTTCTCTTGCCTCTTGCTGCACCTCTGTTGGTTTTTTATGCACGTCTTTTGCTTCTTTCTGCACCTCTCTTGCTTCTTTCTGAACCCCTTGTTGCCTCTTTCTGCACTTGTCTTCTCTCTTTCTGCACCGCTCTTGTCTCTTTGTGTACCTCTCTTGTCTCTTTGTGCACATCTCTTGCCTCTTTCTGCACCTCTCTTGCCTCTTTCTGCACTTATGTTGCCTCTTTCTGCACCTTTGTTGCTTCTTTCAGTACTTCTCTTGCTTCTTTCTGCACCTCTTTTGTGTCTTTCTGCACCCCTCTTGCCTCTTTCTGCACCCTTCTTGCCTCTTTCTGCACCTCTCTTGCCTCTTTCTGACCCCTCATCCCTGTTTCTGTACCTCTCTTGCCTGTTTCTGCAACTCTGTTGCCTCTTTCTGCACCCCTGTTCCCTCTTTGTGTACCTCTCTTGCCTCTTTCTGCACCCTCTTCCCTCTTTCTGTACCTTTCTTGCCTTTGTCTGCACCCCTGTTCCATCTTTCTGCACATCTCTTGCCTCTTTCTGCACCTCTGTTGCTTTTTTATGCATGTCTCTTGCTTCTTTCTGCACCTCTCTTGCTTCTTTCTGCACCCCCTGTTGCCTCTTTCTGCACTTGTCTTCTCTCTTTCTGCACTGCTCTTGTCTCTCTGTGCACCTCTCTTGTCTCTTTGTGCACCTCTTTTGCCTCTTTCTGCACCTCTCTTGCCTCTTTCTGCACTTCTGTTGCCTCTTTCTGCACCTTTGTTGCTTCTTTCTGCACTTCTCTTGCCTCTTTCTGCACCTCCTTTGCTTCTTTCAGCACTTCTCTTGCTTCTTTCTGCACCTCTCTTGTGTCTTTCTGCACCCCTCTTGCCTCTTTCTGCACCCCTCTTGCCTCTTTCTGTACCTCTCTTGCCTCTTTCTGCACCCCTCATTCCTGTTTCTGCACCAATCTTGCCTGGTTCTGCACCACTGTTGCCTCTTTCTGCACCCCTGTTCCCTCTTTCTGCACCTCTCTTGCCTGTTTCTGCAACTCCCTTACCTCTTTCTGCAGTTCTCTTGCCTCTTTCTGCACCTCTGTTGCTTCTTTCTGTACTTCACTTGCCTCTTTCTGCACCCCTCTTGCGTGTTTCTGCACCTCACTTGCCTCTTTCTGCACCTCTCTTGCCTCTTTCTGCATCCCTCTTGCCTCTTTCTGCACCTCTCTTGCCTCTTCTGCACCTCACTTGCCTCTTTCTGCACTTCTCTTGCTTGTTTCTGCACCTCTCTTGTTTCTTTCAGCAACTCTCTTGTCTCTTTCATCACTTCTCTGGCTTCTATCTGCACCTCTGTTGCTTCTTTCAGCACTTCTCTTGCCTCTTTCTGCAATTCTCTTGCCTGTTTTTGCACCTCTCTTGCCTCTTTCTGCACCTCTGTTGCTTCTTTCTGCATCCCTCTTGCCTCTTTCTGCATCCCTCTTCCCTCTTTCTGCACCTCTCTTGCCTCTTTCTGCACCCCTCTTGCCTCTTTCTGCACCTCTCTTGCGTCTTTCTGCACCTCACTTGCCTCTTTCTGCACTTTTCTTGCTTTTTTCTGCACCTCTCTTGTTTCTTTCAGCAACTCTCTTGTCTCTTTCATTACTTATCTGGCTTCTATCTGCACCTCTTTTGCTTCTTTCAGCACTTCTCTTGCCTCTTTCTGCAATTCTCTTGCCTTTTTCTGCACCTCTCTTGCCTCTTTCTGCACCTCTGTTGCTTCTTTGTGCACCCCTCTTGCCTGTTTCTGCAACTCTCTTGCCTGTTTCTGCACCTCTAGTGCGTCTTTATGCACTTCTCTTGCCTCTTTTTGCACCTCTGTTGCTTCTTTCTGCACTTCTCTTGCCTCTTTCTGCATTTCTGCTGCTTCATTCTGCACTTCTCTTGCCTCTTTATACATGTCTGTTGCTTCTTTCTGCACTTCTCTTGCCTCTTTCTGCAACCCTCTTGCCTCTTTCTGCACCTCCATTGCTTCTTTCTGCACTTCTCTTGCTTCTTACTGTACCTCTCTTGCTTCTTTCTGCACCCCTGTTGCCTCTTTCTGCACTTGTCTTTCCTCTTTCTTCACCTCTCTTGTCTCTTTCTGCACCTCTCTTGCCTCTTTCTGCACTTCTATTGCCTGATTCTGCACCTCTGTTGCTTCTTTGTGCACTTATCTTGCCTCTGTCTGCATTCTTGTTGCTTCTTTCAGCACTTCCTTGCCTCTTTCTGCACCTCTCTTGCCTCTTTCTGCAGCTCTGGTGCTTCTTTCTGCACCCCTCTTGCCTCTTTCAGTACCTCTCTTGCCTCTTTCTGCAGTTCTATTGCCTCATTCTGCACCTCTGTTGCTTCTTTGTGCACTTCTCTTGCCTCTGTGTGCATTCTTGTTGCTTCTTTCTGCACTTCTCTTGCCTCTTTCTGCATATCTGTTCCTTCTTTCTGCACTTCTCTTTCCTCTCTCTGCACCTCCGTTGTTTCTTTCAGCACTTCTCTTGCTTCTTTCTACACCACTGTTCCCTCTTTCTGCACCTCTCTTGCCGGTTTCTGCACCTCTCTTGCCTCTTTCTGCCCCTCTGTTCCCTCTTTCTGCACCTCTCTTGCCTGTATCTGCAACTCTCTTGCCTCTTTCTGCAGTTCACTTGCCTGTTTCTGCACCTCAGTTGCCTCTTTCTGCACCTCCATTGCCTCTTTCTGCAACTCTCTTGTCTCTTTCATCACTTCTCTTGCTTCTTTCTGCACATATGTTGCTTTTTTCAGCACTCTTGCCTCTTTCTGCACTTCTCTTGCCTCTTTCTGCACCACTCTTGCCTCTTTCTGCACTTCTCTTGCTTTTTTCTGCACCTCTCTTGTTACTTTCAGCAACTCTCTTGTCTCTTTCATCACTTCTCTGGCTTCTATCTGCACCTCTGTTGCTTCTTTCAGCATTTTTCTTGCCTCTTTCTGTAATTCTCTTGCCTGTTTCTGCACCTCTCTTGCCTCTATCTGCACCTCTGTTGCTTCTTTCTGCACCCCTCTTCCCTCTTTCTGCACCTCTCTTGCCTCTTTCTGCACCCCTCTTGCCTCTTTCTGCACCTCTCTTTCCTCTTTCTACACCTCACTTGCCTCTTTCTGCACTTCTCTTGCTTTTTTCTGCACCTCTCTTGTTTCTTTCAGCAACTCTCTTGTCTCTTTCATCACTTATCTGGCTTCTATCTGCACCTCTTTTGCTTCTTTTAGCACTTCTCTTGCCTCTTTCTGCAATTCTCTTGCCTGTTTCTGCACCTCTCTTGCCTCTTTCTGCACCTCTGTTGCTTCTTTGTGCACCCCTCTTGCCTGTTTCTGCAACTCTCTTGCCTGTTTCTGCACCTCTAGTGCGTCTTTCTGCACTTCTCTTGCCTCTTTTTGCACCTCTGTTGCTTCTTTCTGCACTTCTCTTGCCTCTTTCTGCATTTCTGCTGCTTCATTCTGCACTTCTCTTGCCTCTTTCTACATGTCTGTTGCTTCTTTCTGCACTTCTCTTGCCTCTTTCTGCAACCCTCTTGCCTCTTTCTGCACATCCATTGCTTCTTTCTGCACTTCTCTTGCTTCTTACTGTACCTCTCTTGCTTCTTTCTGCACCCCTGTTGCCTCTTTTTGCACTCGTCTTTCCTCTTTCTTCACCTCTCTTGTCTCTTTCTGCACCTCTCTTGCCTCTTTCTGCACTTCTATTGCCTCATTCTGCACCTCTGTTGCTTCTTTGTGCACTTCTCTTGCCTCTGTCTGCATTCTTGTTGCTTCTTTCTGCACTTCTCTTGCCTCTTTCTGCATATCTGTTCCTTCTTTCTGCACTTCTCTTGCCTCTCTCTGCACCTCCGTTGTTTCTTTCAGCACTTCTTTTGCTTCTTTCTACACCCCTGTTCCCTCTTTCTGCACCTCTCTTGCCGGTTTCTGCACCTTTATTGCCTCTTTCTGCCCCTCTGTTCCCTCTTTCTGCACCTCTCTTGCCTGTATCTGCAACTCTCTTGCCTCTTTCTGCAGTTTACTTGCCTGTTTCTGCACCTCAGTTGCCTCTTTCTCCACCTCCCTTGCCTCTTTCTGCAACTCTCTTGCCTCTTTCTGCACCTCACTTGCCTCTTTCTGCACGTCTCTTGCTTTTTTCTGCACCTCTTTTGTTTCTTTCTGCAACTCTCTTGTCTCTTTCATCACTTCTCTTGCTTGTTTTTTTCTGCACATATGTTGCTTTTTTCAGCACTCCTCTTGCCTCTTTCTGCACTTCTCTTGCCTCTTTCTGCACCTCTGTTGCCTCTTTCTGCACCTCTGTTGCTTCTTTCTGCACCCCTCTTGCCTCTTTCAGTACCCCTCTTGCCTCTTTCTGCACCCCTCTTCCCTCTTTCTGCACCTCTCTTGCCTCTTTCTGCACATCTGTTCCTTCATTCTGCACTTCTCTTGTCTCTTTCTGCATCTCTGTTGCTTCTTTCTGCACCCCTCTTCCCTCTGTCTGCACCTCTCTCGCCTCTTTCTGCACCCCTGTTCCCTCTTTCAGCAACCCCTTTTGTCTGTTTCTGCAACTCCCTTGCCTCTTTCTGCAGTTCTCTTACCTCCTTCTGCACCTCTGTTGCTTCTTTCTCTACCTTTCATGCTTCTTTCTGTACCCCTTGCCTCTTTCTGCAGCCCTCTTCCTTCTTTCTGCTCCTCTCTTGCCTCTTTCTGCACCTCTGTTGCTTCTTTCTGCACTTCTCTTGCTTCTTTCTGCACCTCTCTTGCTTCTTTCTGCACTCCTCTTGCCTCTTTCTGCACCCCTCTTCCCTCTCTCTGCACCTCTCTTGTCTCTTTCTCCACCTCTCTTGCCTCTTTCTTCAGTTCTCTTGCCTCTTTCTGCGCCTCTGTTGCTTCTTTCTGCACTTCTCTTGCCTCTGTCTGTACCCCTCTTGCCTCTTTCTGCACTACTCTTCCCTCTTTCTGCACCTCTCTTGCCTCTTTCTGCACCTCTCTGGCCTCTTTCTACACTTCGCTTGCCTCTTTCTGCACCTCTCTTGCTTCTTTCTGCACTTCTCTTGCCTCTTTCTGCACCCCTCTTTCCTCTTTCTGCACCTCTGTTGGTTCTTTCTGCACTTCTCGTGCTTCTTTCTGCACCTCTCTTGCAAATTTCTGCACCCCTCTTCCCTCTTTCTGCACCTCTCTTGCCTTTGTCTGCACCCCTGTTCCTTATTTCTGCACTTCTCTTGCCACTTTCTGCACCTCTGTTGCTTTTTTATGCACATCTCTTGCTTCTTTCTGCACCTCTCTTTCTTCTTTCTGAACTCCCTGTTGCCTCTTTCTGCACTTGTCTTCTCCCTTTTCGCACCGCTCTTGTCTCTTTGTGCACCTCTCTTGTCTCTTTGTGCACATCTCTTGCCTCTTTCTGCACCTCTCTTGCCTCTTTCTGCACTGATGTTGCCTCTTTCTGCACCTTTGTTGCTTCTTTCTGCACTTCTCTTACCTCTTTCTGCACCTCCTTTGCTTCTTTCAGCACTTCTCTTGCTTCTTTCTGCACCTCTCTTGCCTCTTTCTGCACCCCTCATCCCTGTTTCTGCACCTCTCTTGCCTGTTTCTGCAACTCTGTTGCCTCTTTCTGCACCCCTGTTCCCTATTTCTGCACCTCTCTTGCCTCTTTCTGCACCCTCTTCCCTCTTTCTGCACCCCTCTTGCCTTTGTCTGCACCCCTGTTCCATCTTTCTGCACTTCTCTTGCCTCTTTCTGCACCTCTGTTGCTTTTTTATGCATGTCTCTTGCTTCTTTCTGCACCCCCTGTTGCCTCTTTCTGCACTTGTCTTCTCTCTTTCTGCACCACTCTTGTCTCTTTGTGCACCTCTCTTGTCTCTTTGTGCACCTCTCTTGCTCTTTCTGCACCTCTCTTGCCTCTTTCTGCACTTCTGTTGCCTCTTTCTGCACCTTTGTTGCTTCTTTCTGCACTTCTCTTGCCTCTTTCTGCATCTCTGTTGCTTCTATCAGCACTTCTCTTGCTTCTTTCTGCACCTCTCTTGTGTCTTTCTGCACTCCTCTTGCCTCTTTCTTCACGCCTCTTGCCTCTTTCTGCACCTCTCTTGCCTCTTTCTGCACCCCTCATCCCTGTTTCTGCACCTCTCTTGCCTGTTTCTGCACCACTGTTGCCTCTTTCTGCACCCCTGTGCCCTCTTTCTGCACCTCTCTTGCCTGTTTCTGCAACTCCCTTGCCTCTTTCGGCAGTTCTCTTGCCTCCTTCTGCACCTCTGTTGCTTCTTTCTGTACTTCACTTGCCTCTTTCTGCATCCCTCATGCGTGTTTCTGCACCTCACTCGCCTCTTTCTGCACATCTCTTGCCTCTTTCTGCACTTCTCTTGCCTCTTTCTGCACCTCACTTGCCTCTTTCTGCACTTCTCTTGCTTTTTTCTGCACCTCTCTTGTCTCTTTCATCACTTCTCTGGCTTCTATCTGCACTTCTGTTGCTTCTTTCAGCACTTCTCTTGCCTCTTTCTGCAATTCTCTTGCCTGTTTCTGCACCTCTCTTGCATCTTTCTGCACCTCTGTTGCTTCTTTCTGCACCCCTCTTGCCTCTTTCTGCACCCCTCTTCCCTCTTTCTTCTCCTCTGTCGCCTCTTTCTGCACCCCGGTTTCCTCTTTCTGCAACTCTCTTGCCTGTTTCTGCACCTCTCTTGCGTCTTTCTGCACTTCTCTTGCCTTTTTTTGCATCTCTGTTGCTTCTTTCTGCACTTCTCTTGCCTCTTTCTACATGTCTGTTGCTTCTTTCTGCACTTCTCTTGCTTCTTACTGTACCTCTCTTGCTTCTTTCTGCACCCCTGTTGCCTCTTTCTGCACTCGTCTTCCCTATTTCTTCATCTCTCTTGTCTCTTTCTGCACCTCTCTTGCCTCTTTGTGCACTTCTCTTGCCTCTTTCTGCATTCTTGTTGCTTCTTTCTGCACTTCTCTTGCCTCTTTCTGCATATCTGTTCCTTCTTTCTGCACTTCTCTTGCCTCTTTCTGCATATCTGTTCCTTCTTTCTTCACCTCTCGTCTCTTTCTGCACCTCTCTTGCCAGTTTCTGCACCTCTCTTGCCTCTTTCTCCCCCCTGTTCCCTGTATCTGCAACTCTCTTGCAAGTCTCTGCACCTCTGTTGCTTCTTTCTGCACTTCTCTTGACTCTTTCTGCACCCCTCTTTCCTCTTTCTGCACCTCTGTTGGTTCTTTCTGCACTTCTCTTGCTTCTTTCTGCACCTCCCTTGCTAATTTCTGCACCCCTCTTCCCTCTTTCTGCACCTCTCTTGCCTTTGTCTGCACCCCTGTTCCTTCTTTCTGCACTTCTCTTGCCTCTTTCTGCACCTCTGTTGCTTTTTTCTGCACGTCTCTTGCTTCTTTCTGCACCTCTCTTGCTTCTTTCTGAACCCCTGTTGCCTCTTTCTGCACTTGTCTTTTCTCTTTCTGCACCGCTCTTGTCTCTTTGTGCACCTCTCTTGTCTCTTTGTGCACATCTCTTGCCTCTTTCTGCACCTCTCTTCCCTCTTTCTGCACTGATGTTGCCTCTTTCTGCACCTTTGTTGCTTCTTTCTGCACTTCTCTTGCCTCTTTCTGCACCTCTGTTGCTTCTTTCAGCACTTCTCTTGCTTCTTTCTGCACCTCTCTTGTGTCTTTCTGCATCCCTTTTGCCTCTTTCTGCACCCCTCTTGCCTCTTTCTGCGCCTCTCTTGCCTCTTTCTGCACCCTCTTCCCTCTTTCTGCACCTCTCTTGCCTTTGTCTGCACCCCTGTTCCATCTTTCTGCACTTCTCTTGCCTCTTTCTGCACCTCTGTTGCTTTTTTATGCACATCTCTTGCTTCTTTCTGCACCTCTCTTGCTTCTTTCTACACCCCCTGTTGCCTCTTTCTGCACTTGTCTTCTCTCTTTCTGCACCGCTATTGTCTCTTTGTGCACCTCTCATGTCTCTTTGTGCACCTCTCTTGCCACTTTCTGCACTTCTGTTGCCTCTTTCTGCACCTTTGTTGCTTCTTTCTGCACTTCTCTTGCCTCTTTCTGCATCTCTGTTGCTTCTATCATCACTTCTCTTGCTTCTTTCTGCACCTCTCTTGTGTCTTTCTGCACCCCTCTTGCCTCTTTCTTCACCCCTCTTGCCTCTTTCTGTACCTCTCTTGCCTCTTTCTGCACCCCTCCTCCCTGTTTCTGTACCTCTCTTGCCTGTTTCTGCACCACTGTTGCCTCTTTCTGCACCCCTGTGCCCTCTTTCTGCACCTCTCTTGCCTGTTTCTGCAACTCCCTTGCCTCTTTCTGCAGTTCTCTTGCCTCCTTCTGCACCTCTGTTGCTTCTTTCTGTACATCACTTGCCTCTTTCTGCACCCCTCTTGTGTGTTTCTGCACCTCACTCGCCTCTTTCTGCACCTCTCTTGCCTCTTTCTGCACCTCACTTGCCTCTTTCTGCACTTCTCTTGCTTTTTTATGTACCTCTCTTGTTTCTTTCAGCAACTCTCTTGTCTCTTTCACCACTTCTCTGGCTTCTATCTGCACCTCTGTTGCTTCTTTCAGCACTTCTCTTGCCTCTTTCTGTAATTCCCTTGCCTGTTTCTGCACCTCTCTTGCCTCTTTCTGCACCTCTGTTGCTTCTTTCTGCACCCCTCTTGCCTCTTTCTACACCTCTCTCACCTCTTTCTGCACCCCGGTTCCCTCTTTCTGCAACTCTCTTGCCTGTTTCTGCACCTCTCCAGCGTCTTTCTGCACTTCTCTTGCCTCTTTTTGCACCTCTGTTGCTTCTTTCTGCACTTCTCTTGCCTCTTTCTGCATTTCTGTTGCTTCATTCTGCACTTCTCCTGCCTCTTTCTACATGTCTGTTGCTTCTTTCTGCACTTCTCTTGCCTCTTTCTGCAACCCTCTTGCCTCTTTCTGCACCTCCATTGCTTCTTTCTGCACTTCTCTTGCTTCTTACTGTACCTCTCTTGCTTCTTCCTGCACCCCTGTTGCCTCTTTCTGCACTCGTCTTCACTATTTCTTCACCTCTCTTGTCTCTTTCTGCACCTCTCTTGCCTCTTTCTGCACTTCTATTGCCTCTTTCTGCACCTCTGTTGCTTCTTTCTGCACTTCTCTTGCCTCTTTCTGCATATCTGTTCCTTCTTTCTGCACTTCTCTTGCGTCTCTCTGCACCTCCGTTGTTTCTTTCAGCACTTCTTTTTAAAAAAAAAAATATTTTTATTGCATTTTAAATATACAGCACAGCATTATATCAATTACTTACAGACACAAAAGAATAGATAGTCTTAAAAAGCAATTCACCAAACAGCCCTACAATTGAGGTATTTGTCAAAATATTAAAACCTTTGGAAAAAACCATGAAAGAAAGAGAGGAAGAAAAAAAAAAAAAAAAGAAGAAAGAGACAGACAAAAAGAACATATGAACCTACTTTGTCGCGACTCAGATTCTTTAAACAAAAACAAAAAATAAATAAATATCTAGGGTCCATTATGAACCAGCGATTCCTTCCAACTATACATAGGAGCCCATATCCATCTACCTGCAATTTTCCCTCTTTTACCCTTTCTTTCATATATTCCCCTTTTCAAATTGAATATTGAAAGAAGACGAGCTAACCATAACTGAAATGTTGGTGCGGATTGATCTAACCAAACTGAAGCGATAGTTATACGTAAAACCGCCATAGCGAGAAAAAGAAAATGATCCGACCTCGATTGACCCTGGCTATTATCCACCCCAAGTAGCATTAGGGCTGGGGTTAATTTAACCTTAAAGCCCAAAATAGATTCAAAAAATGCCGTAATGGATGATTTAATCCTATCAAGGCGTGGACAAGCGGAAAACATATGAACTAAATCTGCATTAGATGAATTACAGCGTGGACATATGGTTCCCTCTTGACCCCCCCAATTGTAGGATCTTAGCCGGAGTATAGTATGGAGAGAAAGCTGTTTTGTAGTGCTGGGCTTGAAGCCCAGCAGAGCATAACACTGTCCTCGCCAACTCCAAAGATTGAATAAAATTATCCGAGTCGGTACCCAGCCTATCCTCCCATTTCTTGCCATGTTTTTCAAGATCATTCAATTTTGTTGCATTTAATTCATTATATATTCTTTTAATGCTACAACCCTCACTGCTTCTTATTGCCTCAATAATTTCGACCTTACCAAATCCTATAAGCCCACCCGCCTTTTTACTAATGAAGCTTCTGATTTGAAGATATTTGAAAAAGTTCCTTGTATCAATTCCAAACTTATCCTGAATATCCTTGAATTGATAAAAGTGACCCTCTGGCCCCATCAGGTCCCCTACTTTCATAATGCAGCGATCTGCCCACAGAGTCATAGTTTGATCCGAGAAGATTTGTGGGAGCGTGGGGTTACCACACAGTTGAGTATAAAAATTCATTCTCCCTATTCCCATTTTTTTCTTTAAGGCGGCCCAAATTTTAAAAGCTGCTTGCATAGTTTTAAATTTAGTTTTTTTATAATAACTATTCTCGCTGAACTTCAGAAAACAATTTGCTGCATCCTCCCCCACCAATAACCTATAGACATCTGGCAACTTATCAATCTCAGCTGGTTCTTTATGTCCCCCACCAAACATCCCGCACATGTACTGAAGTGCTGCAGCCCAATAATAGAGCTTAAAGTCTGGGACTGCCCAGCCTCCTCTATCCAAAGGTAAAGACATGTATCGTAAAGCCCTTCTTGTTTTACCATGTGCCCATATAAATCGATTAATCAACTTATCTAGTATGATGAACCATTTTTTCTCAAATACCAAGGGGATTGCCCTAAATAGATATAAGATCTTTGGGAGAAAAACCATTTTGACCACATTACTGCGGCCAACCAGTGATCCACATCTGTATTGGCCTTCCGTATTATCGGATCGATATTTACAGCCACTAATTTATCCAAATCTGAAGTTATAGTGATCCCCAGATACTCCGCTGAATCTATCGTACGTGAATCAGAGCTGACAATCTCCCCATTCACTACAATTTGAGTTTTTTGTTTATTTAAGGAATATCCCGAGATCTCTCTGTAACTTGTAACTGATGTAATTTTGTAACTTTGTGGAACCCTATGTAAAGCGCTCTGATACCTCCGGGTCTAGCCAGCGCTATATAAAACTCAAATAAAAATAAAAAATAAAAAATCTCTCCAAATGCTAGGGCTATATCCTCAACTGCCTTTATTGCTGATAAGGGATTAGGGGTTACCAGGGCCACGTCATCCGCGTAGGCAAAAACCTTTGTGGGTATCTCATGATATATAATAGGCTCAATTTCACGGCTGGATTCGAGTTGCCGTAATAGAGGATCTAAATAAATTGCAAATAACAGGGGTGAACATGGGCACCCCTGCCTCGTACCCCTTTTTATCCCGAATGGCGCAGTGTATTTCCGATTAATTCTAAGGCGCGCTGTTGGTGCTTTATATAAGTTACTAATAGCCTTAATAAACCCCGGTCCTAAACCAAACCATCTCATTGCCTCCCATAAGTAATCCCAGGAGACCCTATCGAAGGCTTTCTCTGCGTCTAAAAGCAACATAGCCATAGGGTCCCCTGAGACTTCTGCTGCATCAAATAAAGTTATTACCCGCCGAATGTGTTGGGTGGTCCCTCTCCCCGGTATAAATCCATGTTGATATGGATGTATTACCTTCCCGATGATAAGATTTAACCTTGTTGCGAGAGCTTTAGATAGTATTTTTACATCTCTTGCCTCTCTCTGCACCTCAGTTGTTTCTTTCAGCACTTCTTTTGCTTCTTTCTACACCCCTGTTCCCTCTTTCTGCACCTCTCTTGCCAGTTTCTGCACCTCTGTTGCATCTTTCTCCCCCCTGTTCCCTGTATCTGCAACTCTCTTGCCTGTATCTGCAGCTCTCTTGCCTCTTTCTGCAGTTCTCTTGCCTGTTACTGCACCTCACTTGCCTCTTTCTGCACCTCCCTTGCCTCTTTCTGCAACTCTCTTGCCTCTTTCTGCACCTCACTTGCCTCTTTCTGCATGTCTCTTGCTTTTTTCTGCACCTCTCTTGTTTCTTTCTGCAACTCTCTTGTCTCTTTCATCACTTCTCTTGCTTCTTTCTGCACCTATGTTGCTTTTTTCAGCACTCCTCTTGCCTCTTTCTGCACTTCTCTTGCCTCTTTCTGCACCTCTCTTGCCTCTTTCTGCACCTCTGTTGCTTCTTTATGACCCCTCTTGCCTCTTTCAGCACCCCTCTTGCCTCTTTCTGTACCCCTCTTGCCTCTTTCTGCACCCCTCTTGCCTCTTTCTGCACCTCTCTTGCCTCTTTCTGCACCTCACTTACCTCTTTCTGCACTTCTCATGCTTTTTTCTGCACCTCTCTTGTTACTTTCTGCAACTCTCTTGTCTCTTTCATCACTTCTCTCGCTTCTTTCTGCACCTCTGTTGCTTCTTTCAGCACTTCTCTTGCCTCTTTGTGCACTTCTCTTGCCTGTTTCTGCACCTCTCTTTTAAATATAATCAGGCGCAAATTATGATTTTGGCTAGATGTAACTTAAATCAGCCATCGGTTGATTAATTGCTTATCGTATGAAAATATCTTGAAAAAGCTTATGTTAAAACATAAAAATTAAGACAGTTTGCGGACATTTTTACATATGCTGCCGGAGTATTGCTGCCGGGTCATAGTCCATGCCACTGTGACATCAAGGCTGGACTATGCTAATGGTCTTTATTTGGGCTTGCCAGCGTACCTAGTCAAGAGACTACAGATGGTACAGAATGCGGCTGCGAGACTGATTAGACGTGTTCCATTTCGTCATCATATCTCTCCGCATATCAAAGAACTGCACTGGTTGCCGGTGGCAAAAAGAATCGAGTTTAAGGCCTTAACCCTAGCATTCCGGTCAATCCATGGTAACTGCCCCAGTTACCTGAAACAATGACCACGTACTTATAGGCAAAATCGTTCACTGAGGTCTAATACTCAAAACTTGCTCTGCACCCCACGAGTTAGGAAAGTTCGGCAAGGCGGCAGATCCTTCACTGTTGCGGTGTCCAAATTATGGAACTCTCTGCCTAACTACATGCGACACATTGATTCTGCACCACTATTCAGGAAAGCGGCGAATCCGTGGCTCTTCATTTTAGACTAATCCTCGTGGGTTTTGCTGTTTGTGCCACCTGTGCGGGCTGCCTGTTGCTATAGCGCCGGGACACCTCCGTTGGAGGTAGCTGTTCGCGCTTCACAAATGTCAGTATTATTATTATTATTATGCCTCGAATCCACTAATTTAACCCCTTCGCTGCTAGGCCTTTTCCCCTCCTGTGCTAAGCCTTTTTTTGGCTATTTGGGGTAGTGCGCGCTTAGGCCCCTGTAACTTTTTGACCACATAAGGTATCCATGCCAAATTTGCGTCCTTTTTTTCTAACATCATGGGGATTGTAAAGGTACCCAGGGTTTGTGGATTCCCCTGGAGGGGACCCAGAAATTAGTCAAAATACAGCTAAATTTTGGTTTTTTTTGGAAAAAGGCAAAAAAGGGCTACAGATGAAAGCGTCTTGATTTTTCCCTGCAAATGGCATCAAAAAGGGGTTGTGGGGATGAAATCACCATCTTCCCAGCTTTCAGGGACAAGCAGACTTTTGTCAGAAAACCAACTTTTTTACACAGTTTTGGCATTTTTCTGGGACATAGCCTATTTTTGCTATTTTTTGTGCTTTCAACCTCCTTCCAGTTAATGGTAGAAATGGGTATGAAACCAATAATGGATCCTGGAAAGCCATACATTTATGAAAAGTAGACAAAATTCTGAATTCAGCAAGGGGTCATTTGTGTAGATCCTTAAAGTTTTCCTTATAGAAACTAACAGTTAAATAAAGGAAAAATTGAAAATTAGTTGAAAAAAACAGCCATTTGTGTCAACGTTTTCACCTGTAACTTCTTCTAATTATGACAGCTATTTGAAGGCAATATAGCGTTATATCCGCTGGACCTTTCTGGTTGTGGGGATATATAGGACTTGTAGGTTCACCAAGAACCCGACGAACCCAGAGCCAATAATTGAGCAACATCTTGCAATGATTTTTTTTTAAGTACCGGGTATATAGCAATTATTTTGGGAAAATGTATACATGGAAAAATTGTTATGAAAGACACCTATGTATTTCTGAAATGGGAACAAAATGCAGATTTTAGAAACAGTAGATATTTGCACATTTCCGAAATTGGGAGTACCCATACTAGCATGAGAATTATAGGTCATTTTTCAAAATGACTTATTTTTTACACATTGTCTTTCATTTGGAAGGCAGAAATGCATCGAAAGTCAATAGGTAATAACAGTTGCTCTACAATTCTGTGTTACCCTAAGTCTCCCGATAAAAATGGTACCTCACTTGTGTGGGTAGCCCTTGTGCCCACAACAGGAAATGGCTCAAAATGCAACGTGGACGTACCACATTTTCACAATGAAAAATTACCCTTTTTTGCAAAGTGCCTAGGTGTAGTTTTTGAACCCTAGCTCTGCCGGCACCAAGGGAAACCTAGCAAACCTATACATTTTTGAAAACTAGACACCCAGGGGAATCCAGGATGGGGTGACTTGACTGCCTCCCACCAGGTTCTGTTACCCAGAATCCCTTGCAAACATAAAAAATTGTCAAAAAAACCACATTTTCCCCACATTTCTGTGGTGGAAAGTTCTGGAATCTGCGTGGATCCACAAATTTCCACCCACCCCGCGTTTCCCAAAGTCTTACGAGAAAATGGTACCTCACTTGTGTGGGTCGGCCTAGTGCCTGCGACAGGAAAAGGCGCAAAACGCAACGTGGTCACACCTCAATTTCGCAGTGAAAAATGACCCTTTTTTGGCAAAGTGCCTAGCTGTAGTTTTTGAACCCTAGCTCTGCCGGCACCTAGGGAAACCTAGCAAACCTATACATTTTTGAAAACTAGACACCCAGGGGAATCCAGGATGGGGTGACTTGACTGCCTCCCACCAGGTTCTGTTACCCAGAATCCCTTGCAAACATAAAAAATTGTCAAAAAAACCACATTTTCCCCACATTTCTGTGGTGGAAAGTTCTGGAATCTGCGTGGATCCACAAATTTCCACCCACCCCGCGTTCCCCAAAGTCTTACGAGAAAAATGGTACCTCACTTGTGTGGGTCGGCCTAGTGCCTGCGACAGGAAACGGCGCAAAACGCAACTCGGTCACATCTCAATTTCGCAGTGAAAAATGACCCTTTTTTGGCAAAGTGCCTAGCTGTAGTTTTTGAACCCTAGCTCTGCCGGCACCTAGGGAAACTTAGCAAACCTATACATTTTTGAAAACTAGACACCCAGGGGAATCCAGGATGGGGTGACTTGACTGCCTCCCACCAGGTTCTGTTACCCAGAATCCCTTGCAAACATAAAAAATTGTCAAAAAAACCACATTTTCCCCACATTTCTGTGGTGGAAAGTTCTGGAATCTGCGTGGATCCACAAATTTCCACCCACCCCGCGTTCCCCAAAGTCTTACGAGAAAAATGGTACCTCACTTGTGTGGGTCGGCCTAGTGCCTGCGACAGGAAACGGCGCAAAACGCAACGCGGTCACACCTCAATTTCGCAGTGAAAAATGACCCTTTTTGGCAAAGTGCCTAGCTGTAGTTTTTGAACCCTAGCTCTGCCGGCACCTAGGGAAACTTAGCAAACCTATACATTTTTGAAAACTAGACACCCAGGGGAATCCAGGATGGGGTGACTTGACTGCCTCCCACCAGGTTATGTTACCCAGAATCCCTTGCAAACATAAAAAATTGTCAAAAAAAACACATTTTCCCCACATTTCTGTGGTGGAAAGTTCTGGAATCTGCGTGGATCCACAAATTTCTACCCACCCTGCGTTCCCCAAAGTCTTACGAGAAAAATGGTACCTCACTTGTGTGGGTCGGCCTAGTGCCTGCGACAGGAAACGGCGCAAAACGCAACGCGGTCACACCTCAATTTCGCAGTGAAAAATGACCCTTTTTTGGCAAAGTGCCTAGCTGTAGTTTTTGAACCCTACCTCTGCCGGCACCTAGGGAAACCTAGCAAACCTATACATTTTTGAAAACTAGACACCCAGGGGAATCCAGGATGGGGTGACTTGACTGCCTCCCATCAGGTTCTGTTACCCAGAATCCCTTGCAAACATAAAAAATTGTCAAAAAAACCACATTTTCCCCACATTTCTGTGGTGGAAAGTTCTGGAATCTGCGTGGATCCACAAATTTCCACCCACCCCGCGTTCCCCAAAGTCTTACGAGAAAATGGTACCTCACTTGTGTGGGTCGGCCTAGTGCCTGCGACAGGAAACGGCGCAAAACGCAACGTGGTCACACCTCAATTTCGCAGTGAAAAATGACCCTTTTTTGGCAAAGTGACTAGCTGTAGTTTTTCAACCCTAGCTCTGCCGGCACCTAGGGAAACCTAGCAAACCTATACATTTTTGAAAACTAGACACCCAGGGGAATCCAGGATGGGGTGACTTGACTGCCTCCCACCAGGTTCTGTTACCCAGAATCCCTTGCAAACATAAAACATTGTCAAAAAAACCACATTTCCCCCACATTTCTGTGGTGGAAAGTTCTGGAATCTGCGTGGATCCACAAATTTCCACCCACCCTTCGTTCCCCAAAGTCTTACGAGAAAAATGGTACCTCACTTGTGTGGGTCGGCCTAGTGCCTGCGACAGGAAACGGCGCAAAACGCAATGCGGTCACACCTCAATTTCGCAGTGAAAAATGACCCTTTTTTGGCAAAGTGCCTAGCTGTAGTTTTTGAACCCTACCTCTGCCGGCACCTAGGGAAACCTAGCAAACCTATACATTTTTGAAAACTAGACACCCAGGGGAATCCAGGATGGGGTGACTTGACTGCCTCCCACCAGGTTCTGTTACCCAGAATCCCTTGCAAACATAAGAAATTATCAAAAAAACCACATTTTCCCCACATTTCTGTGGTGGAAAGTTCTGGAATCTGCGTGGATCCACAAATTTCCACCCACCCCGCGTTCCCCAAAGTCTTACGAGAAAAATGGTACCTCACTTGTGTGGGTCGGCCTAGTGCCTGCGACAGGAAACGGCGCAAAACGCAACGCGGTCACACCTCAATTTCGCAGTGAAAAATGACCCTTTTTTGGCAAAGTGCCTAGCTGTAGTTTTTTAACCCTACCTCTGCCGGCACCTAGGGAAACCTAGCAAACCTATACATTTTTGAAAGCTAGACACCCAGGGGAATCCAGGATGGGGTGACTTGACTGCCTCCCACCAGGTTCTGTTACCCAGAATCCCTTGCAAACATAAAAAATTGTCCAAAAAACACATTTTCCCCACATTTCTGTGGTGGAAAGTTCTGGAATCTGCGTGGATCCCCAAATTTCCACCCACCCCGCGTTCCCCAAAGTCTTACGAGAAAAATGGTACCTCACTTGTGTGGGTCGGCCTAGTGCCTGCGACAGGAAACGGCGCAAAACGCAACGTGGTCACACCTCAATTTCGCAGTGAAAAATGACCCTTTTTTGGCAAAGTGCCTTGCTGTAGTTTTTGAACCCTACCTCTGCCGGCACCTAGGGAAACCTATCAAACCTATACATTTTTGAAAACTAGACACCCAGGGAATCCAGGATGGGGTGACTTGACTGCCTCCCACCAGGTTCTGTTACCCAGAATCCCTTGCAAACATAAAAAATTGTCCAAAAAACATATTTTCACACATTTCTGTGGTGGAAAGTTCTGGAATCTGCGTGGATCCACAAATTTCCACCCACCCCGCGTTCCCCAAAGCCTTACGAGAAAAATGGTACCTCACTTGTGTGGGTCGGCCTAGTGCCTGCGACAGGAAACGGCGCAAAACGCAACGTGGTCACACCTCAATTTCGCAGTGAAAAATGACCCTTTTTGGCAAAGTGCCTTGCTGTAGTTTTTGAACCCTACCTCTGCCGGCACCTAGGGAAACCTAGCAAACCTATACATTTTTGAAAACTAGACACCCAGGGGAATCCAGGATGGGGTGACTTGACTGCCTCCCACCAGGTTCTGTTACCCAGAATCCCTTGCAAACATAAAAAATTGTCCAAAAAACACATTTTCCACACATTTCTGTGGTGGAAAGTTGTGGAATCTGCGTGGATCCACAAATTTCCACCCACCCCGCGTTCCCCAAAGTCTTACGAGAAAAATGGTACCTCACTTGTGTGGGTCGGCCTAGTGCCTGCGACAGGAAATGGCGCAAAACGCAACGCGGTCACACCTCAATTTCACAGTGAAAAATGACCCTTTTTTGGCAAAGTGCCTAGCTGTAGTTTTTTAACCCTACCTCTGCCGGCACCTAGGGAAACCTAGCAAACCTATACATTTTTTAAAACTAGACACCCAGGGGAATCCAGGATGGGGTGACTTGACTGCCTCCCACCAGGTTCTGTTACCCAGAATCCCTTGCAAACATAAAAATTGTCAAAAAAACACATTTTCCCCACATTTCTGTGGTGGAAAGTTCTGGAATCTGCGTGGATCCACAAATTTCCACCCACCCCGCGTTCCCCAAAGTCTTACGAGAAAAATGGTACCTCACTTGTGTGGGTCGGCCTAGTGCCTGCGACAGGAAACGGCGCAAAACGCAACGTGGTCACACCTCAATTTCGCAGTGAAAAATGACCCTTTTTTGGCAAAGTGCCTTGCTGTAGTTTTTGAACCCTACCTCTGCCGGCTCCTAGGGAAACCTAGCAAACCTATACATTTTTGAAAACTAGACACCCAGGGGAATCCAGGATGGGGTGACTTGACTGCCTCCCACCAGGTTCTGTTACCCAGAATCCCTTGCAAACATAAAAAATTGTCCAAAAAACACATTTTCCACACATTTCTGTGGTGGAAAGTTCTGGAATCTGCGTGGATCCACAAATTTCCACCCACCCCGCGTTCCCCAAAGTCTTACGAGAAAAATGGTACCTCACTTGTGTGGGTCGGCCTAGTGCCTGCGACAGGAAATGGCGCAAAACGCAACGCGGTCACACCTCAATTTCGCAGTGAAAAATGACCCTTTTTTGGCAAAGTGCCTAGCTGTAGTTTTTTAACCCTACCTCTGCCGGCACCTAGGGAAACCTAGCAAACCTATACATTTTTGAAAACTAGACACCCAGGGGAATCCAGGATGGGGTGACTTGACTGCCTCCCACCAGGTTCTGTTACCCAGAATCCCTTGCAAACATAAGAAATTATCAAAAAAACCACATTTTCCCCACATTTCTGTGGTGGAAAGTTCTGGAATCTGCGTGGATCCACAAATTTCCACCCACCCCGCGTTCCCCAAAGTCTTACGAGAAAAATGGTACCTCACTTGTGTGGGTCGGCCTAGTGCCTGCGACAGGAAACGGCGCAAAACGCAACGCGGTCACACCTCAATTTCGCAGTGAAAAATGACCCTTTTTTGGCAAAGTGCCTAGCTGTAGTTTTTGAACCCTACCTCTGCCGGCACCTAGGGAAACCTAGCAAACCTATACATTTTTGAAAGCTAGACACCCAGGGGAATCCAGGATGGGGTGACTTGACTGCCTCCCACCAGGTTCTGTTACCCAGAATCCCTTGCAAACATAAATAATTGTCCAAAAAACACATTTTCCCCACATTTCTGTGGTGGAAAGTTCTGGAATCTGCGTGGATCCCCAAATTTCCACCCACCCCGCGTTCCCCAAAGTCTTACGAGAAAAATGGTACCTCACTTGTGTGGGTCGGCCTAGTGCCTGCGACAGGAAACGGCGCAAAACGCAACGTGGTCACACCTCAATTTCGCAGTGAAAAATGACCCTTTTTTGGCAAAGTGCCTTGCTGTAGTTTTTGAACCCTACCTCTGCCGGCACCTAGGGAAACCTAGCAAACCTATACATTTTTGAAAACTAGACACCCAGGGGAATCCAGGATGGGGTGACTTGACTGCCTCCCACCAGGTTCTGTTACCCAGAATCCCTTGCAAACATAAAAAATTGTCCAAAAAAACATATTTTCACACATTTCTGTGGTGGAAAGTTCTGGAATCTGCGTGGATCCACAAATTTCCACCCACCCCGCGTTCCCCAAAGCCTTACGAGAAAAATGGTACCTCACTTGTGTGGGTCGGCCTAGTGCCTGCGACAGGAAACGGCGCAAAACGCAACGTGGTCACACCTCAATTTCGCAGTGAAAAATGACCCTTTTTTGGCAAAGTGCCTTGCTGTAGTTTTTAACCCTACCTCTGCCGGCACCTAGGGAAACCTAGCAAACCTATACATTTTTGAAAACTAGACACCCAGGGAATCCAGGATGGGGTGACTTGACTGCCTCCCACCAGGTTCTGTTACCCAGAATCCCTTGCAAACATAAAAAATTGTCCAAAAAACACATTTTCCACACATTTCTGTGGTGGAAAGTTGTGGAATCTGCGTGGATCCACAAATTTCCACCCACCCCGCGTTCCCCAAAGTCTTACGAGAAAAATGGTACCTCACTTGTGTGGGTCGGCCTAGTGCCTGCGACAGGAAATGGCGCAAAACGCAACGCGGTCACACCTCAATTTCGCAGTGAAAAATGACCCTTTTTTGGCAAAGTGCCTAGCTGTAGTTTTTTAACCCTACCTCTGCCGGCACCTAGGGAAACCTAGCAAACCTATACATTTTTTAAAACTAGACACCCAGGGGAATCCAGGATGGGGTGACTTGACTGCCTCCCACCAGGTTCTGTTACCCAGAATCCCTTGCAAACATAAGAAATTATCAAAAAAACCACATTTTCCCCACATTTCTGTGGTGGAAAGTTCTGGAA
Organism: Calotriton arnoldi; assembly: GCA_963921515.1. NCBI lineage: Eukaryota > Metazoa > Chordata > Amphibia > Caudata > Salamandridae > Calotriton > Calotriton arnoldi. Next base: position 206,638 of record CAWUFW010007015.1, read on the forward strand.
TCTGCGTGGATCCACAAATTTCCACCCACCCCGCGTTCCCCAAAGTCTTACGAGAAAAATGGTACCTCACTTGTGTGGGTCGGCCTAGTGCCTGCGACAGGAAACGGCGCAAAACGCAACGCGGTCACACCTCAATTTCGCAGTGAAAAATGACCCTTTTTTGGCAAAGTGCCTAGCTGTAGTTTTTGAACCCTACCTCTGCCGGCACCTAGGGAAACCTAGCAAACCTATACATTTTTGAAAGCTAGACACCCAGGGGAATCCAGGATGGGGTGACTTGACTGCCTCCCACCAGGTTCTGTTACCCAGAATCCCTTGCAAACATAAATAATTGTCCAAAAAACACATTTTCCCCACATTTCTGTGGTGGAAAGTTCTGGAATCTGCGTGGATCCCCAAATTTCCACCCACCCCGCGTTCCCCAAAGTCTTACGAGAAAAATGGTACCTCACTTGTGTGGGTCGGCCTAGTGCCTGCGACAGGAAACGGCGCAAAACGCAACGTGGTCACACCTCAATTTCGCAGTGAAAAATGACCCTTTTTTGGCAAAGTGCCTTGCTGTAGTTTTTGAACCCTACCTCTGCCGGCACCTAGGGAAACCTAGCAAACCTATACATTTTTGAAAACTAGACACCCAGGGGAATCCAGGATGGGGTGACTTGACTGCCTCCCACCAGGTTCTGTTACCCAGAATCCCTTGCAAACATAAAAAATTGTCCAAAAAACATATTTTCACACATTTCTGTGGTGGAAAGTTCTGGAATCTGCGTGGATCCACAAATTTCCACCCACCCCGCGTTCCCCAAAGCCTTACGAGAAAAATGGTACCTCACTTGTGTGGGTCGGCCTAGTGCCTGCGACAGGAAACGGCGCAAAACGCAACGTGGTCACACCTCAATTTCGCAGTGAAAAATGACCCTTTTTTGGCAAAGTGCCTTGCTGTAGTTTTTGAACCCTACCTCTGCCGGCACCTAGGGAAACCTAGCAAACCTATACATTTTTGAAAACTAGACACCCAGGGGAATCCAGGATGGGGTGACTTGACTGCCTCCCACCAGGTTCTGTTACCCAGAATCCCTTGCAAACATAAAAAATTGTCCAAAAAACACATTTTCCACACATTTCTGTGGTGGAAAGTTGTGGAATCTGCGTGGATCCACAAATTTCCACCCACCCCGCGTTCCCCAAAGTCTTACGAGAAAAATGGTACCTCACTTGTGTGGGTCGGCCTAGTGCCTGCGACAGGAAATGGCGCAAAACGCAACGCGGTCACACCTCAATTTCGCAGTGAAAAATGACCCTTTTTTGGCAAAGTGCCTAGCTGTAGTTTTTAACCCTACCTCTGCCGGCACCTAGGGAAACCTAGCAAACCTATACATTTTTAAAACTAGACACCCAGGGGAATCCAGGATGGGGTGACTTGACTGCCTCCCACCAGGTTCTGTTACCCAGAATCCCTTGCAAACATAAAAAATTGTCAAAAAAACACATTTTCCCCACATTTCTGTGGTGGAAAGTTCTGGAATCTGCGTGGATCCACAAATTTCCACCCACCCCGCGTTCCCCAAAGTCTTACGAGAAAAATGGTACCTCACTTGTGTGGGTCGGCCTAGTGCCTGCGACAGGAAACGGCGCAAAACGCAACGTGGTCACACCTCAATTTCGCAGTGAAAAATGACCCTTTTTTGGCAAAGTGCCTTGCTGTAGTTTTTGAACCCTACCTCTGCCGGCTCCTAGGGAAACCTAGCAAACCTATACATTTTTGAAAACTAGACACCCAGGGGAATCCAGGATGGGGTGACTTGACTGCCTCCCACCAGGTTCTGTTACCCAGAATCCCTTGCAAACATAAAAAATTGTCCAAAAAACACATTTTCCACACATTTCTGTGGTGGAAAGTTCTGGAATCTGCGTGGATCCACAAATTTCCACCCACCCCGCGTTCCCCAAAGTCTTACGAGAAAAATGGTACCTCACTTGTGTGGGTCGGCCTAGTGCCTGCGACAGGAAATGGCGCAAAACGCAACGCGGTCACACCTCAATTTCGCAGTGAAAAATGACCCTTTTTTGGCAAAGTGCCTAGCTGTAGTTTTTTAACCCTACCTCTGCCGGCACCTAGGGAAACCTAGCAAACCTATACATTTTTGAAAACTAGACACCCAGGGGAATCCAGGATGGGGTGACTTGACTGCCTCCCACCAGGTTCTGTTACCCAGAATCCCTTGCAAACATAAAAAATTGTCAAAAAAACCACATTTTCCCCACATTTCTGTGTTGGAAAGTTCTGGAATCTGCGTGGATCCACAAATTTCCACCCACCCCGCGTTCCCCAAAGTCTTACGAGAAAAATGGTACCTCACTTGTGTGGGTCGGCCTAGTGCCTGCGACAGGAAACGGCGCAAAACGCAACGTGGTCACACCTCAATTTCGCAGTGAAAAATGACCCTTTTTGGCAAAGTGCCTAGCTGTAGTTTTTGAACCCTAGCTCTGCCGGCACCTAGGGAAACCTAGCAAACCTATACATTTTTAAAACTAGACACCCAGGGGAATCCAGGATGGGGTGACTTGACTGCCTCCCACCAGGTTCTGTTACCCAGAATCCCTTGCAAACATAAAAAATTGTCAAAAAACCACATTTTCCCCACATTTCTGTGGTAGAAAGTTCTGGAATCTGCGTGGATCCACAAATTTCCACCCACCCCGCGTTCCCCAAAGTCTTACGAGAAAAATGGTACCTCACTTGTGTGGGTCGGCCTAGTGCCTGCGACAGGAAACGGCGCAAAACGCAACGCGGTCACACCTCAATTTCGCAGTGAAAAATGACCCTTTTTTGGCAAAGTGCCTAGCTGTAGTTTTTGAACCCTACCTCTGCCGGCACCTAGGGAAACCTAGCAAACACACACATTTCTGAAAAGTAGACACCCGGGGGCTTCCAGGAAGGTATGGCTTGCGTGGATCCCCCAACGTTTCCTTACCCAGAATCCCCTGCAAACCTCAATTTTAGCTGAAAAAATCACTTTTTCACACATTTGTGTGTGGGAAAGTGTGGCATCACTGGCCTCACACAAATTTCCTACCACCCAGCGTTCCCCAGGTCTCCCGATAAAAATGGTGCCTCACTTGTGTGGGAGGCCCAAGTACCCGCGACAGGCAAGGGCCCACAACGTAGTGAGGCGACCTCAAAATGGCCTTTCACAAAACCACCTGGTTTTGCAAGGGAGTCACCTGGGTTTTTGGCCCTGTGCTCGGCGGCCATCTAGGGAAACCTACCAAACCCACACATTTCTGAAAAGTAGACACCCGGGGCTTCCAGGGAGGTATGGCTTGCGTGGATCACCCAACGTTTCCTTACCCAGAATCCCTTGCAAACCTCAATTTTAGCTGAAAAATCACTTTTTTCACACATTTGTGTGTGGGAAAGTGTGGCATCACTGGCCTCACACAAATTTCCTACCACCCAGCGTTCCCCAGGTCTCCCGATAAAAATGGTGCCTCACTTGTGTGGGAGGCCCAAGTACCCGCGACAGGCAAGGGCCCACAACGTAGTGAGGCGACCTCAAAATTGCCTATCTCAAAACCACCTGGTTTTGCAAGAGGTCACCTGGGTTTTTGGCCCCGTGCTCGGCGGCCATCTAGGTAAACCTACCAAACCCACACATTTCTGAAAAGTAGACACCGGGGGCTTCCAGGAGGTATGGCTTGCGTGGATCCCCCAACGTTTCCTTACCCAGAATCCCTTGCAAACCTCAATTTTAGCTGAAAAATCACTTTTTCACACATTTGTGTGTGGGAAAGTGTGGCATCACTGGCCTCACACAATTTCCTACCACCCAGCGTTCCCCCAGGTCTCCCGATAAAAATGGTGCCTCACTTGTGTGGGAGGCCCAAGTACCCGCGACAGGCAAGGACACAAAACGTTTTGAGGCAACATCAACATTGCCTATCAAAAAATGTTTTGGGCCCTTGCCTGTCGCGGGTACTTGGGCCTCCCACACAAGTGAGGCACCATTTTTATCGGGAGACCTGGGGAACGCTGGGTGGTAGGAAATTTGTGTGAGGCCAGTGATGCCACACTTTCCCACACAAAAATGTGTGAAAAAGTGATTTTTTCAGCTCAAAGTGAGGTTTGCAGGGGATTCTGGGTAAGGAAACGTTGGGGGATCCACGCAAGCCATACCTCCCTGGAAGCCCCCGGGTGTCTACTTTTCAGAAATGTGTGGGTTTGGTGCGTTTCCCTAGATGGCCGCCGAGCACAGGGCCAAAACCCAGGTGACCCCCTTGCAAAACCAGGTGGTTTTGTGAAAGGCCATTTTGAGGTCGCCTCACTACGTTGTGGGCCCTTGCCTGTCGCGGGTACTTGGGCCTCCCACACAAGTGAGGCACCATTTTTATCGGGAGACCTGGGGAACGCTGGGTGGTAGGAAATTTGTGTGAGGCCAGTGATGCCACACTTTCCCACACAAAAATGTGTGAAAAAGTGATTTTTTCAGCTAAAAGTGAGGTTTGCAGGGGATTCTTGGTAAGGAAACGTTGGGGGATTCACGCAAGCCATACCTCCCTGGAAGCCCCCGGGTGTCTACTTTGCAGAAATGTGTGGGTTTGGTAGGTTTCCCTAGATGGCCGCCGAGCACAGGGCCAAAAACCCAGGTGACTCCCCTTGCAAAACCAGGTGGTTTTGTGAAAGGCCATTTTGAGGTCGCCTCACTACGTTGTAGGCCCTTGCCTGTCGCGGGTACTTGGGCCTCCCACACAAGTGAGGCACCATTTTTATCGGGAGACCTGGGGAACGCTGGGTGGTAGGAAATTTGTGTGAGGCCAGTGATGCCACACTTTCCCACACAAAATGTGTGAAAAAGTGATTTTTTCAGCTAAAAGTGAGGTTTGCAGGGGATTCTGGGTAAGGAAACGTTGGGGGATCCATGCAAGCCATACCTCCCTGGAAGCCCCGGGTGTCTACTTTTCAGAAATGTGTGGGTTTGGTAGGTTTCCCTAGATGGCCGCCGAGCACAGGGCCAAAAACCCAGGTGACCCCCTTGCAAAACCAGGTGGTTTTGTGAAAGGCCATTTTGAGGTCGCCTCACTACGTTGTGGGCCCTTGCCTGTCGCGGGTACTTGGGCCTCCCACACAAGTGAGGCACCATTTTTATCGGGAGACCTGGGGGAACGCTGGGTGGTAGGAAATTTGTGTGAGGCCAGTGATGCCACACTTTCCCACACAAAAATGTTTGAAAAAGTGATTTCTTCAGCTAAAAGTGAGGTTTGCAGGGGATTCTGGGTAAGGAAACGTTGGGGGATCCACGCAAGCCATACCTCCCTGGAAGCCCCCGGGTGTCTACTTTTCAGAAATGTGTGGGTTTGGTAGGTTTCCTAGATGGCCGCCGAGCACAGGGCCAAAAACCCAGGTGACCCCCTTGCAAAACCAGGTGGTTTTGTGAAAGGCCATTTTGAGGTCGCCTCACTACGTTGTGGGCCCTTGCCTGTCGCGGGTACTTGGGCCTCCCACACAAGTGAGGTACCATTTTTATCGGGAGACCTGGGGGAACGCTGGGTGGTAGGAAATTTGTGTGAGGCCAGTGATGCCACACTTTCCCACACAAAAATGTGTGAAAAAAGTGATTTTTTCAGCTAAAAGTGAGGTTTGCAGGGGATTCTGGGTAAGGAAACGTTGGGGGATCCACGCAAGCCATACCTCCCTGGAAGCCCCCGGGTGTCTACTTTTCAAAAATGTGTGGGTTTGGTAGGTTTCCCTAGATGGCCGCCGAGCACAGGGCCAAACACCCAGGTGACCCCCCTTGCAAAACCAGGTGGTTTTGTGAAAGGCCATTTTGAGGTCGCCTCACTACGTTGTGGGCCCTTGCCTGTCGCGGGTACTTGGGCCTCCCACACAAGTGAGGCACCATTTTTATCGGGAGACCTGGGGGAACGCTGGGTGGTAGGAAATTTGTGTGAGGCCAGTGATGCCACACTTTCCCACACAAAAATGTGTGAAAAAGTGATTTTTTCAGCTAAAAGTGAGGTTTGCAGGGGATTCTGGGTAAGGAAACGTTGGGGGATCCATGCAAGCCATACCTCCCTGGAAGCCCCCGGGTGTCTACTTTTCAGAAATGTGTGGGTTTGGTAGGTTTCCCTATGTGGCCGCCGAGCCCCGGGCCAAAAACCCAGGTGACCCCCTTGCAAAACCAGGTCATAATGAGATAATGTGTTGTTTATTTCTGCAGCGTGAAAATTTTGGCACAATATTGCAAGGAAAATGTGACAGACATTTTGAGGTTTGCAGGACATTGTGGGTACCATAACTTGTTGGGATCCACAAGAGAGATATCACCATGTACTCCCATGGGTGTTTCGTTTACGACAATATCTACAGTTGGTAGGTTATTCTTAGACGGAATGTACACCTTGGCAGACAGACTAAAAAACAAAGATTACTGCACAGCCATCTATTCCTCAAGCACACACACATACTGGTTGGATTTGGCACGAGGGCAAGTGATGGTTCAGTATATACAATTTTATTAACAAGAGATTTCACAAAAATGAAATGCACTGTCAATAATTGAAAGGACAAAAAACGGAACCAGTGACTCGCAGCTCGTGAGCTGTAAAGCCACGTCAAGGCCCCAACCGCTTTACAGGCCATTCACACACCTTTCATACGTGATACACACAAGACCATTCACACCCCCAGGCACGAAACAAACACATTACAACATTCACAAAAAGGGACAAGGTACACCCTGCTTGAGAAAGACAAAAAAAATATTACTGCACAGCCATCTAATCCTCAAGCACACACACACACACTGGTTGGGTTTGGCACGAGGGTGAGTGATGGTTCAGTATATACAATTGTATTAACAAGTGATTTCACAAAAATGAAATGCACTGTTAATAATTGAAAGGACGAGAAACTGAACCATTGACTCACAGCTCGTGAGCTGTAAAGCCACGACAAGGCACCAACCTCTTTACAGGCCATTCATACACCTTTCATACGTGTGACAAATACAAAACCATTCACACCACCAGCCGCGGGCCCATCACATTACAACACTCACACCAGCAGACAGCGCCATTCAAGGGCCCATCACTTTCACACGCCCACATTCCTAACACAGCAACCACACAAGCTGATGGATTGCGTGGAGTGTCGCTCGGCTAGCAGTGTGTGTAGTGACCAGCAGCAAGTCACTACTCACACACTGCCAGCCGAGCGCCACTCCACGCACACCGCCAGCCAAGCACCAGCCTACACACACCACCATCACATTTAGGATTTTTTTATACAAAAAAGAAAACACAAACAAATTGCAAATAGATACAAATCTACTAACACAAAATCAGAAACATTGCACTAATGCCAACCTTGAAACAGAACAACAATTCTTAAACATTACAGACCAGGCAGTTCACTTTACCACTCATGGTTGCTCCCAATAATTATTTTGCTTGTGGTACGCTCTATAACAAGCAGGCACACACAGCCCAGGGTTAGAAGGACACTCAGGGCAGTACATACGAGTCTCCTTCCGCGTACCTCTTCGCCAACAGACTCTACATCTCCTAGTGGGAAAGTCTTTTGAGAGTGTAGGAGGAATGTGATCAGGAAAGTGGCGATCTTTCAATCGAGCCACATCCTCCACCACTCCAACTAAAGGAACACTTGCCTGTTCCACAACAACAAGGCTGCCTATGACAGACTCCTGAAACTGAACAAAAGTCAACTTTGACGCAGGAGAACACTCCTTGAACACAACAAAAGCATTGAAAGTTGCTAAATTGAAGAGATGGATGGCCAACTTCTTATACCAAATGTAAGACTTACGAATAGCAGTGTAAGGTTCCAACCTCTGATCTACTCTATCAACACCACCCATGTGCTTATTGTAGTCTAAAATGCACACAGGTTTGCGCACTTCAGCAATCTGACCCCAAACAGCCACAGGTGAAGTACTCTCATCATGGATGGTAGTCAGCATGTACACATCCCTCCTGTCCACAAATTTCACAGCTAGCAGTTCCTCACTACGCAAGGCACTGCACTGTCCCCTCTGAAGTTTTTTGCAAACAAGCTCTTTTGGATAACCTTTACGGTTAGAGCAGATTGTGCCACAAGCAAAAGTGTCCACTTTGAACAATTCCTTAAACAATTGCACAGCAGTGTAGAAGTTATCAAGGTACAAATGGTGGCCTCTGTTAAACAGTCCTCTAGCAAGTTCCCACACAATTTTCTCTGAAACTCCTACTAAAGTGGACGGACAACCAGGGGGTCAATAGTGGAATCCCTACCAGTGTACACACGCAAATTAAAAACATATCCTGTCCTACTCTCAGACAACATATACAGCTTAATTCCATAGCGTGCCCTCTTGCTAGGAATGTACTGCCTAAAAACCAAACGGCCCTTGAACAGCACCAAAGACTCATCAATAGATATTTCTTTCCCTGGAGTATAGATCTCTGAAAATCGATCTACAAAGTGATCAAGAACAGGCCGAATCTTAAAAAGACGGTCACATTCAGGGTGATCTCGTGGCAACGCCAAACCATTATCAACAAAATGCAGCATCCGAAGCAAAAGTAAATACCGATCACGAGTCATAACTGCAGGAAATATGGCCGTTGCCATCAAGGGACTGGTAGACCAATATGAACCCATGGACGGCTTCCTTATCAAACCCATCAAAAAAGTCAAACCCAAAAACTTCTTCATCTCTTCCAGATTTGTGGGACTCCACCGGGTAGCTCTAGAATGGGGCCTAAGTCTGGCACTGTTGTCCCTCAAAAACTGTTCAGCATACAAATTAGTCTGCTCAACAATCTCACCCAAAAATACATCATCCATAAACAACTGAAAATACTGTATAGGCAAATAATGTTCACAATCCACTCTACACCCTGCATAACCACTAAAGGCAGGCAACACCGGCTGCACCATGTTTGGATCAACCCAGAGTCCAGCACTTCCAGTAGGAAGCCTAGCAGCCCCAGGCTGCAATCCAGATGCCTCTTGCACCATCGGCACAGTAGTATCCTCCTCTAAATCAGGCACTTCATCTGCACTGAGAGTACCTTCATCATCCGATGATTCCATGTGGAGAGAAAACTCACTGCCTGAATCTTCCCTCCCTCCTCTCCCTCAGACGCACTGTCAGTCTCATAATCCTGCTCAGAGGAAGATTCAAGAAGCAAACCAACCACCTGCTGAGCAGTAATTCTACGGCTAGCCATAATGCTTATTAATAAAGGTTACTTGTCAAACAAGTCAACAACAACAAACCCTTTGTAAAAAAAAAGAAATAAACAAAATGTAGCTTTATCACAAAGACCTATATACTCCAACACTATACCACTCACGTGGCAGAAGCAGCTAGACTCACCACCACCTACTCTGCCACAGTAAGGATCAACAATATCCCACTAAAAAAGAAGAAGAAAAAAATTACACATAAGACAATGCAAAACATCGCAAAGAATTTCATGCTCTGAACACTAACAAATATGCTGCCATTATGGCACCACTTACAAAAAAATTCATTCATGCATGACAATAATACTCATTTGGAGTACACACAACAAAAATATTTTTCTTACCAAATAAATGCAATTACGCAAAACTGCAGAACCACAACTGCCGAAACCGCAAACAGGAATCAAAAGCTTTACACTAGAATAAAAAGGAGGAAAAAAACATTACAATCACATATGCAAATAATGCACCAGTCCACACACAATCCACCAGCCAAGCTAAGGGGTAGGTGGGCCTAACAGTATAAATAAAATATTCACACCCGTAAAAGGGGAGCAACCCTTGCCCTTTTGGCCACTCCCCAACACAAAAATTAAAAAAACCCTGGTGCCTAGTGAGCATTCCTGCTGCACGATCACATGATCGTGCAGCAGGAATGCACAAAGAGGCATCGGGGGAAAGGAAAACCCTTTCCTTTCCCTCGATGCCTCTTTTGATACAAACCCCCCCCTCCCCGAGCCAAACCTCACCTGATTTCCCGACGCGCTGGAAGCAAATGGCTTCCAGCGCGTCCGGGAAGAAAGGGAAACCCTCAATGATGTCAGCGCACCGCGCGCTGACGTCATTGATGGGGAGGGGGAAGCCCTTCCCTGCCTCCCCAAAAAAAACCTAACGATCAGATTCCCACGGGCGGAGCGCCAGCGCTCCCCGTGGGTGGTCTTATGACGAGCTGGACTCGTCACGAGCACTGTGTGCCATGACGAGTCCAGCTCGTCATAAGCACCGAAGGGGATAAAGGGTCAGAGCAGGATCTCAGCGGCAGACGAGGAGAAGGAACCTCATGGTCACAGGAACTACACGAGCATTGCGCTCGAGAAATTCAAGGATGCAAAGACCTCCATCAAGGATTACAGCTAACTTTTCAGGGTGTAAATGGAGAGAATGCACATCTCCACGCTCACGAATTCTACACGAGAATTGCGCTCGAGAAAATGAAGGATGCAAAGACCTCCATCAAGGATTACAGCTAACTTTTCACGTTGGAAATGGAGAGAAGGCACATCTGCCCTGCATATTTATCCACGAAGATGCCACCGTTTTGTGCAATACCTCTACTCAACTGGAGTACTTTCTACTGGCTAATCAGTAAGTGCTACCTCGTTGGGTAAATGTATAGTGCCTTTCCTACACTACAGCTGCGTAAAGGACCAGAACAATTGTCTCCAGTGACCTGTGTGTCTGTAACTTTGCCACCGCGCCGAAAGCACCGGGATCCTTTGAGTAAGCTGTCCATCATAGTGGGGAAAGGGCGGGCATACGTTGCATACCGCTAGTGTATGTGTGGCGGGGCCAAACGAGCGGGGCTTCTAGGCCCGTTCACATGCCTCTTGTTTATAAAGGGTCAGAGCAGGATCGCAGCGGCAGACGAGGAGAAGGAACCTCCTGGTCACAGGAACTACACGAGCATTGCGCTCGAGAAATTCAAGGATGCAAAGACCTCCATCAAGGATTACAGCTAACTTTTCAGGGTGTAAATGGAGAGAAGGCACATCTCCACGCTCACGAATTGCGCTCGTGAGCATTCCTGCTGCACGATCACATGATCGTGCAGCAGGAATGCACAAAAGAGGCATCGGGGGAAAGGAAAACCCTTTCCTTTCCCTCGATGTCTCTTTTAGAATCAAACCCCCCTCCCGAGCCAAAACTCACCTTATTTCTCCGACGCGCTGGAAGCAAATGGCTTCCAGCGCGTCGGGAAGAAAGGGAAACCCTCACGATGTCAGCGCGCCTGCGCGCTGACGTCATTGATGGGAGGGCGGGGGGCGGGGGGAGGCAGGGGAAGTCCTTCCCCTGCCTTCCCTCAAAAAACCCGACGATCGGATTCCCACGGGGGAGCGCCAGCGCTTCCCCCGTGGGTGGTCTTATGACGAGCTGGACTCGTCATGAGCACACGAGCACTGTGTGCCATGACGAGTCCAGCTCGTCATAAGCACCGAAGGGGTTAATCCTTCATGGATTATTAAGTTATTCAGTGACCATTACAAGATGGCGGTCACCCCGGCGATTTGAGTTATCTTTAGTATACCAACAACCCACCAACAACGCATTGCGTCATCAAGGGCAACGCTCGTTCTATGATGACATGCTGGGAGACACACGCACGGGTGCTGCTGTTAACGTGAATATATTTAAAGCGGGAAACGGAGAGCTTTCACTCTTTCCCGAAATCCTGACTAAAACGGAAGGCACCTAACGGCCCGCAAAAGGAAACAAACGGTGAGTGATGGTTCTAACTCGAATTAAATTTTCGTTGAGTAGTCCTTGCATATCTACTAGCTTTCCTCATTGAAAAGAATAATATACTAACTAACTGTGAAGGGGGTTGCGTTTTAGGTTCCTATAGCCCCACAGAAGAGATAGTGCAATATATAATTATGCCGTTATTTGAGATACTCAGAGGCCCCTTTTTTATGATAATCAATTCTTATTAGTTTATACAAATAGTAGGACATGAGGCCTCAGCACTAATAATTACTAGCTATTCATGCTTTTTATATTTTTAGAATCTTTGAAATGCTCGGAGGCATACCATCGATGCGTACAACACCGAAATAAACCGGTGAAAATGATTGGAGGGCTGATAAGTCCCCATCATTATATCTCAAAATTGGAGGTAGGTCCAATGGCTTAAATATTATAGATTACCAACCGTAATTACGTATTGATTTATGAGGGGAGTATAACCCTTGTGGTTGTTTTCCAGGAGTTTAAAACCGTGTGGGATATATATTTTACAGCGGCGTTAAAAAGTGCCTTGAATATAATTGAAGCGGATTCCCCAAGAATTTGGAAAAATTAGAACACAATGCTTAAGGTGGGTGTCAAATCATGAGAGATCCTTTGTAAAACTAGAGTAAGAACTACCGGTGATGTCTTCCCCCATCTCTAATTCAATGGTTTCCTGCCTTTTCCCACAGGGTGATAATGGGAGAAAATGTTATACAGATTAGATTGAGACATATCTGATATCCTTTTAATCGGCAAGAATACTTTTATCTATAAGGTACGAGTTATTTTTTCTTTTGGGGATTTACCATAAGGGAGTTCATTATTAATAGGAACTCCAAGTACCTGTTCTACATTATTGGAAGGTACACTACAATACCGAGTAATATATAAAAAAAAAAACTTTGGTATTCCCAGAATGCTATATCAGGGGTAGTTTTTTGCAAAATATGCATAGGAGGGATGTGGAGTTTAAGTAACCCCATCCTAAACCTCGTTGTGGTATCCTTTATGGTACATAAGTAGGATACTGAGGTGTGAATGGAGAGAATTTAAAACATTGGTCGGAATTGATGAGATGTTTTATCCCTTATCATTATAATGGACCCTTTAAACAATTAAAAATCAATTGGTTTATTTTTGTTGATGTATAAGAGATGGGGTGGGGTTCTTAGAAACATTGGGGTTACCACTATGTGAATAGCAATAAGAAAAATGTTAATATTACCTTGGTACCATAAAATAGAGTTGCATATATTTTGTTTTTGTTTTTGCTTTTATACAGGTGTGTATTATTCTATTTCCAAGAGGGACAAAAAAATTGTTAGTCCTGAAGAAGGTGGCTTATCAATATTTTGTCCACCGAAAACGCGTCGACGCTACTCCACTTTTGTTAAATTCGAGGAACTGTAGAGTCTAAACACAGCAAAATTTATAGACTCGGACAATACTGATTCAATCGAATTAACATAATTATGATGATAGATGTTTGTCACTCTGTTTGTCTCTCGTTTTTATAGTTGTTGGATTGCTTTCTAGACAATTATACATTGACTATTGGATCATTTTTAATCTTGAATATTATTGTGGTCATGAATTGTGTTTTATATGATTATAATTATAATTTTTAATACATATGCATTGATATATACTTATATTTATTTTTAATTGTCTTTTTGGGTCCTGTTTTATTAATTTGTTGTGGATATTTGAACATTGTATAAATGAATGAGTGTATGATGAGATCAAGGATATAAAGTCTTCCAAGAGAAGTTGCTTTTGATTACATTAATCTGCACCTCTCTTGCCTCTTTCTGCACCTCTGTTGCTTCTTTCAGCACTCCTCTTGCCTCTTTCTGCACCCCTCTTTCTGCACCTCTCTTGCCTCTTTCTGCACCTCTCTTACCTCTTTCTGCAGTTCTCTTGCCTCTTTCTGCTCCTCTGATGCTTCTTTCTGCACTTCTCTTGCCTCTTTCTGTGCCCCTCTTGCCTCTTTCTGTACCCTCTTGCCTCTCTCTGAACCTCTCTTGCCTCTTTCTGCACCTCTCTTGCCTCTTTCTGCACCTCACTTGCCTCTTTCTGCACTTCTCTTGCTTTTTTCTGCACCTCTTGTTTTTTTCTGCAACTCTCTTGTCTCTTTCATCACTTCTCTCGCTTCTTTCTGCACCTCTGTTGCTTCTTTCAGCACTTCTCTTGGCTCTTTCTGCACTTCTCTTGCCTGTTTCTGCACCTCTCTTTTTAATATAATCAGGCACAAATTATGATTTTGGATAGATGTAACTTAAATCAGCCATCGGTTGATTCATTGCATATCGTATGAAAATATCTTGAAAAAGCTTATGTTAAAACATGCCTCGAATCCACTAATTTAATCCTTCATGGATTATTAAGTTATTCAGTGACCATTACAAGATGGCGGTCACCCTGGCGATTTGAGTTATCTTTAGTATACCAACAACCTACCAACAACGCATTGCGTCATCAAGGTCGAAACTCGTTCTATGATGAAACGCTGGGAGACACACGCTTGGGTGCTGCTGTTAACGCGAATATATTTAAAGCGGGAAACGGAGAGCTTTCACTCTTTCCCAAAATCCTGACTAAAATGGAAGGCACCTGACGGCCCGCAAAAGGAAACAAACGGTGAGTGATGGTTCTCACTCGAATTAAATTTTCGTTGAGTAGTTCTTGCATATCTACTAGCCGTCCTCATTGAAAAGTATAATATACTAACTAACTATGAAGAGGGTTGCTTTTAGGCACCCATAGCCCCATAGAAGAGATAGTGCAATATATAATTATGCCGTTATTTGAGATACTCAGAGGCCCCTTTTTTATGATAATCAATTCTTATTAGTTTATACAAATAGTAGGATATGAGGCCTCAGCACTAATAATTACTAGCTATTCATGCTTTTTATATTATTAGAATCTTTGAAATGCTCGGAAGCGTACCATTGATGTGTACAACACCTAAATAAACCGGTGAAAACGATTGGAGGGCTGATAAGTCCCCATCATTATATCTCAAAATTGGAGGTAGGTCCAATGGCTTAAATATTATAGATTACCAACCGTAATTACGGATTGATTTATGAGGGGAGTATAACCCTTGTGGTTGTTTTCCAGGATTTTAAAACTGTGTGGGATATATATTTTACAGCCCCGTTAAAAAGTGCCTTGAATATAATTGAAGCGGATTGCCCAAGAATTTGGAAAAATTAGAACACAATGCTTAAGGTGGGTGTCAAATCATGAGAGATCCTTTGTAAAACTAGAGTAAGAACTACCAGTGATGTCTTCCCCCATTCTCTAATCGAATGGTTTCCTGCCTTTTCCCACAGGGTGATAATGGGAGAAAAAGTTATACAGATTAGATTGAGACATATCTGATATCCTTTTAATCGGCAAGAATACTTTTATCTATAAGGTACGAGTTATTTTTTCTTTTGGGGATTTACCATGAGGGAGTTCGTTATTAATAGGAACTCCATGTACCTGTTCTACATTATTGGAAGGTACACTACAATACCGAGTAATATATAAAAAAAACAACTTCGGTATTCCCAGAATGCTATATCAGGGGTAGTATTTTGCAAAATATGCATAGGAGCGATGTGGAGTTTAAGTAACCCCATCCTAAACCTGGTTGTGGTATCCTTTATGGTACATAAGTAGGATACTGAGGTGTGAATGGAGAGAATTTAAAACATTGGTCGTAATTGATAAGAAATGTTTTATCCCTTATCATTATAATGGACCCTTTAAACAATTAAAAATCAATTGGTTTATTTTTGTTGATGTATAAGAGATGGGGTGGGATTCTTAGAAACATTGGGGTTACCACTATGTGAATAGCAATAAGAAAAATGTTAATATTACCTTGGTACCATAAAATCGAGTTGCATATATTCTGTTTTTGTTTTTGCTTTTATACAGGTGTGTATTATACTATTTCCAAGAGGGACAAAAAATTGTTAGTCCTGAAGAAGGTGGCTTATCAATATTTTGTCCACCGAAACGCGTCGACGCTACTCCACTTTTGTTAAATTCGAGGAACTGTAGAGTCTAAACACAACAAAATTTATAGACTCAGACAATACTGATTCAATTTAATTAACATAATTATGATGATAGATGTTTGTCACTCTGTTTGTCTCTCGTTTTTATAGTTGTTGGATTGCTTTCTAGACAATTATACACTGACTATTGGATCATTTTTAATCTGGAATATTATTGTGGTTATGAATTGTGTTTTATATGATTATAATTATAATTTTTAATAAATATGCATTGATATATACTTAAATGTATTTTTAATTGTCTTTTTGGGTCCTGTTTTAATAATTTGTTGTGGATATTTGAACATTGTATAAATGAATGAGTGTATGATGAGATCAAGGATATAAAGTCTTCCAAGAAAAGTTGCTTTTGATTACATTAATCTGCACCTCTCTTGCCTCTTTCTGCACCTCTGTTGCTTCTTTCTGCACCCCTCTTGCCTCTTTCTGCACCTCTGTTGCTTCTTTCTGCACCTCTCTCACCTCTTTCTGCACCCGTTCTCTCTTTCTGCAACTCTCCTGCCTGTTTCGGCACCTCTCTTGCGCCTTTCTGCACTTCTCTTGCCTCTTTTTGCACCTCTGTTGCTTCTTTCTGCACTTCTCTTGCCTCTTTCTGTATTTCTGTTGCTTAACTTGCCTCTTTCTACATATCTGTTGCTTCTTTCTGCACTTCTCTTGCCTCTTTCTGCAACCCTCTTGCCTCTTTCTGCACCTCCCTTGCTTCTTTCTGCACTTCTCTTGCTTCTTACTGTACCTCTCTTGCTTCTTTCTGCACCCCTGTTTCCTCTTTATGCACTCGTCTTCCCTCTTTCTTCACCTCTCTTGTCTCTTTCTGCACCTCTCTTGCCTCTTTCTGCACTTCTGTTGCCTCTTTCTGAATTGCTGTTGCTTCTTTCTGCACTTCTCTTGCCTCTTTCTGCATTTCTGTTCTGATACTTATACCCCAAAATGTCTTTGTTCTCTTTATGCAAGGGGCTCTGAGCCCAGTTCAAACCAGTTCTGGGGGCCACTCTGCAAGTGCACAACAACATCCATTGCCAGTGTGAGCCTTGGCTTCAGACACACCACAGGGGGGCGGAGCCAGCATTGTAGAAGGCAGGCACAGGCCTATTCAGGTACAGGTGCTACTCCTCCCACCACTCCAAATGCAGATCAGGCCTATTCAACCTATTGCTGACTCATCCAGACTCCTGGAGCCACTGCACCTCCCCAGCCCCTGTCACTCCAAAGCCAGACAGTCAATCCACAAACAGGCAGAGGCACACAGGATGGTTGAACAAGAAAATAGCCACTTTCTAAAAGTGATATTTTCAAACACAGAATGCAAAAATCACCGTTCTTAAAAGCCTTACAATAGTGAAAAACAAAATTGGCAGTATTTCACTATCAGGACATGCCACACACATCAGGGCATGTCCTACCTTTCACATACACCACACCCTGCCCACAAGGGTACCTTGGGCCTACCTTAGGGGTGAATTGACATGTAAGAAAAGGGAAGGTTAGGGCCTGGCAAGTGGGTGCACTTGCCAAGTTGACATGGCAGTTAACAACTGCGCACAGACACTGCGGTGGCAAGTCTGAGTTACCGTTTCAGGACCACTCATGTGGGTGGCGCAATCAGTGCTGCAGGCCCACTAGTAGTATTTGATTTACCGGCCCTGGCACACTCAATGCACTCTACTAGGGACTGACCAGTAAATCAAATATGCCAATCAGGGAGAACCAATCATAATAACAATTTACAAAGGGAGCACTTGCACTTTGACACTGATCAGCAGTGACAAAGTGCCCAAAGCATCTAAGCCAGCAAAAACGAAATCCAGCACAGCATCAAAAATACAGGAGGTAGAGGCAAAAAGTCAGGGGAAACCACGCCAAAGATGCCAAGTCTAACTTCCTTCTTTCTGCACTTCTCTTGCCTCTCTCTGCACCTCAGTTGTTTCTTTCAGCACTTCTTTTGCTTCTTTCTACACCCTCGTTCCCTCTTTCTGCACCTCTCTTGCCTGTTTCTGCACCTCTCTTGCCTCTTTCTGCACCCCTGTTCCCTCTTCCTGCACCCCTGTTCCCTCTTCCTGCACCTCTCTTGCCTGTATCTGCAACTCACTCTCTTGCCTCTTTCTGCAGTTCTCTTGCCTGTTTCTGCACCTCACTTGCCTCTTTCTGCACTTCTCTTGCTTTTTTCTGCACCTCTCTTGTTTCTTTCTGCAACTCTCGTGTCTCTTTCATCACTTCTCTTGCTTCTTTCTGCACCTATGTTGCTTTTTTCAGCACTCCTCTTGCCTCTTTCTGCACTTCTCTTGCCTCTTTCTGCACCTCTGTTGCTTCTTTCTGCATCTCTCTTGCCTCTTTCTGTACTCCTCTTGCCTCTTTCTGCACCCCTCTTCCCTCTTTCTGCACCTCTCTTGCCTCTTTC
The DNA here is from genome assembly GCA_963921515.1 of Calotriton arnoldi. Lineage (NCBI taxonomy): Eukaryota > Metazoa > Chordata > Amphibia > Caudata > Salamandridae > Calotriton > Calotriton arnoldi. The sequence goes on from CAWUFW010007015.1 coordinate 224,870, forward strand.
TGCACCTCTGTTCCTTCATTCTGCACTTCTCTTGCTTCTTTCTGCACTTCTCTTACTTCTTTCTGCACCCCCTTGCCTCTTTCTGCACCCCTCTTCCCTCTTTCTGCAACTCTCTTGCCTCTTTCTGCACTTCTCTTGCCTCTTTCTGTACTTCTCTTGCCTCTTTCCGCACTTCCGTTGCTTCTTTCTGTACTTCTCTCGCCTCTTTATGTACTCAAATGGGAAGTGCAAGCTGTCAAGTTTAAAGGTCTGTGTGCTCTCATGACTGAGGTATATGTCTACTTGTACATGTATTCTCACATGTGTTATGCATCTGAAGATGGTAGCTTAAAAAGCGGGTAGCTTCTCCTATAGGCGGTCAAATCTTCTTAGTTCTGCTCTGTCATTCGGTTGCACAGGCAGACATGTCTTATGTATACAGGTGTTATAGAGCCCCTCAAATATACTATTGAATACCCATGTGCCCTGTATTATGAGCAGAAAGAAATACATACACTTTTTTGTACACAAATTTACAGAGTATGCTGTTTGAAACACAGGTATTCGAGTGTTTATTTTTATGTAACATGTCACTAGGTAAAAGCAGAGACACGCATGCATACCTTTACAAACTTGGTCAGACTTACAACAGTGATATGGTTAGGATTGGTGTTTTACATTTGGTAGGCCTAACATTCTGAGCAGTCGATGAATAGTGAACCTTCAAGAGAAAAGTGAGGTTTAAGACATCTTGGGAGAAGGATTAGTGATTCAGCTACTTTGTATGAGTCTGTGGAAAGGTACAGTCGAAGCAGGCCTCTTTCTGCACCTCTGTTGCTTCCTTCTGCACTTCTCTTGCTTCTTTCTGCACCTTTCCTCCTCTTTCTGGACTTCTGTTGCCTCTTTCTGCATTTTTCTTGCTTCTTTCTGCACCTTTCTTCCTCTTTCTGCACCTCTCTTGCATCTTTCTGCACTTCTCTTGCTTCTTTCTGCGCCTTTCTTCCTCTTTCTGTACATGTTCTACCTATGTAGGCATAGTTAGAAATTCGACTTTAAAAAACCTTAGAAATTCTCTGAAAAAACCACAGGTTTCAGGGACGTTATAGTTAGTATTTGCATTTAAAAAACCTTAGAAATTCACTGAAAAAAACCCCAGGTTTTAGGGACGTTATAGTTAGGAATTAGCATTTAAGAAACCTTAGAAATTCACTGAAAAAACCACAGGTTTAAGGGACGTTAAAGTTAGGCTGACATTTCACTCGTACAAAACCAGAGAAATTCAGCCGTTATAGTTAGCTGAGCTAACTATAACTCGCGCCCCCGCAATACACTGCTGATGATGTCACATATTACATCACTCATGAAATGGTCAGTGACATCACTGATGACATCACTGAAAAAGCAAACTGCCAAGGATTGTTTATGTATAGGAAGGTCCCCCTTCCTGTACATAAACAATCTGTAAAATAAATGCCATTTTGTGACTTTCGTGTGTGCTGCATGAAGCAGCACACATAAAAGTGACAAAATGGCATTTTAGAATTGTTTATGTGCAGGAAGGGACACCTTCTTATACATAAACAATCCTCCCCTGCTCACAGACACCCTTGCACTATGGTGCAAGGGTGCCTGCATTGGCGCTACACTGCTAAGTGTAGCGCCAGCGCAGGGGGAAACGCAAGGCTTCACCATATCCTCGTAAATATGCTGCAGCCTTGCGTTTCAGAAGTGGCGGAGTGAGGCATTAAGCCATGACGGCTAATGCCTCACTCCGCCACTTCATTGTAAATATGCCCCTGGGTCTCTAGTTGGCAGAGGTATGCACAAATTATCTTGTGCTAGCCCTCTGGTAGCTTGGCATAGAGCAGGCAGTCTTAACTTAGAAGGCAATGTGTAATGTATTTGTGCAAGTACTTATACAGTAACACAGTGAAAACACCAGGAACAAGACTCCACAACAGTTTAGAAAGATAGAGAGCATTCATCTGAGCCAAATAAGACCAAAATGACAAAAATCCAATGTGTAGAAGTTGAGATATTGAATTTTGAAGAAATAAATGTAGTAGAGCGCTTAGAAGCAAGTATCACTAAAGAGGTTACTTTAGCTTGCGCTACCCTGGGACACAGTCAAAGTTCGGGCCGACCTCATGAAAGCAAAGGCCAGCTACAGGAACCACGCAGCCTCCAATGAACAAAGTACCTTTCCTGGGTGCAAGCAACGAAATGCTTCGATCTTCTCCATGCAGTGAAGACAATGCGTCGGTTCTGATTCACACAGGTGCGTCGATGTGCCGCAGTCGAGCCTTGCGGTCAGGATCTTGGATTGGTGCTGCATTGTCATTGAACCTCTCAGTTGGGGCCTCTAATCAGCAATGTGTCGTCGTCGAACCTTGCATTCAGATCCCTCGTCATCATCGAGCTGCACAGGCCTGTCTCCGGATAGGCATTGGGTCTGTGTCGAGTGGCACTGCATCGGTTCTGATCAGTGCAGTGGTGATGATTTGTCAATTTTGTAGAATAACAGCTGCAGAACCCACTTCTAAGGCCGAGAACCTGAAGGGGGCACTTCAGGCAAGGGTAGGACTCATAGAAAGCAGAGTCCAGCAGCACCAGCAGGATTGCAGGAATTCTTTTGTGTCCCTGAGACTTCAGAAAACATGAGGCAAGCCAGCAAGCCCTTGGAGATTACTTGGTAGTGAAAAACAAAAAAGGCTGTTTGTCACTACCAGGACATGTAAAACATAAAAGTACATGTTCTACCTTTTACTGACATAGCAACCTGCCCTTTGGGTTACCAAGGGCCTTTCTTAGAGTGACGTATATGTGATAAAAGGGGAGTTTAAGGCTTGGCAATTAGTTTTAAATACCAAGTCAAAGTGGCAGTAAACTGCAGACACAGACCCTGCAATGTCAGGCCTGAAACATGGTTAAGGAGCTATGTAACAAGCGTAAATTGAAATTCTCAAAATTATGTGAATTAAGCCAGCATAATTTAAATTTGGCTCTAGCCTCCATTCAACAAAGATAGAAGAAATTGTAAACAAATACAAATTCAAACTCCTTGCTCGCAAAAAGACCTGGTTCTCTGAAGACTTCCAACCTTCCTTAAATGGCGTGCTTTCACCCAAATTCAGTACTATCAATAAAATCTATTAGTGATGCATCAAGTGCAGTGGAACTGGGGCTTAGGGCTGTGAGGGCCCGTGCATCTAAACCATGTCTGCCTTTTACCAACCAGCCAAGGGCAAATGGGCACTTTCATTGCTCGCAGTAGGTCCATTGGCACTCATGCTATGCCACTGAAAAAACATAGTTGCAGCAGAGGTGGATGACAAGTGTCAGCTGCATTTCTGGACTCCCTAATGTATTCTCTGGCCAGACATTGAAGTACAACTCTTTTAGACACTCCAAAGTAAATATCAAATCATCTTTGCCAATTCAGATCTCATGAAGTCTACTAGACCATTGCTTATTTTATGCTTAGCATAGAAGAAGTTAACATACACATCAAACATTCAACCAACAGCGCAGTTGACGTCTTCAGGGACTCAACACATCACCACACACCCACAAACAAAGCCAGCAACGTCTGGTAACCGATAGTGAACATCAATAGTCCAAGTTGTATCAACCAGTACTCAAAAATACCCTCATTGCTAATACTTTGAGTCAGGATTCTAGCTTCAACCTTAAACAAATAACTTTCCACAGGGCTGAACCGTAGGGTACTCAGACAGTGAATAGTGATTCTGCCTTTTTGTACAACTAGCTTTGTGCACTGCAACTGAATAGAGATTTGGGAGTTCTGCAGCCTAAGCTTAGAATGACATTTCATGCAATGACTTTCCCAAAGAAAAGCTGAGTTTTTTTTAGATTCTGTCAGGAGGACATTATCATACACTCTTTGATCTTTGATTGGGAGTCCCCAAAAAATTCTATTGATCAATCTTAGCGATAATCATGACATTAAACTGAGCCAGCAGTGTAGAATGGCAACCCTGCCCCATGGAATCAATCATTTGATTAAGCAGTGGGGCAAATCTCAAGAACGTAATCCCAGAGTTAGTAAGTACTGAGAAACGTCACACCAGCTATCTCGTTCCAGTGGACTTCCTATATATTACACACACATACACACACATGTGAGATGACAAGGGCCCTGAGTGCCAAAATTCTAATCCAAGCTTCAAAAGCAAAGACAACTGTTGTGCATTAAATCAGCCCTCGTAAGGGAAAGCAAAGGGGACATTATGGAGTTTTGGGACATCTCTATCTAGAAATAACTGGTTATAAATTGTTTGTGGCTCTGTCAAATTTCACAAACTCTCTAGCCTATCTTCCAACTCTATGGTGGAAAATGACGATCTACCATGAAGAAGTACTTGTCCCTAAACTACTGGAGGTCCCTATGCGCCACTTATTCACAGAATCAGGAAATAAAAACATTGCCCTTATATGAGTCGCAAAATAAACAATTGTTTTCCTTGTTTTGTTCAAAGATGTATATGATTGATCCAAAACACATTTTCTGAAAATACTGGCCTATGACTGCTGTGAATTAAAGTATAGCTTTATATAGAAAAGTAATGCCAATTCTAGACATACATTTGCTATGAAAAATTTAGGAAGGCAGGATTGGGAAACTTTTATACTAAATTGGCACATATTGACAGGGCAAACAATTCTGCCTTTATCTGGAGAGATTCTAGCTCCAAGGTTCCTTGTTTATATTAAATGTTACTGAACAATTCATTTTACAACAAATGTTTCCAAATATATTTGTAAAAACATTTTTTACAGGGTATTCTTAAGAGAAAGTCATGAGCTTTTCCAGTACTTCGTGGTCTGGCACAGTATTTAGGAGATCACTTTGCAGTAGCTGCAAATCATATATGTTTTGATAAGTATTTTTTGTCCCGCTTCTTCCAGTCTACTTCCATGACGAATTGGGTGAGGGTCACTCAACACATATAAATATGAAAGCGGCCCGGGCCAGTGGAGGAGGGCGTGTTTCCTGTGTCCCAAGTGGTCCTATCAGTATTTGAACGCCTGCAACGACGGACTGCCGGAACCGGACCTCCCACACAGTTCCTTTCAATCGAATATTGGTGCACTACATCAGAGGTGTCAGTCATTCCTTGACACCACTGCTAAGCAGAAATACATAAACATACGCTGCAGGATGGTGCACCCACAAAAAAGTCAAAAAAGTCCTTTTGTGTATTCGTTATTTTCTTTGTTGAGAATAATATAGGGGCATATTAGCAAGCCCATTATCGCCGTTTTAGCAGCAGTTTCCTGCCGCTAAAACGGCAATAATGTTATCGCCGGTCTTGCTAATATGCCCCATATTTCCTTTTCTTTAAAACACAGCCAAGATTGCAGCCAGCGCGTTTTGTTCAGTTAGACTGGACTTCATCAGGGCTTATTTGTGAATTTATGGCGAATGAGCCTTTTTTTCCCCAAAAAATTCACAAAGAATCCATTCTGATGTAAGTTAACTTAATGGTTTGTAGCACCATATTTATCCATTTCAACCGGAGTGGGACAATTGTTCCCCAATCACAACACCTGAATCTGTATCTCTTCTCGCATCATTATGTTCTCCCTCAGGTCGCAACAGGCAAAAAAAGTAAATATGGGCACAAACAATATATTTAGGCCAGGTTTTGAACTACCATCAATTTACAGTTAATTGCAAATCCTGCTCACAAGCATGTTGTACTTGCTGGTGGCAAAGGAAAAAGCGACATTTTTTAAATGACTCAATGACATGCAAAACATGGGAAAATGTGTTTTTCATTCATTATTCCCTATTTTTGAGTACATTTGTAAATTGCCTGTGAAACCCGGCGAACAGAAGTTTGCACCAGAGTGTTTATGCGCAAGGGCCTATAAGATAAGATACAAGTTTGTGGGCTGTGTGACCTCATGAGTGCGGTCTTACAGAGCCACATTTTCTCAAGCTTAAATTTCAAAAAGCGCTGTTGCAGTAAGCTCTATTGATGGGGGTGGATTCATAGGATCTCGTTATGAGTGGCACATTGAGGGCAGTTAACTCTGGGCCCCTGGAGTTAATGATTTTGGGGGTTCCGATACCTCTGCAGTTGGGGAAATAACGGGTATTACTTGTGAATTCTGGCAATCTTCTGAGGAATAAGGAAAGTACATTGGGAATTGGTAATTCTGTGTCTGTTCCCCTAAGTAATTCCTCTTTCTCCCCTGCGGGTTCTCCATAACATTTTTGCAGTTTTAAGCAATTGAAATTTCCGGGGAAAGCATACAAAGGTATGCAGTAACTTTGCACACCACATAATTCTTGAATCACAGGCCTCTCACCATGGGGCCACATTGGGCCTACGCCAGTGACTGGGAGAGCACCACTGCAATGCATTTTACTTTTCACATCTAAAACAGCACTTTAGTTTGAACCCTTGGGTCTAGTAGTTGTTAACAATCTGTGGGCCTTATTTAGATCTCAGCGGATGCAATACTCCGTCACAAACGTGATGGATATCCAGTCTGCCGTATTTCAGTCTCCATAGGATATAATGAGATCATAATACGGCGGACAGGATCTCTGTCACGTTTGTAACAGAGCATTCCCCTACAACAAGATCTAAATTTGGCCCTATGTCTATTATCTTTATTTCCATATACAGTAACACCTATAGGAGGTCACCAAAACGAGGCAGAGTTAACATCTGTTTCATGAACTGATAAGACATAGTAGAGTTTGAATTAATTACTAGCACCAGAGTGTCTATATTTCTTGACAGTACGGAGCATTTTACCAAAAGGTTTCATTTGAAAACTGTTCAGGGATTGTTCTTACTATCTAATGATCATAATGAGTTCTAATTGCAATGGTTATGAGCTCGAGCTCCAGCATATTCTGCACCTGTTCTTAAGTCATTTTCCAATTTAAATTAATGAGAACATGAAGTATTTAAGTAATGTGTGCTGTAAATGATAAGAAAAACAACAGTGAAATGTCTACAATGCACATAAAAGCATTGATTCTCATACATTTTCCAAATATAATTCATGGAATTATTTCACATATGTTGGACCAGGCCATTTCTGCAGGGTCATCTCCAAACCTTTTGCCTTAACCCTCCACCTTTTTGCTGAATTCTTTTTTGTGGGCCTTAGGACTCTGTGCACTTTACCACTGCTAACCAGTGCTAAAGTACTTGTGCTCCTTCCTTAAAACATGGTAGAAATGGCTCATACCCAATTGGTATAATTAATTTACTTGTAAGTCCCTAGTAAATTGGCACTACATGTGCCCAGAGCCGGTAAATTAAATGCTACTAGTGGGTCTGACGCACTGATTGTGCCACCCACTTAAGTAGCCCTTTAAACATTTCTCTCAGGCCTGCCATTGCAGAGCCTTTGTGTGCAGTTTAAACTGCCATTTTGACCTGGCAAGATAAACCTTTGCCAGGACCAAACCTTCCTTTTTACTACCTATAAGTCACCTGTAGGGTAGGCCCTTGGCAGCCCAGAGGGCAGGGTGCAATGTATTTAAAAAATAGAACATGTACTTTTAAGTTTTACATGTCCTTGTAGTGAAAAACTCTTAAATTCAATTTTCAATATTGCAAGGCTTATCTTTCCCATAGGATAGCATTGGAGTTGCCTTGTTACATTTCATAAGTGTAATTTCCAAATGGGAAGAGATCACCAGTTCATGTTTGCTGTGTCGGGAATCAGAATTCAAAATCTTAACTTATGGTTAAGTCGGATTTTAAATTGTCATTCTGAAAATGCCACTTTTAGAAACTTGGTATTTTCCTGCCTTAGCCATTTAGTGCCTCTGGACTGTCTACCGGTCACATGACTGGGAGTAGCTGACAGTTGGCCTTTGTGTGTTCCCCCTAGACTGCCACACACACAATAGGGAGCTTAGATGTGCCTGGATGGGCCATCACTGGCAGGATGGGAGGGAGGAGCTGGGTACAGCTCCACTTACACATGAATAGGCTCTGTCCTGCCTCCACACAAAGGGTTGCATACCCCCTACAGTTAGTTTGGAGCCAGGAGAGGGAGACAGGATGCTGGGGGATTTTAAAGGGAAACCTCTAGAAGCTTCTCCTCCACTTCAAAAGCAGAACTGGGTATAAATACTGGGCCTCAGACACCATCTCTTCAGTTCACTTCAGTATACTTCTGGACCTGTGGATACTCTGCCAGGGAAGACGGACTGCTGTGCTGCTGAAGGACTACAACTCTGCTGGACTTCACTCTACTGGAGTCCTGCTTTACTGTGCTGATCTGCTACCTTCTGCCCACTTGCCTGGTTGAGAAGGACTGGACCTGCATCTCCTGAACCCAGAGTGACTCCAAGGGCTAGTTGGATGGCCTCCTGATATGAAGCCTCAGGGACATAACACATTTCCAATAACCTTGCATCTGCACCTGGAATCTGACATCTGTGATTCCTGGACCCTTAGAAGTGGGCTTAAGGCTCCTGTGGATCCAGCAGAACTGACACATCTCCTCTGCTGCATGGCGCACCCCCGAACAGAACAAGCTCACCACTGCTGCTGCGGGATTTGACCCATCGCAAAGACTTGCATCACCACCACAGCCGACATTGCCTTCGGAACCGCCACTGTGTGACGCATCCTCAGTTTCAGGCCCTTGCATCTCTCATCAACCTGAGCCTTGACGACGACAACAAACTCCGCTTCACACCCTTGCAGCTCTTTGGAACAGACTAGATATCCACAGTTGGCCCTTTAAACCTTTTGGTGCTTTTTTCTCTAAAAACTTTCAAATTCAATATCTCCGGTTTTACTAAATGGATTTTTGTCGTTTTGGTCTTGTTTTATATATTAAATTAAGCTATTTTTCTAACTTTGTGTGGGATCTTTTTGTGTGGTGTTTTCACAGTTTTACTGTTTAAAGTGTTGCACAAATACTTTACACATCACCTCTAAGTTAAGCCTGACTGCTCAATGCCAAGCTACCAAGGGGGTGAGCACAGGTTAATTTGGGGCTTGCTTGTGCCTCACCCTGACAAGGACTGTGTTTGCGGTTTGACCAGGGCTTCTCGAAAGAAGACAGAGATACCATCCGGAAAATTCAGGACAATCCCACACTCATCATTAAACCCGCGGCTAAGGGTGGAGGCATTGTCCTACAAGACAAAGTGGATTATGACAATGAATGCCGAAGGCTATTGAATGACTCACGGAATTACAAACTCCTGAAGACGGATCCAACAAAGACCCTGCAAACTACCATTAAAACTTTAGTAGAACAAGCAGAAGAAGCCCAACACATTTCCAAACAGGAAGCGGATTATTTGTGCACTAGGAATATAAGAGTACCATATTTCTACACAGTACCTAAGATTCATAAAGAAACGAGACCTCCCCGGGACGCCCGATCGTCTCGGGAATTGGCTCCCTTTTGGAACCCCTATCCAGGTACTGTGATTTTTTCCTGAACCCGCTAGTACAAAAGACAACAACCTACATAAAAGACACTAAGCATCTCCTGAACATCATCAAGGATTTGATGTTTGATCCTTCCACACAACTTTTAGTAGGTTTGGATATTGAAAGCCTTTATACGAGCCTCCCACAGGACGCCACTTTACAAGTCCTCCATGATATACTCATGGACACTCCGTGGGAATACCATACTCCCAGAGAATTTATCCTCAATTGTGCCACTCTGGCTTTAAAGGAAAATTACTTTGAATTTGAAGGGCAATTCTACCTCCAGACCAATGGCACCTCCATGGGGAGTGTTTTTGCCCCAAGTGTGGCAGGTCTCTATGTCCACCATTTTGAACGGAGACATATATCCCCCACCAACAACCCATACTCCGCCAACATCAAAGTATGGCGTCGCTATATTGACGACATTTTCTTGATCTGGACAGGTACTCAAGAATCCCTGACATCCTTCCTCTCTTGGCTAAATGAAAGGGACCCTTACCTAAAATTCACATGCACATCCAGCCCCACCACTCTGACTTTTCTTGATCTTAAAATAACAGCGGAGGATGGTATCCTAAAAACCACCACCCATTACAAACCGACAGCTAGGAATTCCCTCCTTCGGTTCGATAGCTTTCACCCCCGACCCCTTAGGGAAAATCTTCCCCTTGGCCAGTTCCTTAGAATACGCAGGAACTGTAGCCAAATATCTGATTACCACAAACAATCAGCAGCACTGGTATCTAAACTACATGACCGAGGATATCCACGCAAAATCGTGCAGAAGACAAGAAAACGAGCTCGTAACCAGAATCGTGAAGCCTTGCTGGATACTACGACACGGGAAGTGCCTGATCCACCCATGACCTGTGTCACCACTTACAATGATGCCTCCAATAAAGTGTCCAGCATCATTCAAAAGAACTGGCGCATTTTAAACTCAGGCAATAGAAACTGGGAACTACCACTGTTTGCCTACAAACGATCTAGCAACCTTAAGGACCGTTTAGTATCTACACGGCCCAGATTGCCCCATAGAACAACTGTAAATACCATACTTAACACATGGGGTCTTCCCAAGATCATGGGACACTACCCATGTAACAATTGTAGCGTATGTCATCTCACACGCCCATCCAAAACACTTGATTTGGAACCAGGTACTACCTGGAAACAACTACACCACACCAATTGTAACTCATCAAACCTGATATACTTAATTGAGTGTCCCTGTGGTCTACGCTACGTAGGGATGACGACACGTAAAATCAGGACAAGGATAGTTGAACACCGGAGCACTATACGGTGTAGAAAAAACATCAGTCGCCTGACAGATCATTATTTACAACTAGGACATACCACGAATGATATGTCCTGGACAGTGATCGAACACTTTGATCACAATAAAACTGACAATGATAACTTTCTACTTTCCAAGGAACAACGGTGGATTTATCGTTTATCTACCCAGCTCCAGGGGTTAAACGATTCTATCCCCTGGCATAGCCTTACTTATTAACTAACTCATGAGTCCCTCCTTACTCTATTTGCCCAGTTATTTGTTATGTATTATGATTCTCTGGTCTATCACGAAATACTTCATTCAGACATAATACTGGGCATAGAGTGACTCACACGCGTGGTTCTGGTTTGCGTTCTCTGTCAGCCTTGCTGTCCCAATTCACTAGGGGACATTGTCATGATCCCTATTCACCCCCGGTCTCACCATCTAGTGATTACTCGTAAAACGCTAAGCGTCACTCAATCTGCGGCCACGCCCATTCCCTAGACGCGTTGTCAGTAACCTTGCCTACCGGGCGCATACGCTCCGCGTCATCACCAAGGGCCGTAGTTAGAATAGAGGACCTCCCGAGTCTGTTCTCCATGTTGTTGCCCTCCCTCTTCTCCTTCACAGGCTAAACGGGAACACACCTGCTTCATCCGCTAATTACGGGTGATATTTAAGCGCCGGCCAGATCCGGGCCTCATATCTTCGGAGATCCGAGACAGCCAAGTAGGTCTTCACACGGGTCCAGAGCTGTAATACAGTAAGTGGGGTCAAGGGAAGCGGCTCGTTCACTTCTTCTCACGGTAAGCAATCCTCTTGTGCTTTACCACGGCAATTTCGCCGTCCTTCGTTTTTTCCCCTAGGTTCAGCCAGAACCCCTGCCGGACTCTCATGGGGCACTTCCGCTAAATTGCAAGTGTAAGAAAGGCCTCCTTTCTATAGCAAGTTTATATTTATTTCATTTTACATGTATACATCTTCACTTTAGCGCATATATCGGTATTTGACACACATTGCCGCCAGATCGGCATTTCACCGCCGCCTGTTTTATCGCGCCATTTGATGGTCACCAGTATAATTATGCACGTGACTAAAAGAAACTCTGCCTAATTTCGCAGTATCATTGTATGTTTGTTTGTATGTTCCGTTTTATGTATTTGTCATATAGGAATGCCTTAAGAGGGTAATCCCCCCCCTCTCATACATAGTGCACCTTAGAGCGTGCAACACGTTTGGTCTGAACACAAACTAAGTTTTAGATCTCACTACGCACATAATTTTATGGTCCTGAGGAAAGCCAGTACACATCTGAGGCCTGGCTGAAACATGTAGACCGTTTTTGGATGTATGAGCCATTATTACTCTATGCGCATCCATTGCCTTGTTTTTATAACTGCCAGAGGCCCAATCATTAAAAATAAACCCTGTGGGTAATGGGACCACTGTAAAGTTTTTAATTCACCTTCACGTCACAGCACTGCACACTCAGTCAAGATACCTGCTCCGCTGTAAACCAGGCGTTGAAGCACACCAGGGACACAATCGGTGTTACCAGGTGGGCCCGATGATGAAGCATGCCACCAACTAGGTTGGTGGGTGAGGGCTTTCAAAAAAAGAAAAAAGCTTTTCTTTTTACAAAAACCATACAATGTTGCATTTGTATACAACCTTAGTCTAGTCCTATTTGATGATATACTCTTCTATATTGACCATCACCTTATCAAACGAGTGCAAATAACATCTTAAAAGATTGTGAAAATCGGTGGAGGAAATGTCGACTATAACCAGATTTAAAATGTAAAGATACACAAGACTGTATTATCCCATTTTAAAAAGACGAAGGGAAAATATACTTGGTGTGTACATGCCATTGAGTTTCAACAAGTTTAATAATCTAACCTTTAACCTACTGACAAAACGTATTTAACACAAATATATGTTTTGTGTCACGTTTTCTGAGCAAGTTGAAGCCATTTATAAGGATAAGGTGAGTTGTGGTAAAATGTGTGTTTTCATATTTCAGATTGAGTGAGATGCCTATCCATTTAAAGTGGCTGGTTTTGCTACCTCATATGCAGGGGACTGGCACCTTTTTCTAAAGAGCAATAACAGGGCAATGACAATGGCACCTTTAATTTCTATATTTATCATGTACGTTCTACCAAGTGGATGCAGAGTACTTATATAGAATGCAAACCAGATAACGTCAAAAATAATTCCTTGTGCGAGGAGGTACGGTGCCTTGGATGAATCAGGGCTTAGTGCTAACTACGGCTGGAGGCACTTCTACCCACCCTCAACCCCTCCACTAAAATTGTTCTTTTTTTAAAGCTTCTAAGCTTGCCACATATATCTTCATACCCCATAATTGACTTTGGCTGTGCAGGGCCTCCAAACATGAGCTGGAAACCCACTCTATGAAAGGGTTTCCAGCTTATCAATTGGGAGGTCTGAGAGGGCTCCCCTGCTTGGCCGGGGAAGAATCACTGACCGGGCCCTGGGTAGCTCTGGCTGGCCCTGGAGTGGAAGCACCCATCCTGGGCGCCATTCTCCAGGTCTCTGTGTCACATTGCGCCAGGGACGGGGTCAGGCAGGCCCAATGAGGGCTACCATGCTTCACTGATGAAGAAGCTCTGACTGGGCCCCAGGTCAGAGCTCCAGCTGTCTTTTGGTTGGAAGCCCCTGGTACTGGGCCCCCTTCCCTGGCCTACCACAATGCAAAGTACCTGGTCTGGGGTCCCACAGGCCTCGGAAGGGCCTCCCCTCCCTATCTGGGTTAAAAAGCTCTGACATGACCCAGGTCAGAGCTCTGGCAGGCTCAGAGTGGAAGCCCCCAGCCCTAGGCTCCAATCGTCAGGCTGTGTTTTTAACTAAATGGCCAGGATGGGGCCCTGCAGGCCCAAGGAGGTCTCCCCTGCCTGCCCGGGTTAAAAAGCTCTGCCTGGGCCCCGGTCAGGACACTGGCCGGCCCAGGGGTGGAAGCCCCCAGCCCTATGCACCATTTTTCAGCCCCCTGTGTTTATTGGAGCCCAAGACGGGGTGTGCTAGGCTCGGGAGGGCATCCCCTGACTGTATGAATTAAGAAGCTTTAATTGGGCTATGGGTCAAAGCTCCAGGAGGTACAGGGGTGGAAGCTCATGGCCCTGGGCTCTGTTCTTCGCCCACCATTTCTCAAAGTGCTGGATGATGTTCCGCAGTCTGAGGGAGGTCTGCCCAGCCATCCCAGATTAAGAAGCTCTGCCTGAGCCCCGGATCAGAGCACTGCCAGGACGGGGTCCCACAGGCCCCAGAGAGCCTCCCCTGCCTGCCTGGGTTAAGTGGGGCTTGGTGGGTCAGAGAGGGGTTTAGGGTGGGACGCCACTCATCTATGCAAGAGTAAGTCAATTGCATTGCTGTGGAGGTGGAGATATGCAACTTACATTTTTGTTATAAGTTAAACTCTAGGGTCATGATTCTCAAAGGTAAACATGCACTTTGTCTCATGTGGTTATTCGCTTTCTCTTTTAAGCTAGTTGTATCATGAAACTCCTGCTAATGCCCAGGGGTGTGGTAGAAATAAGATATTCACAGGCGGCTGGTGGCAGCATGATGAGAGTCACCTCACCATGCCTTATAGGTCGACCCCAAAATGAACCCTGTATGGCTCTGTCTCACTATTGAATGCCACCCACCTCAAGTTTGCGAGACAGAGAACAAGATAGACACACATAGGGGAACAGGAGAATACATAATAATGCACATTATCTTATAAGTTGCAAGAAATTGGGTTAATTGGCTATTTGTGCCCAGTCCTTCCTAAAGGTGGCATCTTCTAGGAAGATCCTGGGAGCGTTGGTTACAAGGAGTCCGCGTGGCGCGGTGTTAGTACGCAGGTACTCCGTTAGGATGAGTCCATGAAGAATTGTTCTAATACGGTTACGTTTCTTCTCTGTCAGCATGTCCCAATCAGTAGTTTGGGCTATTGTGTTTGAAATGTTAAAATCTGCCAGGAAAGAAGGGTCTGCAAGTATTTCACTGATGTCATTTTCATTAAAGGTTAAGCCTGGGTTTTCTGCCATGGCTAAAATGAAAGCGTTTGCTCTCACAGCTCTGCGCTGCCAATAAGTATTTAAATATCAAAAGGAGAGAGAGGATTAGAGAACTAGTCCTTATCCCCAAAGTTTAATGTATATCATCAAATAGGACTAGACTAAGGTTGTATACAAATGCAACATTGTATGGTTTTTGTAAAAAGAAAAGCTTTTTTCTTTTTGAAAGCCCTCACCCACCAACCTAGTTGGTGGCATGCTTCATCATCGGGCCCACCTGGTAACACCGATTGTGTCCCTGGTGTGCTTCAACGCCTGGTTTACAGCGGAGCAGGTATCTTGACTGAGTGTGCAGTGCTGTGACGTGAAGGTGAATTTAAAAACTGTACAGTGGTCCCATTACCCACAGGTTTATTTTTAATGATTGGGCCTCTGGCAGTTATAAAAACAAGGCAATGGATGCGCATAGAGTAATAATGGCTCATACATCCAAAAACGGTCTACATGTTTCAGCCAGGCCTCAGATGTGTACTGGCTTTCCTCAGGACCATAAAATTATGTGCGTAGTGAGATCTAAAACTTAGTTTGTGTTCAGACCAAATGTGTTGCACGCTCTAAGGTGCACTATGTATGAGAGGGGGGATTACCCTCTTAAGGCATTCCTATATGACAAATACATAAAACGGAACATACAAACAAACATACAATGATACTGCGAAATTAGGCAGAGTTTCTTTTAGTCACGTGCATAATTATACTGATGACCATCAAATGGCGCGATAAAACAGGCGGCGGTGAAATGCCGATCTGGCGGCAATGTGTGTCAAATACCGATATATGCGCTAAAGTGAAGATGTATACATGTAAAATGAAATAAAAATAAATATAAACTTGCTATAGAAAGGAGGCCTTTCTTACACTTGCAATTTAGCGGAAGTGCCCCATGAGAGTCCGGCAGGGGTTCTGGCTGAACCTAGGAGAAAAAACGAAGGACGGCGAAATCGCCGTGGTAAAGCACAAGAGTTCAGTCTCAAGTGACTCTAGTACAGGCTCATCCAAATCACGCAACAGAGGGCGCCAACCACGTTGGCAGCAACCATGGAATGGACACCCACAAGGCAACCAGTTTGGACCCCCACCTTTATCCATCCACCACACAACCCATACTTCGGCTGGCCGCCGATGTATCAATTCGGTTCACCTGCCCATTTCCATAATAGTCAGAGACCACCTTTTTTAGGACAAGGCCGCAGATCTCGCGGCCGGAGAAGGAACAACCAACAGGTTCATTGGGCAGAACAAGAGGAGCCAGTGAGTGCCAACACACGGAACAAGACAAGGGAGCAACAACCAGGACCGAGTGGACTCCAATGAGAAACGAGGATGCAGAACCATCCACATTGGTATTCAACTTGTCCAGCACTTCATTATCCCCCAAAGAAAATAAAGTACTTAACAAAGGACTTTCCTTTGTCCCCACCACCAAACTGGACAAATTTAAACTCCATGTGGAATTAGCTGAGTTCTTTAGAAAACTCAAGCTGAAAGCATTTTTTGAGAAACAACAAAATAATGAGTTAACAACTGTTAAAACCAATGAAACGGGCCTAAGAGTAAAATCTACCTTTATGCCTCCACCAACAAGCATCCCTGTAGAAGTTGCTACATTTGAACAGGCTGTCTATCACGACATAGAAAGAATGGATGCGACAAAAACTTTCAATAACTTCTCGAAAGAAGACAGAGATACCATCCGGAAAATTCAGGACAATCCCACACTCATCATTAAACCTGCGGATAAGGGTGGAGGCATTGTCCTACAAGACAAAGTGGATTATGACAATGAATGCCGAAGGCTATTGAATGACTCACGGAATTACAAACTCCTGAAGACGGATCCAACAAAGACCCTGCAAACTACCATTAAAACTTTAGTAGAACAAGCAGAAGAAGCCCAACACATTTCCAAACAGGAAGCGGATTATTTGTGCACTAGGAATATAAGAGTACCATATTTCTACACAGTACCTAAGATTCATAAAGAAACGAGACCTCCCCGGGACGCCCGATCGTCTCGGGAATTGGCTCCCTTTTGGAACCCCTATCCAGGTACTGTGATTTTTTCCTGAACCCGCTAGTACAAAAGACAACAACCTACATAAAAGACACTAAGCATCTCCTGAACATCATCAAGGATTTGATGTTTGATCCTTCCACACAACTTTTAGTAGGTTTGGATATTGAAAGCCTTTATACGAGCCTCCCACAGGACGCCACTTTACAAGTCCTCCATGATATACTCATGGACACTCCGTGGGAATACCATACTCCCAGAGAATTTATCCTCAATTGTGCCACTCTGGCTTTAAAGGAAAATTACTTTGAATTTGAAGGGCAATTCTACCTCCAGACCAATGGCACCTCCATGGGGAGTGTTTTTGCCCTAAGTGTGGCAGGTCTCTATGTCCACCATTTTGAACGGAGACATATATCCCCCACCAACAACCCATACTCCGCCAACATCAAAGTATGGCGTCGCTATATTGACGACATTTTCTTGATCTGGACAGGTACTCAAGAATCCCTGACATCCTTCCTCTCTTGGCTAAATGAAAGGGACCCTTACCTAAAATTCACATGCACATCCAGCCCCACCACTCTGGCTTTTCTTGATCTTAAAATAACAGCGGAGGATGGTATCCTAAAAACCACCACCCATTACAAACCGACAGCTAGGAATTCCCTCCTTCGGTTCGATAGCTTTCACCCCCGACCCCTTAGGGAAAATCTTCCCTTTGGCCAGTTCCTTAGAATACGCAGGAACTGTAGCCAAATATCTGATTACCACAAACAATCAGCAGCACTGGTATCTAAACTACATGACCGAGGATATCCACGCAAAATCGTGCAGAAGACAAGAAAACGAGCTCGTAACCAGAATCGTGAAGCCTTGCTGGATACTACGACACGGGAAGTGCCTGATCCACCCATGACCTGTGTCACCACTTACAATGATGCCTCCAATAAAGTGTCCAGCATCATTCAAAAGAACTGGCGCATTTTAAACTCAGGCAATAGAAACTGGGAGCTACCACTGTTTGCCTACAAACGATCTAGCAACCTTAAGGACCGTTTAGTATCTACACGGCCCAGATTGCCCCATAGAACAACTGTAAATACCATACTTAACACATGGGGTCTTCCCAAGATCATGGGATACTACCCATGTAACAATTGTAGCGTATGTCATCTCACACGCCCATCCAAAACACTTGATTTGGAACCAGGTACTACCTGGAAACAACTACACCACACCAATTGTAACTCATCAAACCTGATATACTTAATTGAGTGTCCCTGTGGTCTACGCTACGTAGGGATGACGACACGTAAAATCAGGACAAGGATAGTTGAACACCGGAGCACTATACGGTGTAGAAAAAACATCAGTCGCCTGACAGATCATTATTTACAACTAGGACATACCACGAATGATATGTCCTGGACAGTGATCGAACACTTTGATCACAATAAAACTGACAATGATAAATTTCTACTTTCCAAGGAACAACGGTGGATTTATCGTTTATCTACCCAGCTCCAGGGGTTAAACGATTCTATCCCCTGGCATAGCCTTACTTATTAACTAACTCATGAGTCCCTCCTTACTCTATTTGCCCAGTTATTTGTTATGTATTATGATTCTCTAGTCTATCACGAAATACTTCATTCAGACATAATACTGGGCATAGAGTGACTCACACGCGTGGTTCTGGTTTGCGTTCTCTGTCAGCCTTGCTGTCCCAATTCACTAGGGGACATTGTCATGATCCCTATTCACCCCCCGCTCTCACCATCTAGTGATTACTCGTAAAACGCTAAGCGTCACTCAATCTGCGGCCACGCCCATTCCCTAGACGCGTTGTCAGTAACCTTGCCTACCGGGCGCATACGCTCCGCGTCATCACCAAGGGCCGTAGTTAGAATAGAGGACCTCCCCGAGTCTGTTCTCCATGTTGTTGCCCTCCCTCTTCTCCTTCACAGGCTAAACGGGAACACACCTGCTTCATCCGCTAATTACGGGTGATATTTAAGCGCCGGCCAGATCCGGGCCTCATATCTTCGGAGATCCGAGACAGCCAAGTAGGTCTTCACACGGGTCCAGAGCTGTAATACAGTAAGTGGGGTCAAGGGAAGCGGCTCGTTCACTTCTTCTCACGGTAAGCAATCCTCTTGTGCTTTACCACGGCGATTTCGCCGTCCTTCGTTTTTTCTCCTAGGTTCAGCCAGAACCCCTGCCGGACTCTCATGGGGCACTTCCGCTAAATTGCAAGTGTAAGAAAGGCCTCCTTTCTATAGCAAGTTTATATTTATTTTTATTTCATTTTACATGTATACATCTTCACTTTAGCGCATATATCGGTATTTGACACACATTGCCGCCAGATCGGCATTTCACCGCCGCCTGTTTTATCGCGCCATTTGATGGTCACCAGTATAATTATGCACGTGACTAAAAGAAACTCTGCCTAATTTCGCAGTATCATTGTATGTTTGTTTGTATGTTCCGTTTTATGTATTTGTCATATAGGAATGCCTTAAGAGGCTAATCCCCCCTCTCATACATAGTGCACCTTAGAGCGTGCAACACATTTGGTCTGAACACAAACTAAGTTTTAGATCTCACTACGCACATAATTTTATGGTCCTGAGGAAAGCCAGTACACATCTGAGGCCTGGCTGAAACATGTAGACCGTTTTTGTATGTATGAGCCATTATTACTCTATGCGCATCCATTGCCTTGTTTTTATAACTGCCAGAGGCCCAATCATTAAAAATAAACCCTGTGGGTAATGGGACCACTGTACAGTTTTTAAATTCACCTTCACATCACAGCACTGCACACTCAGTCAAGATACCTGCTCCGCTGTAAACCAGGCGTTGAAGCACACCAGGGACACAATCGGTGTTACCAGGTGGGCCCGATGATGAAGCATGCCACCAACTAGGTTGGTGGGTGAGGGCTTTCAAAAAAAGAAAAAAGCTTTTCTTTTTACAAAAACCATACAATGTTGCATTTGTATACAACCTTAGTCTAGTCCTATTTGATGATATACATTAAACTTTGGGGATAAGGACTAGTTCTCTAATCCTCTCTCTCCTTTTGATATTTAAATACAATATAGAAGAGTACCAATACTGACTTGTTCCGGAATACAGTGAAATAAGCAGTGCCCCTATAAGCATGCCTGTTATTCACAAGGTCAATGAGGATTTAAAACAAGGGGCACTGGTATATAAATGATTCTTGTTTGAATCAATCCTTGCATTTGCATCCTTTTTACAACCTGGCCTTTGGAGGCGAGACTAATGGTCCCTCCTCCTTAGTTTATTGGGCATCTTGGAGAACCAGACATCATCTTTCACTTTTTCAAACCCATAAAAGGAAAAGTAATGTTCCCTTGCAGAGTACAGCCATTTAGCACGACGTAGCGCGTGCTTTATTCCACACAGACTATAATGCCCTCCAGTTAATTTACCTACACACAAGTACCATAACCCAGGGAACAGTACTAAATGATGCACAAGAAATGTCACAACAGGCCATTTTTTTACATTTTAAAAGTAGTTTTGTGTAGTTCAAATCTGTATGACTCTTATTCCAAGGGAAAGACAAGGGCAACTAGACTGCCAGCTTGGAGTAAGATGCGTTGTGGCAGATTCACAATGATTCGCACAAGGCTATGTTAGAATCGGCTACGATGCACTGCAGGTATAAAATGTGCAGTGCCATATTTACAAAACATTGCAGGGCATATTCAGAAAGAGCTCACGCAAGCAGTGCAAGTACATTTGCTGCATTGCTTGAACGGGAGAGATCAGAGCTGCGCCATATCTTCTTAAAAAGAAAAGGCGCAGTTCCGCTTTCTCCCTGCACTGGTGCATTGTGGCTGCCATGCACCAATGCAGGCACCCTTACGCTATAGTGCAAGGGTTCTGCATTGTAGTCCGCATAGCTTTGTGCTGGAAAGGGTCTGTCAAAAACTATGCTTTAAGGCATTTTTCACTTTGCATGTGTGCTGCAGAATGGGAACAGGAAAGAAACGAGGAGAAATGAAAACATTTGTCCTTGTTAGGCCTGCCTCAGAGAGGCACAGGATTTTGGCACAAATCCCTGTCTACAATTTTTTGTAGATACAGATGTGCATCAGACCTTAAGGGTACTTGCATGGGAACACCAATGCACTACCCATGGAAAGCCCCCTTGACCCAAAGTAAAGCAAGGCAGCATGTTGCATTACTTTGGGTTACAAACCAACACAAATTGTGATTTGTGCTTGTTTATAAATCCTAGAAGAAGATTTTGCGTCTTGTTGCATTAAAAAATGAACACAAACCTGAAGCAAACTCTTTGTAAATCTGGACCTGCACATGGTTGTCTTCATCAGCCACACAAATGAAATAACACAGTACTAGCGTGAAATTCATTTTGCAGCGTGCAAAGTTTGTGTCAAGTGTATCAGAATTGTAGATGTTACCCTTCGTTGTGTACAAAAAAAGAAAGTTTGCCTGAACCATACTGCATTTTACACCTTCTGGAGTCATCAAAGCGAATACCAAGGAAGCCCTGCGCAAGCTGCCTTACCATAACCCACGTTGAAATGGTGTGTGCACTAACTGCCGCCTTAAGATCACACTGTTTAATGCAATACAATGCATCACAGAAGCTAGAAATATTGTATTGTATTGTAATTGCATTTGTATAGCGCTTACTACCCCTGACGAGGCGTCGAAGCGCTTTTCGGTGAGTAGCACTCTACTCCGGGACCCATAGATATGTTTGTTAGTAAGTACGGTGCAAGCGCACATATGTTCAATTCCTTAATACATTAACTATCCACATCAACGTACCTCGATGGGATGTCCATATTTACTTGGCGCAATGCTTATTTTTAAATTTGCGAAATCGTTTTGAGGAAAAGTCTCTGGGGAGGACTTGAGGAAATCCTTTTAGAACAACTGAGACCTCTTTACATAGGCCCTGATTATAAGTAGGCCAGAGCCGTAGTTTGCGCAGGAATCAGAATTATAAATTGTGCAAAGTTTGCTGTACTGGTAACGGTCTGGTGTAATAAAGTATCCACCCCTGCAGTTTTCCCCAGGTACATATCTGCAGATATATGCCTGAGGATTGCCCTCTAAATACTGGGACATGTGGAATTTGGTGCAGAAAGCAATAAATCTGCCTGTCAGGACTCATTTTGAAAGGAAAACTTGAAATTGGGTGTAATTATTACACCTAATAAATGCCTAATCCCCTGGGAATTGCATTTCATAATTTGTAATGATTATTCCCAACACCTTGGTTTACTCATATACAGGGCTGTTAGACCTAACCTCCTTAGGGTAGTCTTACCCCAGTCTTTTTGCTTTTTACCTCCACGTTTTGCTGTATCTGTATGTTGGCCTTAGGACTCTGAGCACTTTACCACTGCTAATCAGTGCAAAAAAGCATGTGCTTCTTCCCTAAACATGTGTGTAATTGGTGTATGCATGATTGACCTATTTAATGACCTTATAAGTCCCATATATCCAGGGTCTGTGAGTTAAATGCTACTGGTGGGTTGCAGCACTAATTGTGCCACCCACAGAAGTAGCCTTTCAAACCTGTCTCAGGTCTGCCAATGCAGTGCCTGTGTGTGCAGTTCTACTGCCACTTCGACTTGGTATTAACAACTATTTGCCAAACATTAAACTCCCCTTTTATTACATATAAGTCACCCCTAACGTAGGCCGTAGGCAGCCCTAAAGGCAGGGTGCCATGTAAGTAAACAGTAGAACATGTACTGTTATGTTTTGCATGTCCTAGTAGTGTAAAACAGATAAATTCATTTTTCACTGCTGTGAAGCCTACCCCTCCCATAGGTTAGCAGTAGGAATTCCCTTATACCTGTTTAAGTGGTAATTCCTGATCAGAGATGAGTAACCATTTCCTGTTTTATATCTTTGAATTGGTAATGATAAATCTTCCTTACTGGTGAAGTTGGATTTAACCTTACTGATTTAGAATTGCCACTTTTAGAAAGTGGATAGTTCTCTGCACTTACTGCTCTAGATGCCTGAAAGCTTGTTTCCAATACACATCTGGGCTGGGTAACAGCTACATTTGTGCATTCCCTCTAGACAGCCACAAGACAGAAAATGTAACTGCATCTGCATTCTTCTGCTTTCTGAGGAGTCTTCCTGGGCAGGGAGAGCACTTACACTTCAATAGGTAGTGTTCTGTCCATACACAAAGGCCTGATTACCCTCCACCAGTAGCCTGGCAGACAGAACTGGGTTGAAAGGGATCTTTGTGAACTTCAGAGGGCTCCTTTGAAGTCACCCCCTACATCAAAGGCACTTTTGGGTACACTTACTGGGGCTCTGACCCCTTCAAGTCAGACACTTTTTGGACATGTAACCAGACATTTATGGCTCTACATCTGCAGATTGCCAGAAGGACTGCTGTGCTGCCAGGAGGGACTACAACTCTGCTGTGTTGGCGTGCTGCTTGCTGAGCTGCAGGAGGGACTTACACTTTGCGACCTGCCTTGCTGTGCTGGCCTACTTCCTGCTACCATTTTGCTGTGCTACATTCACAAGTGATCTCCAAGGGCTTGCTGTCTTGCCCCCTGTTCTTGAAGTCTAAGGGCCTTGAAAGACATAACTGCGTTGTGCTGGGACTCTGCCATTGCGAGTCCGGCAGCTACACTTTGCCCATGCAGACTGTGCCTGATCACCCGCTTGTTCTGTTCAGAACCGGCACCTGACCTGGAGAGAGATCGAGCGCCTTCCTGCTTTATCCAGAACCTGTGAGTGCCTGATCACTCGCTTGTGCTGTCCAGAACCGGCACCTGGCGAGGAGAGAGATTGAGTGCCTTCTTGCTTTACCCAGAACCAGTGAGTGCCTGATCACCTGCTTGGGCTGCACAGAACTGGCACCTGGCCGGGAGAAAGATCGCGCTCATTCCTGCTTTTCTTGGAGCCATGCGAGTCACGCTTCAGCTGCGGGTGACGATCCGGAGCATTTCCTAGCAACGCTATGCCTCGCCCCCCCCCCCCCTTCGAGAGGCAGCCGCAGTGCCGCACGTGAATGTTTGAGCGTGGCCCCCGAGAGGAGACCGCAGCCTCGCAAGCCCCAACACCGGTGGCTTGCCTTGCTGGTTTTAAGTATCCAAAACAAGTTCTGTGTTACCCTGGACCCTGGAGGTCTTGAACGGTGGCAGGTCTTCAAAAATGTTAATATTGCACCCTTATTGTGCTGGGAAACACCCTTCAGCATGTTGAGGAGCCAAGATATGTGAACACTCAGAATGTACCCTCACGTGGGTGAGGCTTTCCAGTGTCCACATTAGATTGCGGAAATTCCACCATTCTGCATGAGCACTGGTTGAATTTTTGCCTAAGGTTTCCAAGCCAAAATGTCTGCTCCATGACCAAAGAATCCAACTTCGAGACATATGTTATGCCATCTTTGTGGCATATGACCTAACTCCACCATGTGGGCAGTCAGAAAAGATGTCAGAATAACTTGAAATCATTCCATTACTGTCTATTCTTCGTTGTTTAACTTTTTCCAAATTGTATTGCCTTTTCCCTTCCCACAGAAATAAGTAAAATGGGCCATGTGAGCAAAAATGTATTGTGGAATGGAGATGAGAGACTTTAAAAATATTTTTACAAATGTCTGCTTCATGGGGGTGCTGAATTTTGGAGTTGACAGCGTTTTCGCAGCTGAACGAATTTACTGCTTGTTTTGTTCTTATGCATAGCTTTATGCAGATATAGAAATGGTTTTCAAACGTCTTTCTTTAGTCATTTTAGAATTCCCATTATCAGCCAAAGAGACCCAGGCATAGACTGGCTGCTTTCTTTCTGATAACAGTTATCTAAACAAAGCAAAGCCTTCCCCCTGAGGTGAGGAAACCCACTTTGAATTCAAATGGCAAACAAGCTTTCTTGAGTTTTATAGATTTACCAAAAATAAAAAAGCCTTTATATGTTAACACTTTCTTCTGCTTTGTAGTTTATGTTGGCTGTTTTTGATTGCTCTTCTTTAGTTCTTTTTTGTTTACTCCCCAGTGGTTATAATTATTATGATACAAACATATCAGTGAAAGACATTGCAATTTGTCATGTTGCTTAGAAATGACAAGGCATTTCAGGGCCCAGCATTTTGTGATATTTGTTTCTTTGTCAGATCTGCAGATCTACATTATTGTTGTCAAGTCACATTAGAACCCCAGGCTTCATATGGTAATGTGATGAGCAATGTTAGGGCCAGGAGAACTAAAAGTCTGGTCGCGAGGAGTGGTTGCAAATTGCACGCGGACATTTAGCAACCAGTCTTCAATTGTAAGATGCACCAAATGTACTAATATATTGCTTGGAAAAATCACCAGACACAATGGGCTTCTGAACAACCTGCCTAATGAATATTAATTAGGCATGTTGATATTTGCTACGCCATGTGATTGGCTATAAAACACAGGGATGGTGGCCTGCAAGGAACAGCAGACCACCATCCCTGTGTTTGCATTCACAAATGGCAAACATATTTATTTTAAAGTAGGCCGTATTCCTAGTACTGCATTTAAAAAAGACAACTATCAATTTATTAAAACAACCCAGGAGCAGATTGCCGACATTTACAAATTATTAACCGTCTCCTTTGAGGTAAAAGTAACTGAGCAATGGTTTGTTACCATAATAATAGTTGAAAATTATTGATACATACCAATCTGACTCGCAATAAGGAAGGGATGCCCTTTTCATGCTCCTTCCTAATTTTGATTCAAAAGGATCACAAAATCCATTTTGAGAGTGAGAAAAGCTTTTTCAGCTTTCAAAATACGATAAAAAAATTAGACAAAAGCCATTTCGCGGTTGCAAACCCTATAATGTTGTGGATAGCATGGTTTGTGATTGTAAAATGGCTCAGAATGCCAGTCAGCATGTTTAGCGGCAGGCAGCAAGTGTACCCATGCACTTGGAGTGACACTAGTCAAAGCGCTTTCATGACAAAGGGAGTGTAAGCCAAATCAACCACTGTATCTTTACTAGGTCACCATAGCGTCTTCCCCGGTCAACTACGGATTCTTCCGATTGTGTGGAGGGAACTACGACGCAGACCGGAAGTGCTGTTTTTTACTGACACTAGGCATAGCAGCGGTTAGCAGTCTAGTTGCTTAACCGGCTGCATAAATTAGGAGGCCTGCCTCGACGCGCAGCGGACGCGTGCAGCGGGCGCGCCGCTGGCGCGCCGAAGGCGCGCCTAAGGCAAGCCCGTCTGCGCCCGTCCGCGCCTGGACCGGGCCCAGGGCCACGAACCCTGACCCACTTACACCAGCACCGCCTAACAAGATGATAACATACTCCAGTACTCAGCTAAAAAAGATTTGACTCGCCACCACAATACACACTTGTCCTCACTCACACACATGCTCTCTAGCCACTAATTCTTCTTTCAGGTGCGCCAATTGTTCTTTCAAGCTGGATACTTACAACAAATCAGGACCTTCTTTGATTGAGCCTCCGCATACGAATCAGGATCATATCCACCTAGCGCTCATAAACTCCCGTTCACTTCCCAAACATAAATATGAAATATCGGACTTCTTAATAGACCAAAACTTAGACATATTATTCGTCACAGAAACCTGGGGTGACCCTTCATCTGGACCTGACTTTTGCATCGCAACCCCCGAAGGGTACTGCGTATTCAGACATGACAGAATCATAAAAAAAGGAGGAGGACTAGCAATCATATACCGCAATAAATATTTAGTCAGGACGGAGATAATGCCCTCCGCGATCTGCGAAGCAGTGACTTTCACTATAACGCTTAATCATGCACAAACCTTTAAAGGAACCCCTCTTTATCGTCCTCCAGCCCCTCGAGCTGAATTTCTCTCTGCCTTAGGTAGCTTATTGGAACCTTTAGCAGGAGAATCTGATTTCACTATCTTGGGTGATTTCAATTTTCATTTGGAATCCCTCGACGACAAAGACACTTTAACCCTCATTGCAGAACTGGAGGCAGTGGACCTCCTCCAGCTGGTGACTAGCCCCATTCACTCCGCCGGTCATACGCTGGATGGGCTCTTCACCAGCAATAAGCAAATATCACTAATGAACATCATACCCTTGGCATGGACCGACCATTGGGCAGTCCTGTTCGATATTCAGACAAATAAACCCATCCATCCACGCACTCTCCCTACCCCACCCACACAATTTAAAGCTTGGAGTAGCTTGGATCAGCAGCTCCTTACAACATATCTGTCATCCACTAACTACGACTCTACACCAGACCATGTACTTGCCTCATCCAAATATTTCGAATGGCTCCATAAGGCCTTTAACCTTTTAGTAACACTGAAAAAAGTCTCTAAAAATAGAACTGCACCTTCGGCCCCTTGGTTCTCTGAATCACTCAGACTTGAAAAACAACGATGCAGGAACCTTGAGAGACGCTGGCGCAGAGACTATAATATCACTGACAAAACCCTTTATAAGGAAGCAATCTCCAAGTATAAGCATCTCATTATCTTGGAGAAAAGCAAATACTACCTCAGTCAGATAGAATCGGCCCAAGATTCCACCAAGCAGCTTTTTCAGGTAGTTACTAAACTATCAGGGTCGATGACAAACCCTCCAATAGCTCCTACCCAAGATCTTTGCAATGCACTAGCTATCTCCTTTCAAGACAAAGTCAGCAACATATACGTCAACTTTGCCGCCCAACCTAAAGCTGACTATCAGACGGCTACCCCTGACAATGAAGAAAATGCCCCTTGCTTTTCGAATTTCAGTCAAGTCTCAGCAAAGCAGATCAAGGACCTTATTTTGACCATCAAGTCAGGTTCCCCCACTGACCCCTGCCCTTCTGCCGTTTTAAAACTTATTCCTGATCTATTAGCCCCAAACCTAACAAACATCTGCAATGCCATGTTTAACACAGGTATTTATCCTTCTACATGGAAAAAGGCGATTATCAAGCCACTACTGAAGAAGCAGCACCTTGACCCTTTAGTGACAAAAAACTATAGACCTATCACAAGCCTCCCTTTCCCAGCTAAAATATTTGAGAAAATAATGAACTTGCAATTGGCCCATTACATTGAAGACAATAACCTCCTGGACGAGACGCAATTCGGCTTTAGGAAAGGACACGGGACAGAAACCGCCCTCATTAAAGCAGCAGACGAAATCAGAACAGTCTTAGACCAAGGAGGTGCTGCAGTGCTAGTGCTGCTAGACTTATCAGCAGCCTTTGACACGGTCGATCACTCTACATTGATCGACCGTGTCTCAAACATAGGTATCAAACTGAGGGCCAAAGAACTACTGGCCTCCTTTCTATCTGACCGCACACAATCAGTGAGTCTCGGCGACTACAAGTCCTCCCCTTTTACCCTCCGGTGTGGTGTGCCACAAGGTTCTTCCTTGAGTCCGACCTTGTTTAATATCTACGTGTCGGACCTGGCCAGGGTCATCAAAGCCCACGGGATGGGTCTCACATCCTACGCCGACGACACACAATTGGTGCTAGCAATCCACAACGACGGAGGAGCAATTGCGGCCAGCTTCCAAGATGGAATGCTGGCCATCAGTACTTGGATGGCTAACAATTGCCTAAAGTTAAACTCCGATAAAACGGAGGTACTGATTTTTGGTAATCTCTATCCGGTCTGGTCCCCTATCTGGTGGCCTGCCAATTAGGGACTACCACCTCCCCCGGTTTCGAAAGTTAGAAATCTAGGGGTCATGTTCGACGACAAGCTGGCTTTCACATCACATGCCAATGCAGTTGTCTCTTCATCTTTTTATACTCTTAGGATGATAAAAAACTCCTACCCTTTCTGCCACCCAGTGCCGGAAAAACTCTTATCAGCACCCTAGTAATGTCAAAAATTGATTACTGTAATAGCCTCCTCATCAACGCTCAGAAAAACGTCACTAACAGACTACAGATGGTGCAGAATTCGGCCGCTAGAATGATAACAGGCACCCCCAAGTATCAACCAATCTCAACAGTAGTTCGAAAACTCCATTGGCTGCCCATAATAAGCCGAATTAAATTCAAAGCTCTCTGTATTGCCTTTAAGGCCATCCACAAAACAGGACCTGATTTCTTGAAGAAGGCTCTCCCAACAGACCCTTGCGTTCATCAACAGCCAACCTTTTGAAGGTCCCTCGTACAAAAAAAAGTTTCCTGGGGTGACAGAAGATTCATTGTCGCCACTGCTAAATTATGGAACACCCTCCCTCTGCACATCAAAACTGGCCCAACCTTACTTGCCTTCAGGAAAAGGGTAAAAACATGGCTTTTTAATCAATAGGCACCCTACTTTTGTCTCGATCTTCTATACAGTCCGCAGTCCCGAGACACCCAAGGGTATTTGTGCGCTCTACAAATTGCCAAAATAAAATAAATAAACCAGGCCAGGAATGAGTTTGCGGGTAGTATCCATCACTTCAGCCTCTCGTTTCTGTGTAATAGGAAATTATATTAACTTGTTTTTTCTATAATGCTTAATAAAATGCAACACCCATGTAGAGTTTGGCTCCATTTCACTAAGCTCATGGTTCCCCTGTCTCATTTACAGTTTGGAAAGCAGCAGGTACACTCCAGTGGAGACATTTGAAGCTGACCTAGCAGGCCATTTGCCACTGGACCGCTAGATCATAGAGATTCATTAAAATAATAGTCACAGTGACCCTAAATATAACAGTTTGCCACTGGACTGTAATTGTAAATGTATTTATATAGCGCATTGCAACCCCTGACGAGGCATTGAACCATTTTTTCAGTGAGTAGCAAGCTACTACAGAACCCAAGATTAGTAGTTAGTAGTTTAGTACAATTCTTTTTTCTTCTGCATTAGCTGTGTCAGGTTTGTGCTCTTGATTTCTGGTAGTCTGTATTTTAGAGTGGGTGTATCAAAGGTTATATTAGGGTGTGAGGAGGTGCATCAGATTATCACATGGATGATATCCTCAGTGATATCATTTGAGATGTCATCAGTGATGTCATCAGTGATGTCACTGACCATGTCATGAATGATGTAATAGGTGACGTCATCAGCAGTGCATTGTGGGGCGCAAGTTATAGTTAGCTCAACTAACTATAACGGCAGAATTTCTCTGGTTTTGTACGAGTGAAATGTCCAACTAACTATAGTGTCCCTGAAACCTGTGGTTTTTTCAGTGAATTTCTAAGGTTTTTTAAATGCTAATTTCTACCTATAACGTCCCTGAAACCTATGGTTTTTTCAGTGAATTTCAAAGGTTTTTAAATGCTAATTTCTGACTATAACGTCCCTGAAACCTATGGTTTTTTCAGTGAATATATATATATATATAGGTATATATATATACATACACACACATATATATATACACACACACACACACACATGATGCTTGGTAGAGTTGTGTTAGCTTGATTAACCCCTCTATATAAATATCCATAAGTACATTGAAGCGGCAATATTTACATTATCATGTGGATGTTAAAATACAAGTCACAAAATGGTACGCACTATTGGCAAAAATGCAAAGACTGTCCACTCCAAAAGAAATGGCGGTAATTGTTATCATGCACTTTTATAAACACCCACTCAGTTGTGCAAATGATATGTATGCACCTGCATACTCCAGCAGGCACAGAAGGAAAACATAAACCTATGCAGTGTCTTGTCCCATCACTGGTAGGCAAAGTCGGTGCACAGGAAATTATCCTTTCATGCTTTCACTGGTTACCCGGGTGCATGGGTGGAGGAGTCCTAAGAAAGAAGCAGGCAGTTACCTGATGAAAAGTTGCGTTATGGAAATAACAAACGGAGGGGGATGAGGGTGGGGAAGTGTGTTGCAGAATCCCTTGCCCGGGGCATTACCTAATGCTACAGCATGGGTTCCTGGCCCTGTGTGTTACCATCCACTTTGCGGAATGAATCTATGCAATAATCTAAAGATTAGTGTCACTAGAAATGGAAGAGTTCTGTTACTCAATCGAACTAACAGTAAAACAGTATAGTAAAACTATGTATGTTATAATCTTGTAATCCTTCCTCTCATGCATGCTAAATATGGGATTGTCTTGAAAGTTAATCATATTAAATATAGAATAACCTGATCTTAGTAAGGAATATTTGTCATACTTACATAAATAACCTTACACTCTGACAAGTTATCATGGAATAACTGACACCTGTGATACTTTTAATGGGGGCACTTAACACTGATATTACTGTGGGATACCTTTGAGGATCAGTGATATTCAGTATGATATAACTTGATAGTTAGGCCCTCTTGTAGATTTGGGTAAAGCTGTATTAAAGGAGTGCAGCATTAGCATCTAAACATGGGTTAGAGAGAGAGCAGAATTTATAGGGGGAGGGGTAGTACGTCCAACTTGTCTTAGCAAAAATTACCACTCCCCTGCCTACACCCCCGGACAGGAAATAGCAAGAAGGGTAGAGTGCCTTGTGGCTATGTGTTGTGTATTCTGTTTTTTAAGAATGGCAATTTACATATAAATCCCTAGTAAACTGGTACTCCATGTACCCAGGGCCTGTAAATTAGATGCTACTAGTGGGTCTGTAGCACTGATTGTGCCATGAATTTAAGTAGCATACAAATAACTTTTAAACATGCCTCAGGCCTGCCAGTGCAGCCTGTGTGTGCAATTTTGAACTGTCACTTCGACCTGGCAACATTTGCCAGGCCTAATCCTTCCCTTTTAATATATACAAGTCACCCCTAGAGTAGACCCTACACAGCCCACAGGGTAGGGTGCACTGTATTTAAAAAGTGGGACATGCACCTTCAAATTGTGCATGTTCTGGTAGTGAAAATCTCATAACTTTGTGGTTTTCACTACTGCAGGGCCTGACTCTCCCAGAGGATAACTTTGGGTTACATTTAATGAGTGACATCTTATAATTGGGAGCAGGTAGGAGTGTTGAGCTTGGTGTCTAGAGAATTGTAATTTAACCCCCCCCTTTAATAGTAAAGACAGATTTAAAGTCACAATTCTGAAAATGCCACTTTCAGGAAGTTGGAATGTTCCTGTCCTAACCATTTGGTGCCTGCAGCCTGTGCCCTGAGTCACATGACTGGATGTAGCTGCCATTTGGTCTTTTGTGTATTCCTCCCAGACAGTGATACAATAGGGAGCATGGGTTTTGGCAGGATGGGCCATCTCTGTCAGTATGAGGTGGAGGAGCTGTCACCTACCACACTTACACATCAAAGGGACTGACTCAACTCACTCAGCTTTTCACACTAGTCTTTTGTGACCCCAGACAATCTGGGACTAAGGAAGGGAAGCAGGAAATTCTAGACACCTCAGTGGCAGGGAAGGCTTAGGAGTGTCCCCCACTATCATAAATGTATATGTTATATTATCATCGTAGGACAGTAAGACATGTAGCAATATAATCAATTGATTTATTATTGAATAGAACTATATCACATGAACAGATTACTTAATAAAAAAAAAACAATATAAGGGATTACTATAAAAAAAGGATGAACCATAAAAACAATTAGAAGCCCCAAAGTTTGCGATCATTGTCACCAGTGTGTCATCTCCATCACCCTCCCTGTGTCTTTAACTCATTGATCACATGGCAAAAGATGTGAACACTGTACAAAAATTACAAGTAAACTGACCCTCCTCTGTTTCTACCCCATTCTCTTGTTACCGTCACCCCATACTCTTGCTTCGTTCAGCTCTCGGGGATCGGACATGGCATGCTTTCACCTCTTAATTACACCTTCCACCTATGAGCAAAGGACAACTCCCACCTGAACAACCTTGTTATGAGATGATAGGGTCTATGTGCAAAACAGCAAGTGTTTAGCATGAGGGGCGTATGTGGATTAATGCAAATGGTTGATTGTAATAATAGATTAGCTATAGGAGAATAGGTACTGTAAGGTTGCAGGTGTATGACTTTTAAAGGAGAGGTTGTGATCTTTGAAATGAGGTGTGGGCACTTTGCATGAATACAATAATAGGGATTATGCATGTGAAAGAGTGGGCTGTGCTCAGAGAGAGGAGGCGTGCAGGGGTTTAGATCACCTGCAATCTGAGAATTCAAAACTGTACATAGAAGATAGTGCTATACTAGGTACTTTTGATAAGCACCAGAATCAGGTGAGCAGTCTATCCCCTGAAAAGCTAAGACTAGACCACTGCTTCAGGGCTGGAAGCATAAGGTAATGGCTGGACACATACAGGGAAATATCAAGAAGTTTGGGCTGCACTAAAAGGCAACAGTAACCTCAAGATCACGGCAACTTGGGAGGGTGTACAGATAGATAATGCAAGCATCAAAAAAGAGATTCTGAAAATGTTGGAGCAGATATCTTCTGATGTTCACCCTTAAAAGTTTGACTCACAGTATTAAATATGAAAGTGAATTGGTGTCCATTTTAGATCCCCAAGTTGTGGCACTGTACAAGATGAGGTTGAGGACTGCTTCCCCAGACAGAAGCTGGAGGGTGTAGACCCAGACAATGAAGTGATGAATATGTAGGCAGGGCCACTTTTAGCAAGTCCATGAACCTTTTTCGCAAGGGTCTGCTGATTAGTTCGTCCTGAGCACCACTACATGTCAGATCGTAGAGGTGAAGGGTGGAACCGCAGCCTCCATTGCCCAAGTTAAAGACATTTCTAGGCCAGGCCTGCCCCTGTCTGTCCCTGATTGCTGCTTCAGAAAGTTTAATGACAGCGAGGTATAGAGGTTTCACACTTAATTTTGTCTATTTTGTGGGTATTTCTGCTTGGAGCCAGTACCAGTTCTAGCTGCTGTGAGAAGAATCACTTTACACAAAGGCAAGGAACCTAAGAAGGACACTTGATAAAGAACTAAACCGATTCTGCTGCATGAGACAGTGGATGCGCTCTCCTTAGTCCAATGTGCAGTACGGTATTATCAGGATTTTTTGTCTTGTGGAAGTATTCAGTAACTGTCATCACAACCTGAAACCTTGGGTTAAGTATGAAATATTTCCTGTACCATTTTTATCTGCCAGTCTGAACATAGAAACAGGGGGCATTAGGCATAAATCTGCTAACAGTACAGAGTTAGAACTTGTGCAATGCAGGAAATGCTTGTACATAGTGCCACCGATCATACTAGTTCCATGTGTGAATGAGCCATTATCAAAATGTGTGAATTTGAAATAGGCAGTAAAATTAAAATAATCACTGGCAAGGCCAGTAGGTCTTGCTTTCATCATGCAAGTGACGATCAATTGGCTTTGCCAATCTTTATCTGTAAGACTTGTTTAAAAAATTGTAAAGGAAAAAAATTCAAAATAATGGAGGAAAGGCAGACACACATCTTATGGTATCTCAAAACTGTTCATTGGATTCAATGTTTTCAATCTTTATAAATGGCATGGTGTATTTTTCAAATAAGTTTCACTCTGAAAACGGAACAGAATTTAAGAACAAGAAAGTGCCCGAATGTAAAGCGAAATGCTTTGCCAAAGCGTAATTTACTTTCCACAGGATTCATCCATTTGGTCATCTGTACTAACCCAGGGAGCAAATATATGGGCCTTCGGGAGAGATATCATGTTAGAGAGAGGATGTGGAATAACAACTAGAGCGGCCGACTTTGAAGCTGGGGAACCGGGTTCAAGTCGGCGTCGGCTCAACATCATGTGATTCTGGGCAAATCACTTAATCTCTCAGGGCCTAAAAATGAATTTGTCCGTCTGCAATGCAACTGGTGCTCATGTACGCTCTGATACCTTCGGGTCAGGTTTGCGCTATATAAAACAACAACAACAAAAAAGTACTCCTTCTGTTATTGACAACAACTGAGTGAGTACAGCAGATTGCCTTTCCTCCCAGTGCTATAAAAGCCTGTGTGTGCCAAAGCATGCGCTTTCATGCAAAATGTGAAATCCAGTAGATAAAACAAAAACAACCCTTAAAGTCTGCTCTTCATCCATACCCCAGCAAAATATCCCCATTACAGTGCTTTTACAAACAAGCTGGGAGGGGTGGAGAGCAACATAACATGCTAGGGTGTTGGGGTGTGGGGAGCAGCACACGAGGGAGAGAGCTACAAAACACAAGCAACAAAGGAAAAGTAGTTTCCTAAATACGAAGGATAAAATTCAGAAAATATAGAGGATCAGAAAGAGGCTATGCTCTATGAGGCTATGAGGACAAACACAAGAAGGCAAGTCATCGAATAAGAAGCAAGCAAATGAGAGTGACAATAAAGCCAACTAATGGTGAGCAATGTGGTTTTTATAACACTATTAATTTCTTTCAAAATCACCTTTTTTCATACCTTTCCTTTAATGCCTTAAGTACAGAGAATCTTGCACCATTCCTATCTGCACCCATTGTGCTATTGACTCCCATTGAAAACTTAGTTTTAAGTGAATGACAGTGAGTATATAGATTAAGAAGGCACACAGTGCATAGTTGGTCAGTCTGAATACATATCCTTTCAATTAGAGGGCATGTATCAGACCCCTTTCATGGGTCTATTGGGCAAGAATGGACTAGTGGGCCTTAGCCTTAGGAGCTGATTTGCCTCTAATGTCTCAGAATACTTCCTAGTACCGCTCTGCCTACTGGGCCAAGCACAACCTCTTCAGCACTTGATTCTAAGTGGTGGTGATGGCAGCAGTCACAATCTTTTTATAGAGGTACTATGCGGGTGCGCAAACTCAGAACTCAGCAACCATTTAGTAGCGCAACATCTGTTTGTCCAATCCAGTGCTTTACCTGGATAGGAGATGACTTTAATATGAGCACTTGAAATGGAATACTACATAGGTAATAGTAGCAGGCACAATGACACACATTGGCACTTGGGCTTCCACTTCTTTTGCCGCCCTCCCATTTCCGTTTCTCAAGAGTTCCTCTTCTTGTGAGTCTAGGCAGGTCCCCGTTAGGTTAGAGAGTTTTGTGCAATATGAATCAAGTACAGGTGCGGAAACCGCAGTTCAATAATGGTTATGCTCAGTTCAATTCAGTCCATATGATACAGTCTCGCCATAAACGCAAGACTCCATGTCCTTTGGCAGCACACATATCCATTCTCTGCCACAACTGGGATGAGAGTGATTGCAGGAGCTGCCCCTGATCTGGGTAGGCTGCAGCACGTTGGGGCAGCCAGAGCGGCAGCCTGAGGTCCTTTTACAAATGCAGATATTTTACATTGATGGAGCCCCACAGCAGGATTGCAGGAGCTTCAGGCCCGATGTACAGCTCTTCCAATAAGGAAAGAATCCAGGTGAGATCCACTTTCATCTGAGAAGTTGGCTGCCGGACAGACACCAGCTCTGGGTGCACAGCACTCATCAGAGTACCCTGCAGAGCACTCCCTTCTTGGTCAAAGAGAACTTCAAACTGTAACAATAAGATCAGTCGCTCCCACTTTTATACAGGCAAAGCAGAAAGTAGACATGAATTTTCTGTCTGCAATCTCAGAATCTGTTTGGGTTAGTTCTTCTTTCAAGTGTCTTCTTTAGGTTGTTCTCCACACAAAGCCTTTGTATAGAGTGATGCTCCTCACAGCAGGGTAGTGTTCAGCCTGGAGTACCCACAACAAAGGCACAAAGAGACAGGAGCTTTCTGCACCTGACTTATCAAAAGCCAGACTGAACAGTGATCAAGGTGTAGACAAAAGGCTGGTCTCACCTAAAAGATCCCTCTCACCCTAAACAACAGAGAACACAGTCCCACCCCTCATCCCCACCATCAACCACGTGGCAGCGCTACAGAAAGCCCAATCAACAACTCTTCACAGTAAACGGGCCTAAATGAATTTCAACAGAAGCCCTGTTTTCTCTGTCCCATCTCAGTGTCTAGGTCTCCTCCCGCCAGCCTTAGGTATGTCAGCAGCACACTTCCACTGTCTGTGAGAACATTCTCACCTTCATCTTGTGTACAGAAAAAGGCTAGAGGCTTCCAAAATGGATCCCACAGGCCTCCATTACTCCTGCTCACTCATGCACATAATGCATGTACCAAAATGCCACATACATAAGCATGCACAACATACTCTTGAGATGTTAGCACAAGGATTAGTGCACTGAAGCAGAACTTTACATGAGCGTGCCAGCCTGTCTACACTCCAATGACATAGATTAAAGGTCTAGATATGACTTTGGATTCAGAAAATATGGTATGCAGCACAACTGCTCTACATGCTAAACCTGTGACCGGTATGATAGTCCACTGTCAGCAAAATGATGGCATGTTTGGTGCGCCCATCCAGGCTTCAGGACATGTCCAGGACCTCACTCATGTCAAGGGACAGGCATAGGCCTCAGCACACACACTAGATTAGCTTGATGCTAGAACCAAAATCAAAAACAGAGAAACCAGATGCTCTCAGTCAGCCACTCAGGATAGGGCAACATGACTGTACTCTTTGTAGAGGACATTCCCGTCCCTACAGAATCTTCAGGGAATGTGTTTTTGTCCTAAATAAATATGACTTCAATTATGGTCTTGTCACTCTGTACTTGTTTAGATGACTCCTGTAAATCTGATGTTTTTTGGATCTAAACAAGTGTATATTTGTGTCTCACTGTGTAATCATTGGTCTATATATGTGGTTTTTCTGCGCACACCCGCAGGAATGGCTGCTCCTCACCCTGCAAATGAGCAGGGTAGATGTTTCATTTTCTTTTCTTCTGAAGAACAACCAAGGAGGAAGTAGCAAAGAGCCAGTAAAAATTAACAAGCCACGAGACTTGATGTCTGTCTTGCTACAAGAGACCTGCCCCATGCCCAGGAGAGCTGACAGTGGCAAAGAGCCCTTAACATGGGACAGGAGATGTGAACAAGGAAACGGGACTCAAGGTCATCAACAACATCTCCGCTAAAAGAGTTCAAAGTAAAAAGCCAACCACAATACCTGAAGTGGTAGTACCTTAGGACATCCTGATTCCTTGGCAACACAGTAAAAGGCTCCTCACCACTGGCCATTGATGCTTGCAAGGCATGCCCTAATTACTTCCCACACTCTAGTCTTAGTCTTCCTCTTTGCCTTCCCCCTGCTCAACCACAACTCCATTAGAGTAGTTAAGTACCCTTGGAGTGCGCAAAGAAAGAAAAAAAAAGTAGTTTCCAAAATGTGAGCAGTGGAAGGGCATATGTCAGCCAATCAAAAGGATGGCGAAGAAGGTACGCCCCAGGGAAAGGACAAACACAAGAAGGCAAGACATTGAATAGAAGCCAGCAAATGAAAGTGTCAATAAAGCCAACCAATGCTGATCAATAAGCGGGCTCCAACCATACTGCAAGTCCTTGGTATGGTCCACAACAGCCTTTCACCTATAGACAGCTAAAAGCTGTCTGGCAGGCGATACCTGCAAATAATGTTTTATTTTAATTATTAGAAAAGGCAATTGGGCATCAAACAACCGCCTACAGAATTGAGTTGCACTGGCCTTTGGTATGTAAAGTAAGTGAGCGGGACGGAGGAAGAAATAGTAAACGCAGTCTTCATGCTGGGTTTGTGTCTGTTGGCAGATAGCAGACAGGATGGGCATGCAAGTCCTTGACTCTGTTGAATCTGGACACTACCTAAAAAAATTGGCAGCAAAAGAAGTTGGATATATAACTGGGGATTCAGCAATGAGGCCCTACAAACAGAGAGACCTGTCAAGGAACAGTTTAAGGCTTCAACAGACTAGGCGGCCTGAACAGTCTCTGCAGTCATTTTAGGTCTTTATCAACACAGCTTTTGGTGGGAGTGGATCATGTTAATTAAACTTGCATTACTAACATATACAACGTAGGCACACAATCATGCATATTGGAATAAAGCTAGTGTGACCCTGAGCATGTCTGGTTTGTGGAGCTGGATCAATGCATGGCTCCCTCCCCTAACCAGATTGCAAGTCCTCTTCCTTTAAACAGTTGCGTTAGGGCTGTTCAGACAGCAGGCTGATGTACCAGACTACCCGGCACAGCTCCCGACACATGAAATGGAAAGAGATCGACTCAAACCAAGGCTGCTGGAGCCCAGGCTGATGTGATGCAGACGCACCAGTAGCAGCCCGACACCCACTCCTTTCTGACCAGAGCTCAGATGCACGTCACATGAAGCAAACCAACGCCACGGAGTCTTGAGGCACAACTTCAGTGCCTAAACTCACGTCATTTGATCAGTAAAGGCTCAGTAAGTAGTGTAAGTGAAAACCCAGATATGGCCAGCATTCTTCCGCATAAACTGGATGTAAACTGGACGTGCAATTCCAATTATTCTCCACAACCAAAAATAGGGGCATATTTAAAAAAAAAAATGTCAAAGCGCGGAGCTGCGCCAAATTTGGCAGAGACACGCTCTGACATTTTGAAAACGCAGGGATGCGCCTTATTCACAGAAATACGGCACACCCCTGTGTTTCCCCGAGCGCAAACAAATCTGCCTTGCGTCAGCGCAGGCACCCTGCTGCCATGTTGCAAGGGTGCCTGTGCTGCAGGGATGATTGTTTAGGTGCAGGAAAGGGCAGCTTCCTGCACATAAACAATCAATTAATGGCGATTTGCTCTTTCTATGTGTGCTACAGAATGAAGCACACATGGAAAGAGCGAAAAACTAGGCGAAATAATAATTTCTCCTTGTATAGCCATCCTAATGCCTGGTATTCCATGGCATTCCTTTTGGCGCTGCCTCAGCCTTGTAAATCTGGGGCAGCGTCAAAAAGCAATGGAAGTTGCGGTGGAGCGCCCACAGCAAGACCCATTGCATGCCCCTTTGTGGCAGAGGACTGCGGCAGAAAGGGGCATATTTACAAGGGGTTGTTAAGCCATGCTAATTGGCTTAGCGCCACCTTGTAAATTTGGAAAATGGCGCTAC
Organism: Calotriton arnoldi; assembly: GCA_963921515.1. Lineage (NCBI taxonomy): Eukaryota > Metazoa > Chordata > Amphibia > Caudata > Salamandridae > Calotriton > Calotriton arnoldi. The sequence goes on from CAWUFW010007015.1 coordinate 264,529, forward strand.
ACCACCAGAGCATCAAAAAACGTGACTAACCGGTGGCGATAGTGGCTTGTAAATATGCCTCAAATCCTTTACTTCCTACATGGCGCACTTCAGGATCCAGAAAAGAAAGGTGTGCAGCGTATCTCTACCTTGAAAGGATTTTAGCATCCCAGGAAGGTACACAATAGGACACCAAAGTGATTTGAAGTACAGGTGTAGGGGTCCAGTGTATACATAGTGCTAAGGATCTGGGCACTGGTTCAACCCTCAATAGCAATGGAACACATTTCGAATTTCAGGGTCTAATCTCAACCACATAAAACCATTTTCAAAGGCGGTTTCCTGGGAAAGAAATTTCCTAAACTGGGTTGTGTCTTCCAGTTTCTTGCAAGACAGAAACAATACAAGGGCACAGATAACATGACAGTGGCTCCGTGGGGAAGGGGGTCAGGTCAAGGATGGTCTTTAGATGGTCCTTAGTAGTCAGGATCCATAATACATACAAAGATCCCACAAAACGGGATCTCAGTCTTTCATTACTCAGTGGCGGCTCCTCCGCTATGGCGGAAGAGCGTTGCCCCGGAAGGAAAGGAAATATAAAATGATTATAACTTTAAGTTATTATCATTTTATGTTTCCTTTGTGGGCGGGCGGGTGGGCTGGTGGGTGGGGCCGCTCTGCTCAGCTCATGGAGCAGCGTAGGGGAGGAGTGGTTTGCCCACTCCTAAGTGCGCAATGACTGTTTGGTCGGCCCTCTCAGGCCGCCCAAACCAGTCATGCGCACTTTCCCCGTTCCCCATGCAGGCTGCATTACAGCCTGCATGGAGTACAAGCCCAGGCCCCCATTCCCTGGTTGAGCATCGAACCAGGACGCTCAAAACCAATCACAATGCTGCAATTCAGCGTTGTGATTGGTCAGGAGAGCCTGGCTGTTCCTGGCTTCCTGTCACACAGGAGAGCAGGAGCAAGGAGCAGATTAGCTGGACCTGGCGCCGGTGGCAAGGTAAGTGTGTGATATTTTTTTCTTTCTTTCACATTGTTAAACCTCGCGCTTCCCCCTTCATTCTGGCTTTACAGATACGAAAACACTTTGTGGTTTTGAGAGCATATAGCAGTTTGTGCATCAATTACCTTACCAAAATTAGATGTGCTCTGAAAACAGAATGGAGAACAGAATTACTCGCTAGATACTAATGTGCACCAGTACTTAACCATGGCTGCATGTTACATTAAGTGCTAGGAGACAATGTCACAGGAAAACGCAGTCTAATCATTTGTTTTTACTTTAAATCATTTCACATTGCAGATTTCTATCTTTGAAGCGCTTCTATGCAGTTCTGAACGTGGAGGACTGGCCAGCATGTTATAAAGACGACTTCAGCATCTGCTCAGCCCACTGAACATGTTTATTGTGTTGGTTTAGAGGGGAGCAGGTGGGCTGGCTTAGGTGATTAACCTCCTCTCGCCTGGTGTGGATATCACCCACGTTTTGTGGTTGGGGAGTTCTCAGGAAACTTTTATGTATTATAATGAGCTTAAATAGTAATACTGCATCAACTGGAACCTTAAGTCGCATCAAGTGTGAAGATTTGGGGTGGTACCATTTTTTTTTAAAAACACACTCCTATCTGGATATTCATTGAAAATAAAGGACACAGAAACAAGTACAAAGAGGAAATGTGGCACGAAATAGGAGGGAATGACGTGTTCTGTGAGTAATGAAGTAGGAGGGAATGGGAAGAACACCCCTTCAAACACATATTGGTAAAGATGTACTTCACTTGAACTAAACCCATCTTTAAGCAATTTCATACACTCCCCCCTAAAAAGTAGTCAAGTGAAGGAGGATCCGCAGAGGAGAGGGAACGGAGGGAGAAAGTAAGCAGTGAAAAAAGAGGAACGAATAGTGGAAGGAAAAGAAAGCAAGGGAGGTTGAGAGGACATAGCATAAAAACAGAATTGATTAAGAGATTCATAAAGCGCATAGATCCTCAGCTGAGTGCCCCGGCGCTGGCTTCAAGGCTATCTGCACAGGCAAACAGTGGCACTATTCCTTTTGGAACATTCAGGTTTTTAGTTTTTTCTGAAGATTGATGTCTCAGCTGTTGTATGTAACTCCACAGGAATTTATTCCAGGCAACCGAACCAAGATAGGAGAAAGACCTGCCTCCAATTCTCGCTCGATGAATCTTGGAGATCTTAGAAGAACGGAGACTTCTAGAAGGGGCATACGGTTTAATCCTTTCCCTAAAATAGCCTGCCCCGGTGGCCTGCAGTGCTTTGTGAGTATGGACTAGTGTTTTAAAAAGAATTCTTGTTTTATTGGGAGCCAATGAAGAGCCGTCAAGGGAGGGGAAATTTGGGACCTTGGGGGGAGATTCAGGAGAGGTTGAGCTGCCGAATTCTGGACCACTTGCAGTCTATTAAGAAGGTAATCTGGAAGACCCAAGTAAAAGGCATTTCCATAGTCCAATCTGGACGTTATCATAGCCTGAATGACCATTTTTTTAGCGGGAAAGGATAAAAACAGAGATATGCTGATGCTTCATTTAAAGGCTGGCCGGCAGGAGAGCAGAAGCTATTTTTCAGAATGGGTGTTTTGGTCCATTCGCACAATTTTACTACACAATATGACAATAGACAACATTCTGAATCAGACAAACCATCTCCTAATCCATGAGTTGCGGAGCGAAAGGGGCACTCAGCGTTCTCAAGAGGGTCCTCCCCTCCTTAAAGGTACACAGCAGCTGAGGATATCCATAACCACAACTATGACCCCACCAATGACGAGGATGTGTTCGGTGGCTGCATAGGTGATGGACTAGGTGTGACTAGATTTCCCTGCGTTGGACAGTCCCAGTCATGGAAATCAAGCAATAACCCCTGACTCGCAGGGAGAAAATACACTGCTCTCCAGAGCCATTGCTTTTTAGTTTTAAAGAAGCAAACTCAAAAATCCCATTTTCAGAGGCACAACAAACATGGTGTTTACTCTGCAAAGTTCAGTACCTTCAGTGCAGCTAAGTTTATTATTTTTTTTTTTCCACAAATTTTTATTGAGTACTGCGGATGATATATATGTATACATAGACAAGATTAGACATTTTGTTTACATTTTTCTATAACAAGATAGCATTAGGCGTATATATATTCTGAGTTACAATATGTAGAATACTGATCCATTCAATACTAAGTGCAATAGCATCATATAATATAAATGTGCATACTTTATAAGTGCATATAATGTAGAATCCTGAATATGGACGAAAATCGCAGTACCAGTAACCCCCACCCAATGAAACCCACCCCTAACAATACCCAAACTAAACAATAACAACTGTTGCCGGTACATAGACAATACACCCTATCAGATGTTTTCGTACCTGGTGACTGTCAGGTCTGAAACTATAGGGGAAGGGAAGGGGGGGCACGGTGGAAGAGGGGGAAAGAGAAAGGGGGAGAGGGAGGGAGAGGGGGGAGGAAGGGGAGGGAAGTGCAGGGGAAAGGTGAGGAACAAGAAACACAATCAATTCACAGACAGTAATCAGACGTCTGCACCGCTTTCCAACACTGTAACCTGCGAATCTTCTAACTCATCCCCCGTGCCTGCTTTAAAAAGTTCTATCAGGTGCGCCCAATCTAAGGATATTGGACGTTTTCATAGTCCCCTATATTCTTCACCCTGTAATGCTCCCCTCTCTGCAACTGCCCACCTGATAACCTCCTCACGCCACTTGCCCTCACGGGGCGCCGTGTTAGATTTCCAGCGCTGTGTAATCAGCCTTTTGGCAAGCATCAGGGCCAATCCTGTAAATCGACGTAGCAATTTCGCCTTCTTAGGGAGGGGGAGGAGCCCCAGGAGACAAGCCTCAATCGTGTCCCATGGTGTGCGTTCTGTCAGTACTACTAGACTCCGGATAACGTCTGACCAAAACCCCCTCAGTATTGGGCAGAACCATAGCATATGAATAACATCAGCCTCTTGTGCTTGACACCTCGGGAAAGCCGAGGACGCATTCGGGAACATCTTTCGTATTGTTGTCGGGGCAAGGTATGCTTTGTGTAATATGAATAATTGTATCGTTTTTAATCGGCAATTACAGGAGACTCGCCGAGGGTGTTCTAACATTAGGGCCCATTCTCTGTCTTCTAACTCACGGAGAAGTATTATGTCCCATTTCTGTCTGAGATGCTGTAATGGGGTATGTAAATGCTCCCTCAACCCCCGATAGAGCCAACGTACTAGGTGTCGGCCATGCCCCATTATGTGAATAGATTTCAATAAGTGGAAAGTTGAAGGTTCCCTCTGGTCTATGAACCACTATTTCCGAATAAAGTGGACTATTGCTGCATGAGTGAGAAACAATGTATCAGGCACGGAATGATTACGTACAAACTCTTCGTGGGGCATCAGGTGGCCATCCAAGAAGAACTCACCAACTGTCCCGACACCCATTTGTGTCCACCCTCTTATCCGATTCATTGATATTATCCCGCGCCTGGTAGGTAAGCCACAGAGCGGGATGTTCGGGGCGTACGGAAAGGGCAGCTTTGCTAATTTATGGGCTTGTTTCCAATAGTGTAGTGCAACATGCAGAAGATAAGGAGGATCCCGCAATTTCTTCGCACCCGGGCATAGCAGTGATTGAAGGGTTCCTTGTTTTAAAAAGTCAGGGGAATGCCCAATTTCAAATAAATTCTTGCCCGGCAACCAATATGCCAACCACTGTAATTGTCCGACTATACAATATGTTTTAAAATCAGGTGCTCCCAGTCCCCCCGCATTACTAGGTAGCTGTAACTTAGCCAACGCTAACCTGTGTCTACCCGCCCCCCAAATTAAAGAGGACAGCAAGGTATCGAGTGTTTTAAAAATCCAGGCCGGGAGGACAACCGGTAGATTCACAAAATGGTAAAGGAGTCTGGGCAACATAACCATTTTAGACACCGCCAAGCGGCCCGCCACTGTCAATGGTAACGTATTCCAGAAGGTAATCTGGGAACGTAGTGAATTGATTGTTCGCAGCACATTACCATCTATGGTATCTGCGTTGGATCTATATATGTGAATTCCCAGATATTTAAAAGTAACAGGCTCAACTCTAAATTGCATCTGACCAAATTGTAAATAGGGAGAAGTATAGGTACCATAAAAGGAGTAGGCGACTGATTTAGAGGCGTTAAGACATAAGCCAGATATTTCCCCAAAACAAGAAAAAACAGTAGCTACCGTGTGTTTATTTCCATTTAGATCTCGGAAATATAATAACATATCATCGGCGTAGAGTGATACAGAATGAATCACACCCCGTAAGGGGATGCCATAAGGAACCATAACTTGATGCAGATATTGTGCAAGAGGTTCGAGGGCCAATACAAAAAGCAAGGGAGACAAGGGGCAGCCCTGGCGTGTTCCCCGATAAACAGTATAAGAGGGAGAGATGTTCGAACTCGTCTTAGCACGAGCTGTGGGGTTAGTGTAAAGCAGTTTGATCCAATTACAATATGACTGGGGCAGGCCGAATTTGGACAGTACAGCTAGCATATAAGGCCAGCTCAGGGTTTCAAATGCTTGACGTACGTCTAACGACAAGCAGCCGGCAAGAGGTGAAGTTTCCGACGCTGCATGTAGCAAGGCATGAAGCCGACGAATATTTAGTGAGGTACTGCGTTGGGGTATGAATCCGCATTGATCCGTATGGATCAATCGGGGAAGCAGCAGAAGTAGCCGTGATGCCAAAACCTTACTAAGTATCTTGTATTCTGTATTGAGAATCGAGAGAGGTCTATAAGACAGAAGTTCAGTCGGATCCTTGTCAGGTTTCAATAGAGACGTAACTAATGCCTCCCTGGTAGTGGGAGGTAGGGCACCTTCTTCGAAGGAGGAGGTATAAAGTTGCAATAACCTAGGAATCAGTGTATCTGCAAAAGTTGAATAAAACTCCACAAGGAGGCCGTCTGAGCCCGGCATTTTATTACGGACTAATGCATTAATCGCCATACGAATCTCTGCAGTAGTAATCGGAGCCGCCAAGTCCTCGGCGGTCGAATCCGAAATAGTAGGAAGTTGGACCCTTGCCAGGAAGCAAGTTGTAGTAGCGGACATATCCAAGAGGGGGGCGGTATATAAACGAGCATAGTATTCCTGAAATGCAGCATTAATTGCAGCTTGAGAAGTAACCAACGTGTTATGAACCGTATGTATCGCCAAGATGGGAGTGGGAGTCGCCGAAGGTTTAATCAATCGTGCTAATAATGTGTCTGCTCTATCCGCCTCGGAATGTGTACGCAGTGTGTAGGCATTAAAATCTATCAGTCGCAAGTGTTCCAGCAATTCAGCATACTTAATCCTAGCGGTCTGCAGCGGCTCTACGCCTTCATTGCTCCTCTGGGCAGCTATCTCGAGAGCCTGTAAGTCCCTTTCCAGGTCTGTTATATCCCTAATCGTTTCCCTCCGCGAACCCACCAAGGTTCCCATGGAGACCCCGCAAATGGTTACTTTAAAGGCCTCCCACTCAAAGGATCTGGACGAGGCAGTACCCTCATTATCTATAAAATATGTAGTGATAGCCGTAGCCAAAGCGGCCCGATAAACTTGGTCTTCTAATTGTATAGGTTGTATTCTCCACGTTGGGATAGGAGCGGGAGAACGGCCCCAGGTCAGCAATAATTCTATGGGATTATGGTCAGATATGGTCTTGCTCAGATAACCACACTGTGCAACAGAAGGGGATAAATCTGGAGAACAAAGGAAATAATCTAAACGAGTGTGTAACTTGTGTGGGTAAGAATAAAAGGAATATTCTCGCATATTAACATGTAGGACCTCCACACGTCTAATAAATTTCAGCCTTGTGCCCATCTTGTCAAGGTAACAGCCTGCGATTGCGCTGTAGTATTAGATAAGGGAGGATGAGTGCGGTCAAGATATACATCAAATACCGCATTTAAATCTCCACCCAATAACCATGGGAAGTGTGACCAGTCTGAAAGTGCTCGAGAGACCCGTGTTAAGAATGCTTCTTGATCTGTATTCGGAGCATAAAGGGAACCCAACACTACCTGTCTACCATCCAATGCTCCAAGAAGAAGGACAAACCAACCCTGGTCATCAATTTTACTCTCACTAAGGGAGAAAGGAATCCCCGCCCGAATCCATATTGCAGTCCCTCTAGAAAAGGCCGAATATGCAGTCGCATAAAATTGACCCCGCCATCTTTTTTGTAGTTTCATAGTTTCGGAGGGAACCAGGTGAGTCTCCTGGAAGTATACTATTTGGGCTTTACGGCGGTGTAATTGTGCAGCTATTCTGTGCCGTTTAGTGATAGTTCCCATACCCCGGACATTCCACGAGATGAAAGTATAAGATTTGACAGTAGACATCATCAGAAAATAATGATAAATCGCCCCGGTTTCCACCCCCAACCACCACCCCCCACATACCCACCCCCAAATCCCAGACCATGCGGCAAAAATACAAATAACTCAACAATGTCCCAATACTGGGTCCAACGGCCAAACTTCATTCGACCAAACCGTGAAAACAAAAGTAACATACTTCACATTTAACAGTTGCTAACGCCTGCGGGGGAAGGTCGCTAACACTATTGGCATCCAGACAACAGCAATGAGCAATATATGAAAATGCCCAAAACGCGGGCCGGGCCAGGGGACTTTCTAAACCATCCCTACCTGTCGTGCAAACATACTAGGAACATTGTATATTGCAAGTAGAATAAGTAAGCATGACTGTAACAATAGCACATCAATCTGTACCGGTAACTGGTAGTGGACTGGGAGTTCCTTTCGGGGTCCTGTATCAAATAGCATATAAACAGCTTACGCCAGAGGATCATTACTAAGTTGCGTGCCCACAGAGGGGAACAGCGCAACGCTGCCGTCAGAGTCTGAGTCCGTATTAGCATCCTCGGACGGACTGGTACTGATGGTCGGGCGAGACGTACAGAAGGTTGAGGCAGTTTGAATGGCCCCCTGCCTGCCCTCCATCACCTGTTGACGAAGCGGGGGACTAGAGGCCGAACTCTGGGTAAGGAGCCCTCTCTTACGCCTTCGAGGGGGGTGCTGTGACTTCGGTTGTGAGGAATCCATACGCCTAGTAGGTTGGACATCGGGAAAGGTCTTGTCCAGCCAGTCCCATGCACTGTCAGGAGTATCAAAAAACAAGGAGCGCTGATTATAGATGATTTTCAGTTTTGCTGGGAACAATAAAGCAAACGTCAGGCCTGCTGCCCGGACCCGCGCCTTCACCTCCATAAAGGAAAACCTTTTACGCTGTACAGCCAGAGTGTAATCAGGGAATATTGAGACCTGTACATTATCAATCCGCAATGGGCCGTTATCCCTCGCCGCCTGTAGCAAGTGATCCCGGTCTCTATAGTTCAAGATCCTGGCTAATATTGGAAGGGGTTGGCGCCAGGTATTGGTCTACGTGTAGGGACACGATGTGCCCGCTCTACTGTAAAGTGTGCGGATAGTCCGATCGGGCCCACGCTATTTTTCAGCCAGGTTTCTATGTACTCCGTGGGGTTGGAGCCCTCCGTTCCCTTCGGTAATCCAACAATTCGAAGGTTGTTGCAGCGTGCTTGACCTTCTGCATCATCGGCCCGGGCTTGGAGGGAATCAATCTGCTGGCGCATGTGACAGAGTTGCTCTTCATGGGCTTTTACCTGTGGTAACATGGTTTCCACAGTTTGCTCAGTGGTTTTAACTTTATCAGCTAATTTCTTATGATCATCTTTCAATAAAATTGAGATCAACTGATATCATGCCCAGTTGCGCTTCTAGTACAGAGCGAGAATCACGGATTTCCTGTAAAATCATGTCCAGTTTATCCACTGAAGCGATGGTACTGACACTTCCTTCTGTATGATGTGACCGGCTGGATGAGTGTCCTGAAGTCAGAGAGAGTGAGCCTGCTCTCCCGGACCTATAGGCACTCTGGGCTTCCCTTTGCCCATGGTCGGTGACGAGGCGCAGTAGTGCGATGACAACGTAGTGGCGGTTGCAAGTATAATATAAACCCTGAGGGAACAAGGACCAACAGCCAAGGAAGTGGGTGAAGAATAGATGCGTTGGACGCCAAGCACCCACTACGAAATGGCAGTGCGTCTGTGAGGTACCAACTTGCACTCCACGTACCTCGGCAACGGTGATGGCGAGGGTCACACAGGCGGACTAGAGCAGTCCACGCCCAGGCAGGACAGTAGTAAGTGCCGCCATCGCGCTGGAAATATACCTGTCCGGGGGCCAGAGTAGACACAGCAGCCAGCCCCCGTAACCTCGAGTTCAGCCAGTCCACAGGTCAGTCCGGCGTCCACAAAGCTCCGTCACTAAATTAGGCCGCAAGATGTGCCAGAATGCCAGTCCTGGTCCGCTGCCAGCATAAGCCCAAACCCCAATGACCCCCACAGAGCGGGATACAGGTTCAGTAACACAGCACCAGCGTTCACCACGATATCACCGCTCTGGAGGGAAGGGGGGAAAAGGGGAGACACAAGACAGCCGCCGGTCTCAATTACTCGTAATCACCATCCAGCTAAGCGGGGCACTGCGGGCACAGCAGGGGACCCGCCACCGATGTGTGGCGCAAGGCGGTCCTGTGGAGAGCAGGGGCCCCCCCGCCAGCAGCAGCAGGCCGCGTGACCCAAAGGTGTTGGAGCGCACTACTCACACCCCGGCAGTAGCAGTGACACGGATCTCCCAGGCGAACCCGGAGAACCTCCAGCCAGGCGGGTCCAGACGACAGCAATCACGAAAGGTGGGCGGGAAGGCCCCAGTCCGGGAGCTCGAGCAGACACTGCAGCCGGAGCCAGTATCACGCGGCCCGGCCAGTCCACAGGCCAGCCCGAGGCTGACCAGGCTCCTCCTCCGCACCAGGCCTCAGGTTACGCCAGAGAGCGCCGCCGTCCAGAGGTCCACTCTCCCGGGATCTCTGAAAGCCGGAGAGCACGGTCGAGGCAGCCAGTTGTTGGGAACAAGCGTCCAGCGATGAAAACAGCTGACCAGTAAGCTAGGGAATGATGGATATTATGCGGATAAGGTGCCCCGGCCCGGAGCTCGTCGCTTAAGCGACCACCATCTTGGGCTGCAGGCCACCCCCCCCCAGCTAAGTTTATTTTAATTGCACAGAAACCTCACCCTGCGTGGTGGTGGTCTCTAAATTTGCCAGGGAAATCTTCCATTAAGGGAGAAGAGGTCCTAGCCTCGTCAGGGTCTAAATGACTCTCTTTTTTTTGCCAATTTTCTGCCCTGTCAATTAGGAGGTTCTATTTTTAACTAACTTAACAGCGACCAGTTTATCAATGTAAGAAAGATGGAGGGTTGAGTCAACCCTGCAAGACATTGAAACAGAGCACACATAGTTCACAGTAGCAAGTGCTTACCCACCAAAGCCACTTCACCGATTTGGCATGGGACAGTTTTGGGCCTCTTTGTAAAACTGTGTTGCAATCGTTGAGTCACGATCGCGAGTTTCTAAGCAATATGAGAAATTGTGAGTCCTTTTCTCTTGGTACTGAATTGTCATTTACCACAGGTTCCCATGGGCCTTAGTTACTACTGCCCTCCAAATGGATAGCTAAGTTACTGTTTTTTCACCCCACTCTCCTATGGTAGTATTCTGAGTTGTTAAGGTTCACCCGGAGGTGGCAGAGAGTTTAGAACACAGCTGCTGTATTATGCAAATAATTATACACAATGAACTCAAAGTCCAGTCACAGTTCTATCTCTGAAAAGTAATATGGACCTCATTTATATGTTGACCCGCCAGCCAACTTGGCCATCAGAGGTTCTCAGATACATCATTAATGGTTAACACCCTGCTAGATCAGAGATGTTTGTCTGCCTGTTGGGGATCTCTATTCCTTCAAAGCAGAATGTCACTGAGTGGGTACCATTATTTTTTGGCACCGCTCACATTTTTTCTTCTTCTGAAACAAACTCGCAAAGAGAGAGTTTTTTTCAGAAAAACAAAAATGACATGGCCCTAATATGCAGGGTGTTTCATCCTTGCATGCCAGGGACATTGGTTGTTTTGCCTCCCTGTGCAGGGAAATCCAGTGATGGTCGCCCATCATAAACAGGGCAGAGGGATGCCCCTGTGGTCCACTGACCTGGTGGCAGAAGGCATCAAACCAACATAAACCCCACAGTTAGACCACCTCTATCGGGAGCGCATGCACTGTGAACTCGGTGGAAGTTGCATCCACCTTTTGGGCAGGTGCCCAGTATCTCCCAACCTCTAAATAACCCTCTATGTCTGTATTGACATTTATTCTATCTAGGACACTTAAAATAACGATACAGACAAAAACAACTAGATGTAGCACTTTCTGGAGAAGAGATGTTTGTGCAAACTCTGTTGCATTTCTTTTTTTATTATGGTCCTTTACTCGCTTCATATGGAACCTTATTTCCAACATTTGTCTATGGTGAAGGGGTTGGGTGTTTCTCTTTAAAATTTATGAACGCACAGGTTGCTGGCTAAGAGCGGCCCAAGGACCATCTGTGTGCCCAGTAGTCAAATGCTTGCAAAGAACCATTTCAGCACTTCGAGTGTGGTAAGGCTGCATCACCCAGCCATCCACGTGCAGCATCAGTCTTGCAGAAAAGAAGCCTATATCCTTCCATTTCCAACCCCGGAGTGCATAACTAGTTTTTCCATTCCATCTTAGGTGAACATTAGAGAAAATACAGGGCAGGCCAGTAAGTGTCATACTGGGACAGGATGGCTCAGCTTCCACAATCATGCATAGAGTGGTCGCTACACAGATACATTTGCACATCCATTGCAATGCATCATTTACAGAGCAATTTCCACGGGCAGAAACTGAAACTGTAGTTTCCAGGCTGCCTTGAATCATAATAATCAAACAATTCAAAATAGTATTCCTACAAAGGCAATATATTATGGCCACTCTATTTTTTATCATTCTTAAAATGAAGGTCTATTTCCTCTGCAAGCAACTTATTTGTTCCGCCTTCAAATAACCAGTGATTGCTATTAGTCAATATGCTAAGCAAATAGAGTGACCATTTAGCTAAGTCATATATTGAAAATAAGGGTATATTTGACTCAAGCTTGAGAAACACTGGCACCAAATTATTGTAATATGTCATGTTACATATCAATGTGAATGCGGCAAACGGATAACTATTTGAGTTGAAAAAAGCTATAGGACATTGGTATGGCGTACTTAAGGCCAAAGCATCTTGAAAGGTTGATGGTGCCCTGTGTAATTGGCTTATGGGTAAAGTTGAGAGTGTTGAGAGGATATTGTATGTGCCTTCATGTCGTTGAATTCAGTGAGGGAAGGTTCAAAGGAAGCTGTAGTGTTGGGGTGCAGCAGTTCACCTCACTCATGAGGTGTACCACTCCTGCTATTCCAGTACTGACCCCCACACACCCACTTATTTCTCTGCATCAAATTCCTGCCCCATGATTTATCACACTATTTGGATACAAGGATACTCCCCGTCACTGGCCTGCAGTGCCATATGATAGCACAGCACCAAGACAGATGCTCTGCTCTACAAATAAACCTCAGTCCTGGCTGCAACATTCTTATTATTTCTTGTGCTGAGGCCCACACAGAACTCTACCAGCTTACCTCATTCCTCCAGACATCTGTGCGCTTCTCAGACAGATTATTTTCATCTCCAACTCTGTCCCCTCACCATAAAATTTAGGCACTCCGTGGCATTCTAAACCTGTGCATGTCTTTCACCATCCATAAACATTACATATGCCAGTCTACTTTCCTATTACCACGGAACACTGGTCTGCAAGCAAAACACGCCCAGGCCCACTTCATGCACCAGATAACTGTCCTTTTCTGCTACTCTGAAGTGCTCATAAACATCTGAAAGAGAACTCCTACTGCATGTATGTTACTCTCAGACAAACTGGGGCAGTTATGTCCCATTAAAGACAGTACATGTCTATGTAATGGGGAAAGAGAAATGTACATTACTGTTTGTAGAAGGTACATAATTACCAAGATGATATAAATTACAAAGTCTGGTTACAGATACACCCAATGCCACACATGACTTGTTATGAGGAAACACCATTGCATGAAAGACATCAAATACATATTAGAATCACACACACCTATAGACACTCAACACAGGCACACACACACACACGCACACACACACGTCACACACAAGAGCTGGTCCGTCGGCACCACGAACTAAAGGATTAACACTAAATGTCAACTTCAATCCAAAGAAATCTCGGACATTTCTCCATCTTCAAGTAACTCACCATCAAGCTCCACCTTTTGAAATGGTTCTCGACATTCCTCTCAGATGGGAGTCAGTTTCACACATCTGGATAATCTAGATGTGTGAAGCTGGACACTTTCCGATGGAGTTCTTAAGGCTCTCCCACCATGTTCACTATGCACCTGGGGGATACCAAAGGGGATAATGGACGGAGCGTGGGAACTCTAGTATAGCATGTAGGCATAGACGCTCATCTATATGCTGATGATAGCCATTAGCACACCGAGTACCAGCTGTTCTGTACCTGACATTGTGCTGATGGAATAATTTTTTTTTACAATATGGTATCCTGGATGTCCTAATTCTGCCTGAAAATGATAGAATCAAAATAGAGTTTATTCTTCTACTTTCCTGGACTATTCCTCTAACATACAAACCTTGCTGAACCAATCAAAGGCCTTGGTTAACTCCTACATTGGTCACAGCTACCATATATTTTCATGTAATTATCAATTCCCGGGGGGGGGGGGGTGTGGCCAAGCAGCATGGCTGACAGGACGTAAGTTTCTGAGCTCCCGTCAGGCCTTCCCAGTAATCCTGTCTAATCCTTTATCTCTGCTCCTGTGACCAGCTCAAATTCATCCTGCAGTAATAGGCAGCGGAGCTCCACCCGTGGAGACCACCTGGGCGGTCACGGCAGCTGGGGAGCGAGAAAGCCAATGAATGATACGTAGGCAGCGCTGGTGGCTGGCAAGCGACTGGCTGCATGTAAAGAGGCCGGGGCAGGTGGCAGTTGGGCACCCTGCCACCGGGCCAGCGGCAGAGCTTCGATGCCTGATCTGGCGATGGAGCGGCTGTGGTTCCCGGTCTAAAGACAACCGTTCGAGTGGCGGTGAGCTGAGGCGAGAGGGTCCACGCCTCTCCCAGATCACGGCCTGGGGGTGTGACCTGCTTCGCAGATTTAACGCTGGGGACAAGGAGTCCTGCTTCCGGAGGAGGGGGCTGCAATCGGCACCCCTGCCTGTAATGCTGTGTCCTTTCTCCTCCTAGGACGACCGCGGCAAGCTAGGGCTGCGGACCCGGGACCTGAGAGAGACATCGTCGGCGGACCGATGGCAATGGGCGGGGCGGTCGAGGCCTGGCCGGAGTCAATGTAGGAGGCAGCTGTAAGGACATGCCGCAGTTGAGCGGCTGTCCGGAGCCTCAGAGCACTGAAGAAAGCTGATGGTATTTATCAGGTACCAGGTGGGAGCGGAGTACAAAGGCGGCTACGGCTTGGGAAGACCCAGCCTGCCTGCCCGGTTGCCTGTCATGGCCAGCACCTGTGGAAGCGGTCCCTGGAGGGAGGCGACCCCATGACCTAGAACCCTGGGCCACCCTGCAACACGAGATGGAAGTCCCCAAGCAGGGGACAGCCTAGCTGCTGGTGGTTTACACGGATTAGAGAGGGATCTGCCTGCAGCATCGCTATGCCCTGAGGACTTGTGAGAGATCTTTGGTGACCGGGCATTGATAAGTGATCTGGTGGACCCCGGGGACTGGGGCGCAACACCGGTGGCAGTAACCCAGGGGGGACCTCGTCTGCCTACACAATGCACATGGCGGATGGTGAGGAGGGATTGCCCAGAGAAAAAGTGATGAGTGGTGGCCCATAACATGGGGACACCGGTGGCTTCAGCAAGGCGGTGGAATAGACCCCCAAAGAGCGTGGCGGACGAGCCCCCAGTCTGTTGATCATATGTTCAGGCAGGATCCCGGTGAATAGACCGGTACTTGGCGATAGTGGAGCTGGAGTGGTGCCCAGACAGTGACCCATCCCATGAGAGAGACTAGTATTAGGGGTGCCTGGAGGGGCCCTGGCCGGAGATCGCACAGTCCTAGATTGGGCGGCGCAGCCACAAGTACTCACAGTGAAGGGACCTCACAGAGACAGCGAGATGGGTAAACATAAAATAGCGCGTTTGGCTGGTGCCATCACAATCACACAGTAATCTAAACAAATATATAATCCATACTCTATTTACATATTTCCACTAATTTATTTTAAAACAATCAACTTTTTTATTGTGAAGTGCACCTAATCGTGCATAGTGCGAGGCCATGATCCATATATAAACATCACTCTGTGAGTCATCATTTATACCATAAACATAAACAGTAAATCCATCCTCCTGCAATATGGCGGTTAGGCAGTATGAGAAATCTATATTTAGGTACTGTCTTACTATTAAAATTTAAAACTATATTATAAAATTCCTTTGTACACAATTCTATGAGCTGAAGAGGAAAACCTAAGTAAGAAGTTCAAATAATCCAAATCAGAACATTTAATGCAGCATCACTGGGAGATCAGCATTCCTAAGTAAATGCTTGGAATAGTCCAAATTATGACATTTATTGCAGCATCGTTTGGAGATCAGCATAGGAATATAAGCAGATGTTTATAACATTATATATTTACCTCATCAGTAATCCGTTATACTACACGAATGTTCTCACTTCACAGGTTAAGTGATCTTTGAGGTACTCTTTCTAAAAGATATATTAAAGTAATAAAATGTCACGTCAAAACTTATAAAATCTATACGTACCTCTCTATTTATACATACGGTATGCTTATGCATCTATAAACGTTCTCATCTAAAAAGTCATACCTGTGCGTCTTTTATATTAAATCCTGGATAGGACTGGTACTATTTGGTATATTCCTTTAAGCGGTGTATTGGTCAATGTCGACCTCCGTAACTACAAGATAGAACACGAGAATCCATCAGTTATGGCATATATTGCTCATAGCATTCACAAACAAGATAGTCAAGCCTCTAATTATCTTAATTTAACACTCAATTATTGGTGTTACACATGCATACATGACCAGGAATGGCTGTTAGCACCTGTCATTTTCTTCCTACTATTCGTTATTACGAGCACAGAGTGCATTCAGATACTACACCCTATTTAAAGTCACACTCGTAATATCAATATATTTTCAATGTGTTTTATATAATCACACGATTTATAATTAGCCCTTATTACATGTTATTAATATCATTGCTGGTTATTCGATATATCGCCTCTGTATATAACAACTCTTTATCTCAACCGCTATAAGTTATTAAAAGTTACGGGCACATTCAGAAAGTGCAATATTGTCACAGTGAGACTCGTGATACTGTCATGCAGTTTCACGAGATCTCACGTTGTATGCCGACATGCTATTTCGCAACGTATGGAAGTATTTGATATTAGAGCAAAAACCACGTTAAACATGTCTTGGCGTCCCATTATTACCCGGTGTATTGGAATGATCTAGCCTCACAAAGCACACACCGTCCATCCTAACTATGAGCAATACGCGGAAGTAAATGGCTTACTGTTGGTACAGGGTCCAAAATGTTTGTCATCCCTTTTTAAATGAGGGCAACCTATGCATAATCTCGCGATGTATGCAAATACACAGTATTAAAACAAATTGTCATTACACACATATACAATATTAGAGTTTAATTGACTTTGCGCATATCCTAGCCGCCCACCTTTAACATGTGCCTTATGTGATCAAACCTGGTAGTGCACACACCGTTCGTCATATCCTTACAGAAAATACTATGTTTAAGGCGACATCTGCATGTCGGTCACAAATGTTTTAACAAAAAGCGACCACTTTCTTAAAGTCAAGAGCGGCGTTTGCATGAAATCGCAATGCGTGCACATATGTGGGCACGCGATGTGTGACGTTTGAGGATCTTAACACATGTTTCAGCGTTCCACCATTGACGGGTGCCTTAAAATAATATAATGCTTTCGAGGCACACATCCTGTTTACGTGAGATACGAAACGTTTAAAGCAAAATGTACAGTCAAGTCATGACTAGTTAAGCAAAAACCAATTGTTCTAACACTGCATTTGCATGTGGGATATGCTCACCTTTCAAAACGTATTCAAGGCATTCATCCCTCCTTCCACGTCTTTACACCGCCAAGACGAGCCTCATCCGAGACTCGGCTTTTAAATCTTCCCTCCCTTGTCACGCATGCGCAATCGACTCTTTCCATAGTTCGAGATGGCGGCCATCTTATAGGGGTGTAATTCCTATAAGACGTTAGAATACTTAGCTCATTCATACTATTATCTCTAAATCGTTTATGGCGAGTATCATTTCGCGAATAATTCACAGTCTAATCTGACGTTAGTCCATTTTAAAACAAATTTAAAGATAATGGATAAATTTAATGTAGATATAAGCTTTTTTCATAGTGATTGCACATGTGCAATGGCATGCATACCTCATTATTTTCAAAAGATCGTGCCTTAGTAAAGGTGATCGTATGAAAAGTTGATATAGAGCCATGCATTGCACTCCGGTTGTCAATGTAATTATATTTTCTCAGTAAGGCGTAAAAATTCATGAGTGCAATAATATTTACTCAATTGCTACGGCATTGCTTCTGGGGCCCTTATGACAAAATATAGTCTAGTGATTTATTTTATTAATTCGTGCCTTCCTGTACTAATTTTGCAGTTGCTATACATATGCTATCGTTGGGCATCTCACTGTTACCACTATAAAGTGCCTATATGGTTTCCTCAGAGAATTGGATAGTACTGCACAGTTGTGTGCTAATGTGTCTAATATAGCATTGTAGTTATAGAGTTCTAGTGTCAAAAGCACTACAGTCCTGTTTTTATCAAATAGCAGATGGAAAATGCAATTGCAATGATACTTATTGTCACATAAGTGGTGGTACAATCAATGTGAATACATATTATTCAATAAAATCAACATTGTATATAGCAATTGACAGTTGTACATAATCAGTGTTTCTAAGGATACAATATATGTAGTACATATATTCTGAGTGTGTGTTGTAAAAAACACTTTATAGAAAATAATGCATCTCAGAGTTGCTGTTCAATCCCTGTTGCGTTGATCGCAACTTGCATATCCATCTTGCCTCTCTCTGGCGTAAAAGAAGTTCCCTGTTACCCCCTCTCTCACTACTAGCAAGATGTTCTATGGCATGAAACCATATATCTCTTTTGTTTGGGTGCTCATCTTTTATGTGTGTTGCAACTGGATACCTTTCATCAAGATGTTTTATTGCACGTACATGCTCCTGTATCCTTACTTTAAGATCCCGTATACTACTTCCTATGTAAATTTTTCCACAGGCACAACCAATAACATAAACCGTGTGTGTAGTATTGCAGTTAATGAATGACACGATTTGGTAGGTTTTGTTGGTGTTATACATAAACTCTGTGGTTTTGTTCTTACCCAAGCGGCATACTGAGCAGTTGCCATAAACATGAAAACCACTAGGTCTCGTCGGTAGCCATGTTCAGTCTGTCTGATCTGTATCCTTTCTTCTTACATAGCTTGGACAGAGCTTTTGCTTGATGGTGTTGCTTTTACGATACACCACCTTCGGTTTGCATGGAATAATATCCGACAAGGTTGTATCTGTACTTAGTATTGACCAATTTTTTCTCAACACATTAAAGATATGATTGCTGTGTTGATTGTACTGTGTAATAAACAACACATTATTTTTAGGCTTCATCCCTTTCTTAGTTCTCTTGGGTTTACCTGAGTTACCAGTCAAAGTCTGTTTTCTATCCAATGCTCTGGCTCTTGTCTCAGCTTTTTCAAGACAGATATTACCATTGCCTCGGTCTTTGAAGTTTTTTTTTATGTCATTGATAGTCCGTACAAACTGTTCCTCTTCACTACAGTTTCTCTGAGCTCGTACCATCTCGCCATATGGTATGGCATTGATGGTGCTCTGGGGATGGAAATTCGAAGCGTGCGCAGGCTATTGCACGCAGTTGGTTTCCTGAATATCTCACTCTCAATTCTCCCTTGTTTCACATACAATCTGAGGTCAAGAAACTCGATTTCCTTTTTGTTAAAGGTCATCGTTAACCTGACATTGAATCTATTTGCATTAAGATAGGTGTAATATTCCATCAAAGTTTCAGCATCACCATTCCAAATCATCAGAATGTCGTCAATGTAGCGACCGTAAAAGATGATTTTGTCAATCAATTTTTGAGCTCCTCTGCCATAGGTTTGCTCCACCTCATACAAACCCATGAAAAGGTTCGCATAAGATGGAGCAAACCTTGAACCCATCACTGTTCCCTGTCTTTGAAGGAACCAAGTCCCATCATGCAAAAATACATTATTGGTCAAAACCATTTCTGCCATCTCTATCAGCATTTGAGTATGGTCAAGATGACTTGCACTTCTTCTATACAAGAAGAATCTCAGTGCTTCAAGTCCAGTTTTTGTTTGTATGCACGTATATAGACTTTCAACGTCCATAGTGACAAAAAGCAAATCTTCACTGTCCCAACTAAAGTCTTCCAATTTATCCAGGACATCACGGCTGTCCTTAAGATAAGACGGAAGATTTTTCACATAGGGTTGTAGGTATCCATCTATATATTCAGCTAGGCATTCGGTAGGCCCCCATTTCCCGATATTATTGGCCTACCAGGAAGATTCTGCAGAGTCTTATGGATTTTTGGGAGTGAATAGATGCATGGAAATCTGGAATTTTCAACTTTTAGGTATCTATACTCCATATCTGATAAGAGGCAGGTTTCATGCCACTCCCTCAGATGTGCATTGATCTTACAGTCAATTTTAGGAATAGGATTCCCTCTCAATTTCTCATAACATAATTCATTATTCAGTTGGCTATTAAGTTCTCCCAAATAATCCTCTGTGTTTAGGATGACAACATTGCCTCCTTTGTCTGCTTCACGTATGACGATATTCTTGTAATTTTTCAAGTCGGTAAGGGCATCCCTATCTTTTTTAGAGAGGTTAGGGCAACGAGTATAGAGATTGTTGTTCAGATGTTTATCCTCTAATTGATGAAAATCAGCCGTTACTTTTCTATAAAACCTCTCAATAGTCGTATCATTATGTGAAGGGGGAATAAATTTGGACGGCGGTCTTAGTCCACTGTCCAGTGTTAGATCTTCTTCAATGTTTAATTCATTCGCTAACTCTCTTAAATCACCAAATGTTTCTTCATCTTCTATGTTGGTGAGTGTATGTATCACATTTACATCTTTTATAGACAGTGAAGATTGTAAAGTTAGATTAGGTGTATTAACACAAGTGGACTGACGTTCCATGAAAAATTGTTTTAATTTTAATTTCCGCACAAATTTAAATAAATCTATATGTGCATCAGTGAAACTGCATTTTTCAGACAAACAAAAATTCAAACCTTTGCTTAATACATTTTCTTCAGTGGCAGATAAAGTGCGTTTAGACAAGTTAACAATTTTGAGGCTTGTGGTATCAGTTTCATTTGCTGTGTTTGGAATACCCATTAGTGTGGGGAGATCTATTTCCTGTTCTGATTGAACATGGTTAGCTGTCTGGTTTGGACGCCTAATCTTGTGTTTGCGTCCGCCCCTCCTTGTTCTCCTCCTCTTCCCATTGGTCTCTTTTTGTTGCCCAGACGATATCTTTGAACTTCCCTTAAAAAAAGAGAAGCTGGTTTGTCTACGATTCCTGAGCCTGACGCCTCCCCTTGCTCACTCTTAGCTGAAGAGAGGGAGACACTACTAGATGAGACACTTATGTCCCTGGTTCTATTCAGACCATTTGTTACTTGTCTGGTTGGGACATCGTCGTACTTTTTTGCGAAGGTGAAGATTCTTCCTTTATTATAATCACCTTCGTCCCTCAAGATCTTCTTTTGTTTCTTATCTCTTAAGTATATTTGGTAACTTGCTAGCTCACCTTTTAAGATATCGTAATTCTTTTTTGGTGCATCATCCAACTTAATTTCTCTGATCTCCCTTTCTAGTTTATCAATCTCTTCTCTTAATTTAGCAACTTTCCTCTCAGCGTTTTTAACTAAAAGCTCCATCATCCTGTATGATGCGTCATATAATCCTTCTTCCCAGTCTTTAAGCAAATCCGTGTCAAGATCTTCGAAATTGGAAAATATCATAATTCGAAGTCCTCTAGGGATTCTTCTATTCTCTAAGTATTTGCGCATGGTGTTCCCATCCCACCATTTACTTAGCTCTTGTTTTTTTAGACGCTGAAGTTTAATGAACTTTTCTTTAAGTCCCTCACTTCTGGGGACCCGTGATTCCATATTACTGGCTGCCATGGGGTTTTTACTGAACAGGTCACCAAGCATGGCCTCGCGATTGTCTTCAAAATTCATAATGAAGTGTCTGACTGTTAATGCCAAAATAGTGATAGGTTATCCAAATACAACAAGGGGCACATGCATCAAAATTCGGTAAAGCGATTCCTTATTAGCGAAAAATAAGGAATCGCAAATAATGAATCGCCAATCGGGATGCATGTACAGATTCGGTAATAATTAGCGATTTGCAACAAATCGCTAAAAAAGACCGAATACACGATTGCGAATCGCAAAAAGAAAAATTAGCTAATACCGAAATTGGTATTACCGAAATCGGTTATAGCGATATCGGTAATAGCGATTTCGCTAAAAACGGGTGGCGCCAGAAGCAGGCTGATGACATCACAACCAGGAAGTCATCCAGCCCATGCTTCATTCAGTGCCCTGAGGAGCTCAGAGGAGGAGGCAGAGGACTGAAGACGAGCTGAGAGACTTCACCCTCACAATCCAGCTACACCACACCTAGCCAGGATGGACAAAAATGCTGCAAAGACAACTGCCACGCCCAGGAAGAGGAAGAGAAAGTTCTCAGAGAGGGAACTGGAACACCTGATAGAGGGGGTGAGCAGCAGCCATGACAAACTGTTTGGCAAGTTGTCCCTGAAGGTGCCAGAAGCTGAGAAGCGCAAAATATGGCTGCGCATTAAGGAGAAGGTAAATGTTGTGGGAGTCACACACCGCAGCATTGACGAACTGAAGAAAAGGTGGTACGACCTCAGGAAACGTGCCAAGGAGCGCATAGCAGAAAGGGTGAAGGAAGCAGCTGGCACAGGAGGGGGACCATCCAAAGTACCTGCCAACAAAGCCCTGGAGGATCTCGTTGAGGGGACAATTGAGCCTGAGGCAGTTGTGGGAGTCACCCAAATGGACACTTCTGGCACAGCAACCACACAACAAGGTAAGAAGCATGCCTGCGCTAATACGCTGCGTATTGTATACCCATGCACATCCCCCCAGGCAAATCACAGTGTGCAGGAAGAAGTCCATCACACATATACCCTCACATACGAATAGCATCATGGGAGTTGTAGTCATGTTTGCCAAGTGTGCATGGATAATCGCCAATGCGCAAGAAAAGACACCAGCAGTACATGTCCGACAGTGTGTTTAAATCTGTGATTTATAATGTGTAAAATAGGCTAAATGATAAACAGATAGAGGAACAAACTAAAATAACAATGCACTGTTCCACACACAGATGCATCTCCGGTGGACTCAGATGACAGTGAGCGCCTCATGATTTCGGAGACACCGGCAGAGATGGATGGAGAGACTCCACTGGACCCTCAATCCACACCACCACCACCAAAACGTAGGGCACTTGTATCCGCACTGCAGGAAATGGAAACTGAGCCGACCCCAGCACCCACAACAGTCCCCAGCCAGACACGTTTCCCTTCAGCAGCTCCGACACCAGCACGTGGCCGAGTCAGACAACGGCGCAGGTCCAGGAGCAGTATTGCGTCAGATTCAGGACAGGCTCCGAATGTCTATGCTGTGGTTGAGTCGCAGATGCTACGTGTTCAGCGCCTGCAGGGCAGACATATGGGCACAATCAACCTGCAGATCTCCAAGCTGGCCAAAAACATGAGCACGATGTCAGACTGTGTGCGTCACCTAACGACAGTTGTTGCAGAGGGAAATCAGGAAATAAACAAGAGCCTACAGGAGCTCACCCGTGCCGTTATAGCAGGACAACGCACTAAGCGCAGGAGGCATCGGCAGGGCTTGCTTTGTCTTTCTGCGAATACTAGGGCCATCACCAAGCTCTGCAACAGCACTGCTGTCTTGTCACGCCGCTCCGTGTCACTGCAGATTGACCTAGGACATTTCTGCGGGGATGTTGCTAAGGCCTTAGGCCAAGTGACCACTGCTGTGGAACATCTACAGTCTGGGTCAGTGAGTGCCAGCAACTTGGAAGGGGAGGAGGGTAGTGAGGAGGCATCGAGCATGAGTAGCGTGTCCGTGCCGGAGACCACTAGCAGGAGGCGCAGTTCACGCAGCTCAACAGCCACAGGCACACATCAGGGTGATGTCGAGGAGCCATGCGACAGGAGGCTGGGGGTACATGGCAAGAGGCACTAGACATGCATTTCTGCCTCTTTGTCCATGGTGGTGTAACCATGTTCCACTTTAATATTGTGATTGCACTCCCGTGCTGTTAACGATTAGATTTCATTTCATCAATCAATCCAATCACCGTCATGTTTCCTAAACATGAATATTTACTTTGACCTGTGCTTATGTGAATAAAACATTAGCATTCAAAGATATTGTGTGATTGCTCATTCTTACCTGGCTCAGAAGTGATGTTGTGTGATGTATGTCCGCCTCCTCTGACCTTCAGCTGTGTTTGGCACGTGTGACTGTTGGTGTTGTGCGGGTGGTTGGTCATCCCGATCGTTGTCATTTCCGTCCATCTCAATGGGAATCCCCCTTCTGGTTGCAATGTTGTGCAGCATGGCACATACTGCTACAATCCTGCAGCAGGTCTCGGGGTTGTATTGCGATGCACCACCAGTCTTATGTAGGATCCGGAAGCGACTTTTCAGGATCCCGAATGTTCTCTCGACCACATTTCTTGTGCTAATATGTGCCGCGTTGTAGCGCTGTTCCTGTGGTGTTGCTGGGTTGAGGTAGGGGGTCAGGATATATTCCCGCAAGGCGTATGCGCTGTCACCTACAGAGTGGGAAGCAAAGGGTTAGCCGCAGTAATGCAATTACATATAGGATAATGATGTAACAAATAGGTATATGTAGGTACCAAGTAGGTGTCCCTCTCCAAATTCACCGTTGAGCAGACGCCTGTGGATGCCACTGTGCCAGAATATATATGAGTCGTGTGTGCTCCCGGGAAATTGTGCCACTATGTCCGTGATTATGTGCTTGGCATTGCACATGACCTGGACGTTGATCGAGTGATAGGTCTTCCTGTTACGGAATATGTACTCGTTGGCTGAGGGGGGACAGATGGGGACATGCGTGCAGTCAATGCATCCTATGACATGGGGGAATTGTGCCACCTGGTAGAACTCCAGTTTGGTCTGGTTCAACTGCTGTGGGGTTGTGGGGAAGATGATGTGGGTATGTATCATTGTCAGCATGGCATCAATGAATTTACGGAAGAAGCGTGAAAGTGCGCTTTGTGAGACGCCTCCGGCCACCGCTACGACCCCCTGGAAACTTCCGGACGCCAGTAGGTGCAGGCTGCATAGGACCTGGATGTGCGCAGGAATGGCATTTGTCCTACGGGTCTGGTGCTGCAGTAGTGGTTCCAGGTCAGCAATTAGGCGCATTATCATGGCACGATTCAGACGGTACTTGTCATATACTTCCTCATCATTTTGGCCCAGCAATGTAATGCGCACTCTGAATACCCTCTCCTGGATCCTCCTCCTGCGCTGTGCTGCTGCATTTATTCTCATCCTCCTTGCAAGCACGTAGAGGGCTGCCATTTTGAAAAACTCACGGGGTCTCCAGTGGCATTTTTTAAGGGTTTCAGATAGTTTACACCTGTGAAATTTTTTTATTTAATTTTTTTTATTTGTGTTTCATCAACTTTACCTCCTGGTTGAGATTCCCCTTATTCTGCTTATGCTAATTAGCGATTTAGATGAAATTCGGTATTTGCGAATTTTGATGCATTCCTTTGCGATTCTTTATTTGCTAATCGCTATTGGCACGCGCAATTGATGATTTCGCTATTTTCGAATCGCTAATTTGCGATTCGGTAAATTACCGGGGCTTTTTTTCGATTATGTAGTTTTTTCGCTATTGGGCTTGATGCATTGGAATATGTTGTTTTGCGCTCGGTAACAGCCTATTTTAACGATTCGCAAATTTAGCGAGGGGTATTTTGCTTGATGCATGGGCCAGCAAGTGATTTACAAAAGAGGTCTTGGATATAGAAACGCACTTATTTATGTCTCGGGAGGTTATTTACATATGGTGCGATGATCAAAAGAAACAAGACCCCATAGTTTCTTAATGTGTGAAAAGAAATTTCACATCAAAAATTTACAAAATTGGTTTGATCCGCACACATTAATGGCAAGAAATCAGTTCCACCAAGTGAGATTATTCACACGTTTCTTTATTCTTTAAGCTTTTTTCTTTTTCTTCACAGGTAGCCAACACGTTTCGTCCTATTAAAGGTCTTCTTCAGGGCTACAAAACATAGACGAAATACATAGTGTTTTAAAAACTTATTCTTTACACATATATCCAAAATTCCAAATATTTATGTGATCTATACATATATATAATCCATACTCTATTTACATATTTACACTAATTTATTTTAAAACAATCAACTTTTTTATTGTGAAGTGCACCTAATCGTGCATAGTGCGAGACCATGATGCATATATAAACATCACTCTGTGAGTCATCATTTATACCATAAACATGAACAGTAAATCCATCCTCCTGCAATAATATATCTTTTAGAAAGAGTACCTCAAAGATCACTTAACCTGTGAAGTGAGAACATTTGTGTAGTATAACAGATTACTGATGAGGTAAATATATAATGTTATAAACATCTGCTTATATTCCTATGCTGATCTCCAAACGATGCTGCAATAAATGTCATAATTTGGATTATTTGAACTTCTTACTTAGGTTTTCCTCTTCAGTTCATACAATTGTGTACAAAGGAATTTTATAATATAGTTTTAAATTTTAATAGTAAGACAGTACCTAAATATAGATTTCTCATACTGCCTAACCGCCATATTGCAGGAGGATGGATTTACTGTTTATTTTTATGGTATAAATGATGACTCACAGAGTGATGTTTATATATGGATCATGGCCTCGCACTATGCACGATTAGGTGCACTTCACAATAAAAAAGTTGATTGTTTTAAAATAAATTAGTGGAAATATGTAAATAGAGTATGGATTATATATATGTATAGATCACATAAATATTTGGAATTTTGGATATATGTGTAAAGAATAAGTTTTAAAACACTATGTATTTCGTCTATGTTTTGTAGCCCTGAAGAAGTCCTTTAATAGGACGAACGCGTTGGCTACCTGTGAAGAAAAAGAAAAAGCTTAAAGAATAAAGAAACGTGTGAATAATCTCACTTGGTGGAACTGATTTCTTGCCATTAATGTGTGCGGATCAAACCAATTTTGTAAATTTTTGATGTGAAATTTCTTTTCACACATTAAGAAACTTTGGGGTTGTCTTGTGGATTGTTACCTGCCTTGTTATGTTGGCCTAGGCCTGGCTGCCATGCTGCTTTTCTTTGCGCACGTTACACTGAGCCGGGCCTCCCTCGCCCTTTGCTCGTGCCAAGTTCTTTTGCACTGTCTGCATTTTCTGTTGTTCACCTTTTTGGGCTCAGTCTGCACAAACATGTACAAGGTCGCATAACAATGTATTTTGGTTCTTCCTGATATGGCCAGTCTCGCGCACCCAGACATAACATTAGGTGCAATTGCCATGAAGAATTTGGTATGCTTTTAATACTGTGGTTTACTAGCGCTTAAGACACTTGGAGAAATCCCTTTCAGTGAGAAGAGCTATGATGTCCTGCTGATGTAATTCTGCATCTAGAGACTGAGGTATGGGGGTTCGCTAGTCAAAGCCCAGAGGTCTTCTATTATTATAATAAACTATCTTACTGCAAGGGGAGGGTGGTAATGTTATTTATACGTTTATCCACTGAGCTCTGAGATGCTTTCCCCGTTTGTATTCTATGGAATTGTAACCATGCTGCTTATATTAGTCATATGCATTATGCTATTAGTACTGACACGTGTACTGTACATTAGAGCACGTAAGTTGGAATAAACATTTTAACATATCCAGTGTCTCTTCCTACGCACCTTGTGGACAAGTACGAGTGAGTGACGAAAGAGTGTTCTTGCTTCTGCGAGTCCTGAGATAAAGATACCGTGTTCTGGGTTGTCCAAACATTAGTACTTGGGTGCTAATGGGATGCTAAGCTAGTTGGGTTGGGGTTTTTGGGTGCTACGGTATATGGTGGCAAACCACTGTATTCCGGGGTCCCATTTTCCTGTGCATAGCTCTGTGTATGTGCAGAAACCTTATGACATGGCGCGACCACCGTGGGGCTGCTTATCTGCGAGACGCTTGAGTAGTACTTGTGCTTGTCCACAAACCCCTCGCGTACGCTTCCGGAGGCGTATGTGACGGTGATACCTCCTATATTGAATGTTTTATAGGTTCTTTCAAGCTTGATATTATTAAAAAGGTTAGTTAACAGACCCATTTTTGTGCTCCCTGTTAGGTTGTCGAATATAATTGTTTAGTCATGGCTGGTGTGGCGATAGCTGCACATAGTCGAGGAGCACTCCGAGACCACTTAGCTGTGTATGGAGTGCCCGATACAGGGGTCGAGTTGGTCTTTGTGGTTCAAGCCGATCCGGCTTATCACTTTGAAGTGTTTTATACTTGGATCACTTTTGAAGCGGTGGATGCAGGTGATAAGCTGTTTCATGAATATAAACCCACCGTTATTCCTGCTGCATATCGACCCTATACCACTCTTGAAGTACCTCTCACGGCTTGGCAGCACCGTGTTTGGTTTAATGGCGCCCTACCACAACCAACTACCGCAGTTCGTTTAGGCCCCTTGTCAATTCAGGGGGCCACTTGGCCTGTATTGGCCGGGTATACCCCGCATCCAAATTATCTGGCATTACCGCTTGCGGAACTGCGCACTATGCATACCGAATTGGTACGAGTGCATCGAGCCCTAGTGACATACGTTACAGGTAGTCTACATGGAGCTGCTCCTGTAGTCGCAGGCCAACCAGCTATAGCCGCTGGAGTGACTATAAGTCCTGTCATGGTAAATTCTGTGATGGGCAAACGTCCACAAAATAAGGACGACTATCCTTACTGGCTTGCAGAAAAGTTCGATCAGATAGAAGCAGTGTTTCCCCATACATCCCCAGTAGATAAACACTGCATCCTCACGATAAGTTTGCCAAAAGACATAATCCCCGATTTGACATCATGTGAAAACTGGGGTAAGGTATTCGCAGCAGTTTATTCAAAATGTTTTGGAACTCCTTCCATGACAGTTCTACCCTCTGTAATTAAAAAGTACAGGATGAACATGGCCCTGAAGCGGCTGTGGAATTAGGGATGAGACTAGTGGGAGTGTTTGATGTAGTAGCTGAGCTGATCCTTGGAAATGTCAAGGGCGATGCTATGAACTTTCAAGTAGCGAATGCTTTGGCTTTGGTCCCAGAGTTGGACAGGCCCCGCGAATTACCGAAAATTATTGCCCGGGCTTATAAAACAATTGGAAGAAATAGCCTGGGCAACAAGCCTTTTGTAAAAATGCAAACTCAATCGCAAACGCAAGTTACACAAGCAAAAAGTGCATCTGAGAAAGATGATAAACCGGTCTTCACTAAAAAGAGTTGGAGACAGAAAAAACAGGGTAAGCAACAAAAGAAGCCGGGGTCGAGAGGCGCTTCCCCAGTTTCGGTTTCTTCTGAACGTACTTATGATTTACGTGATAGGTCAAGGATTAAATCACCAGAAAGGTTTCAGAGCTCTGATACGCGTTCTCCTCGTTCTTCACAGGCCCAGACGTCGTCACAGGCTGGTGGAGGAGGACGGCAAGATAGAGGAAGGGGCCGAGAGGCTCCCCAGGAGCGAGACCAACCTCGACAACAAGTCAGAGGGAAAGCAGAAGACTTTCATCTTCCTCGACCGCAATTTCAGAAGAAAAGGTTGCCGCTGTCACAGCGAAATATGCCTCAGACCGTGAGAACGAGACTCCAGAATTGGACGTGGGCAGTGACCCTCCTAGACAGCGCCGCGGAAGTTACCATAGTGCGGGAGGCGCTACGTCCTCATATGGAGGCGACAGCAACTGAAACATTCGTTACTGTAGAGACAGCTGACACGAGAGTGGCACCCCTGACAGACTATATAATATAGTCATACAAATTGAAGGTGACATACCGCGTGAAATAAAAGGGATTTTTGGGAAAATCTAACCTCTTCATATGACATTTTGTTAGCAGAGGTGGATTGGCCACCCCCATTCGTTTTAGCTGCACATAAAGGAGAGGAGGTAATCCTTCCAAGCTTCTCACGGCATGTCCCAAAAGACAAAGCTGAAGCACTTGCAGCTGAGTGGGCTGTGTACCTGGCACCAGCGTTATACCGCAACCATGTGGGATGGGATGAAGAATCACCTCCTCATGCAATACCTTTGCGGTCACTACCGCAGCCACAACCCCAATATCCCATCAAACGGCAGGCAAAAGGCCCCGTCTCCGAAATTCTGACACAGTTGGAATATCAGGGAGTAATTGAACCGTGCGTATCACCTATGAACAATCCCCTTTTCGTGGTTTCTAAACCCGATGGATCGTACCGCTTAGTTTTGGATTACCGGCATTTAAATACTCATTGTCGGAACTTTGCGGTGCAAAATACACACAGTTCTGCGCTTGTAGACAGTCTTGTTCGTAAAAATACAAAACGACACTTGACCTTTCAAACGGTTTCTACACGCACAACCTAGCCCCGGAGAGTGGTCAATGGACCGCATTCACATCCGGTGGTAAATTATTCCAGTTCTGGCGTTTACCCATGGGCTACAAAAATAGTCCGGGTATATTCGCCGCCCGTGTTGTTTCTTTGTTAAATGACATTGATCAAGACGCATGTTCGTACGTAGATGACATCTATCTGACGGACGACGAATTATTTCAGCATTTGTCCCGTGTGGACCGCATTATTCTTGAATTTGCGGAGCAGGGTTACAAATTTAACTTTGCTAAATCACACATTGCTGAATTTACAGTTCTGTTCTTGGGCTATGAGCTCAACAACGAAGGTAAGGGCTTAGCCCCCATTTCTTGGAAAAATGTGCACATTTGTGCCCCCAAATACTCTGAAGAAACTTCAGTCTTTGCTGGGTTTCCTGAATTTCGGGCGTACTTACATTCCCGAATATGCCCAGCGTATCAAGCCTTTGTATGCTTTGATACAACCTACTTATTCAAGGTCTTGCTGGCTGCCTGAGCATACCTCAATTCTGCAGTCTTTGCAGACAGACCTTTTGGAGTCTAAATATCTTTTGACTCGTGATAACCACACAAACCTGGTGATTAGAATAATTCCGGGGCGGTGGGATTCACATACTTAACCTTTAATGAAGGTGATACAGTACCCATCGCATACAAGTCACATCTGTACACTTCCGCTGAATTGCGCTTTACATCTGTTGAAAAAGTTCTAACTGCAGTGCAAATGGCGATTCTAAAAGAACGCGCACTGGCACAGGGAAAGCGAATTCTGGTGGTAACACCCTGTCCTGCCCTAGAGGCAGTAACAAAGGCAAGTGTACCGAACTCAAAAGCAATGCATCCCCGTTGGATACAATGGGCTACATCCTTGACGTCTTCGGACGTCACTTTTGTTTTTGATTCTTCTCTGCAGACTCAGGAGTTTTTGCAGTATGAATTCGTTCATCCTCCTCCTTTGTTTTTATTACCGCTTGAGGATTACAAATGTGTGATCTACACCGATGGTTCGGCGCAGCCGGCCACTGGGTCCAAGCACGCTTATTCAGCTGCTGTCAGGGTCTAAATCCCTTTTGCTGTCTGAACCACACAGGAGCAGAATGACGCTAGGTCCCAATACCCTTCTCAGAACCAACCCTGCTAGGTCTTTTAGTATTCCATTGCAGGTAAGTTCTAAGGGGGAAAAGGGGTTGGGGACAGAGAAGAGACTGCTCCAATATTCTGCCTGTTCAGCTACGTCTTCTTCTTCTTACTGGACTGCAACATTAACATGTAAAAACCTTTATTTATTGTGCCTTTTAACTTACTGTTTTTTCTATGGTGTATAAATAACTTATCTTACCAGAATGTTTACTGAAGCTTACTTCTCTTCTACTTCTCATGTATTGTTTGCTAGGTTGTATGAGAAGTCTTCACTCAGATCTCTTTCCTTTTCGTTCTCAGGTACAATCTGCACTTGATCCTGCTATTCCTTAATGTAAGAAAGATAAGGTAAGTATTTATTTCTGTATTCCTAATTTATGTATTATTTGGGTTTCTCTTTCTTTCTATTAACTCACTGTTAAGAGACTGGAGTGGGCCTTGAACTGGGGTTTCTGTAGTAGGATGACTGGTTTTCTGTCTTTAATTAGTTTTTTAAACAATGCTTCAGAACTTAGGTTAAATGTTAAAAGGAAGCGTTCCTTTTATTCAGGCCTTTGGTTTTAATGTTTGCTGGAAGCACTGCCATACGTGAGGAGAACATTACTGGAGTTCTTTAACACATGGCATGAGAAAGAAACATGCCGGGCCTTTGACCCTGACTTCACCTTTTAATTAATTCTCAGAAGAGTGAACAAGTTTCAGTCTAAGAAGACACTGCGTGTTGAAAGGTCACGCCTGCGTCTGACAGATTCTGGAACAGCTGAAAAAGACAGCTGATTCAAAAAGCTTTTTATTTAATCTTCTCAGCTAAGGAAAGCAATTACTGAAAAAGTATTTCCAGTTTTCAAACGAAGGAAAATATATTCTGACTTGTTTCCTTTTTTCTCTTTAAATAGAAATTTACCTCTGACACAATAACCTTTTCTCACAGAATGTTTTATATTAGCTACAAGTTTAACACTAACCTGATTAGTGAGGGAATGTAGTTCCGACGAAGCTAACCCCGATTTTATCGCAACTACCCTAACTGACTTCCACGACGCTGGGAAAACAGGTGCTCTTCAAATTATTTCTTCAGTGAAGTGCACAGTGGAATGTTGAAGCACACTTCACCTGATGTCATGAAGCCTAAAAGACTAGACTGCTAACAGTGGTGTGCTGTCGCAGTATGTGCATGTTGGCAGCCATCTTGGAGTTCCATCGGTGCCAACAAGCACTCCAGCTTGAGGGATTATCTGACTTTTGGTAAGTTTGTAGGGGAAAATGGTAGCCAGCATACAGTTAGAAGGAGGAAACCTCCCGTGAGTCCTGACAGTACCCCCTCCCAACGGGGTTTCCTCCGGTCGTGGTTTGGCAGGGAATTTGGCATGAAAGGCTCTAATTAAACGGGGGGCATGGACATTAGTACTCTTTTCCCAGGAACGTTCATCAGGTCCATAACCTTGCCAATCAATGAGGTAGAAAATTTCATTGCGGATGAGTTTTGAATCCAAAATTCGTTTAACTTCGTACTCCGCCTCACCATTAACCATCAGAGGATCAGGAGGGGAAACCCTACGCAACCCCGGTTGAATTGGTTTAAGGAGAGAAACATGAAATACTGGATGAATTTTGGTAGAACCAGGAAGAGATAGTTGATAAGTGACTGGATTTATGACCTTCTCAATTGGATAAGGACCCATAAAACGAGGCTGAAATTTACGGGGACCTTTGAGTCTGAGATTTTTTGTACTCAACCAGACTAAGTCTCCTACATGAAGCTCAGGTTCTTTTTTACGTTTTCGGTCAGCGAAGTGTTTGTAACGATCCTTCGCGATCGACAAATTCTGGGTTACTGAGTGATGAATTTTAGTTAACTGTCGGGCAATATCTTGAACAGCAGGAACATTAATATCATCAAAATTAGCATGAGAATTGGGATGTCTGCCTGAGTTTATAAAGAAAGGGAGTGGCCAGTGGATACATTTAGAGCATTATTGTGAGCATACTCCGCAGTCCATAAGTGGTCAGGCCAGTCACCCTCCTCATCTAACAAATAAAGTCTGAGGTGTTGTTCTAGGTCTTGGTTAATGCGTTCAGTCTGACCATCAGTTTCTGGGTGAAAACTGGTGGAATAACGATGGTCAATATTAAGGCCTTTGATGTAAGCCTTCCAAAATCGTGATAGGAACTGAGAGCCCCTGTCTGAAACGAGGACCCTAGGAATCCCATGAAGGCGAATAACATGTTGATTGAAAAGTTGGGACAATTGTTTAGCAGTGGGTGTACCTTTGAAGGGTATATAATGTGCCATCTTACTAAAAGTGTCGACAACTACAAGAATGGTATCATACCCATGGGAAGAAGGTAGATCAACAATCAAATCTAAGGAGACTGTGTGCCAAGGATATGGGGGGTTGGCATGGGTTGTAGGAGACCTTTAGGAGCTTGTCTGTCCGATTTTCCCCGTGCACAAATTTCACAGCCTAACACATATTGACGGACGTCTCGGCACATGTATGGCCACCAGAAACGACGTTTGAGTAATTCTTCGGTTTTCACAACACCTTTGTGGCCAGCCAGAGGGTTGTCGTGACATTCCTGCATTGCCTTCAGCTGAAGCTCCTTGGTGGGTAAATACAGGGTGGTACCTAAATAGGGGAGGCCATTGCGAATGAAACGTTGTGGATCTTCTGTGGCCCAGTTCTCCATTTCAAGGTCGGTCATCAAATTTCGAACGTGATGTTCAAAAGGTTCTAAGGAGATAGTTCCAATGAATTTTCCATCAGGTATGATTTGCTGGTTTTCAATGACTGAAGTTTGATTTTCTGTGTCGAGTCTAGAGAGGACATCAGCCTTTCCATTCTTGGATCCGGGACGAAAAGTGATAACAAAATCAAAGTCCGCGAAGTAAAGAGACCAACGCAGCTGACGTGGTGTGAGAGTTCGAGCAGATCGCAAAAATTTTAGGTTGCGGTGGTCCGTAAACACCGTTACAGTGTGTTTTGCCCCCATTAAGTAATGCCTCCAATCTTTGAAGGCATCTTTGATTGCCAAGAGTTCTTTTTCTGTA
The DNA here is from genome assembly GCA_963921515.1 of Calotriton arnoldi. NCBI lineage: Eukaryota > Metazoa > Chordata > Amphibia > Caudata > Salamandridae > Calotriton > Calotriton arnoldi. The sequence goes on from CAWUFW010007015.1 coordinate 298,676, forward strand.
ATCGTATAGTTGCATTCCGCAGGGTTGAGTTTGCGGGACCGATATGCCACCGGGTGTAACTGTCCCGTGTCCTTGTGCCTCTGAGAAAGTATTCCCCCGATGGCTAGGTCCGATGCGTCTGTCTCCAAATAAAAAGGCTCAGAGGGATCTGCATGAAGCAGCACCGGTGCTGTGGTGAAACTGTCCTTCATCAACTGAAAAGCTTCTTCTGCTTCTTCTGACCATTGGAACGGAACTCCTTTCTTCAGAAGATGAGTCAGCGGAAGTATCTTATTGGAGAATCCATTAATGAATCGTCTGTAAAAATTAGAGAATCCGATAAAGCTTTGAACCTCTTTGATACTGGTAGGAGATTTCCAGTCTGTTATCGCCTTCACTTTTTGCTCATCCATTCGAACTCCTGCAGGTGATAACACAAAACCTAGGAATTCTACTGTATCTGTGTTGAAGAGGCATTTCTCCAATTTAACGTATAGAGAGTTCTCTCGTAGACGTTGTAAAACTGCTCTGACCTGGTTGTGATGTTCTTCAACCGTGTTGGAATAAATCAGGATGTCATCTATGTATACTATAGCGCATCGGTCAATGAATTCACTTAAAACATCATTGATAAAGTACTGGAAGGCCGCTGGTGCGTTACAGAGACCATATGGCATCACAAGATACTCATAAAGGCCAAATTTGGTCCTGAACGCAGTCTTCCACTCGTCGCCTTCCCGGAGTCTAATCAAGTGGTACGCTCCTCGTAGGTCTAGGCGAGTGTATATCTTTGCTTCCTTCACTTGATCAATTAGTACTGAAATGAGAGGCAATGGATAACGATTCTTCACAGTTATCCTGTTAATCGCTCTAAAGTCAATACAAGTCCTGAGATCTCCCCCTTTTTTCGGCACGAAAAAAAGTGGGGAAGAGACAGGGGACTGCGACGGTCGGATAAATCCGTTCTCCAGATTCTTAGCTAGGTATTCCTTCAAATGGATGTTTTCCTTCTCCGTTAATGCGTAAACTCTGCTGCATGGTAGATTAGCCCCTGGTTCTAGATCAATTTTGCAGTCATAGGGCCTGTGGGGGTAACGTCTCTGCCTTTTTCTCATCAAAGACGTCTGCAAAGTCTTGGTATTCATCTGGTATCATGGTAGTTTGGATCGCACATACCGAACCTCCACCTTCACACAATTGGGTGGCAGCGCAGATTACAGAAGAATGTGTCTGGTCGTCGAAACAATTTTTGGTGCAGTAGTCTGAATTTAATTGAATAGTTCGGGCTCCCCAATCAATTAACGGGTTGTGTTCCGTTAGCCATGGTAGACCTAGAATCAGTTGAAATTGGGGGCGTCTATTAAATTAAATTGCAAGGTCTCTTGGTGTCCTTCGACAGTAGTCATGTGTACCAATTCAGTATGACTGGTTATGGGCCCTGAAGTTAAATCCGTACCATCCACCGCTCTGACCTTCTCACTTTTCTCCTTCTTGATAGCTTGTAAACCGATCAGGCTAGCGAATTTGTGGTCGGAGAAATTACCTGTTGCCCCAGAATCTACCATGACGATGATTCCTGTCAAAACCACATCTCTAAACCTTAAGGTCACAGTCATAACCAAATGGGGAGAGGAGACTTGTAGTGTGTTTGCCAATTGGTGATTTGTTGGAGTCGTTTTTCCATTCGCATCCACAGGTCCAACTCCCTTACCTGTGGTGCCTCTAGTTTTCCTTCTCCTTAGCAGGCAACTTTGGTCTTTTTAAGCAATTCTTGACAAAATGTCCACTTCTTCCACAATATAGGCACAGTTTGTTCAGCCTTCTCTTTTCTTTTTCTTCTTTAGAGAGTGGACCTCTGACTACACCGATTTGCATGGGTTCAATTCCCGAAGAACTCTCTACTGTCCGTGTGGATTCTGTTTTGACACGGTCAAAACGAGGAACACTTGGTCTAAGCTCCTTCCGCCGTTCTCCTTTCCGCTCACTTTGCCGATAATCGATCTCTAAGGTTAAATCCACTAAGGCAGAGATGTCGGTGGGTCGATTAGGGATTTGAGATAGAGCGTCCTTCAATTCCTCTCGCAATCCTCTATAGAATACTGCTGCTCTTTTATCCTCGGGCCAGTTGGTCTCGACCACTAGTTTATTAAATTGGGCTAGGTAAGACACGAGTTCTCGGTTTCCTTGCTTTAATTCCAACAGTTCGTTGTCTGAAGCTTGAGATGCTGTTCTTCTATCAAAAATTCGGAGAAATTCCTTCTTGAAGTCATCTAAACTGTACAAAATTGGGTCATCCTTGGTTACTAGTGGCATGGACCATGAGGCGGCGTCCCCACTAAGGTAGGACAAGATAAACGCCACTCGGGATTGAGCATCGGGGAAGATCGTTGGACGGCACATAAAATGCAGAGAGCATTGGGTCAAAAAAATTTGCGCTTTCTGCGGGTCTCCATTAAATCGCTCTGGAGGGGCAAGAGGAATTACTGGGGATAATGAGTGGATTACTTGTGTGGGGGCAAAGGATGAAGTGCTGATGTTAGGACTCTGGGTTTCAAAGGATGCGGTGCTTGGCCTAGATCCCAAAGCTGGTGTTCCCGTTTTAAAGGTTATTATCTCCTGTCTTAGTATTTTATTTTCCTCTCTGACTGCCTCCAAGTCCCTTTGTATATTACTCAAAATCTCGCCCAAATTTTTTAAATCAAGTCCTTCTGCCATTCTGCTCAGGTGCTTGTACCAACGTGGGCACTTCACTCTGTCAGGGTCTAAATCCCTTTTGCTGTCTGAACCACACAGGAGCAGAATGACGCTAGGTCCCAATACCCTTCTCAGAACCAACCCTGCTAGGTCTTTTAGTATTCCATTGCAGGTAAGTTCTAAGGGGGAAAAGGGGTTGGGGACAGAGAAGAGACTGCTCCAATATTCTGCCTGTTCAGCTACGTCTTCTTCTTCTTACTGGACTGCAACATTAACATGTAAAAACCTTTATTTATTGTGCCTTTTAACTTACTGTTTTTTCTATGGTGTATAAATAACTTATCTTACCAGAATGTTTACTGAAGCTTACTTCTCTTCTACTTCTCATGTATTGTTTGCTAGGTTGTATGAGAAGTCTTCACTCAGATCTCTTTCCTTTTCGTTCTCAGGTACAATCTGCACTTGATCCTGCTATTCCTTAATGTAAGAAAGATAAGGTAAGTATTTATTTCTGTATTCCTAATTTATGTATTATTTGGGTTTCTCTTTCTTTCTATTAACTCACTGTTAAGAGACTGGAGTGGGCCTTGAACTGGGGTTTCTGTAGTAGGATGACTGGTTTTCTGTCTTTAATTAGTTTTTTAAACAATGCTTCAGAACTTAGGTTAAATGTTAAAAGGAAGCGTTCCTTTTATTCAGGCCTTTGGTTTTAATGTTTGCTGGAAGCACTGCCATACGTGAGGAGAACATTACTGGAGTTCTTTAACACATGGCATGAGAAAGAAACATGCCGGGCCTTTGACCCTGACTTCACCTTTTAATTAATTCTCAGAAGAGTGAACAAGTTTCAGTCTAAGAAGACACTGCGTGTTGAAAGGTCACGCCTGCGTCTGACAGATTCTGGAACAGCTGAAAAAGACAGCTGATTCAAAAGCTTTTTATTTAATCTTCTCAGCTAAGGAAAGCAATTACTGAAAAAAGTATTTCCAGTTTTCAAACGAAGGAAAATATATTCTGACTTGTTTCCTTTTTTCTCTTTAAATAGAAATTTACCTCTGACACAATAACCTTTTCTCACAGAATGTTTTATATTAGCTACAAGTTTAACACTAACCTGATTAGTGAGGGAATGTAGTTCCGACGAAGCTAACCCCGATTTTATCGCAACTACCCTAACTGACTTCCACGACGCTGGGAAAACAGGTGCTCTTCAAATTATTTCTTCAGTGAAGTGCACAGTGGAATGTTGAAGCACACTTCACCTGATGTCATGAAGCCTAAAAGACTAGACTGCTAACAGTGGTGTGCTGTCGCAGTATGTGCATGTTGGCAGCCATCTTGGAGTTCCATCGGTGCCAACAAGCACTCCAGCTTGAGGGATTATCTGACTTTTGGTAAGTTTGTAGGGGGAAAATGGTAGCCAGCATACAGTTAGAAGGAGGAAACCTCCCGTGAGTCCTGACAGCTGCATGTGCTATTGTTGCGGGTTCCTTTGTAGATGGAAAGTTCAAATCCTCTGCAGTGCATACTCGCACACTTGGAGATAGTACCGCACAATTGGCCGAGCTGCATGCATTGCTACTTGCACTTGAGTTCGCTTCACAGGATGAGACCACTCTTATTGTATGTGATTCTTTTTACTGTGTACAATCTTACAATGACAATTTGTTTTTCTGGTCGAAAAACGACTACAAGGACGCAAAAGGGAGCACAATTAAGCATAAAATGCTTTGGGTTCGAGTGGCAGAATTGCAACAACGTCTGCCCCTCACACAGGTGGTTCACACCTTAGGCCATCAGCGGGTGGGCGCACACGCTATAGGTAACGATCTGGCAGATGAAGCTGCCCGTTCAGCAGTAGTCACGTGTTCAGTAGCAGCGGTTACCAGGTCCATGTCTAAAATAGACCCTGTTATATTAGCAGCTATTGCTGCAACCAAGGAAGGTAATAATTACCCTACAGGTTTCCCTTCCAAGTATTCTTACACATTAAGTCCCGATCAGGTTCCTTATGTAACTATACCTGACGTTGGAGATCGGCTGATCCCCAACGCGGACCGCAGGAGTGCCTTGATATCAGCTGCACACGAAGGCATGGCTTCGGCTCATGCAGGTGTGTCAGCTACAGTTTCCATCTTGCAGCAGCGTTATTGGTGGCGTGGATTGTATAAAGAAACCCGTGCTTTTGTGCTTTCTTGCGATGTTTGTCAACAGATTAAGCCTTCAACGGTAACACGTCCACCACAAACCCCGCTCTGCATTGCTAACAGACCCTTTGGGTGTGTTTACTTGGATCACTGCGGTCCATTCTCATCAGACACTGCCTATAAATACATCTTAGTGGCAGTGGACTCGTGCACACGGTTTCTCTGGGTCTAGCCACAACGGAGTGCTGACGCCCGAAATGTAATCAGGGATTTGCGTGTCTTTGTGGGAATTTTCGCATGCGGCACCTTCCATTCGGACCAAGGTCCAGCGTTTGCCTCTAGGGCTTACAAGGATGCAATGGCTTCGCTTGGGGTGCGGGTGAAATTTTCGTCTCCGTATAGGCCTGAGGGCAACTCTATCGTTGAACGAATGAACCGTGACTTAAAGCAATCCTTAACAGCTAGGGTTATAGGTACTGGCAGGAACTGGCTGGCCCATTTGTATACCGTTCAGCGTGCACTTAATAATCTCCCTAGAAGACCTCTGGGTGGGCGGACCCCATACGAAATGCTCTTTGGCATAAGAATGTTTGTGCCTGACCTTGAGGGTCCAGACATCGCGGCGCAATCCGCCAAGTTTGATGTAGATAACCATTCTGCTATGTTACAGGACTTACAAGAAGCCCGAGACAAACTTGCAACTACACATTTGCCTTCAGCCACAGATCCTGCGTTGCAGATTCCGGTAGCCGGCTGGCTTCCAAAGGTTGGAGAACTGGTTCGAGAAAAGGTTGAAAACAAAAAAGAATTCGGCCCCTCTTTTCGTGCACCGGTTCCAGTTCTGGGCTTGAAGGGAACACGTACAGTCATCTTACCACCGCTTCCTGGTCGCAAGGAGAACAGATACATCTCAGTGGAAAATGTCAAGCTACAGCGCCTGGCCGATCCTGAATAGTGTCACACCAGCGGTCTCTTGTCCTGCCATTTATCGGACATATGTTCATAGTCCATCTGCACGAACGATCGCTGATGCTGTAATTGAGATGGTTGATTTGCCTGAATCCTCTACTTTGCCTGAAACTACGATTGATCCCCAACTCTCCACCAATATAGACGAGGACGAGTATACTTATCCTGCATCAGAATCGGTGGCACATCAACCAACAACGCCACTTGGCCCGACTCGTTATTCTTTTGATTCGGATTCCACATCTTCAAAAGTTCCATCCAAGTTCAGTATTTTTATATCCTGGTTTAGAGACAATTTTTTGATTCCACCCTGGACATACATCTGGTTGGTACTTTTCTTGATTTTTTTGTTCATGTCCATTGGCTTTGTCACAGTGTTTTTTCTACTAATCAATGGTCACTATTTACCTGAACGCTCTGCTGTAGACTATGTTTCTGGAACTTTGGCTCCTCATTCCTCGTCTCACATCATGAAGCGTGACCACACATTTGTGAACATTTCAGCTTTCCCAGTTGCTGATGGCATCGTATGGGATGCAGTGAACTATCAAATCCATGGTCCGACGGAAATTATTAATGTACCTAATGTCCTTCGTGTTTCAATGGGTGATGTAGTACAAAATAATATTCATTCTGATGATTGGGATGTGCATGCCGTTGAAGCATTGTTTGCCGATTTAAAATATTATGCATCTTTTAATGCTGAAGATCTATATATGAATTCTGCTAATTATGCCGATTTGTATTGTTACCAACATTGGGGTAATCATTTTCTCCATAAGCCCAGTGCCCTGCGTAGTTCTGTTAACTATACCCAATGGGAACATTGTCCAAACCCCTTGCCAGGTAGCTCTCAAACTCTTCGAAATAAGTTTAATTATTTTACTGATTTTAATCGGTCGAACCCTGCATCCTATTATTTTAGACTTAATAACACATCAAATCGGAAAATTATGTTAACACACACCAAATTGCTTTATTCAGGTTCCTTTCTAAGTGCCCTAGCTGTGGGTGGTTATGAATACTGGGATAATACAGTGGATTTAAAATCTATTTGGGGCTCCAAGCCATGGCAGGTACAGGGAACCGAGGCATTACACCGTGCTTGCCTCATCCCTGCCCAAATTATGTTCCTCAATGTCTCCATCTATCAGACTACATGTTGGGGCTTAGCAACCACTAAACACTTGAATACGCCATCAATACCATCCCTGTCGAGTTTTCCTAATGAAAGCTCACGATTCAATCTGTCTCTCGTGTCCCTGCAGGCAATGTTACAAAATAATTCGTTTAATGTTTCTGAGCTGGTTCAGTCACCCTGGTTAGTATGGCCTATATCATCTAATGCATGTCAAATGCGTTTTCACGATTCTGGTGCTAGCTACACACAGGATAGGCCTGATCCGAGATTTACTGATTCCCGTACTGTCACTACATATTCTGTTGGTAAATTATGCAAACAATGGCTGCAACATTCGTCCCTTGATTCTGTTAAACAACATTTGTCCCTCCTTTCAGGCAATATTGATCTGTCCGACTTTGTTTTGGGACCTCGTGGTCCCCGACCTAAAAGATTCATTTATGAAACATATAATGAACTCTGGAAGCTATCACAAATGGAAGCTGCTTCCCGTCTTCGGGAAATAGATCAAGCAAATTTGGAAAAGGTGCTTGCTGTTGTTGACAATAGTATTAATACCCTGTCTTCTCGCATTTATACTTTGGAGAATATTGTGTCCTCTGTTGTTGATATTGTACAAGATGATGTTTCTGTGTTATATCATGGTCAGAATCAATTGCGTTCGGTTATGCAGTTTGCATGGACTTTACAAACGCTCAAGTTAGGTAAAGTTCCTTGGCATTTTTTGAACACCTCTGCCTTGTTTCTACCTTTTAACTTAACTGACAAACAGCAATTTATGTCCATGAAAGATGCAACATACACTCTATTACATATCGAAAAGATGGATCCTTTGCCGTTCTCTGTTGCAGAACTCGATTCTGCTGTATGGCTAGTCCATGGGGTTATCGCTTTACCTTTTTCCTTGTTTGAATTTGACTCCTGCATGAAACATTATCCTGTGGGCCGTTACCGGCCCTTGGGCAGTGCTTTCCTGCATGAACTCTGGTCCTTGCCTTTCATGTATAAATGCCTTCGGGACGGCAAGGAAGTCTTTCTCACGGGGAGTACTGCGACTCGACTATGGGTCATTCGCTTATTTGTAAACACATTAAATTGCATGGCTCATGTAGCGTTTCCGCTCCTAATCTTGCTTGTGTGCTGAAAGGTATTCCTGCTCCTGTTATTTCACCTACTTTCACTCTCCTTTCCAATGGTAGTTATTTACTTTTAAATAACGATAACTGTTGTGGCCTGCAGGCTGGCATTCCTTACATTGTAACAGTTTCGCACAGGGTTGTCTGCTGCAAAAATGTGCTTTTTCCTCCCCTCATGGCAAGGTTGATATCTCTATTTGGCCTTCCATCCCTACCATGGAAGCTGATTTCAATAGACTGAGCAGAATAAAGGCACTATTATTAAACGAGGAAGTTATGCTCACGTCCGCCCGGAGACATTCATTCTCCAGGTGGCGAGTACCCACAGTGAAATACAGGCCCTTTTAAACACTAATCTCCCCCAACATTTTGGGGAGTTAATACATCGTATTTTTAACGCATCTAACACTGAAGGCCTAGTACACTTTTTTAAGGTCGTTGGGTCGGGCTTGTTGTCCTCCTTCCAAACTATTTTTGGTGCCATCCCGGCTTTCATACATTCTATTTTTTCCAGTGTCTTTGGCGGTTTCCCATTGATCCTCGCTTTAGCGGCTGGTGTCTTGCTCTTAATTTGCTTTCTGCGCAATGGCTGCTCCCCGATGGGACCTGCTCGATCCAGAACGCCTCCAGCTGCTCCGTGAGCGCCTTTTGGCCGGTTTTGGTGTCTTGCCATTGGCGACACTGAGTGTGTCATATACTCTTTCATTTCGCTTGCGTATTTCACTTGCGTGCAACCTGTGATGACTTGTGTCCGCTGTCCTTTCACCTGGACTCTGGATTATTGCCTCTCCAATTCGTCATTGTCTGTTCCGGATTTTGTTCAGTTGATGGGTCCCTTAGAGGCCCATGAGCAGGACTGTTCCGTTGCTGGCTGTATGGCGCGTGCGGCTGCACTGGGGATTTTGGCGCAATGGGATATCTGGGCGGCTGCCCAGGATCTCCTACAACGAAGCTGTTTCGATCATCACGCAAGCTGTCCCGCATTGCTTCTGGATGCTCCCTTTGTTGAGGAGCATTCCTGCTCTTTTGATCTCATGGATTGGATGGCATCTATGTTTTTTGACAATTCCAATGATGAACTCTTGGAGGGTATGGCTTTTCTCTGCACTTACACTTTCATGGATTGACTCTGCCCTTCGCCGTTTGGGCGCTCCCTGTGCTCCAACGGCTGTGTTTTTCCTCTGATGGGCCTCTGTCCTGGCCGCTGGACTGACCAGGGGAGGGTGTCTTGTGGATTGTTACCTGCCTTGTTATGTTGGCCTAGGCCTGGCTGCCATGCTGCTTTTCTTTGCGCACGTTACACTGAGCCGGGCCTCCTCGCCCTTTGCTCGTGCCAAGTTCTTTTGCACTGTCTGCATTTTCTGTTGTTCACCTTTTTGGGCTCAGTCTGCACAAACATGTACAAGGTCGCATAACAATGTATTTTGGTTCTTCCTGATATGGCCAGTCTCGCGCACCCAGACATAACATTAGGTGCAATTGCCATGAAGAATTTGGTATGCTTTTAATACTGTGGTTTACTAGCGCTTAAGACACTTGGAGAAATCCCTTTCAGTGAGAAGAGCTATGATGTCCTGCTGATGTAATTCTGCATCTAGAGACTGAGGTATGGGGGTTCGCTAGTCAAAGCCCAGAGGTCTTCTATTATTATAATAAACTATCTTACTGCAAGGGGAGGGTGGTAATGTTATTTATACGTTTATCCACTGAGCTCTGAGATGCTTTCCCCGTTTGTATTCTATGGAATTGTAACCATGCTGCTTATATTAGTCATATGCATTATGCTATTAGTACTGACACGTGTACTGTACATTAGAGCACGTAAGTTGGAATAAACATTTTAACATATCCAGTGTCTCTTCCTACGCACCTTGTGGACAAGTACGAGTGAGTGACGAAAGAGTGTTCTTGCTTCTGCGAGTCCTGAGATAAAGATACCGTGTTCTGGGTTGTCCAAACATTAGTACTTGGGTGCTAATGGGATGCTAAGCTAGTTGGGTTGGGGTTTTTGGGTGCTACGGTATATGGTGGCAAACCACTGTATTCCGGGGTCCCATTTTCCTGTGCATAGCTCTGTGTATGTGCAGAAACCTTATGACAGGGTCTTGTTTCTTTTGATCATCGAACCATTTGTAAATAACCTCCCGAGACATAAATAAGTGTAGTTCTATATCCAAGACCTCTTTTGTAAATCACTTGCTGTATTCGGATAACCTAGCACTATTTTGGGATTAACAGTCAGACACTTCATTATGAATTTTGAAGACAATCGCGAGGCCATGTTTGGTGACCTGTTCAGTAAAAACCCCATGGCAGCCAGTAATATGGAATCACGGGTCCCCAGAAGTGAGGGACTTAAAGAAAAGTTCATTAAACTAGAGCGTCTAAAAAAACAAGAGCTAAGTAAATGGTGGGATGGGAACACCATGCGCAAATACTTAGAGAATAGACGATTCCCTAGAGGACTTCAAATTATGATATTTCCCAATTTCGAAGATCTTGACACGGATTTGCTTAAAGACTGGGAAGAAGGATTATATGACGCATCATACAGGATGATGGAGCTTTTAGTTAAAAACGCTGAGAGGAAAGTTGCTAAATTAAGAGAAGAGATTGATAAACTAGAAAGGGAGATCAGAGAAATGAAGGTTGGATGATCAAACAATAAAGAATTACGATATCTTAAAAGGTGAGCTAGCAAGTTACCAAATATACTTAAGAGATAAGAAACAAAAGAAGATCTTGAGGGACGAATGTGATTATAATAAAGGAAGAATCTTCACCTTCGCAAAAAAGTACGTCGATGTCCCAACCAGACAAGTAGCAAATGGTCTGAATAGAACCAGGGACATAAGTGTCTCATCTAGTAGTGTCTCCCTCTCTTCAGCTGAGAGTGAGCAAGGGGAGGCGTCAGGCTCAGGAATCGTAGACAAACCAGCTTCTCTTTTTTTAAGGGAAGTTCAAAGATATCGTCTGGGCAACAAAAAGAGACCAATGGGAAGAGGAGGAGAACAAGGAGGGGCGGACGCAAGCACAAGATTAGGCGTCCAAACCAGACAGCAAACCAAGTTCAATCAGAACAGGAAATAGATCTCCACACACAAATGGGTATTCCAAACACAGCAAATGAAACTGATACCACAAGCCTCAAAATTGTTAACTTGTCTAAACGCACTTTATCTGCCACTGAAGAAAATGTATTAAGCAAAGGTTTGAATTTTTGTTTGTCTGAAAAATGCAGTTTCACTGATGCACATATTGATTTATTTAATACACCTAATGTAACTTTATAATCTTCACTGTCTATAAAAGATGTAAATGTGATACATACACTCACCACCATAGAAGATGAAGAAACATTTGGTGATTTAAGAGAGTTAGCGAATGAATTAAACATTGAAGAAGATCTAACACTGGACAGTGGACTAAGACCGCCGTCGAAATGTATTCCCCCTTCACATAATGATACGACTATTGAGAGGTTTTCTAGAAAAGTAATGGCTGATTTTCATCAATTAGAGGATAAACATCTGAACAACAATCTCTATACTCGTTGCCCTAACCTCTCTAAAAAAGATATGGATGCCCTTACCGACTTGAAAAATGACAAGAATATCGTCATACGTGAAGCAGACAAAGGAGACAATGTTGTCATCCTAAACACAGATGATTATTTGGGAGAACTTAATAGACAACTGAATAATGAATTATGTTATGAGAAATTGAGAGGGAATCCTATTCCTGAAATTGAATGTAACATCAATGCACATCTGAGGGAGTGGCATGAAACCTGCCTCTTATCAGATATGGAGTATAGATACCTAAAAGTTGAAAATTCCAGATTTCCATGCATCTATTCACTCCCAAAAATCCATAAGACTCTGCAGAATCCTCCTGGTAGGCCAATAATATCGGGAAATGGGGGGCCTACCGAATGCCTAGCTGAATATATAGATGGATACCTACAACCCTATGTGAAAAATCTTCTGTCTTATCTTAAGGACAGCCGTGATGTCCTGGATAAATTGGAAGACTTTAGTTGGGACAGTGAAGATTTGCTTTTCGTCACTATGGACGTTGAAAGTCTATATACGTGCATACAAACAAACATTGGACTTGAAGCACTGAGATTCTTCTTGTATAGAAGAAGTGCAAGTCATCTTGACCATACTCAAATGCTGATAGAGATGGCAGAAATGGTTTTGACCAATAATGTATTTTTGCATGATGGGACTTGGTTCCTTCAAAGACAGGGAACAGCGATGGGTTCAAGGTTTGCTCCATCTTATGCGAACCTTTTCATGGGATTGTATGAGGTGGAGCAAACCTATGGCAGAGGAGCCCAAAAATGGATTGACAAAATCATCTTTTACGGTCGCTATATTGACGACATTCTGATGATTTGGAATGGTGATGCTGAAACTTTGATGGAATATTACACCTATCTTAATGCAAATAGATTCAATGTCAGGTTAACGATGACCTTTAACAAAAAGGAAATCGAGTTTCTTGACCTCAGATGGTATGTGAAACAAGGGAGAATTGAGAGTGAGATATTCAGGAAACCAACTGCGTGCAATAGCGTGCTGCACGCTTCGAGTTTCCATCCCCAGAGCACCATCAATGCCATACCATATGGCGAGATGGTACAAGCTCGGAGAAACTGTAGTGAAGAGGAACAGTTTGTACGGACTATCAATGACATTAAAAAACTTGAAAGACCGAGGCTATGGAAATATCTGTCTTGAAAAAGCTGAGACAAGAGCCAGAGCATGGGATAGAAAACAGACTTTGACTGGTAACTCAGGTAAACCCAAGAGAACTAAGAAAGGGATGGAGCCTATAAATAATGTGTTGTTTATTACACAGTACAATCAACACAGCAATCATATCTTTAATGTGTTGAGAAAAAATTGGTCAATACTAAGTACAGATACAACCTTGTCGGATATTATTCCATGCAAACCGAAGGTGGTGTATCGTAAAGGCAACACCATCAAGCAAAAGCTCTGTCCAAGCTATGTAAGAAAAAAGGATACAGATCAGACAGACTGAACATGGCTACCGACGAGACCTAGTGGTTTCCATGTTTGTGGCAGCTGCTCAGTATGCCGCTTGGGTAAGAACAAAACCACAGAGTTTATGTATAACACCAACAAAACCTACCAAATTGTGTCATTCATTAACTGCAATACTACACACACGGTTTATGTTATTGGTTGTGCCTGTGGAAAAATTTACATAGGAAGTAGTATACGGGGTCTTAAAGTAAGGATACAGGAGCATGTACGTGCAATAAAAAATCTTGATGAAAGGTATCCAGTTGCAACACACATAAAAGATGAGCACCCAAACAAAAGAGATATATGGTTTCATGCCATAGAACATCTTGCTAGTGGTGAGAGAGGGGGTAACAGGGAACTTCTTTTACGCCAGAGAGAGGCAAGATGGATATGCAAGTTGCGATCAACGCAACAGGGATTGAACAGCAACTCTGAGATGCATTATTTTCTATAAAGTGTTTGTTACAACACACACTCAGAATATATGTACTACATATATTGTATCCTTAGAAATACTGATTATGTACAACTGTCAAATGCTATATACAATGTTGATTTTATTGAATAATATGTATTCACATTGATTGTACCACCACTTATGTGACAATAAGTATCATTGCAATTGTATTTTCCATCTGCTATTTGATAAAAACAGGACTGTAGTGCTTTTGACACTAGAACTCTATAACTACAATGCTATATTAGACACATTAGCACACAACTGTGCAGCACTATCCAATTCTCTGAGGAAACCATATAGGCACTTTATAGTGGTAACAGTGAGATGTATAGCAACTGCAAAATTAGTACAGGAAGGCACGAATTAATAAAATAAATCACTAGACTATATTTTGTCATAAGGGCCCCAGAAGCAATTTTGCATGAATAATCATTATACAGCTATAGCCGTAGCAATTGAGTAAATATTATTGCACTCCTGAATTTTTACGCCTTACTGAGAAAATATAATTACATTGACAACCGGAGTGCAATGCATGGCTCTAAATCAACTTTTCATACAATCACCTTTACTAAGGCACGATCTTTTGAAAATAATGAGGTATGCATGCCATTGCGCATGTGCAATCACTATGAAAAAAGCTTATATCTACATTAAATTTATCCACTATCTTTAAATTTGTTTTAAAATGGACTAACGTCAGATTAGACTGTGAATTATTCGCGAAATGATACTCGCCATAAACGATTTAGAGATAATAGTATGAATGAGCTAAGTATTCTAATGTCTTATAGGAATTACACCCCTATAAGATGGCCGCCATCTCGAACTATGGAAAGAGTCGATTGCGCATGCGTGACAAGGGAGGGAAGATTTAAAAGCCGAGTCTCAGATGAGGCTCGTCTTGGCGGTGTAAAGACGTGGAAGGAGGGATGTATGCCTTGAATACGTTTTGAAAGGTGAGCATATCCCACATGCAAATGCAGTGTTAGAACAATTGGTTTTTGCTTAACTAGTCATGACTTGACTGTACATTTTGCTTTAAACGTTTCGTATCTCACGTAAACAGGATGTGTGCCTCGAAAGCGTTATATTATTTTAAGGCACCCGTCAATGGTGGAACTCCGAAACATGTGTTAAGATCCTCTAACGTCACACATCGCGTGCCCACATATGTGCACGCATTGCGATTTCATGCAAACGCCGCTCTTGACTTTAAGAAAGTGGTCGCTTTTTGTTAAAACATTTGTGACCGACGTGCGGATTTCGCCTTAAACATAGTATTTTCTGTGAGGATATGATGAACGATGTGTGCACTACCAGGGTTGATCACATAAGGCACACGTTAAAGGTGGGCGGCTAGGATATCTGCAAAGTCAATTAAACTCTAATACCGTATATGTGTGTAATGACAATTTGTTTTAATACTGTGTATTTGCATACATCGCGAGATTACATATATAACGAGATTATGCATAGGTCGCCCTCATTTAAAAAGGGATGACAAACGTTTTGGACCCTGTACCAACAGTAAGCCATTTAAAAAAACGTATTGCTCATAGATAGGATGGACAGTGTGTGCTTTGTGGGGCTATATCATTCCAATACACCGGGTAATAATGGGACGCCAAGACATGTTTAACGTGGTTTTTGCTCTAATATCAAATACTTCCATACGTTGCGAAATAGCATGTCGGCATACAACGTGAGATCTCGTGAAACTGCATGACAGTATCACGAGTCTCACTGTGACAATATTGCACTTTCTGAATGTGCCCGTAACTTTTAATAACTTATAGCGGTTGAGATAAAGAGATGTTATATACAGAGGCGATATATCGTATAACCAGCAATGATATTAATAACATGTAATAAGGGCTAATTATAAATCGTGTGATTATATAAAACAAATTGAAAATATATTGATATTACGAGTGTGACTTTAAACAGGGTGTAGTATCTGAATGCACTCTGTGCTCGTAATAACAAATAGTAGGAAGAAAATGACAGGTGCTAACAGCCATTCCTGGTCATGTATGTATGTGTAACACCAATAATTGAGTGTTAAATTAAGATAATTAGAGGCTTGACTATCTTGTTCGTGAATGCTATGAGCAATATATGCCATAACTGATGGATTCTCGTGTTCTATCTTGTAGTTACGGAGGTCGACATTGACCAATACACCGCTTAAAGGAATATACCAAATAGTACCAGTCCTATCCAGGATTTAATATAAAAGACGCACAGGTATGACTTTTTAGATGAGGACGTTTATATATGCATAAGCATACCGTATGTATAAATAGAGAGGTACGTATAGATTTTATAAGTTTTGACGTGACATTTTATTACTTTAATATATCTTTTAGAAACAGCACCTCAAAGAACACTTAACCTGTGAAGTGAGAACATTCGTGTAGTATAACGGATTACTGATGAGGTAAATATATAATGTTATAAACATCTGCTTATATTCCTATGCTGATCTCCAAACGATGCTGCAATAAAGGTCATAATTTGGACTATTCCAAGCATTTACTTAGGCATGCTGATCTCCCAGCGATGCTGCATTAAATGTTCTGATTTGGATTATTTGAACTTCGTACTTAGGTTTTAATCTTAAGCTCATACAATTGTGTACAAAGGAATTTTATAATATAGTTTTAAATTTTAATAGTAAGACAGTACCTAAATATAGATTTCTCATACTGCCTAACCACCATATTGCAGGAGGATGGATTTACTGTTTATGTTTATGGTATAAATGATGACTCACAGAGTGATGTTTATATATGGATCATGGCCTCGCACTATGCACGATTAGGTGCACTTCACAATAAAACAGTTGATTGTTTTAAAATAAATTAGTGTAAATATGTAAATAGAGTATGGATTATATATATGTATAGATCACATAAATATTTGGAATTTTGGATATATGTGTAAAGAATAAGTTTTAAAACACTATGTATTTCGTCTATGTTTTGTAGCCCTGAAGAAGTCTTTTAATAGGACGAAATGCATTGGCTACCTGTGAAGAAAAAGAAAAAAGCTTAAAGAATAAAGAAACGTGTGAATAATCTCTTGGTGGAACTGATTTCTTGTCATTAATGTGTGCGGATCAAACCAATTTTGTAAATTTTTTATGTGAAATTTCTTTTCACACATTAAGAAACTATGGGGTCTTGTTTCTTTTGATCATCGCACCAGATGTAAATAACCTCCTGAGACATAAATAAGTGCGGTTTTATATCCAAGACCTCTTTTGTAAATCACTTACAATCACACAGTACACCATGCCACTCTCCACAGCGCATAACAAGACAAACGGGTGGTGGAGAAGACGACAAACGAGGAGAACCCTCCCACAGAGCTATTGGTGGCCATACAGGAATCAAGAAAAGCCCTGGAAAATCAAATCAAGATGGTATCCATAGATGTGAACCTCTTGAGAGCAGATCTACCTAAGGTTGCGGACAAAGTTTCCACGGCTGAGGGTGACATCATAGATCTGAAAGGCGATGTGGTGACACTCAAGCAGCAGGTGGGCCAGATGACCACGGCCACAAGGGCCCTGGAGCACTGGGCTGAAGACTCAGAAGCACACAACCGGCGCAGCAATATACGAGTCCTGGGGTTCCCGGAGCACGTGGAGGAGGGATCAGCAGAGCATTTCTTGGAGCAATGGATATGCTCTCACCTGCGCCCTCAGGGACTGTCTGAACTCTTTGCTGTGGAGAGGGCACATAGGGCCCTGGTGCCACCCCCCCGGTGCCCAACCGCGGGATATCATAGCCAAAGTATTGAATTATTGTGACAGGGACTGTATCCTATGAGCAGCAAGGGAAAGGCAGAACCTTAGCTACGAAAATAACAGTGGCAGCTGGCACAGGTAAGATTGGTGTGGCAGTGGGGTGGGGCGGGAGGCATAGTCAACAGATGATGGGATAGGTTTAATTACATACAAAAATTAATAAAACCACTTACCTTGCACTCTCCGTATTGCCAACTTGGCGATGCAGTGAGCGCAAGGTAAGTGGTTTCATTTTTTCAAAATGTAATTAAACCTATCCTGTCATCTGCGACTCGCCCCACCCCGCCCGCCCCACCGAGCTTACCTGTGCCGGCCACCACAGGAAACTAACCAAATCACCATATATCCGGACTATACCACACAGGTACAACAACAAAGACTTTCTTGGGGGTTAAGCGGAAGCTGCTGGACCTACAACTGCAGTACATGCTTCTGTGTCTGGCCAAACTGAAAGAACTGGCTCAAGAAAAGGCTCATTTCTTTGAGTCCTCAGAGGAGGTGTGGGAATGGCTGGAAATTCAGGGGGATGCCCTCCACAGGGCGGCCAGAAACGGAAGTGGGGCTCTCGCTCTGAAAAGGGATGCAGCAAATTGAACATTCAACAGAGAACCTGGGCACAGCCCCGCAGGAGGAACAGAGAGTCACCGTCAGTGGGGATGGCACCATGCAGTTGGGGACAGTGGGCTTGAGGGGCCAGGTCTTGCCAGATGCATTAACAACGCTAGAACCGGGGGAACTGCTGGCTATGCTGAGCCTGTCAGCAGCCGTTTGGCGGGAGAGGCACCCGACCCAGAAGCTTTTTACATGTTATTCACCCATGCATAACACACATAGCAACTGGCCTGGGTGTTGGTGGCTGGGATGCCCACCTTCCCAGAGGTTAAAATGATACATTTGGCCCAATTCCTGTCTGATCATGTCCTGGTAAGCTGTGTAGTAAAATGGAACGCCCCCATTCAGGGTGAGATAGAAAACATTGGTTATGTTAGCTTTCAATACAAAACCAGTGATCCTGAGGAAACAGGAGGGCGGATTCACCGGTACGACCTGCGATAGTCAGGCATCGTGACCCATCTGTCCTAGGCCATTTGCCTAAGTTGCAAACGCAGCTCCAACCACTTTTGTCAGTCGGGCTCCCAGGGCGAATGCACTGGACAGGGAAGTCACTGACCAATGTTTTCTATCTCACTTGTTTACTCACATTTGTTCACGGCAGTAGCGATTTATTGATCCTGAAGAAAGCCACAACACTGGCCAGGTCATTGGCTGAAACATGTTGATCATTAATCAGGACAACTGAATCTAATGATTTCAGTTGCCCTTTTGCGTTTTTATTCTTAGCACAGGGCAGCCAGAATAAAGTTGATAAGGTGAACCTTGTAGCTAGTTTTAATCCACCTCTTTACTTGCACTGCACACCTCACGACACCTTAGTAGCTCACGTTGGGTTTTAGTAACAACCCCTCCATTAAAACATCCCTGAGCTCCTCCCTCGCAGCAAGGGGGTTGTAGCCTGCACCTTGACTAGGTTTCAAGGTGCGAGGAGGATTCCCGATGATGAAGCATGCCACCATTGGTGGGTGAGGGAAATCATCCTTAAAAGGGAACCCCCCCCTTTTTGAGGTTAAACCCCCCCTTTTTGTGCAGTTCCGCACTTCACTAGACCCGAGGGCCCTGTGTGTACTGAATTATTGGATTGGGGAGTTTGCCCTCGTTGGTCTTCTAAATCTCCTCAGGCCCCCCTCTTGTGTATATATAAATACACACTCCTCCAGTACCGCCAACGACTCCATAGAGAGTGGGACAAATCTGAGCGCCTTCTGGCCTGGATTTACGAGGGAGCAGGCACCACCCTGACGGCCTGTTTGCGCAACTCGATGTGGGGAAGGGCACATATCAGGGTGGAAATATTGGAAGTGCTCCAGCAGTACTTACAGAAAGTATACACCGCAGACCCAGCTGTCCAGGCAGACCGCTACATACCGTTTCTATGGGGTTACCCCTGGCGCGCATCCCTCCATTGGTGCTGCAGGAGCTGGATGAACAGGTGACAATGCAGGAAGTCCGTGAGGCGTTGCAGGCGCTTCCTGGGGTCAAGGCACCAGGGGAGATAGTTTCCCGTCTGAATTCTATCAAGTGTACTCAGCTGTGATGGCACAAACCCTATTACAAGTGTACAAGGAGGAGTTTGAGCAGGTTCTCTTACCCCCTACTATGAGAGACGGGGAGATATGCATGCTTTTAAAACCTGGAAGAGACAGCCTGGACCAGGCTGCCTATCGCTGGCTCACCATGATTAATTTGGATGTGAAAATATTGTGTAAATTACTAGCAACACATTTGGTGCCGCATACGCTCCACTTGATCCATGAGGATCAATGCGAGTTTATACCCGGTCGTTACACTGGCATGAACATAAGGCTGTTGACGCATGTCATGCACAAGGTAAAACACAGGGAGGAGGAATTGGCCCTGGTGTCCATAGACCTCAAGAAAGCCTTTGACACTGTAGATTGGGGATACCTACAGGAGGTGCTGAGGGCAGCGGGATTTGGTCCACAGTTCTGCCGCTGGGTCAAACTTCTATACACCGCACCGTGCGTGCGGGTCTGCCTGGGCCAGAGTCGATCTGAGATGTGTTTGCTGGAGCGGGGAACACATTGAGGTTGCCCACTCTCGCCACTGCTTTTTGGGCACGGAGAGACCTTGAGCAGTGGGGCATCCGGATAAGTGGGACACCACACATGGTATCATTATACGCGGATTACGCCTTCTTTTATTTCAACTCACCCCGAGAGACGTTACCTAAGCTGCTGCAGCTCCTTGAGCATTTCGGAAGATATTCTGGTCTGCAACTCAATCTGCATAAATCCCTGCTCTTTCAGGGGGCCTGCATGGCTGCTCTGCCCTTGGAGCGTCTTCCTTGTCTTGGGCTGCACTGGGAGCGGGGGCACTTTCAATACTTGGGTGTGCAGGTGGCGCTCGAGGATTCTCAAATGCTGCACCTAAATGTGAACAGGTTGGTTGAGGCTCTGTGGCGATCGGTAGCCTATTGGAACTCGCTGCTGCTCTCATTGATGGGCAGACTGGCAGTGTCCAAGATGGTGGAACTACTGCGTTGCCTGTACATGCTTCAAAATTCGATATGTCCTGTCTCCGGGTGGGTATTTTAGCAGTTGAACTCTGTGCTGGTGTCACTATTTTGGGCCAGATGCCGCAGTAGAGTGGCTTTGGACACTCTGACCCAACAGTATGAGAAGGGGGGACTGGAAGCCCCTAGGCTGGACTTATACTATTATCTGGCTCACTTACAACATGCGACCCTGTGGTTGGATGAAGGGGACAACTGGGAGAAGAGAGTACTGATGGGGCACGTCCAGTCAGACAGGCTCCCAATTGCATTGATGGAGGGCACAGGAGTCCCAGATGATATGCCCTACATGGTCAGACAAACTGCGAGCATCTGGCAGCAATTTGTGGAAAGAATCCTGAGACGAGCACCTTTTCATCTGGAACTTCCTATATGGACACTTGCCCTGGGGCAGAAAATGATAGCAAACATGTGATTCCAGGTGTGGAGGGAGAGGTGTGTGAAATATTAGCAGACCTATACCCTGGCGAAACATTAATTTCCTATGAACAGGCTTGTGAGGACTTTGGGTTGGGACAAGGCCACTATCTACATTACACTAGAATCTCAGACCTGGTTAAAGTGACCTGACCCACATATCCCGCCGTTCTGCAGGCAACACAAATGCTGGATATACTTCTCACTTGTGGCTCTGGGTGCAGACACATCTCTCTCCTATACAACGCAATAAGGGTAGAGTCAACAGGCCCCCCACCCAGGGCATGGGCTGTATGAGACACGGACATGACAGAGCCCCTGGGTGACATGAAAGGCCGTAAGTGCGCTCACACATACAATATCCTGCAATGAACGCTTTAAATTGATACATTACAGCTTCCTACACCGTACTTACATGACGCCAATGAAGTTGCACCGCATTGCCCCGTTGTGGCGAGGCTGGGTCGGATTTCCTGTAATTAGCATGGGGGGTGCCCTGGGGTGAATCAATTCTGGACTCAGGTGGTGGCGAATGTGCAGAGGGGCACGGGCTTCCGGCTGGAGCTGTCGCCACTGCATTGTTTACTGGGACACATCAGGAAACCCAAAAAGCGCAAGCTAGCCTACAGACTCTTGCAACTACTTTTAGTGTTGGCAAAGCATAGGGTTGTAATAACATGGATGGGGAAGCGCACTCCTGATGTGCATGCGTGGTACAGGGACGTGCATGAGTGGACTCTAGCGGAATAAGCCCATATGAAAGCCAGTCGTAGTGATAATAAACTGGAAGAGGGCCTCAGAAAGAGGAGCGAGCTGTGTGTCGTGTTCTTAAACCCTGAATCGAATGCGAGCGATCTGCATGAATCAGACACAAATGGGGGTATGACTGAGGGTGAGTCGGAGTGAGATACCCAGATTGCAAAGGTATGCTCTCAAATATATGGTAATCTGATCTGCCATGGGCTGGTATGTCCTACTCATATATTTGTACTCTGCTGTAAATTCCACCTGTATTCTCCAATTGAAACTGTATACCTGCTGCGATTTTGTTAAAATCATAAATAAAGGTTATTAAAAACAATTTTCAATTCCCCATTAATCTACAAAATAAAATTACTAAATATACTGAGTTTAGTAACTGCAGAAATCTGCTGCAGCGCGTATCAAGAATGTATTCTCTACCAAAAGAGCATATATCAAGAATGTATTCTCTACCAAACCACCCATCTCCATTATAAATCGGGGATTCCAAGTCTTTCCCCCCAAAATAAAGAAATCAAAATAGACTTTTACCTGTCAAGCCTTAAATCTTTGGAAATTGCCTGGATCCATCAGTATCCCACCTAGACACTGTTATCAACAGTTTTCAACAAATCATTTCTCACACAGGGACGACTAATTACCCCCTCTTCACCCCAAAGACCACTCATGTTTCACTGTATGCTTTGCGTTTGTCTATTGTTTTACATATATATTTTCTTTGTAGTGAATATAAAATGCTCTAATTCCTCTTGGTTAGCTCCACTTTGATAAGTAAATACATTAATAAGTAAATGTGTTCTCTTCTCGTTGTCTTTCTTCTCCTGATACATCCACCTTTCACACTGGCTCCCCTTTTCTGCACTTTTCTTCCTCTGTCTGCCGGTTTATTTCTGTGCATAAACAGGAAAACCTTTACAGAACACAAAAGCAAAAACTATGACAATGCTTGATTTTAAGTGCTTGTGGCTGATTACACTCCTTTTAATTCATGTCTGTTCTCTCCTGCAAGGACTGGTTGAATAGACTTCTATTCTTAGTCCGAGTATTTTAATTTCAGTATTGATACAAGCAGTTAGCCAACCTACATCCACAGACAAGAAACCAGGAGAAAAGGGACCACATTAGTTTCCTACGATCACGCACTGTTTTCAGGGAATAAAGTAGGGCCATGAACTCATGCCTCCTGGTTAAACAGATGATGTTACTCGTTCTAAATGGCTTTGAGCAAATCTCCGAAAATATATTCTTTTCCACTATCAAAAGAGAGAAAAGGCAAGAGAAAAGTCTGGTTTCTCACCAAGTTTTGGACTTTGCTTGACCCTGAGCTGTGACTGAACGTCATTTGGAGTAGTTGGCTGATTGGTAGACTATATGAAATTTGTTTTTAGATCGTTGTGTATTTCTCAGTAGTTTACATTGACGGGATAGTCATTCCTACAGACAAAATTCTCATCGACAATCACCAGAGGGATTGCCGCTTGCTACTTCTCCTCTCTTGCTGGCAGAGAGACTCTTTCGGATGGCGTTTTGATTTGGTGCTTGTTTAGAGCTTGCCTCAAAGTTGGAATCTGGCCGGTAATTTGGCGGAAGTTTCAGAGTGTCAGTTTTGACCCTTCTTGGTGAAATCTGCCAGCTGTCTCGTGGAAATATAGAGGGGCAGATTTACAAGCCCCTTGCGCCAATTTTGCGTCACTTTTCCCATGTTAATAATGACGCAAAAGTGGCGCAAGGGCCTTGTAAATAAGCCCCAGAATCTCCAGAATTGCTAGATATTTTTTCTGACTGCACTTAGGAGTAACGAGCGCACGAGCCTCTTTCTCCTGGAACGATACCTGCTTGGAAACTTTCTCCTAATGCAGTACAGAAGCTGGCATGTGATCCTGCCAAGGGAAGCAAAGCCAAGAAAGGCGGCAGAGAAGTCAGGACAGTAAATCTACAGAGTCTTTTGAAGGTTCCATTAGATTTAGGATGAGGGGAAGATGAAGGGCGCTGACAAGGTCGAGAGGGACCTATTGTAACTGATACTGCTGTAAATACAGATTGATACAAAATTGCTGACGAGACTTCCAGGAAAGCAATGCTTAGGTAAATCTTGCTGCTTGAATACAAAAACGTATGCTTTGTTTTCCAGCCTCCATTTACTCGTAAAAACAGTCTTGTCCCAGTCACATAGAAGCAACTACATATCAGAGTGCTCGGAACACTGTAGAGTGGTATAGGAGTTTTGGGTGCATTCGTAAATGTGTGCATTATTGTGCAGAATGTGGATCTACGCTTACATTTCCATGTGTACACTTATCTGATGTTATTGTTTTTGAAACGATTTTACTGTGACTTTATCAAGTGCCTTTCCCTGGCTTATGCTAATTAGGCCTCAGATGCGCCTTGATAGCATGTTGTTAAAAATATATGCCTCACCCTGCACGTTCACACGTTCAAGCAAAGTTATGTTTGTATATTTCTATTGATGTTTTTCTTGCTGTTCCCGAACAAAACTTTGCAACATGGACTGGTAATGTTGCAGATGCTCAAGGACTCTGCTGCCTGCTGTGTCGCCTTCATTCACAATAGTTCCGTTTTTTTTGTTACTAGTTTGTTCTGCCATCTCCGGATGGATTCACCCCCCTGTGGCTGAATCAATATTTATGTAGTGGGATAGTGCTTAGATGGCACGGTAGTATGACGCTCTATTTTTCTGTGTTCTGATTTGCTAAGACTGTATTCTGTTTGCTCACTCCGTCATGATGTATCACTTTCAACGCTAGTCTATGAGAAGATTTCCTAAATAAACCATCAATTTTGAGGGTGTACCAAAGTCATTTCCGAGACTACTAGGGATGCTGCCTGATTTCTTGTTGATTTTGCTGCCAATTTGGACTTTGAATAATTTTTTATATATTTCCCTAATGCTGAGAGCCTATGTTGTAATGACTATGCATCTGTATCGTACATATTGCGTTTTTGAATAAATCTTCCTAAATGTCTAATTCTCCCCTAGAACTCACTTATTGAGTCTGCCTTCACTTAATTGACTGTGTTAGGATATGCTGTGTGGTGTCTTATGTTGGGGACACATTGCCTCATGAAATTGAGGTTTAACACTGTCCCTGATCAGTCTACCTGTGGGCATGTTATTGAGGTGGTTCAAGAATGTTTTGGGGTGTAAGGATTTAGGGGTGCCTCTCTTCCACAACAATTTGGAAGTAGAAGATGGTTGATATAAGAAATTGGGTTGTTGGTTGACTGGGGTATGAGCTTAACTTATAAGCAATGTGTAAAGTATTTATGCAGCACACAAACAGCAATAAAGTAAAAGCACAACACAAGAAAAGAAATAGAGTACATTTTAATAAATTATTAGAAACCAAAGTGACAAAAATCCATTCCGTAGAACCAAAGTTATGAATTTTTAAAGGTTTTACTAAAAAGTAGCGTTTAAAAGATCAAAGCGACAACCGCAGACATCTACTTGTGTGTGACCAGGTCAAAGTCGAACAAAATGACTGACTGCAATGCTGTGCGGTTCGAATGCAAGAAGTGGATTGGGCCTGGTCAGCTCTTTCCTTCAGACGTAGAATTGTTTTTGAGAGAAATGCCCTGAGAAGCTAAAGTTCAACGAGGCAAGGCTATAGGAGGTGTCCAAAGAGAGAGCATCATCAACGGACAGCCTTGGATCGAAGCCACGGTGAAGATCTCTATGTTTGGACTTAGTCTCTGAAATGGAAGTTGAAAAATCTCCAGAGGGACGAAGCAGAGGGCTGTAGCTGAAGACAATTCCATGAGGTTGGATACCCCTTTGGCAAAGGACTGCTGAAATGGATTTGCTGTTGCGGAGAAGAATGTAGCGGGAGAAGCAATTAAGTCTATTGGACCGGCGATTCACCTTGGTCGCATAAGAAAGCAGTTGGTCCCAGTCTCCTCCTGGTCCTCAGAGCAATTTTTAGCCAAAAATATTTTAGGCCCCACTTTTGGATTTTGGCTATCTAGGGACCGTTATTAAAAAATGTATTTATTGGCATTTCGAAATATCACATGCACATTCACATTTCAAAGCATTAAAATAGCATGTATCACATTACCAATAATAACCAAGAACCATAACAACAGATAAAGCAAAACAGTCAGGAAAGAGAGCAGCATCATCCTGCCAGAATAAAGACTATTGATCATCTCATTATAGCAGTACAGTCACAGGATAAACAAGTGTGATTATGGTCATCAAAGGTATTTTACAACCACAGTGGCATCCTGACATTAAACAAAAGCCCAAGGAGAGCTATGAGTGTGTTTGAATGGGCGTCATATTACCGGGGCTAGAAATGTGTTCTGTCGAACTCCCAGTCGGTGTAGGTGTTCTAGGGTTATCTGAGTTGTGAGTGCATAGCCATGTCAGGAACGGGCTCCAGATGTCTTTGGGCCTGGATGCAGCAGGCATCAATTCCCAGAAGGTGGTGAGTTTCTCCTGACAGAAGGTGATATCTAGTATCCAGGCTTTAACTGATGGTGCATATGGTTTCCCCCAGTGCATGGCCACTCTGCGTTTCGCTAACAAGAGTAGCATGGCTTGCAGACGTTGGACATCGACCGGGGTGTTTTTTACATACCCCAGTAACCCCAATAATGGTGTGGGTTCAGCTCGTATCTCCAATATTTCACGAATTTTGCAGAAAACATCTGTTCAAAAGTTTGCAATAGAGGGGCAGCTCCAGGCAAGGTGTAGAAATGAAGCTTGTGTGGCATGACATCTCCAACAGCTGGCATCCGGGTGGATAACCATTCGGTGGAGTTGAATGGGTGTCCTATAGAAGCGGTGAAGAAACTTAAAGTGGATGAGCCGTAGTTTGTAATTAGGGGACAACAATTCTAATTGGCCACAGCAAAAATGCTATTGTCCTTCAGTTATGGGCAGGTGTAACTCAGCCTTCCATCGAGCTAGCGCTTTCGGCTTGGTCACTGGGTTAGTGCGCTGCATGATTTTATATAGCCGTGTGATAAGTTTACGCGGTGAGGGTTCTGTTAACATATGTTCTAGGGCCAGCAGAGTGGGTCGGGGGCTTGGATAATTGTTATGTAACTGACGGCATGTCGCACGGGTGCGGTAATACAGTAACAGGTCAGAAAAACTGGGTGTGATTTCCCCATGCGATGATGGTGGGGCAGCAAAGGCATCTCCGGGGTATAAGTCCGCGAACGTGTGAAAGCCCAATTGACTCGCCCGTATTGCGCTTCCCCTGTCAGCTAGTGGGGGCATTTGTGGGTTGTGGGCCAAGGAGATAGATGGGGCATAAAGTATCTCAATATCAGCCCTGTTTCGCAGCCCATTCCATGCCCAGCGCAGTGTTTCGATTGTATTGATTTAATTTCTGGGTCGCTGGAATGCCTGGTATAGTGCTACATGCAGGGGGACGGACCGCTCTATCTGTCTCTACGGCTACGAGGGGTTGAAATGGGGTCAGATGCAGCCAGTAATGGAGGAATTGGGCTTGAGCGCAGTAGGCATATAAGGATAAGTCTGGGGCAACCAGCCCGCCCTGATCAAGCGGGAGAGTGAGCAGCTCCCAAGATACTCGAGCCTGTTTACCTGCCCAGACCAACGAGAGCAATAGGGAGCGTAGCGGCTTTAAAAAGCTAAGTGCTAGTGGGAGAGGGCATTTTCCAAAGAAGTATAATAACTTGGGAAGAGCTACCATTTTAACTACAGCTATTCTTCCAGCTAGTGACGACGGCAATTTAAACCAAGTGTTCGCTTTTCCTTCTAGCCAGTTGACAGCCCGCCCATAGTTCATACTCCATAGTTCTTGTGTATTGCGGCTCAGCCATATCCCTAGGTACTTGACCGGCCCTTCCACCCATTTGAGGGGATAGTCTAGTTCAAAAGACCTTGTACTTTCAGTTAGGGGAAATAGTGCTGATTTAGACCAATTAATTACAATTAATATGAATTTCTGACAGTCCACCAACTTTAGAGAGTTCACGTAGAACAGGATGTACGTTTTCCTCCGGGTTATTAATATACAGAGTGATGTCATCTGCATATAGCGAGATGATTAGCCCCCTGGATGAGAATCCCAACCCCCTAGCCGCATAGTGTTGTCTGAGACGTGCCGCCAATGGCTCCATAGCAATAGCGAACAGAAGAGGGGATAGGGGGCATCCCTGTCTCGTTCCACGTGTAATGGGAAAGGTATTGGAAAGCAGGCCATTCACATGTAGTCGGGCTATGGGCGGAGAGTATAGCAACTTGATCTGTTTTAGAAATGATGAGCTAATTGCCATTGTCGCCAATATGGTGAAGAGGTATGGCCATTCCAGAGAGTCGAAGGCCTTGGTAGCATCTAAGAAAGCAGCCTATGCGGGCACTTGGGGGGCCAGATAGTGCAGCACTGCAAAGAATGTGCGGAGGTTATGTGCAGTTGATCTACCGGTTATAAAGCCTGATTGGTCCGGTCTTGCAATAAGGGGAAGAAGTGGTTGGAGCCAGTGTGCTAGCAGTTTGGCATAAATTTTAGTGTCAATGTTTATCAGCGACAGAGGGCAATAGGAATCCCAGTGGTTGGGGGCCTTCTCGGGTTTCATCAATGTTAATATGACTGCTTCTCTCATTGAAGGTGGGAGGATTCCTGTTGTTTGCGCCTCCTGGTATACAGCTAGGAGATAAGGAGCTAATAATGATGCATAGCATTTGTAGAAGGAGGCAGTGAGGCCGCCCAGCCCCGAGGCTTTATAGTTGGGCAAGCTATTTATAACCTGCAGGATATCATCTGTGGTGAAGGGCTCGTCGAGGTATGCTCTGTGCGCCCTGCCCAGCCACAGCAGTTCTATGGAGTCTAGGTAAATTTGTAGGTCAGCAGATAGGTTGGGGGAGACAGAGTGATATAGCATTGAATAAAACTGTGTTAAGTGTTCTAGTATATTCTGGGAGCCTCTGACAGGCTTCTGTTTATCATCTAGCAGTTCTGTGATATATGAGGCAATGTGCGGTGTCCTGAGAATGGTAGCAAGGGCTCTGCCTGGTCGTTCCCCCTCTCCATTTCTTCTAGCTGAGGTATATTTACCCAGGAAGTTTACCTCCCTTTGTGCCTCTGCCTCAAATTTGGAGATATGCTCCCGTGGCAGTACTAAGTGGTTCGGGTCATTAATGCTATAGAATTGCAATTCGATATCCTGAATGTTTGCTTCCAGATTTTTAAGTGATTGCCTAATGGATTTTAACACGCTGGCCTGCCTGGCTATGCATTTCCCACGAATTACAGCCTTGAATGCTTCCCAAAATGTGGCTTGTGAGGGTACTGATCCTACATTGAGTGTGAAATATTCCATTATGTCTCCCCAGATTTCTTCCCTAAAAGCTGTGTCTAACAAGGCATGAGGTGGGAGACGCCAATTGAATATCTGCAGCGGTATCAATGGGATTATCAATTGTAACAGGCAGGGGGCATGGTCAGACAAAGTCCTGGGCAAATGTCTAATGTTTCTTGCCCATGTGGCTACATCTCTGGATACTATTCAGAAGTCTATTCTGGACCAAGCGTTATGTTGTGTCGTAATGCATGTGCCCTCCGCTTTCCCCGGATCTCATTGTCTCCATATGTCTACCAGGCCCCCGTCCCTCATGATTGTATTCAGAGTAGTGGAGAGGTGTGGTGCAGCGGCCAGGGCAGCTGACTTCGGAGCACAGGGTTCACGGTTCGATCCCCGGCTCCGGCGGCAGCTCAGCTCAGCACCATGTGACTCTGGGCAATAGCTCACTTAATTTCCACTACGGCCCCCAGCGCCTTGAGACCCGTAAGGGTGAGTAGCTGCGCTATATAAAAACGGACTTACATTTAGTAGCGCTCGCCCTGGGGGGCAGCTTGCGAGAACCTCCCACTCTATCAAGTGCATCGTCTAATATGGCGTTAAAATCACCTCCCCATATAATAGTGTCACACCCTGACAGCGTGATTTTTGCCCAAATGCTATTAAAAAACTGTGGCTCGTCTGTGTAGGGGCCATAGATAGCTGCCATGATCATCTTTATATTTCCTTGTGTGCCCCCAAGGATTACATATCTACCCTCTGAGTCAATTTGTGAATATGTCATATTCCACTCCAGTCCCCGGCGTATCAATATGGCTACCCCTCTTGCGTGATTGGAATATATAGATGAGTATATATTGCCCCAACGTTTTTGATATAGTTTAGTAGAAGATGTGCTATTCTAGTGCATTTCCTGGATAAAACAGACATCAATATTGTGCCTCGACAAATAGGACTGAATGAGTCGAGTTTTCCTGTAGTCATTGAGCCCACGTATATTCCAAGTGAGGTAATTATATGTCGCTATAGATGTTGAGGGTGTAAAAGTGTATGACACTGTTTGTGTCCAGTCTCTGCGGTTGTCTATGGCCTTCTATGCCCTCAATGCAGAGCGTTGGCGTAGTGTGCAGTGGATGGATTATGAACTGCAATATTCCATAACGCCTATGCGACCTATCAAGTGTTAGTGATTGATGCTTCGATGTCACTCTTTCACGAACAACTACTTTACATACCCCGACCCACCCGCCACCCACACCAACCCCCAATTAGGTTGTGTATAAATCCCCTCCCCATCACAACACCCCCGCAACAAGAATAGAAATTGATAAGGGATATCTCCCCTGGGGCATGGCGTCTCCAGCATACGACCCTGCCATGCGACGGGGTGGCCCAGTAATGGAAGAAGAGTCAGGGGATGATAATCAAACAGTTACCAACGGTCCGTATTGTAGGCATCGTCTTGGGATTGAGTTGACGCTTAGAACTACCTCTGCATCGCGGATATCTTGGAGGTCATTTCTTCTGGTTATCAGATATTGGCCAGCATCTACCCGTGGGCTTATTGTGGAGATTAGTCATTATCACTGAGGCCTGCTTCGATGACTCCGCGCCCAGTAGTTTTAGCAAAGCGTTTTTAGCCTCCGATATGCTTGGCAAACGTTAAGGCCGATTTGGTATCCGTGAGGTAGTGAGCAGTGCCGTCATAAGTAACTTTTAGCTTAGCAGGATATAGGAGAGTGTACGGGACTTCAGACTGTTGCAAGATGCGTTTTACCGGTGCAAATTCTCACCTAGCCGCCTGCACCGTTGGAGCAAAATCTGGATAAAGTGAGATATTGTTCCCTTTATGGTTGATGGTACCTCTTTCCCTGGCTACGTCCAAGATCGTGTCTCGGTCCCGGTAGTTAAGTAGCCTAGCCAGGATTGGTCTGGGTGCAGCACCCTCTGGCAGCCTGGGGCCCAGAGAATGGTGGGCACGCTCAACGATGAACTCCCCGGATTAGGTCTGTGCCAAACAGTCCCTGCAGCACTTCTTCGATGAATGTTTCCATTTTAGATATCGCGGTGGTTTCCGGTATACCCCTGATCCGGAGATTATTTCTGTGAGACCGGCCTTCAAGGTCCTCATTTTTAGCTGATCACATTCAGGACTTTTTCCATCTGTAGCAAATGTTTTTTAGATTCCACTTGGAATTCATGAGCATCCAGAGCACGGTTTTCCAGCTGATCCAGGCGAGTTTCATGCGTGTCTACTTGTTTCTTAACTTGGTCTATCTGGGAGGTAAGTATATCCAGTTTACTGTCAATTGTTTTTAGGCAGCATTTCATTTCCAACAGGAGGGACCGAAGGTCTTTATTTTGACAATCTGATTCTTCTCTCATCCCGTCAGTGTCTGTTTCGGTCTCAGTGTCAGCTTGGCGCGTGAGTCTTTTGGAATCGAAAGGTAACTTAGTTTGTTTAGCATCGTGCTTCCCCATGTCACCTATTAGGGTGGCGGCACGGCCCACTAAAGCAGAAGCTCTATCCCAAATTCGCAATGGGAGCAGCCCGCGGGAAGTCAACAGAAGTAAATTAGTGCTCCTCCACAGTTGGTGTTTTATATTTTACCCCTCTTCACCTTTTTATTATGCCCAATTACCTATGTGCTGTAGCACGTAGTGTGTAGTTACATGCGTTCCTCCTAGACCACCGTCCAATATGTTTAGCACTCTATATCCTTTTTAATGCTGAAGACGCTTTTGTGAACTTTAAATATGTAGGATCGGTGGGGTTCGGCACTTCACAAGGCCTGTATCAGTCTCAGATGAGCGCAAGACCCATGTCAGGCTCGTAGGAAGGGCCTTCGGATCCAAGAACCCAACACAGAGCCAGGCCGGTCCGAGGCCATCGCGCATACATGCACCGAGCAATCGGGGGGCGGCTCACCTCTGTCGGGAGTGCCTCAGCTCGCGCCTTCCCCCGTATCTTGTTTCCCAGCAGCACAAGGAGGCCCAGGCCCACTGCAGTCTCTACACCTGGCACGGATCAGACCCCGCTCAGGGCCCAAGGCAGCCGCAACTGGTTACTGCCTCAGCAGGGGCGAAGCGAGATACACCTCATCTGTCACCGGCCAAGGGCGTCTCAGCCACTGCGTCTGACACCCCAGCCAGGTTCAAATCCCTTTTCGACAACCGCTCCCAGCCCAAGGTCCGCAGCAGGTGCCGGTTAATCTCTGTGGGAGGGGGCTCTTATTCCCTTTCGCAGCTTTTCTTTAACTGCGTATCTACTGTTGTCTTCCTCCCGGGTATCGTCAGATCTGCTCGTTGACATTGGTGGCGCCACCGACCTCCGCTACCAGGGCCGATCCTATCCATCCCTCAACACTAGCCCTCAACAGCTTCTGCAAGCATACGCACCGAGTACTCGGGGGGGCAACTCTCACCTCACTCCGAAGTGCTTCAGCACGGCCTTATTCCCGCAGCTTTTCACAGCGGCACAGGAGTCGTCAGGCCCGGGCCATGACCAGCAGGCCACATGACAGTCTCAGCTAGGGCTTGGGCCAAACTCCCCTAAGGGCCCAAGGCAGTCACAGTCCCTTTCAGCGGGGATAGGGGCGCTGCAGGATTCACCTCATCCGTCACCAGTAAGGACAATCCAGCTGCTGCACCTGACACCCCGGCCGGATCTCAATCCCCACCGGCAAAGGCGCTCCACCCAAACAGCTCCGCACGGAGTCCCCAGCAGGCACTGGTAAGTCTCATTGAGAGGGGACTCTTATTCCCCTTTGCCGCTATGTCTTATCTGCAGATCTGCTGTCATCTTCCCCCCGGGTGTCCTCTGAGCTGTTCCCGTTGTCGGTTGCGCCACCAAACTCAGTCTTCAGGGTCACTTACATCTGCCCCTTGCCGCCAGCACTTCACAGCTTCACCACAGGGCCTACGACTGGACCCAACCCCTCCAGCACTACTCGAGCGAATCCTCACGCTCATAAGGTTCAGGAAGCAGATTATCCGATGCAGAAGGAGTTTGCCTGCATATTATCTTATATTGTAGCTTCTCCGTACTCTTCTGTATATAGGATTAATGTTGAATATAGACTCGGCCGGCAGAGCCCTCTCAACGAACGGCCATCTTGCTGCTCAGCGAGACCACACCCCGCTATCTAGGGACCGTTAGCACCACTTTCAAGGGTCCAGGACTGGAGGGGCATCACCATTTGAAGGGTCAGGACTCACTCAGACTGGGTCCAGGTGTGATTTCAAGATGGAGGAAGGCTTTTGGGTCCCCGTGGCTCTGCACAGGATGGCAGCAAACTAGCCCTTGTGAGTCACTCTGTTAGTCCTAGGACAGTTGAAGATCAAGTCCTTGTCCCCAGACAGAAGGTAGCAGAACCTCAGGGCAGCAATCTAGCAGGTCAGCAGCCCTTTAGAGCAGCAGTCCAGCAGAGTGGCAGTCCTTTCAGCAGCACAGCAGCCCTTCTTCCAGGCAGAATATCTACAAGCCCAGAAGTATTTTGAAGAGTTGGTGTCTGAGCTCCTGCTTTTATACACTGGGACCAGTGCTTAAATTAAGCCTGTGGTTTCTGGTGCATGGCCCAGGCACTTAATTCTCAACACCTGCACTAATGATAGTTCACCACATGGTGGTGCAGTCTGTCTAATTTTGAGATGAGCACAATAACAGTGTTTAATACTTCAGTATACATTCAAAATGAATTATACTTGCCACCCATACCATTCTTGTAGCTCTGGGTGGCCTGGAATAGTCCAAATTGTCACACTTGTGGATGTGTAATGGTTTGTAGTTGTGCTGGTACTGTTATTGGCAGCGCTGGCAGGAGCAGTGGCTGCTGCAAGCTGTAGTGGCCTTCTGAGAAGGACTCTGACACTTACTTTTTTACAATTTAAACACTGACAGGAACCCTGGTTTTGGAAGGTGGGAGAAGCTTCTAGACAGTGGCTTTTAAGTGCATGGAATTTACTGACTCCCCTGCCGTGGCTCCAGGCTGGCTGTAGTGAAAATGTAAAGTTGTTAGGCACTTCATGTGAAGGCAGAGCACAGGCTGTTCAGTTGCAAGTGGGGTTGTGCCCCCCATCCTGCCAGCAGATGGCCCCTTCAGGCACACCTTATCTCTCTATTGTTTGACTATCTGGGAAGAATTTGCAGAGCCTAACTATAAATTACACTAAGTCATGTGACCCAGGCCAGGCTATAGGCACTTAGGGGCCAAGGAAAGACAAATGGCAACTTTCTAAAAGTAAAAGATGGTAGAATGCACACCCGTATTTCAACCATAATAAACAAAGTACTCAAAGGCAGAATTTTGGCGTGCAACCTCGGCAAGTGCTTCTGTCCCTTATAGCACAAATGAAATTCAAAGCTTCATGGTGTGCCATCGCGCACCAATCCAAGATGCACAGCCTGTACAGCGAACAAGAATCCTGTATAATCCAAGTAATCCATAGTAATCAAAATGTAATTCAGTTTTTTTTCTTTTTCTTTTCAAACTTCTTTCAGAGGGATAGTGATTCCAATTTTCAAAATGCAAGTGAAACGTCCATCCAGGCTTCTCTCCACAGCATGTCGAAATTCACATTCACATCCAAGTAAAATGTTCTGCGAGATACACTGGACGGTCACTCTGCTGGTTATGTTTTGGATCAATTGTTCTTATACCTGAGTACGTTTAGCTGTTTAAAACCATAACTCAGAAGAAGGGCTAGCCGCCCGAAATGCATTAGGTATACCACCATGGCTACTTGGATGTGAATGTGAATTTCGATATGCTGTGGAGAGAAGCCTGGATGGGCGTTTCACTTGCATTTTGAAAATTGGAATCACTATGCCTCTGAAAGAAGTTTGAATATAAAAAGAAAAAAAACGGAATGAAATTTTGATTACTATGGATTACTTGGATTATACAGGAAACTTGTTCGCTGTACAGGCTGTGCATCTTGGATTGGTGCGCGACGGCGCACCATGAAGCTTTGAACTTTCTAAAAGTGGCATTTTAAAAATTGGGAACAAAATCCAGATTTTACCATTAAATAGGGCTCATCACCACAATTCCAAAGACGCCAAACATGAAATAGCTACTAGCTCCCATGTGGAAGTTACAGCTCATTAAATGTAATAAGGAATCCCCAATGCTATTCTACAGGAGGGGTAGCCCTCGGTGTAGTGAAAATCTAATTGGGGAGTTTTTCACTACCAGGACACATAAAACTAAAAAGTACATGTTTTAATTACACAGCACCCTGCCCTGTATGTTACCTGGGGCCTACCTTAGGGGTGACATATGTAATAAAAGGGGAGTTTAAGGCTTGGCAAAGGGGTTTTAATGCCAAGTCAACATGGCAGTATAAAATTGCATTCAGGCTGCAATGGCAGGCCTGGTACATGTTTTGAAGTGCTACTTAAGTGAGTGGACCAATAAATGCTGAAGGCCCACTGATAGAATTTAATTTGCAGACCCTTGCTATATGGTGCATCACTCTACAAGGGACTTGTAAGTAGGGGTGGGTAGAATTGATTTGATTCTGCGGAATTCCATGGAATTACATTAAAATTCCATGAGATTCTGTGGAATCCCTCAACGGGGGGAAGTGGGCTTTTGGTGCTATGCACTTTGCAGTAATCAGTGTTGATTATTGTTCAATTGGTGGTTTAATTGCAGTGAATTTGATGTACTTGTCTTATTTGTGATCTGTGTTGAAGATGATTTGGTTTAATAATGGTTGATTAGGGGGGGGCGTGGCCAGCAGCATGGCGGACTAGACGCGTTAGGCGGTAGCTCCGATGGCCGAAAGTTGATCCTGCATAAATCCTGCCGTAACCACTTGATCCTGTACCCTCACAAACGCAGACCGAGTGTCGGAATGCAAGCTGCACACACACGGCGACGACTCTGAGGGAACGCAGTCTTGAAACCCGGGAAAACGGTGCTGAAGGTGCGGAACAGGCGGCAGGCAAAATGGCGGCCGCGTGAGAGCCGGAGGAGGCGGCTGCGGCTTTGGAGCGGTCTGAGAGGCGGCGGACCACCAACAAACCCCAACAAGACCTTGAGGGTGAGCGGTGGTCTGTTGGGACTGTGGAGACTGAGGAGGCCAACAGACGTGTACCGCGAGACCGCAGGAAGCCCTGAACCCCGGTCAACGGTGCCGAAGGTGCGGTCCAGGCGACATGCAAAACGGAGGCCGCATGAGAATCGGAAGAGGTGGCTGCGGAGCGGTCTGAGAGGCGGCGAACCACCAATAAACAAACCCCACCGCGATTCCAAAGGTGAGCGGTGGTCTGCTGGGATCGTGGGGACTGCGGAGGCCGACCGACGCATACCGCGAGACCATAGGAGGGATGCGAACTGCCGGAGAGGCCTGACACGGCGATACAGTGCCCCGGGCTAGATTTTGCCCATTTATGCTGAGGAGCGCACCTGAAGTCAGCTGGGGCGGATGCGGAACGCGCACTGAAGCGGGCGGCGGGAGATATTAAGGACTTGTGTGGACCCCGGGACCCGATCGGCGCTATCGAGGAGAGATAGGAGGGCTGCGAGGAATAACGAATGGACCAGCGCAGGGGGCCGGCGGAGGGCGCTAGTATCGAAACAAGAGGCGCAGAGGCACAAGTGATGGGAACCCAGTTAGGGTCACACTGAGCGCTGCAGACGACGAGTCCCGGTCTGCGGAAACCCCCTTCTTCACCCCCGGGGGCATACTCCGAATCTCCCGTGGGACGGTCGGAGTGAGCACCAGGGCCCCGGGACTGACCACGATAAGGCCCTTGGAGACGCAGTGGAGGGGCTTAGGACCCACGGCTGAGCCCGATAGAGGAGCAGCATCAGACACGCATGGGGGAGACCAGTGGAAGACGGCGAGAATTGGGAGTGCTCCAGAGAGACGGTTCGGCCCGGGTCTAGGGGTCCCGGAGCAGCTGGCACCTGTCGGAGGGCCACGACCCGATCTGATCCGGACGACATTAGACGCCGATGAATCAAAGCGGTGAGCGACACTCCCCTGAAAGAGGGTGAACCAAGTTGACGCACCGACCATCGACGAGCGACTTCCCAACTGCGGACAAACGCGGTAAGGTGCTGCAAGAGATAAGGGCGAAGACCTACAGGAGCCCACGCAACGCCAGGGGGGTGGCCTCTCCCCATCGCCAGCCGGGACCCAGAGAACAACGTAAACAGACCTGAGGCATTCCCGGGCACCCACGGTGAGAGGAACGAGGAGAGCGGACTTGGTGCTGTGAGGGTGCCTGGTTGTGAGTACCCTGTAGGATGGAATAACTCGTCGCCCCTGATGGCGCGGGATAAAGACCCCAAAGCACAGAAGCAAGGGAAGCTAGATAAATTTACCAAACCGATGTCGGTACCAGACCCCCAGATGGCGGGACCGGCAGACCCCCCAGATAATACTGTCCTTCTTCACGCCATACAGTCTTCCAGGGAGGCGCTTGAAGGCAAGATTGACGAGGTCAAAATAGACGTAACCTGCTACGCCAAGACCTACGAAAGGTTTCAGAGAGGGTCACGCAGGTGGAGCACCGTATCTCGGCGGTGGAGGAGGTCACCAATGTGCTAAAAGGCGAAGTCACGGCCCTCACGAAGACCATGGCAGAGACCCTCTGGAGGGTCGATGATGCAGAAAATAGAGCGAGACGAAACAACCTCCGTTTTCTTGGCTTTCCGGAGGCCATCGAAGGGACTGACGCGGGGGCTTACCTGCACAAGTGGCTGTTGGACAAGTTCCCGGAAACCCAATTTTCGCAATGCTTTGTCATCGAGAGGGCGCACAGAATACCGGGGGTTAGACCACCACCAGGGGCACCTCCACGGCCGCTGATCGCAAAGTTCCTTAACTATCAAGACAGAGACCTCATCCTCAGGGCCTTCAGACAGAAAGGGGACGTCCGCACAGACAATACCAGAATCATGGTGTTCCCAGACTACTCCCGTGAGGTCCAGAAACAACATAAAACATTTGACTCGGTGAAGGACAAACTACGGCAGTTACAGATCACATATATGCTCCTCTTTCCCGCCAAATTGAAGGTGATTTATCGCGATAAGACACTGTCCTTCGGCACTCCAGAGGAGGCATGGCGCTGGCTGGAAGAACGCCCAGTGTTAAGAGGATCCAGGGAGCTGTCACCATGCTCCGGGAAGGTGTCTGCTACGCGAAATAACACAGCCAGATCACAAAAAGGCACGCTGGGACCCGGGGGAATGTTGCGGAACACAATGCCTAGACCAACACCATATCGAAACACCAGAAGGACGGGTGCGGCAAGACAGGAACAGAAGTCAGAGGGCGCCTCCCGGGGAACCGGCCCTGGGGAGCGCAGCCGATCCACAGAGACTAACCCAAATCACTCAACTAACTGCACCGATCAGGATATCACGACGGACTCAGAAGACGACCACCCGTTGCTGCAGGACATCAACCGTATGGAGAATGCAGTGGAGAAGGAGGTGGACACTGAGAGAGACACTCGATCACCAGACGTGGAAGACAAAACTGAAGAGTTACAGGAGGCCAGAAGAGCCGCATGAGAACTGAATCAGGGAGAAGCGCCACACGTCACCCCACGTGTTTTGTTTTGGTTCATAGATCTGTTTCTTTCCCTCATTTCCTTTTGGTTTTCCCCCTTTTCTCTCTCTTCTTCTGCTCACGGGCTTCGCCTCCCCTCCACTTTCCCTTTTGTTTTTTTCGCCTCACTATCTTTTCTGTATTCCGCACTGTTTCGCAGTTTTTTTGTTTTTTTTTGCTTTCCTTCTCGCTGGGGCATTCCCAGGTAAACACTCTCTAGTCCCTCGAGGGAGGCCTGCCCGATCTATCCTCACTTTGAGAGAGCACTTACAAGTGGCCAGTCGGTTTTGAACCGATCTGCTTGACAGTCTAAGCTCCAGATGGTTCACCAGGGGCCTACAAACTCCTGAAGGGGGTCAAAAGAGACTGAGGGAAGTTTAAGACAATGGGTTGGGGAGGGCGGGCGATAGACCTCGTCAATCTGAGCACGGCACAGTTGGTCCTGTTGACCCTAGGGGTAGTCGGTCGGATGTTGGGGAGGTGCGGGAGGGATGGTGGGGAGGGGAGTTGGGGTTCTTTTGCAAAACAATGGCACACCAGTGGGACAATAGAAGTTTTTAGATGGCAGCAGTGGAGCGAGGGAAATGGGCTGACAGCGAGATTGGGCACCGCACATGACCGGGATGGCAATGGCTGAGCAAGGAACATACTCTATCCTCTCATGGAACGTGAACGGAATGGGAAATAAGATCAAGAGGGGGTTAGTGGCCGCTTACTTTAAGAGACTGAAGCCTGATGTCATTCTCCTACAGGAGACCCACCTACGAGGCACACAATGTGGTTTTCTAATCCGTGGTGCATACAAAACGTTGGCACACGCTGGCTTCTCAACGGGAGCAAGGGGGGTAGCGATACTAATCCGGAAAAATCCACCCTTCAGACTGGAACATACCTGGACAGACCCCAATGGCACATATGTAGCAGTAAAGGGGGTGTGGAACAGACGGAGCGTCACATTTATCAGTGTATATGCACCACCTCGGCTCCAACGGCAGACATTAGATAAGCTCACAGCAATACTGTTGGAGGCTGGTTCAGACACACACATCATTGGGGGTGACTTTAATGATGTAATGGACCCCACGCTTGACCGCACGACTGTTACGACTAGGGATCCCAAGGCGACCCCTTTACGACGGTTCGCAGACGCATTAACACTTACAGACCTATGGCGTAGGCAGCACTCCCAGACCAGAGCCTATTCCTTTTACTCCGGAGCCCATAAAGCCTTCTCAAGGATAGATTACATATTCGCTCTGGGAGGAGACCTGGGGGAGGTCCGTGAAGTAGAATTCCTGGCAAGAGGCCTCTCCGACCACTCGCCCCTATGGCTTACAGTGGGAACCCGCCCGCACCAGCAGACTGGGGGATGGAGACTCAACGCGTGGGTATTAAAGGATGTGCAGGTTGCAAGCAAACTCAGAACCGACACGGAGCTGTATTTCAAAGAGAACGTGGGGTCAGTTGACTCGGCAATCACACTGTGGGAGGCATACAAACCTCAGGGATAGGGCCCAAAACATCATAGCTCACAAAAAACGAAAAGCGGAGGAAGAGGTCACTGGGATTGAAGCCCGATTAATACAGCTCGAAGCACAGGCAAGTTTGGATCAAGACCCCACATTGCTATGCAACCTACAACTTCTCAGGCAGGAATACTTCACGTTAGCCAGGCGAGAGGCGCAACATACGATACAAGCCCTACATCGGCGACTATACGACACAGGGGATAAGTCGGGCAGACTACTGGCGTGGCTCAGTAAAAAAGAGCAAGATAGTAGATGGGTGGCCCAGATACAGGCATGCTTTACGAGACCCCAAGCACTATAGCAAATGCTTTTGCGGATTACTACGAGGCCTTCTATGCGCCACGGGCGCTAGCTGAAACATCGCAAATTCAAGACTATCTACGGGAGATACAGCTCCCCAAATTAGAGGACAGTGAGTCAACATCCCTAGATAATAAAATCACCAAGGAAGAAGTCATGATAGCCATTGGACAGCTGAAAACAGGGAAAGCCCCTGGGCCCAATGGGCTCCCACCGGAATTCTTCAAACAGCACTCCACACTCTTTAGCCCGCACCTCCTCCAATTATACTTGGAAGCACACGAGACGGGGACTCTCCCCAGAGACCTACGAACTGCCACGATAACGGTTATTCACAAGAAAGATAGACTGCCGAAGCTGTGTAGCTCATATCGCCCTATCTCACTTATTAACTTAGAGACCAAAATACTAGCTAGAATATTAGCGAATAGGCTCACAACTGTAATTGCGGGTCTCATACACAAGGACCAATCTGGCTTCATGCCAAAGAGGTCGACGAGACTTAACTTGAGACGGCTACACAACTGGTTGTCAACAAACGAGAGGAACCACACCTAGTCTTGTCCCTAGACGCCGAAAAGGCATTCGACACCGTGCATTGGCCCTTTCTCATGTCTGCACTGGAGGCATTTGGCTTTGGACCAGTGTTTCGGCAGTGGATCGCTGTGCTCTATGACAGACCCCTGGCAAGGGTTAGAGTCAACGGTGTAGTATCCCGGGAATTCCCCATAGGAAGGGGCACCCGCCAGGGATGTCCGCTATCCCCGCTGCTCTTCGCGTTAGTGCTGGAGCCGCTTGCCTGTGTGATACGTGCACACACCGGTATAACGGGATTTCGGGCTGGAGGGGAGGGGGAATCTGATGAGCGTATTTCACTATACGCTGATGACATACTATTATATATCACGAATCCGGACAGAACACTCTCCTGCATCATGGAAAGCTGCGATGCGTATAGCGCGCAGGCGTGATACAAGATTAATTGGGGGAAATCCTATTTACACCCAGCAGACAAGAGGGGCGAATATACTATAGGCCTAAGTCAGCTTCAATTGGCCCGAGAAGGCATAAAGTATCTAGGGATCTACGTAACAACGAATGTCCATGCAGCCTTGGACCGCAATTTATACAGGGTACTGGGGGAGTTCCGCGAAGACGTGGAGAGATGGAAGGCTCTACCACTGACCTTACTTGGTAGGGCAGCTCTATACAAAATGATAGTGCTTCCCAAATTCCTCTATGTGTTACAAAACACATATCAGCTGTTGCCAGCGGCGGTGTTTACTAAAATAGAGGCCATATTGCGGACATTTCTATGGGATGGGTGACCACCGAGGATAGCACTGGCGACATTGCAACGTAACCAATATAACGGCGGCGTTTCTCTGCCAGATCTCCGGGCCTACTACTGGGCTGCTCACTTAATAGTTGTGAATGAATGGGAACATGTAGAGGGCGACCATCCCACATATGCCCTGGAGCGCACGCAGTTTACTAACCGCCCGTACACACACTATCTTTATGGGGGGAAGGGCGCTTCACGACTCCTTACTGCGACACGGATCGTCCTGGTGGTATGGAAGCAAGCTGAAAGGCAAATGTAATGGGACAAGCGAATTACCAGGGAAACTCCGCTGTGGGTGGGGAACAGACTATGTGAGATCACCAAACTGCGAGGTTTTAAGACATACTGTACCGCAAGAGTTGGTCACTTTCACACATCTCCAGACAGAATACGACATGAACACAACGCAATACTATAAATACCTGCAACTGGCCCATGCGTGGCGGGCACAAGGCTTAGACACTGACGACCTTCCAGAATACGCACCCCTGGAGGGCCGACTCCTGATGGGGGAAATAGCAGACAAGGCGGTCTCCTGGACATATGGACAATAATAAACAATAAACCGAACACACTACACAAATTAAGGACAAAATGGGAAACAGCAGGTGGGAGAGATGGATGATTTGGACTGGGAAATGGCATTGATGCATCCTAGAGAGGTGGCCATCAGATCGCGCCTCAGACTAATTCAATACAAATATCTACATAGAGTGTACTATGATAGAGCCAGGTTACACCGCATTGGGACGGCCGAAACTCCAGACTGCCTGCGCTGCAGGAGGTCAGAGGGCACTTTCTTCCACACGGTGTGGGAGTGCCCAAAGATTCAACGATACTGGGAAACCCTGAGGGAGGAGCTCAGTGATATTCTGGGGGAACCGATCCCGCTCAACCCCACGTTTGCCATACTAGGAGTAGCCACGGACATTGACCTCCCCAAACCAAAGCTGACTCTGATACAACTAGGGTTAGTGGTCGCAAAGCGTGACATAGCTAAGACATGGGGGGCGGCGGAGGGCCCGTCCCTCACTGAATGGAGAAAGAGTATGGATACGTACATGCTAGGTGAAAAGACGACCTATACAGCACGGGGTTGCCCTAAAAAGTTCTGGAAAATATGGCAACCGTGGCTCACGCACTATGGACTCTCGCTTTCCGCTTCACAATGATCTCCT
Organism: Calotriton arnoldi; assembly: GCA_963921515.1. Classification (NCBI taxonomy): domain Eukaryota; kingdom Metazoa; phylum Chordata; class Amphibia; order Caudata; family Salamandridae; genus Calotriton; species Calotriton arnoldi. The sequence goes on from CAWUFW010007015.1 coordinate 341,636, forward strand.
ATGGTTGGGAGTATAGCTGTGAGGGACGGACGGGACCCTTAATACTGTTTCTGTATTTAGCAAGACTGCACGGCCCGCTGTCACTGCTGTATGACGATGATATTGATGCCAAACTGCACATGATTATATGTTTTATTGATTGCTATTGTCTTTATGCTGCAAACGAGAAAATGCCAATAAAAACAGTTTAAAGAAAAATAAAAAATAATGGTTGATTAGATAATCAGGTTCATTGTAATACAATATCTCGAGATATTGCTGTTGAACTTGTCTGTAAAAGGGTAGTGTGTTTTGTGAGGTGCAGCATTCACACAAATAAGGATTTTTCTTACCTAATGAGTTTCCTTTCCAGGGTTTGCATGCTTAATTTAGGTTGGCATAATTTTTGCTTTGGTGCACAAGAGTGAATACACTAGCCAGAAGTGGATTGCAACTGGATGTGAATGTGTTTTAGTGTGAATTTTGTTTGTCACCTTTCTGATCCGTTGAGAGAGACATATTAAAAACTGTAGTCTATACACCATGCTTGGCACGTTGTGGAGGTCACAGTAGAATGTGTACATGCAATGTAACAATATGTGTGATGAAAGGTACACATACAGCCATACAGGACAGAATTTATGTGACCAGTTGAATATATGCATATGTGGCATAAATTCTGCCTTGCCAAAGCCCAAATGTGAATCACAAGGCCCCATTCATAGCATCACAGAATCTATGCATACAGCACAATGAAAGTTTCACATCCTTTGGGCACCAGTATTTGCCATATAGCTCAGCAAATGTAAACAGAAAACTAACTGATATATCTGCTGTCTGCATGATTGAGAATATGTAATACTGCAAACTAATTAAATGAATGCAATTAATGGAACAACATTTCTTTAACATGCCTTATTGTTTTTTCACTTATGTGTATTTCAAGATGGTGTTCAGTCTGTTTCTATACTTACATCATTTTGTGTTGTTGCATTGATGCTTGATACATATCACTTAGTACTCACAAGTTCTTCCATGTCATACCTGACACCTTCATCCACCTTCGGTTTAGTGGACCCATATCACTTACTTTCTTGCAAGAGATTATAACCTTTCTGACATAGAAACTATAGCCTTAGAAGCCACTAAAGGGCAAGACAAACAACATACAGTAGTATAACCAGGGTAGTTTTAGGTATAATGCTTGAAATGTGAACACTATCCAGGTGGGTGGCATGTGTGCATATCAGAGCAAGCGTGCACAGCAGACATGTCTTACCTCCAAACACACACTGTTGGATTGTATACAATGGCCCTTTGCCACATGTTTGTGCCATGGCAATAGTCAATATTCTTGTTCCATTGAGCACAAGACAGAGCGTGATGCTGGCCAATCACCCCTTGATACCGAAACCTCATGCACCGACTAAAGGCTGCTCACTTCGGAGGATGTCGAAGAATTTGTTCTCCAGAGATGAAGAGATGGTGAAGATTGCGAAAAAGCTAGCATTTATGAAATTGACATGCTACCTGTAGTGAGCATAGAGACTGAAAAGAATGCAACCTCCAATTTGTACTTGGCAAGCCTCTTCCATAGTCCTTCAAGTCTGATCCTCCATCTTTGGAGAACAGCCAGTCTTCTTATCAATGGGTCAATCCTTCTCCTCAACATCAAGGTGCAATCACTCAGAATTGGTGCAGTCCTTTTTTTGGAAGGATACTATCAGGTTCAAGGACGCAGCACCAGCACAGTTGGGGAAGCGCATTCCAGCCCCCAGAATCCTTCCCGCCAGGAGACGGCCACAACTGGCACAAAAGCACCGCAGTCTTCCACAGTGCGGGAAGTGGCACCAGCGCAGTTGGGGGAGTGAACTCCAGCCCCCAGAATCCTCCCCACCAGGAGGCGGTCACAGCAGGCACAAAAGCACAATTTGTCTCCCGCAGCTTGGACACGCTCAGGCACGTGCCTGGGCCAGGACTGGGGAGAAAAGCAGACCCATCTGCACCCATCAGCAGCCAAAAGAGGCTGGGCTGGGCCACCCCTCTGAGATCTGAGATCATTGTGCAGTAATTTTGGCTGACTACCTGTTTATTTTTTTCAAATTCATCAAAGTGTTGGTTGTGCTGTCATGGTTAAAAGAAAGTCTACCTCCACAAGGAACAATCAACGGGCGGGCACTATAGTATCTTATCTCATGAATACTATGGGAGCCCTTAAATAAGAGATTGGTTCTGTTAGGAGCAGTTGTGTTCTGCCATGAAGTCTGCAACTGGGAAAGGCAGTGGGAAAGAGCCCAGAATTGAATCAGGGGTAAGCTGCAGCTCCAGCCCTAATCCACGACAGTTAGGTACAAAGGGGGGGAAATCCATGTGTTGTGGATGCTCCTGATTAAATAGCTGCTTTAGAGACTGCGCCTGCTGCCCCCTTTGAACTAGACTCATACTGTTCCTCACCCTTGAAAAAAAAGAAGCTCCCTCAGTGCAGGAAGGGCAAGGTCGCCTAGGATTCCCATTCCACAGTAGAGTGTGTTGCACTTCCTGGGACAGGGACCTCGATTACGGAATTGGACATAGTTAATAAGTTTATCTGTTTGAAAATAAATTAACTGATTGTACAGCTGCTGTGATGGGTAGGCCAGGATATCTAGAGGCTCTTATCAAGAGCCCTAGTCAAAGCAGACAGCCTCATAGGCCTAGGGATGCCTGTATGGAAACCCGACTGATTGGGTTCTGCTTTTGGCTACAGAGATCCTGCAGCCTTATCCAAACCCTCCTCGCGAACCCAGACAGCTTTTTTTTCTCAACAACCTCTTCATTCATCTTGTGAAAACCAAGGTCTCTGGGGCAGATGTGAGGCAGATTCAGGGGCAAATAGTGCATGTACATATGCAGAGGGAGAAGGTCACCCTCAATCGCCCTGTCCATTGGATCTCCTTACCCTCCAGCTACCTCCAATTGCCACTGCTTTTGTGCTGGTTCTTAAATGTGTAACTCCTTTGAGGCCGGGCATTTTAGAGAATCATGACCAGCTACTAAATAATAACCCTGGGCGTAAAATTCGCTCCGCTCACGGAGTTTGCGATTTTTGGCAACTCCGCGTTCCGCGTAGAACGCAGAGTTACCGAAAACTCCGCGCTCCGCAGCGGAGCGGAGTTTTTTTGTGTTTGTGCTCTCAAAATGCGTTTTTGCACACGCAGGAGCAACTTACCAGGATGCCTGTGATCGCCGACGAGATTGCCCATCTGTTCACGAACGCCACAAGAATTGGTAGCCGGCCGCACGTTCCCGCGAGAGTGTGCGATCACGAACACGTCATTCGGGCATTCCATCGGACTTCCGGCGGAAGTTTTGCAAAGCTCGCGATCCCGAACATGCAGAATTTGCAATCTGGAGAAGAATCTCTCTCGAGCAGCATCAAAAACTTCTCGAAATGGTGATTTGGATAAAAAAACTCCTCAGATTGACATTTGGCTGTACTTTTTTGTGCAAGGAGTCCTTTATCTTTTTATTACATTTTTTTTTAAGAGGAAGGAAGTGCCCCAGAGTCTCCAACTTCCTGTTCTGTCCAGCTGGCTCCTCCCAGTGCTTTGTCCATCTCCTGTTCACTTTTCCTTTGGATTTGGAGCTGGAAGGATCACTCTTTGTGGCTGCTGCATCATATATCATTGGATTTGAGGACTTTTGAATCTGAGATTTCACAAGTAAGTTGGAAAATTAGTGTTGTTTGTTTGATTGGGGCATTGCACCTAGTATTTTTTAAATATTTTTCCTCTTTTATTAAAATGTATTGCGGTGGGTGGCCTGTAGTTCAGTAGGAGCCTAGTTGTTTCTTTGTAAGTAATTTTTCATCTTTTATAAAGGAAACATGTCGCACAATTCACCTTTTTTACCCAAACTTTTGAAATTAATTCATTTGCAATATTTATTTAATTCACTAGCCCAGTAGTCTGCCAATACTATAGGCCTTTCAGCCAGTAGGCTCAGAGCTACTCATGGGTGCATGAAACAACTGTTTCTGTGGTGTCTGCTGAATTTAAACATCATTTAGGGCATGAATGGCATTGGATTGAATTGCAAAATGTTTTTTTGGGGATATTTCACTTTTTTCGTGTGTGTTAAATAAATGCCTTTGTTGGATGTGTGTGGTGTGGTTGTTGTGTAACTTGCAAACCTTTTTTTGCCCTGTGGATTTTCGTTTTTGCATTGTTGCATTAAAGCTGTGTTGTTTAGCATGCCTCCTTTGTCTGGCCATATGGCCTGCTTGAGTTCATTGTTTTCCAGGCCTCATGCTTGTTGTGAGTGACCATGTGGCTGGTGGCCATTTTCTGGTGGTAGTTAGTGTGCTGCTTTTGCCATAGGCCTGCATTTCTTTCCTTTGTTCCTCTTGGTTTACTTCTTCTTGTTGTTGTGGCCTGGCCATGTGGCTGTCGGCCATTTTGTGAAGGCAGCCAGTGTGCTTTTGCCATAGGCCTGCATTGTCTGTCTTCCCTTTCTTGTTGTTGGAACTTGTGATGGTCTGGCCATGTGGCTGGTGGCCATTTTGTAAAGGCATCCAGTGTGTTTTTGCCATAGGCCTGCATTGTCTGTCTTCCCTTTCTTGTTGTGGCCTGGCCATGTGGCTGGCGGCCATTTTGTGAAGGCAGTCAGTGTGCTTTTGCCATAGGCCTGCATTGTCTGTCTTCCCTTTCTTGTTGTTGTGGCCTGGCCATGTGGCTGGCGGACATTTTGTGAAGGCAGTCAGTGTGCTTCTGCCATAGGCCTGCATTGTCTGACTACCCTTTCTTTTTGTTGTGGTGGCCTGGCCTGGCCATGTGGCTGGCGGCCAATTTGTGAAGGCAGCCAGTGTGCTTCTGCATTAGGTCTGCAAGCCTTCTTTGTGGTGCCCATGCCTTGTTGTTGATTTGCATGCAATTTTTTCTTCTTTTACCCAGCAAAAAATGCAGCACAGTTCACTACATTTTCTAATACATTTGCAATATTATTGATTTGAATTGATTCACTATGTGGCCTAGTCTGCCAATGGGTTTTCCAACCAATAGGCCCAGAGCTACTCATTAGGGTGCATGAAGGAACTGTTTTTGTGGTGTCTGTCAAATTTAAACATCATTTAGGTCATGGATGGCATTGGATTGAATTGCAAAATGTGTTTTTTTGGGGTATTTCACTTTTTTCGTGCGTGTGAAATAAATGCCTTTGTTGGAGGTGTGTGGTGTGGTTGTTGTGTAACTTGCAAACCTTTTTTAGCCCTGTGGATTTTCGTTTTTGCATTGTTGCATTAAAGCTGTGTTGTTTAGCATGCCTCCTTTGTCTGGCCATATGGCCTGCTTGAGTTCATTGTTTTCCAGGCTTCATGCTTGTTGTGAGTGACCATGTGGCTGGCGGCCATTTTGTGGTGGTAGTTAGTGTGCTGCGTTTGCCAGCCCATAGGCCTGCATCTCTTTCCTTTGCTCCTCTTGGCTTACTGCTTCTATCCCCATTGCCAGCTGCAGCTCCTTGAATGCTGCATCCCACGTGATGCACAATGCCAAACAGGTTCCATCCATTACATTTGTATTTTTGTTTTTGTTCTTCTTCTTTCCTATCCTTCCTGAGTGTACACAGTACACCATGAAAGCCCTTGTTGTCAAAGTCTCACAAATGGCTACACTGTTGTTATGTTTGTTTAATAACTGAGTTAATAACATTTAATAATATTAATAATAACACTAACAAGTGTGACCACACACTAAGTTATATATTATATTTGTTTGTTTGTACTAGTAGTAATTGAACCACAACAATAAATGCCACATTTCACTGATGTTCTTCTTGCTTCTTTGCTTTAGGTGCACAAAAGAGGAGGAGGCGTCATCACCCATTGTACTGCCTGACAGAAGTCCTGCTGCGCACGACGTCACGTGACTTGTGACCACAGACATCTCTTCATCTTGTGCCACTGCGTGCTGCTGACATCTGAAGAAGATGGCCCCAAAGAAAGGTACAGGGTCCTCCAGTACCAAGAAAGTTGCCAGTGAGAAGAAGGAACTGCCACCTACCAAGACTGGTGTGCCACCCAAGATCTTTTTTGGGAAACAAACAATTGCGCCTGCAGCAGCGGTGTCCGGGGAGCAAGCTGGGAGTAGCACGCCCGTATCAGTGGACCCACCCAACCAACCTAGGCCCAAGCCCATGTCTGTCACAGAGGCAGCCAGTCTAATCACGACAATGCCAATGAGCAGTGATGTTGAAATTGACTTATCGTTATCGCAAAGTAGTACCCAATCAACACAGGAAACTCAGATAAGTGGACAACAACAGCCGCAACCACCGCCCACAATAGTAGTTGTTCCTCCTGAAGTAGGGGCAGTTCAGGAAATCGAGCTTCCTGCAGAGGAAGAAGAAGAGCAAGCCACTCTCTCAGAAGATACATTGTCTTCCAGATCCCCAGCAAGGAAAAGGAGGGTTAGTCCATCGAATTCTTCTGCAAGCCCCCCTTCTGATGATCAAGACACCACTTGGATCCCACCACCTCAGTCTGAGAGTGAGACATGCCACGCAACAAGGGTAGGGAAAAGGAAGGTTCCAGAAAGCCTTAGAGTTATGGAGGTAGATGTAGAAGAGGAGGATGATGATGATGACGAGCCAGTCATCATGGACATTAGTCCCGCCCCAGTGGAGACCGACATTACCCCATCTCAAATTGCTGTGAGGGATGTGGCACGGATACCACCAACACAGATAACATCAACACCACCTCCAGCTTCCATATTTGCATATCCAAAGGCCCGGCAGCAACCTACATCCAGCACAACCACCGCAGTAGAAGTAGGTACTGCAGAGAGTCAAACTCCACGCCCACCTACCAGTTCATCCGCCATTGGAAGTGGCACCAGCAGCTCCAGAAAGTTCAGCTCCCCAGTTTGGGACTTCTTTTTGGTTAGCAGGAAGGAGGTGAACCTTGCGATATGCTCCATTTCTGGACAAGGTGTTAGTCGGGTAAGCTTGGTACAAACTATGGTACCGGAGGCCAAACAACCCATTTGAAAAAACACCACATGATCCAGTGGGAGGCGCACCTTAGCGGCCAAAAAACTACACCCATAGTTGTTGGTGGGGATGAAGGAGTAGAAGATCCAATCACAGTGAGGGAGACATTTTCTCTGGTACACAAAGTAGCCCTGTCCCCAGCAGTCCAGTGGTACCGGCCAGATCCACATCAGCAACATCGCAGTGGCACAAGAGAAAGAGTCAGGCTGAGACACCAAGGGGTCCCAGGCAAGAGAGTACCACAACGAAACGTGTGTTGAGCCTAACAACATCTGGCATCAAGAAGATGTCACCTGCATCAGTGGCACCAAAAAAGAAAAAAATCCAGGCTACCATTGTCAGCATGTTTAGGTCAGAGGGGCAGTACGACCGCAACCACCCAACGGCACGTTTGTACAATGCGAAGCTGGCTAAAATGTTAGCGCTGGACCTTCTCCCTTTTTCTTTTGTGGAAGGGGTGGGTTTTCTTGAATTTGTGACAACCATCTGCCCAAAATGGAAGGTTCCCAGCCGGTCCTATTTTGCCAGAGTTACTGTTCCAGCACTACATCACGACGTGCTGGAATTGCTTGGACAAGCTTTGCAGCAGAGTGCTGTTCACACTATCCACCTGACAACAGACATGCGGACCAGTTGCCAAGCCACTGATTACATGTGCATCACTAAACACTGGATCTCTTTTGTGGGGGTTCGAGAAAAGATATCTGCAGGTGTTGCCACTGCTGAGATTTTTAATGCCACTCGGAAACATGCAACTGTAGCCATGTTCGCCATGGAGATATCTCATACTGCTGCAAACATTTTGGAAGAGTTTAACAGCAAGGTCTTTGAATGGCTGCACCCAAGAGGGCTTAACATTGGTTTTGTTGCCATGGACAATAGCAGTAATATAGTTAAGGCCATGGCCGATGGTGGTTATTTCAGGGTCCTGTGTTTGGCGCACTGCATTAACATCATTGTTCAAGACTTTCTGAAACAAGCATTGGCATAGCCAATAGGTCTCGCCTTTGGGACCTTATAAGTATTTAGTTATGCAGTACAAAATCCTTGGTGCAACAACATCAACTGTTGCATGGCTAAACACTTATAAGGTCCCAAAGGCGAGACCTATTGTCTATGCCAATGCTTGTTGTTCCTGCTCCCAGCCGGGCAGGAGTAAACCTATGTTAACTGCCCAGGAGTGCGTGGGCAGGGTATTACAGTTCTGTTCCCTGCCTTTGCACTAAGCAATAGTGTCCCACGTTTTGGGGTCCACAGGCAACTACCACCACCGCACCTAATTACTCTGCATTCATGGCAATATTATAGAATGGAAGCGCAGAAAAAAATATGAACAACCAGAACATGAGATGCGGCTGTTACAGCTAACTGTGGTTTTGCCACCATATGTTTTACCAGAAAATGCATCCTCGTGTCCAAGTCGATGCGAGGATGCATTTCATGCTAACATTTAATACCAAATGCAGGATTTGCAGTTTATTTAATTACGCTTAATTTTGTGTAGTTCTCTAGACATTTTGCGCAATTACGCGAAAACAAGCTATGCTAACTTTGCATACTCTTAGAAATTAGCCAGTTATGATTTTAGCAAGAGTGAATCCTTAATACACCATGGGCAAACCAGAATGACAGTGCTTTATTGCTGAGGTAGCGCCAGTAACAATAACCGGTACATTTTTCAATGAATATTTATACAATTTAAAGGAGGCTGGTCTATAGGAATACGTAGAATTTGCAGAAAGGCGGTGTCTCTTCAAGGCCTAGGACTAGGGTAGAGTCTGTCCCACCTCAGAGCCCTTATGGGCGTCATAGCACCTTAAATTACTGTGCGAAACAACAGAAATAGAAAACACCGCGATACAATAAAAAAAACACTCTATCGTCAAACCTCAACGGGTTGAATATTGTATTGGGGATGGAATGGCATGACAGATCGAGAAAAAAATAATTAGGGTTGAACTAAGGAGGCAGAGGAGTCAAAAAGCTTTTGAATAAAGCTTCCAAGCAGTGTTCAGGTACAGTGTGTGCGCCAGACGTAAAGAAGGGACCCAAATAAAAAAGTCCTAAGTGGTTGCGTCTCGCCATCTAGAGCTGAAATGAAGGTATTTACGGAAAGAGTGGTTTCTTTGGAAAGTAGACACCAAAGTAATTTGCTAAAATACATACATAAAAGTTTTCCTGTTCTGGCACGAACCTCATAGCTTGCAAACAAGCAAGAATGATTTATTGACGTTAAATTACCGTGCACCTGAGCAACCCCAATTAAAACAAGCGCGCGCCTCGCGCGGCAGCAGGGGGAGGGGGCCTGCGCGATTCCCTTGCGGGAGCGTGCAGCAAGGCGCGATGATTGCGACCATATGGCGCCGCACGCTCCCGCAAGGGAATCGCCAGACGTGCACGCGTTGCCATTGCAAGCAATGCAACGCGTGCACGTTTTTGCCCCCAAAGCTGTGCCGATAGCTAAAGGTCTCTCCAATGCAGCGCATGCGCGCTGCGTAGGCGAGACCTAAAAAGAAGACCGAGTCAGCAACTTACTGACCACCTGCAGAAGAATCTGCACACATTTCAGCCATTATTTTAAAGCCTGGAAACAGCTGAGGATCATTCAACATGAGCATAGAGTGCCAGTTAAAGCACTCATCCAGGAGGTGCCAACACGTTGGAACTCAACTTATTACATGCTTGAAAGTCTGTTTGAGCAGTACAGACCAATCAATGAATATGTCATGCAAAGAGGGGATGCTACTGTGAAAGGCATGACCGTTGAGATGGACCAATGGGGCCTAGTTAAATGCCTGACAGAGATGCTACTTCCTTTCGAGCTCTTCACACGTGAAGTCAGCAAGGAGGACTGTACTATGGGCTAAACTATCCCATTGTTGCACATGCTACAGGAACAGCTGAAGGGGGTGTCTGCAATGCACGCAGGTGTGGAGGAAAAAAAGACGCTTATGAGTTGGTGGAGAGCTTAACCCTTCGCTTAGCTGAAAATACAAGGGTGCAAACAGGCATTGTGTCATCCAACCATTACATTTGTGCCACAATTCTGGATCCACGGTACAAAGCAGTACTGAACACTAACACATTGATTCCTTTTTCAGAAGTGTATGTTGCCAAGTACAAAACTTGGATAGCTGCGGAAGCCAGCCGCTTAGAAAAAGAAAAGCTGGGAATTAGAGGCCCGCAACTCCAGCCCACAACAAGTTCTGCAGGGCAGCCGGCGTCAAATTCAACTTCAGAGCCTGAGGGCAGTGCGGTTGGCTCACAGCAGTCAAAACCACCAACAACACCAAGAACAACATCAACAACAGCAAGAACAGGATCATCAGCCCTAGTAAAATTGGCACAGGAATGGTATGTACGGCAAGGGCTTGTTAGGTCCAGTGCTGAGGCAAAGGCAAAAGAGGCAGAGCAAAGTGGAGCACCCCTGAGCATTGAGAGGATGGTAATTAAAGAAGGTATGCAGTTCCTATGGGGATTGGGCAGTGGAGAGAGAAGATAGGTCTTTCTTCATGTTGCCCTCACACACCCCGAGAGGTGTCATGCTTCATCATAGGGCAGTTGCCCCTCGTCAAGCCGGCGCTGCAATGCCTGACGGGCTCCCGAAACCGGGGCTCTTTATCGGGGATCTTTTGAAGAGGAAGCCGTTGGGTGCGTGCGGGTGTGGGGGCCGTGTAGTGCACAGTGAGAATAAAATTAAAATGGGTATAGAGCAGTCCTCTAAAATCAAATTTTTAATGAAAAGGTAGCTCTAGCCTAGATAAAAACAAAAGTGGGCCCCTGTAAGGATATTGATGTTCCTAAGGGGCAGTCTAAGTGTATAAGGTCAACATGTTTCGTGCCTCTATTTGCCCCTAACGGGTCAATTGGCACTTCTTCAGGACCGTGTAAAGGAACAATAGATGCGTGCACTACCTCCTGGTATTCAAATGGTGGATAAAAATTACCAGGGACGGTAGAGACCCTAGTTGACGTTAACTGGGGACTAGGTAGACCTGTGTAGAGGGAAAAAAAAGGGAAAGAGGCAAAAACAAAAGGGTGAGAGAGTGTAAACCATTGGCATTGCAGAAATGTAAACACATCAAGGTATAAGGCTTATTGTACTGAAGGTACAGTATGTTAAATAGGCGTGAGGGTCTTGCGACAAGCAGACTGTTGCTAGGTTATGTTTAATCAGAAAGGACGAGTGTGCTAGCTAGTACAGATTATAAGCTTAGTAGCATACAGGCAAGTGAAGCGATGATGCATATAGCAGCGTTATATTAGAAATGTGGTGTAGCGTAATCACCAGTGTCTAGCTAAGACAATAACGGTGTGCATATACCATGTATAATGTCAAAAAATAGGGGGCACTGGCCGTACAGTAGAGAGCCAAGGTGCGTAATCCGTGAATAATGTCAAAAGCATTATAGGCAATGACCGAATGGTTCAACGCCAATCGTAGGGTAGCCGAGACAAGGTAGTAGTTTTGGTAGGGATGAGCCACGCGGACAGTTGCACGTGGCCACTCATTTAAAACACCCAAATAAAAACATCTAGCGTGGACAAACCATAGGAAGAGTTATGTGGTGTAAATCGCCGCAAAGGGAGTACAACCGGTACATTAGCATTAAATATGCCTCATGGTAGGACACTGATTAGTGGATGTCGAATTACAACACCGTACTGGAACCAAGTGGCTGCGACCATGTGCAGTAACAAAATGAAATGCCACTGACCATGTCGCATTAGCGTGTAGGGCACGGGCCTGTAATAATCAGTGTAACAAGAGTCTACAGACGAAAAAGACCGTTTTTTTTTTTCCCCCCGGATCTTCCGGTTACGGGGCTCCTGGAGCCAGGGTAGGATTCCAGCAAGTTGCTTCATCGAACCTGTGAGTACCACTCCGCTGAGGCCTCCTGCCCTGAACTACCGGTAAGCTTTACTCCTGCTTTACCCTGCCTGTACACTGCGGCTTTCTATTTTCAGACTATCGGAGTAACTACGTGCTCCGCCAATCCCCGTCTGGCCCAGTACGCTTACCTAGGGGTGAGTTTTTACCATTTCACTTGTCCTTTGACCTACTTCACTTAACGTTCTTAATTTTCTGTCACTCATTTACGCCATTGTAAGGGTAGTTGTTTTGTTTCTTTAACAATTCTATGTATACAAACACTCCTCCCTCCCTCACATGCGCGCCCGTCCACGTAGGTCCACTTTCCGCCTTACTGTAGTTTTCCTCTACCACCCTGTTTTTTCGTCTGTAGACTCTTGTTACACTGATTATTACAGGCCCGTGCCCTACACGCTAATGTGACATGGTCAGTGGCATTTCATTTTGTTACTGCACATGGTCGCAGCCACTTGGTTCCAGTACGGTGTTGTAATTCGACATCCACTAATCAGTGTCCTACCATGAGGCATATTTAATGCTAATGTACCGGTTGTACTCCCTTTGCGGCGATTTACACCACATAACTCTTCCTATGGTTTGTCCACGCTAGATGTTTTTATTTGGGTGTTTTAAATGAGTGGCCACGTGCAACTGTCCGCGTGGCTCATCCCTACCAAAACTACTACCTTGTCTCGGCTACCCTACGATTGGCGTTGAACCATTCGGTCATTGCCTATAATGCTTTTGACATTATTCATGGATTACGCACCTTGGCTCTCTACTGTACGGCCAGTGCCCCCTATTTTTTGACATTATACATGGTATATGCACACCGTTATTGTCTTAGCTAGACACTGGTGATTACGCTACACCACATTTCTAATATAACGCTGCTATATGCATCATCGCTTCACTTGCCTGTATGCTACTAAGCTTATAATCTGTACTAGCTAGCACACTCGTCCTTTCTGATTAAACATAACCTAGCAACAGTCTGCTTGTCGCAAGACCCTCACGCCTATTTAACATACTGTACCTTCAGTACAATAAGCCTTATACCTTGATGTGTTTACATTTCTGCAATGCCAATGGTTTACACTCTCTCACCCTTTTGTTTTTGCCTCTTTCCCTTTTTTCCCCTCTACACAGGTCTACCTAGTCCCCAGTTAACGTCAACTAGGGTCTCTACCGTCCCTGGTAATTTTTATCCACCATTTGAATACCAGGCGTTAGTGCACGCATCTATTGTTCCTTTACATGGTCCTGAAGAAGTGCCAATTGACCCGTTAGGGGCAAATAGAGGCACGAAACATGTTGACCTTATACACTTAGACTGACCCTTAGGAACATCAATATCCTTACAGGAGCCCACTTTTGTTTTTATCTAGGCTAGAGCTACCTTTTCATTAAAAATTTGATTTTAGAGGACTGCTCTATACCCATTTTAATTTTATTCTCACTGTGCACTACACGGCCCCCACACCCGCACGCACCCAACGGCTTCCTCTTCAAAAGATCCCCGAAAAAGAGCCCCGGTTTCGGGAGCCTGTCAGGCATTGCAGCGCCGGCTTGACGAGGGGCAACTGCCCTATGATGAAGCATGACACCTCTCGGGGTGTGTGAGGGCAACATGAAGAAAGACCTGTCTTCTCTATCCACAGCCCAATCCCCATAGGAACTGCATACCTTCTTTAATTACTAGTCTCTTTTGGGAGCAAGTGTGCAGGACCTCATAACCTAGCTTCCAGTCCCCCCTCTGGATGTAACATTGAGAGGATGGTCCAGGCCTATCTGGATGACCCAACAGAGGTCTACATTGTTCAAAACCCATTGGTGTATTGGTTTGGGAAAAGGGGCCAATGGCCAGTGCTCAGCAGGCTGGCGATAAACTATCTGGCTTACTCTATTGCGAGTGTCTCTTCTGAGCGTGTTTTCAGTGCTGCTGGTGCCATTGTCGATCAATCAATCAATCAATCAATCAATCAGGCGTTTGTTAAGCGCGACTACTCACCCGTAAGGGTCTCAAGGCGCTGGGGGTAGAGGGGGGGTGCAGGTTCCAGTCCATCAAGGAGGGGGTCTGTCAAAGAGCCAGGTTTTGAGGTTTCTTGCGAAGATGGGAAGCGATGTTGTCTGTCGGAGGTGGAGCGGAAGGGCGTTCCAGGCTCTGGCCGCGAGGAAGGAGAAGGAGCGGCCTCCCGATCTGGTCTTTCTGGTGCGGGGGACTATGGCGTAGGAGAGCTGGGCTGATCGTAGGGTCCTTTGGGGTGCGTGGAAATTGAGTCGTCTGTTCAGGTATGCTGGTCCGGTGTCGTGGAGGGCCTTATGTGCGTGGGTGAGCATCTTGAAGGTGACTCTGGCCTCGATGGGGAGCCAGTGGAATGTGCGCAGGTGCTGGGAGATGTGGCAGTGTCTTGGCAGGCTGAGGACCAGTCTTGCGGCGGCGCTCTGGATGTTCTGTAGCTTGCGGGTGAGGTTTTTGTTTATTCCGGCATAGAGTGCGTTGCGGTAGTCGAGTCTGCTGGTGACCAGGGCGTGAGTGACGGTCTTTCTGTGTTCGAGGGGGATCCATTTGAAGGTCTTACGTAGGAGGCGGAGGGTGTGGAAGCAGGAGGATGAGACGGAGTTGATCTGGCGGTCCATTTTGAGCTCAGAGTCCAGGATGATTCCCAGGTTGCGTGCGTGGTCCGTGGGGGTGGGTGGGTTTCCGAGGGCGGGGGGCCACCAGGTGTTGTTCCAGGCATTGGGGTTTGGGCCCATGATGAGTACTTCTGTCTTGTTGGTGTTTAGTTGTAGGCAGCTGTTTTTCATCCATTTGGCGACGGCTTCCATGCCTTCTCGAAAGTTGTGTCTGACGGTGTTGGGTTCGTTGGATAGGATGAGTTGGCTGTCGTCTGCGTATGACACAATGTTGAGTCCGTAGGTTCTGACGATGGGGGCGAGTGGAGCCATGTAGACGTTGAAAAGCGTAGGGCTGAGGGAGGACCCCTGAGGGACTCCGCAGGTGGTTGGTGTAGGGTCCGAGAGGAAAGGGGGGAGTCTGACCCACTGCATTCTGCCGGAGAGGAAGGAGCGGATCCATTTGAGGGCCTTGTCCTGGATCCCTGCGTCGAGGAGTCTGCGTATTAGGGTGCGGTGAGAGACTGTGTCGAACGCCGCTGAGAGGTTGAGGAGGATGAGGGCTACTGTTTCTCCTTTGTCCAGTAGGGTGCAGATGTCATCTGTTGCGGCGAGGAGGGCGGTTTCCGTACTGTGGTTTTTTCTGAAGCCGGATTGGGAGGAGTCGAGGATGTTGTGCTCTTCGATGAATGTGGCGAGTTGGCTGTTGATGGCTTTCTCGATGACTTTCGCTGGGAACGGGAGAAGGGAGATGGGTCTGTAGTTTTTTAGGTCGGTGGGGTCCGCCGAGGGTTTCTTCAGGAGGGGGTTGACCTCGGCATGTTTCCAGTCATCGGGGAACGAGGCGGTCGCCAGGGAGCGGTTGATGGTGTGGCGGAGTATGGGTGCGATGGTGTCGGCGGCTCTGTTGAAGATGTGGTGGGGGCAGGGGTCCGTGGGGGCCCCAGAGTGGATTGACTTCATTGTCTTCAGTGTGTCTTTGGTGGTGAGGGCTGTCCAGTTGTCAATCGCTGGCTTCAGGGTGTCTGGGGTGGTTGGCAGGGGTTCAGTGTGTTGGTTGTCTTCGTCGAAGTTGTCGTAGATGCTCTTGATTTTGTGGTGAAAGAAGGTGCTGAGTTTGTTGCAGAGGTCTTGTGAGGGAGGAACAGTGAAAAGGACCAGTCTCTCACCCCAAAACGTGGAGAGGTTAACCATGATCAAAATGAATCAGCACTTTATACCACCGGATTACACCATACCTGAAGTAGCACAGCAGGAAAATGATGACAGCGACTTAGGTCATGGAAGTAGTGTGTTAGATGACCTACTTCTGGGTGAACCACCAGAGTTAGAGGACGAGCTCTACTTCCCTGACAACTAGGCTTTCAACTTGTTACTTTTTCTTTCTTCCTTATTTACTTTTATTATTTGTGTGTGTCTCTGTCCTTCTGGTTCGAATCACAACAAATCCATCACCACCGTCTTACTCTTTTATTGCCGGATTGGCGTTGCAACTGTGTGCAGTCATTAAAGAAGTAAGTCCACTCCTCCGAGTCCTGCTCCAGTCAACTCCTCCAGTCCTGACTCGCCTTCAATCAATTTCCCTCAAGCCAGACATTGGATGGAGAATAGTACAAGAAATGTGTGCCTGCCTCGTTAAGTCCCTCCAAAGAACATGACTAATTGACTATAGCCGAGAGGGACTGCCCCTTAAGAACAGGTAATGATGATGGCATGCATTGGACACTGACTCTGAGTGATTGGTGTTTGTGTTGTTGTTGTTGTGCATGAAGTGTACTAGTATTTAATCTATTCTACACAAGAAAGTTACTCAAGTAAATGTTTCCCTTCTTGTTGTTTAATAACAAAATTGTACTTCTACTGCAGGCCCATTGTGAAAAGTTGGCCTGGTATATGCTGTCCACTAGTTAAAGTGGACACATTGCACCAGTTCAATTTGACTCTTATGGTAGGTACGTCTAAGACAACCTTTACAGAAAGCTATCCTAGTGGTAGCTGTGGAGAGCAGCCTTCAGGCTAAGTCTTGGAGGAATGTAAAGCAGCTAGTTTTACCACACAATCTCTTGAATCACCAAATGAAAAGACACCACACAGGTATATATATCAAATATATATGTATTTATTACTAAACAACTCTCTACTAATCTCTTGTGAGATTAGAAGTCAGGAACATATGCACAAATCAACGTTTCACAACAAATTGAGAACAAATATGGCTGGGGCCCTAGGGGCGTACCAGACCATATACTAAAAAAGAGACTTAAGAACAACGACTTGCAAAGGGACAAGGCCCAGGGCCTTCAGAAGGGCTGGGGCCTCACGAAACCACCCAAGGCAGGTAAGTAAAAGACCCACGGGGGACGCATGCAGTGAGGGAACACAGGCGCGGATCGCCGTAGCCTTCAATGGGGCAAGTCGCGGTTGGAAATTAAGAGTTTAAGGGCACTTCGGGAGTAGCTACAAGCAAGTCACTTACAGGGTAAGTAGTTCTAGGGCCGACACCCACAGGAGCACCGTAGTGCTGGAGTTACCTCACCCAGGGAAGCCGGGTGCATAGGGATCCTTTGGTGTCGGGTCGCGGCATCGTTTTCAATGGGAGCCAATGAAGACTTGCTGCTTGTGAAGCCAGAAGAAGTGTCTGGTGGAATCCAAGCCTGGATTCGGAAGGAGGAAGACATGAAAGCAGAGGGGACAGTGTTCAAAGTCACTTGGCAGTGACCCGGGGCAAGGAAGATGAATGCCCACCGTCGTCGACAGATTCAGGTCGTTCATGGGTGTCTTGACTCTTCGGCCACGAGGTCCAGGAGGCATCGAGGACGACCAGCAGCTGGATTCAGTGTGTCTCTCAAAGTCTGCAGCTGATTGCGGGGTCGGCGACCCGATGGGAGCCAACAAGCCTTGGTAGCAGCAAGTCTCGTGGAAAGAACAAAAAGTCCAGGGTGCAGACCAGTAAGGTCTGGGGGACTCACCCAGCAAGGGTAAGTCAGGGCAGGCCTGGAGAAACCAGGAGAGCCCTTTGGATTTGTAGAAAAGTCTTCAGGGGACCCACAAGCTGGCTGGCAAGGGATTGCAAAGACGCCTCGGGAGGATTCCTTCCACAGGGGCCCACGGTCACTCGGGACAGGGTAGGCCTCTGATCTTGGGAGGGATCTCTGCTAGAGGCTGGGAACACACGTGGTCCAAAGCACAGGTTCGTAGAACGTCGTGAAGGGGTTGCACTTGAAAATAGTGCACGGTACCCAGGGACTGCGGTTCCTCATCACTCGGGGGCTCCACTTGCCTCAGCTTCACTGGGGCTTCACGATGGCCTTGGAGAAGTCAGGAAATCCTTTTACTGGGCTGCAGGGACTTCGGGCTCCAGCGGGAGCTGCGTAGTTTGCGACCGTTGTTGCAGTTTTTGGTGCCTGCCAAGCAGGGGAGTCACTCCTTGACTCCAAGGGAGATTCTTCAGTCTTCCAGAGGTAGTGGAACATCGAAGGTCCGGGATTCTTCTTCAGAGCGTCATCCAGGGATATCTAGCTTGCAATGTTATGGGTTCCCTATCTTATACTGAAAAGAAGGGAGGGACTAGCTCTATGACCCCACCTATGGGAGGGTCAGGGGAGTGGGTGGCTACACCCACTTCCCTTTGTCCAGTTTCGTGCCATAGCAGGGGCAGGTAGCCCCTGAGCCGGTTTGAACTGGTGTATGCACAGAGGAGCCTCCTGTTCCCCCAGTGCAGGACTTCAAAGCACTCTAGGAGTGCACCCACCCAGCCTCAGTACACTAAACCCTGTCTGGGAGGTGGTCACACCCCCCTGTGACAGGATACCTATTGTTGGGCCTCCTCCACTGCGAGTTTCGGTCATCAGCAGGAGGGCAGCCCAGTGTCTGTGACTGGTGGCATCCATTTTGTGATGCCAGGGCTCTTCAGGATTCTACCGCGTTTCCACAGTAGGTACATGTCTATCCCTCTAGAAGGGTGGGATCATACTCCCACACCAGTTACTGGTGTGGGGGTAGGATTCCAAAGTGTTTGACACCAAACACGACATGTTTTGATGCAGCCAGTCCAAAGTTAGCATTAACCGCGAGGTTATAATGCACTTAAGAGTATATGGTTTGACCGCATTCACAAACAGCCCCAGAGAATGGACTCTGAGAGCTGCAGAGGGGCCCTGCTCAGGCACCCTCTCACATAGAAACTAAGCACCCTGCCCTCAGGATTGATAGGGCCTGCCTTAGGGGTGACTGATAGGTTTAAATGTGGGTGCAGGGGAGATATAGGGAACCTATATCTCAGTGAGGGGGGGCTAGCACCTCCTCACCCAGGCTGCAGTAGCAGGCCTGTGGTGTCAGATTTAGTCTGCTTCCCAGGGGTGGCATAATACATGCTTCAGCCCCTGGTAGGCCTGTGAAGTACCTATGCCCTTGGTACCTAAGGTACCATATACTAGGGACTCATAAGGTACCACAGTATCCAATCACTAGTGCACCTAGAGTGCACTCCAAGTCGTTTAGAGAGAACAGAGAGGCTGGGTTCCTGACTGGCAGGGTCCCAGCCAGACTATAGCCAGAAACCAGTGTAAACATCAGAAAAAAAGTGGGGGCAACATAAGAGGCAGATCCTACTCTCCTACACAACCCCCCCCAAATGCAGGGACACTAAACTAACCTTGACCAGTTGAGTCTTCGTGCTCTAAGTGGAAATACCTTGAGAGTCCATCTGCATTGGCATGTTGGGTCCCAGGCCTATGTTACACTGTATAGTCCATCCCCTGTAAGGAAATGGACCACCTTAAAAGTTTTGGGTTTTCACCTTTCATCTGTTTAAGCCATAGGAGGGGCTTGTGGTCAGTCTGAACTATGAAGTGAGTGCCAAACAAGTATGGCCTAAGCTTCTTCAGGGCCCACACCACAGCAAAGGCCTCCCTCTCTATAGCTGACCAACGTTTCTCTCTAGGGGTCAGCCTCCTGCTAATAAAAGCTACTGGCTGGTCTTGACCTTCATTATTCAGTTGAGACAGTACAGCTCCCACACCCAGCTCAGAAGCATCTGTTTGGACAATGAAATTTTTGGTGTAGTCTGGACTCTGTAAGATGGGGGCAGTGCACATGGCCTGCTTTAGGTCTTCAAATGCCTTCTGACAGCTAGCTGTCCACTGAACCTTTTTTGGCATTTTCTTTGAGGTCAGATCATTCAAGGGGGTCACTATAGATCCATATCGCTTCGCAAACCTCCTATAGTACCCAGTCAGGCCTAAGAAGGCTCTCACCTGTGTCTGGGTGGTTGGAGCAACCCATTCCATTATGGTTTGGATTTTGCTCTGTAAAGGCTGAACCTGGCCCCCACCCACAAGGTGGCCCAGGTACACAACCTGACTCTGCCCTATCTGGCACTTAGTGGCCTTGATAGTGAGGACAGCAATATCATCTAGATAAGCTGAGCAATACGTTTCCATCCGTGCCAGAACTTTGTTCACCAACCTCTGAAAAGTGGCAGGTGCATTTTTCAATCCAAAGGGCATCACCACAAAGTGGTAGTGCCCACTAGGGGTCGAAAATGCTGTTTTGGCTTTTGCACCATCAGCTAACCTGATCTGCCAGTAGCCAGCTGTTAGGTCAAATGTACTCAGATACTTGGCTGAGGCCAAAGTATCAATCAGCTCATCTGCCCTTGGTATGGGATAGGAATCAGTCCTGGTGACTGTATTGAGGCCTCTGTAGTCTACACAAACCTCATTTCTTTCTTACCACCCTGGGTATGAGGCTTGGGTACTAGGACTACTGGGCTAGCCATGGGCCTATCTGAAGGCTCAATCACACCTAACTCCAACATCTTCTGGACTTCAGTCCTGATACAGTCCCTGACATGGTCAGGTTGCCTGTAGATTTTACTCTTGACAGTCTGCCTGTCCCCAGTGTCCACCTCATGGGTGCACCAGGTAGTCTGACTAGGGGTCAGGCTAAACATATGTCTGTACTGCTGCAGAACTTGTCTGCACTCAGTTTGCTGATGGTCAGTGAGGCTGCTTGCCAAAGCAACACCATCGACTGACCCATCATCAGGGTTCTGTGAGAGCAGGTCAGGGAGAGGGTCACTCTCCTCCTCCTGTTCCTCATCAGTTGCCATGAGCAAGCCCATGTCAGCCCTGTCAACATATGGTTTCAATCTGTTGACATGGAGCACCCTCAGGGGGCTCCTGGGAGTTCCAAGATTCACCAGATAGGTGACTTCTCCCTTTGCTCAACTATTGTATGGGGGCCACTCCATTTGTCTTGGAGGGCTGCTGGGGCCACAGGCTCCAACACCCACACTTTCTGTCCTGGCTGGTACACAGTCAGCACAGCCTTTTGGTCATGCAAAGCTTTTTGTAATTTTTGGCTGGCCTCCAGGTTTTTGGTTGCCTTCTTCATGTATTCGGCCATCCTGGAGCGGAGACCAAGTACATAGTCCATCACATCCTGTTTGGGGGTTTGAGAGGTAACTCCCAGCCCTCTTTTACCAAACATAATGGACCTCTTACAGGATGCCCAAACAGAAGCTCAAATGGGCTGTAACCAACCCCCTTCTGTGGGACCTCTCTGTATGCAAACAACAGGCAGGGAAGAAGAAGGTCCCATTTCCGCCTAAGCTTCTCTGGGAGTCCTTTAATCATTCCCTTAAGGGTTTTGTTGAAGCTTTCAACCAACCCATTGCATTGTGGGTGATAGGGGTGGTGAACTTATAAGTTACACCACACTCCTTCCACATTGCTTTCAAATATCCTGACATGAAGTTGGTACCTCTGTCAGAGATTACCTCCTTTGGGAAACCCACTCTGGAGAAAACTCCAATGAGGGCTCTTGCCACCACAGGGGCTGTGGTGGTCCTCAGGGGAATTGCCTCTGGGTACCTGGTGACATGATCCACTACCACCAGGATAAATCTGTGCCCAGATGCAGTTTGAGGGTCAAGGGGACCAACAATGTCAATCCCTACCCTTTCAAAGGGTACCCCCACCACAGGTAGTGGTATCAGGGGGCCTTTGTTGTGCCACCTGCCTTGCCACTGGCTTGGCATGTGACACAGGAGCGACAAAACTCCTTTGTGTCCTCTGACATATGTGGCCAATGAAAATGTGGAACAAGCCTGTCCCAGGTCTTGTTTTGGCCCAAGTGACCTGCTAAAGGGATATCATGTGCTAGGGTCAAGAGGAACCCCCTAAACTTCTGAGGTATTACCAACCTCCTGGTGGCTCCAGGGGCTGGATCTCTACCCTCAGAATATAGGAGTCCCTCATCCCAATAAACTTTATGGGACCCACTAGCACTGCCAGCAGCCTCAGCAGCAGCCTGCTGTCTGAGGGGTTCAAGAGAGGGGCAGCACTGTTGCTCCTTACTCAGATCTTCCCTAGAAGGGCCCCCTGCCCCCAAGAACTCAACCTGATCAGGCTCAAGTCCCTCTGGGGCAGTTCCTTCTTCAGGATCTGCTCCTCCTCCCTCAAGAGGGGAATCAGTGATCTGAGACAGAGGGGAAGGCACTGCCTTACCCCTACTGCTCCTCTTCTTGGGAATCATCTGGTCCATGGTTTCAGGATCCAGGGCTGGTTCAGTGTCATGCATTTTGGCCTGTGACCTGGTCACAGCAAATACCTCTGCAGGGATGCCCAACATCTCAGCATGAGTCCATAACTCTACTTCAGACCAGGCTGAAGTTTCTAGATCATTGCCCAATAGCCATTCTACAGGGAGGTCTGCACTGACTACAACCTTCTTGAGGCCAGTTACCCCTCCCCAGGAGAAATTCACAACTGCCAGACTATGGTTGGTCTTGACATTGCTTGCATTGGTCACCTGGTACATTTCGCCCAGGATGATCTGTCCAGGGTCCACAAGATCCTCTGCCACCATGGTGACACTAGCACCTGTGTCCCTAAATGCCAAAGCCTGTTTGCCAATTTTTACAGGCTGCTGTTTGTATTTGCCCAGATTACTGGGGCTTACCAGGAAGGACATGTCAATGTCTCCATCACAAATCAGCATTGCCTGAGTGGGTACTCTGACTAGGCCAGAGTCCACTTCAGAACCCAGGGTCAACCCTACTACACCCTTATTCTGAGTACCACCTCCACCAGTAGCTGAACTAGGGGGAACAGTTGCCTTAGGGGCAGGAGTGGTGGTGGTTTGGTCTTTGGACTTGTTACAATCAGAAGTCCACTGCCCTTTCTGTTTACAGAATTTGCACCAGGGCTTCTTTTGGCCTTTTCCCTTGTTGGATTGTGACTCCCCACCAGATGCAGATTTTTGGGGCCCTTGTGAAGACTTCTGGTCTTTTGACTTATCCCCACTTTTCTCAGAGCCCTTAGAATCCTGCTTCTTTGTGTCACCCCCTTGGTTCTGGGTTTTCTGCCTCACCATGGTTCTGACCCACTTGTCTGCCTTCTTTCCCAATTCTTGGGGAGAGGTCAGATCTGAGTCCACCAGGTATTGATGCAACAACTGGTTCTGGCAATTATTAAGGATCTGTTCTCTCATCATTAGATTATACAATCCCTTGAAATCAGTAACCCTACTGCCAACCAGCCAACCCTCCAGAGCCTTGGTTGCACAATCTACAAAGTCAGTCCAGTCCTGAGTCTGTGCCTTCTGGGTGTCTCTGAACTTCAACCTGTACTGCTCAGTGGTTAAGCCAAACCCATCTATCAGTGCACTCTTCAGGACTTCATAGTCATCAGCATCCTCTTCTCTAACAGTGAGGAGCTTGTCTCTACCTTTATCTGAAAAGGAGAGCCACAAGATTGCTGCCCACTGCTTTTGGGGGACCTGTTGTACTCTACAGGCCCTTTCCATAGCAGTTATCCACTTATGGATATCATCCCCACTCTGGTAGGGAGGAACAACCTTGCTCAGGTTCCTATGGTCTGGAATATTTTCCCTGCCTCTAGGGACACTGTTGCTGCCACCAGGGGGTTCTAACCCCTCTCTTCTAGAAGCTCTCTGGAGCTCAAGGGCTTCTCTATCTAATGCCAACTGCTTGGTTTTGAGGGCAAATCTTGCTTCCTCATACTGCAGCAGTTTGTACATTCTGTCAGAGGAGGTCTCTCTTCTTGGGACGTAGGAGTTCCTCTGGTAGACAGATTCTCTGCCAGAGTGATAGGAGTGGTCAGATTCCCTAGAAAGGGACCTAGGCCTCACCTGCACTATGTCAGTTCTCTTAGGGAGAATTCCTCTGTCCTGTTCAGACCCCTTGGGACCTGGCCCTACAACCACAGAGTCTTGGTCATCCTGATGTTCATCAACTGACCCAGACACTGTAATTGACCCACTCACTGATTCAGACCCATTAGCTCCTAGAGCTAATCTAAGATCATCTGCTGTCAGCAGATCTATCAGGTGTAGTGTGGAGGGACTCTGTCCTATCTTCAGGTGCCTTGCAGCACACATGGCTTTCAAGTCAAAGAAAGTCATGTCCTTATACTGAGGCTGAGTGGATCCACTGGGTCCAACCCTTAAGGACATTCTAGTGTTGTGCAGTGTTGTACTACCTACACTAGTTTGTGGCCTACTGATACTAGCTTGAGCTGTAGAAAGGGTGTGCTATCCCTTGGCACACAGCTCTAAGTTCAGTAGAACATATTGATACTAAGCTTGACTTTATATGTACCTTGAGTACCTATAGTGGTTTTCAGTTAGTAATTCAAAATAGAGATTTTCTGGTAAAACAATAGCAAGCTGGAATCCCACCGCTGCCACCAATGTGAGAAGTTGGCCTGGTATATGCTGTCCACTAGTTAAAGTGGACACCTTGCACCAGTTCAATTCGACTCTTATGGTAGGTAGGTCTAAGACAACCTTTACAGAAAGCTATCCTAGTGGTAGCTGTGGAGAGCAGCCTTCAGGCTAAGTCTTGGAGGAATGTAAAGCAGCTTGTTTTACCACACAATCTCTTGAATCACCAAATGAAAAGACACCACACAGGTATATATATCAAATATATATGTATTTATTACTAAACAACTCTCTACTAATCTCTTGTGAGATTATAAGTCAGGAACATATGCACAAATCAACGTTTCACAACAAATTGAGCACAAATATGGCTGGGGCCCTAGGGGCGTACCAGACCATATACTAAAAAAGAGACTTAAGAACAACGACTTGCAAAGGGACAAGGCCCAGGGCCTTCAGAAGGGCTGGGGCCTCACGAAACCACCCAAGGCAGGTAAGTAAAGGACCCACGGGGGACGCGTGCAGTGAGGGAACACAGGCGCGGATCGCCGTAGCCTTCAATGGGGCAAGTCGCGGTTGGAAATTAAGAGTTTAAGGGCACTTCGGGAGTAGCTACAAGCAAGTCACTTACAGGGTAAGTAGTTCTAGGGCCGACACCCACAGGAGCACTGTAGTGCTGGAGTTACCTCACCCAGGGAAGCCGGGTGCATAGGGGTCCTTTGGTGTCGGGTCGCGGCGTCGTTTTCAATGGGAGCCAATGAAGACTTGCTGCTTGTGAAGCCAGAAGAAGTGTCCGGTGGAATCCAAGCCTGGATTCGGAAGGAGGAAGACCTGAAAGCAGAGGGGACAGTGTTCAAAGTCACTTGGCAGTGACCCGGGGCAAGGAAGATGAATGCCCACCGTCATTGACAGATTCAGGTCGTTCATGGGTGTCTTGACTCTTTGGCCACGAGGTCCAGGAGGCATCGAGGACAACCAGCAGCTGGATTCAGCGTGTCCTACAAAGTCTGCAGCTGACTGCGGGGTCGTCGACCCGATGGGAGCCAACAAGCCTTGGTAGCAGCAAGTCTCGTGGAAAGAACAAAAAGTCCAGGGTGCAGATCAGCAAAGTCTGGGGGACTCACCCAGCAAGGGTAAGTCAGGGCAGGCCTGAAGCAACCAGGGGAGACCTTTGGATTCGTAGAAAAGTCTTCAGGAGACCCACAAGCTGGCTGGCAAGGGATCGCAAAGACGCCTTGGGAGGATTCCTTCCACAGGGGCCCACGGTCATTCGGGATGGGGTAGGCCTCTTATCTTAGGAGGGATCTCTGCTAGAGGCTGGGACCATACGTGGTCCAAAGTACAGGTTCGTAGAACATCGGGAAGGGGTTGCACTCGAAAATAGTGCATGGTACCCAGGGACTGCGGTTTTTCGTCACTCGGGGGGTCCACTTGCCTCAGCTTCGCTGGGGCTTCACGATGGCCTTGGAGAAGTCAGGAAATCCTCTTCCTGGGCTGCAGGGACTTCGGGCTCCGGCGGGAGCTGCGTAGTTTGCGACCGTTGTTGCAGTTTTTGGTGTCTGCCAAGCAGGGGAGTCACTCCTTGACTCCAAGGGAGATTCTTCAGTCTTCCAGAGGTAGTGGAACGTCGAAGGTCCGGGATTCTTCTTCAGAGCGTCGTCCAGGGATATCTAGCTTGCAATGTTAAGGGTTCCCTATCTTATGCTGAAAATAAGGGAGGGACTAGCTCTATGACCCCACCTATGGGAGGGTCAGGGAGTGGGTGGCTACACCCACTTCCCTTTGTCCAGTTTCACGCCAGAGCAGGGGCAGGTAGCCCCTGAGCCGGTTTGAACTGGTGTATGCACAGAGGAGCCTCCTGCTCCCCCAGTGCAGGACGTCAAAGCACTCTAGGAGTGCACCCACCCAGCCCCAATCAACTAAACCCTGTCTGGGAGGTGGTCACACCCCCCTGTGACAGGATACCTATTGTTGGGCCTCCTCCACTGCGAGTTTCGTCATCAGCAGGAGGGCAGCCCAGTGTCTGTGACTGGTGGCATCCATTTTGTGATGCCAGGGCTCTTCAGGATTCTACCGCGTTTCCACAGTAGGTACATGTCTATCCCTCTAGAAGGGTGGGATCATACTCCCACACCAGTTACTGGTGTGGGGGTAGGATTCCAAAGTGTTTGACACCAAACACGACATGTTTTGATGCAGCCATTCCAAAGTTAGCATTAACCGCGAGGTTATAATGCACTTTAGAGTATATGGGTTGACCGCATTCACAAACAGCCCCAGAGAATGGACTCTGAGAGCTGCAGAGGGGCCCTGCTCAGGCAGAGGCACCCTCTCACATAGAAACTAAGCACCCTGCCCTCAGGATTGATAGGGCCTGCCTTAGGGGTGACTGATAGGTTTAAATGTGGGTGCAGGGGAGATATAGGGAACCTATATCTCAGTGAGGGGGGCTAGCACCTCCTCACCCAGGCTGCAGTAGCAGGCCTGTGGTGTCAGATTTAGTCTGCTTCCCAGGGATGGCATAATACATGCTTCAGCCCCTGGTAGGCCTGTGAAGTACCTATGCCCTTGGTACCTAAGGTACCATATACTAGGGACTCATAAGGTACCACAGTATCCAATCACTAGTGCACCTAGAGTGTACTCCAAGTCGTTTAGAGAGAACAGAGAGGCTGGGGCCCTGATTGGCAGGGTCCCAGCCAGACTATAGCCAGAAACCAGTGTAAACATCTGAAAAAAAGTGGGGGCAACATAAGAGGCAGATCCTACTCTCCTACACAACCCCCCCCCAAATGCAGGGACACTAAACTAACCTTGACCAGTTGAGTCTTCGTGCTCTAAGTGGAAATACCTTGAGAGTCCATCTGCATTGGCATGTTGGGTCCCAGGCCTATGTTCCACTGTATAGTCCATCCCCTGTAGGGAAATGAACCACCTTAAAAGTTTTGGGTTTTCACCTTTCATCTGTTTAAGCCATAGGAGGGGCTTGTGGTCAGTCTGAACTATGAAGTGAGTGCCAAACAAGTATGGCCTCAGCTTCTTCAGGGCCCACACCACAGCAAAGGCCTCCCTCTCTATAGCTGACCAATGTTTCTCTCTAGGGGTCAGCCTCCTGCTAATAAAAGCTACTGGCTGGTCTTGACCTTCATTATTCAGTTGAGACAGTACAGCTCCCACACCCAGCTCAGAAGCATGTGTTTGGACAATTAACTTTTTGGTGTAGTCTGGACTCTGTAAGATGGGGGCAGTGCACATGGCCTGCTTTAGGTCTTCAAATGCCTTCTGACAGCTAGCTGTCCACTGAACCTTTTTTGGCATTTTCTTTGAGGTCAGATCATTCAAGGGGGTCACTATAGGTCCATATCCCTTCACAAACCTCCTATAGTACCCAGTCAGGCCTAAGAAGGCTCTCACCTGTGTCTGGGTGGTTGGAGCAACCCATTCCATTATGGTTTGGATTTTGCTCTGTAAAGGCTGAACCTGGCCCCCACCCACAAGGTGGCCCAGGTACACAACCTGACTCTGCCCTATCTGGCACTTAGTGGCCTTGATAGTGAGGCCTGCTTTCTGCAGAGCCTCCAAAACATTTCTGAGGTGGACCAGGTGATCCTGCCAGGAGGAACTAAAGACAGCAATATCATCTAGATAAGCTGAGCAATAAGTTTCCATCCCTGCCAGAACTTTGTTCACCAACCTCTGAAAAGTGGCAGGTGCATTTTTCAATCCAAAGGGCATCACCACAAAGTGGTAGTGCCCACTAGGGGTCGAAAATGCTGTTTTGGCTTTTGCACCATCAGCTAACCTGATCTGCGAGTAGCCAGCTGTCAGGTCAAATGTACTCAGATACTTGGCTGAGGCCAAAGTATCAATCAGCTCATCTGCCCTTGGTATGGGATAGGCATCAGTCCTGGTGACTGTATTGAGGCCTCTGTGGTCTACACACAACCTCATTTCTTTCTTACCACCCTGGGTATGAGGCTTGGGTACTAGGACTACTGGGCTAGCCATGGGGCTATCTGAAGGCTCAATCACACCTAACTCCAACATCTTCTGGACTTCAGTCCTAATACAGTCCCTGACATGGTCAGGTTGCCTGTAGATTTTACCCTTGACAGGCAGACTGTCCCCAGTGTCCACCTCATGGGTGCACCAGGTAGTCTGACTAGGGGTCAGGCTAAACATATGTCTGTACTGCTGCAGAACTTGTCTGCACTCAGTTTGCTGATGGTCAGTGAGGCTGCTTGCCAAAGCAACACCATCGACTGACCCATCATCAGGGTTCTGTGAGAGCAGGTCAGGGAGAGGGTCACTCTCCTCCTCCTGTTCCTCATCAGTTGCCATGAGCAAGCCCATGTCAGCCCTGTCAACATATGGTTTCAATCTGTTGACATGGAGCACCCTCAGGGGGCTCCTGGGAGTTCCAAGATTCACCAGATAGGTGACTTCTCCCTTTTGCTCAACTATTGTATGGGGACCACTCCATTTGTCTTGGTGGGCTGCTGGGGCCACAGGCTCCAACACCCACACTTTCTGTCCTGGCTGGTATCAATCAATCAATCAATCATGTCACTTATAAAGCGCACTACATACCCGCGAGGGTCTCAAGGCGCTGGGGGAAGAGGGGGGTGGTGCTGCTACTGATCGAAGAGCCAGGTCTTGAGGAGTCTTCTGAAGGCCAGTAGGTCTTTGGTCTGTTGGAGGTTGGTGGGGAGGGTGTTCCAGGTCTTGGCGGCGAGGTGGGAGAAGGATCTGCCGCCGGCGGTCGTTTTCCGGATGCGGGGGACTGTGGCGAGGGCGAGGCTGGTCGAGCGGAGCTGGCGGGTGGGGGTGTAAAAGCTGAGTCGTCTGTTGAGGTAGGCTGGTCCGGAGTTGTGGAGTGCTTTGTGTGCGTGGGTGAGGAGCTTGAAGGTTATCCTCTTGTTGACAGGGAGCCAGTGCAGGTCACTCAGGTGGGGTGTGATGTGGCTGCGTCGGGGGATGTCGAGGATAAGACGTGCAGAGGCGTTCTGGATGCGTTGCAGCCGTCTCAGGAGCTTAGCCGTCGTTCTTGCGTAGAGGGCGTTTCCGTAGTCCAGCCTGCTGGTGACGAGGGCCTGGGTGACTTTTTCTTGTTTCGGTGGGGATCCACTTGAAGATCCTGCGGAGCATTCGGAGGATGTTGAAGCAGGATGAGGAAACGGCGTTGACCTGCTTAGTCATGGAGAGGGTGGGGTCGAGGATGACCCCTAGGTTGCGTATGTGGTCGGTGGGTGGCGGGGCTGTTCCCAGTGATGTTGGCCACCAGGAGTCGTCCCAGGCTGAAGGGTTGGAACCAAGGATGAGGACCTCCGTCTTGTCCGAGTTCAGCTTCAGGCGGCTGGTCCTCATCCATTCGGCGACGGCCTTCATTCCTTCGTGGAGGTGGGCTTTGGCGGTGTGAGGGTCTTTGGTGAGGGAGAGGATCAGCTGGGTGTCGTCGGCGTAGGAGATGATGTTGAGGTTGTGCTGTCGGGCGACGTGGGCAAGGGGTGCCATGTAGATGTTGAACAGCGTTGGGCTGAGGGAGGAGCCTTGGGGTACGCCGCAGATGATCTTGGTGGCCTTGGATCGGAAGGGGGCGAGGCGGACGCTTTGTGTTCTGCCGGAAAGGAAGGATGTGGTCCAGTCCAGGGCCTTCTCTTGGATCCCGGCGTCGTGAAGACGTGTTCGTAGTGTGTGGTGGCAGACCGTGTCGAAGGCGGCTGATAGGTCCAGGAGGATGAGGGCTGCTGTTTCTCCGTTGTCTAGCAGGGTCCTGATGTCATCGGTGGCGGCGATGAGGGCGGTTTCGGTGCTGTGGTTGCTGCGGAAGCCGGACTGGGAAGGGTCCAGGATGTTGTTCTCCTCGAGGTAGCGGGTCAGTTGTTTGTTGACGATTTTCTCGGTGACCTTCGCGGGGAACGGGAGCAGAGAGATGGGTCGGAAGTTCTTGAGGTCCTTGGGGTCTGCCTTGGGTTTCTTGAGTAAGGCGGTGATCTCGGCGTGCTTCCAGCTTTCCGGGAAGGTTGCTGTCTCGAAGGAGATGTTGATTATTTTCCGGAGATGGGGCGCGATGGCTGTACTGGCTTTGTTGAAGATGTGGTGAGGGCACGGGTCTAGCGGTGAACCGGAGTGGATGGTGTTCATGATCTCGCTGGTGTCCTCGTCGTTGATGTTGGTCAACGGTACACAGTCAGCACAGCCTTTTGGTCATGCCAAGCTTTTTGTAATTCTTGGCTGGCCTCCAGGTTTTTGGTTGCCTTCTTCATGTATTCGGCCATCCTGGAGCGGAGACCAAGTACATAGTCCATCACATCCTGTTTGGGGGGTTTGAGAGGTAACTCCCAGCCCTCTTTTACCATATATATTGGACCTCTTGCAGGATGCCCAAACAGAAGCTCAAATGGGCTGTAACCAACCCCCTTCTGTGGGACCTCTCTGTATGCAAACAACAGGCAGGGAAGAAGAAGGTCCCATTTCCACCTAAGCTTCTCTGGGAGTCCTTTAATCATTCCCTTAAGGGTTTTGTTGAAGCGTTCAACCAACCCATTGCATTGTGGGTGATAGGGGTGGTGAACTTATAGGTTACACCACACTCCTTCCACATTGCTTTCAAATATCCTGACATGAAGTTGGTACCTCTGTCAGAGATTACCTCCTTTGGGAAACCCACTCTGGAGAAAACTCCAATGAGGGCTCTTGCCACCACAGGGGCTGTGGTGGTCCTCAGGGAATTGCCTCTGGGTACCTGGTGACATGATCCACTACCACCAGGATAAATCTGTGCCCAGATGCAGTTTGAGGGTCAAGGGGACCAACAATGTCAATCCCTACCCTTTCAAAGGGTACCCCCACCACAGGTAGTGGTATCAGGGGGCCTTTGTTGTGCCACCTGCCTTGCCACTGGCTTGGCATGTGACACAGGAGCGACAAAACTCCTTTGTGTCCTCTGACATATGTGGCCAATGAAAATGTGGAACAAGCCTGTCCCAGGTCTTGTTTTGGCCCAAGTGACCTGCTAAAGGGATATTATGTGCTAGGGTCAAGAGGAACCCCTAAACTTCTGAGGTATTACCAACCTCCTGGTGGCTCCAGGGGCTGGATCTCTACCCTCAGAATATAGGAGTCCCTCATCCCAATAAACTTTATGGGACCCACTAGCACTCCCAGCAGCCTCAGTAGCAGCCTGCTGTCTGAGGGGTTCAAGAGAGGGGCAGCACTGTTGCTCCTTACTCAGATCTTCCCTAGAAGGGCCCCCTGCCCCCAAGAACTCAACCTGATCAGGCTCAAGTCCCTCTGGGGCAGTTCCTTCTTCAGGATCTGCTCCTCCTCCCTCAAGAGGGGAATCAGTGATCTGAGACAGAGGGGAAGGCACTGCCTTACCCCTACTGCTCCTCTTCTTGGGAAGCATCTGGTCCATGGTTTCAGGATCCAGGGCTGGTTCAGTGTCATGCATTTTGGCCTGTGACCTGGTCACAACAAATACCTCTGCAGGGATGCCCAACATCTCAGCATGAGTCCATAACTCTACTTCAGACCAGGCTGAAGTTTCTAGATCATTGCCCAATAGCCATTCTACAGGGAGGTCTGCACTGACTACAACCTTCTTGAGGCCAGTTACCCCTCCCCAGGAGAAATTCACAACTGCCAGACTATGGTTGGTCTTGACATTGCTTGCATTGGTCACCTGGTACATTTCGCCCAGGATGATCTGTCCAGGGTCCACAAGATCCTCTGCCACCATGGTGACACTAGCACCTGTGTCCCTAAATGCCAAAGCCTGTTTGCCATTTATTACAGGCTGCTGTTTGTATTTACCCAGATTACTGGGGCTTACCAGGAAGGACATGTCAATGTCTCCATCACAAATCAGCATTGCCTGAGTGGGTACTCTGACTAGGCCAGAGTCCACTTCAGAACCCAGGGTCAACCCTACTACACCCTTATTCTGAGTACCACCTCCACCAGTAGCTGAACTAGGGGGAACAGTTGCCTTAGGGGCAGGAGTGGTGGTGGTTTGGTCTTTGGACTTGTTACAATCAGAAGTCCAGTGCCCTTTCTGTTTACAGAATTTGCAGCAGGGCTTCTTTTGGCCTTTTCCCTTGTTGGATTGTGACTCCCCACCAGATGCAGATTTTTGGGGCCCTTGTGAAGACTTCTGGTCTTTTGACTTATCCCCACTTTTCTCAGAGCCCTTAGAATCCTGCTTCTTTGTGTCACCCCCTTGGTTCTGGGTTTTCTGCCTCACCCTGGTTCTGACCCACTTGTCTGCCTTCTTTCCCAATTCTTGGGGAGAGGTCAGATCTGAGTCCACCAGGTATTGATGCAACAACTGGTTCTGGCAATTATTATGGATCTGTTCTCTCATCATTAGATTATACAATCCCTTGAAATCAGTAACCCTACTGCCAACCAGCCAACCCTCCAGAGCCTTGGTTGCACAATCTACAAAGTCTGTCCAGTCCTGAGTCTGTGCCTTCTGGGTGTCTCTGAACTTCAACC
This sequence comes from Calotriton arnoldi, assembly GCA_963921515.1. Lineage (NCBI taxonomy): Eukaryota > Metazoa > Chordata > Amphibia > Caudata > Salamandridae > Calotriton > Calotriton arnoldi. Next base: position 374,319 of record CAWUFW010007015.1, read on the forward strand.
TGTACTGCTCAGTGGTTAAGCGAAACCCATCTATCAGTGCACTCTTCAGGACTTCATAGTCATCAGCATCCTCTTCTCTAACAGTGAGGAGCTTGTCTCTACCTTTATCTGAAAAGGAGAGCCACAAGATTGCTGCCCGCTGCTTTTGGGGGACCTGTTGTACTCTACAGGCCCTTTCCATAGCAGTTATCCACTTATGGATATCATCCCCACTCTGGTAGGGAGGAACAACCTTGCTCAGGTTCCTATGGTCTGAAATATTTTCCCTGCCTCTAGGGACACTGTTGCTGCCACCAGGGGGTTCTAACCCCTCTCTTCTAGAAGCTCTCTGGAGCTCAAGGGCTTCTCTATCTAATGCCAACTGCTTGGTTTTGAGGGCAAATCTTGCTTCCTCATACTGCAGCAGTTTGTACATTCTGTCAGAGGAGGTCTCTCTTCTTGGGAAGTAGGAGTTCCTCTGGTAGACAGATTCTCTGCCAGAGTGATAGGAGTGGTCAGATTCCCTAGAAAGGGACCTAGGCCTCACCTCCACTATGTCAGTTCTCTTAGGGAGAATTCCTCTGTCCTGTTCAGACCCCTTGGGACCTGGCCCTACAACCACAGAGTCTTGGTCATCCTGATGTTCATCATCTGACCCAGACACTGTAATTGACCCACTCACTGATTCAGACCCATTAGCTCCTAGAGCTAATCTAAGATCATCTGCTGTCAGCAGATCTATCAGGTGTAGTGTGGAGGGACTCTGTCCTATCTTCAGGTGCCTTGCAGCACACATGGCTTTCAAGTCAAAGAAAGTCATGTCCTTATACTGAGGCTGAGTGGATCCACTGGGTCCAACCCTTAAGGACATTCTAGTGTTGTGCAGTGTTGTACTACCTACACTAGTTTGTGGCCTACTGATACTAGCTTGAGCTGTAGAAAGGGTGTGCTATCCCTTGGCACACAGCTCTAAGTTCAGTAGAACTTATTGATACTAAGCTTGACTTTATATGTACCTTGAGTACCTATAGTGGTTTTCAGTTAGTAATTCAAAATAGAGATTTTCTGGTAAAACAATAACAAGCTGGAATCCCACCGCTGCCACCAATGTGAGAAGTTGGCCTGGTATATGCTGTCCACTAGTTAAAGTGGACACCTTGCACCAGTTCAATTCGACTCTTATGGTAGGTAGGTCTAAGACAACCTTTACAGAAAGCTATCCTAGTGGTAGCTGTGGAGAGCAGCCTTCAGGCTAAGTCTTGGAGGAGTGTAAAGCAGCTTGTTTTACCACACAATCTCTTGAATCACCAAATGAAAAGACACCACACAGGTATATATATCAAATATATATGTTTTTATTACTAAACAACTCTCTACTAATCTCTTGTGAGATTAGAAGTCAGGAACATATGCACAAATCAACGTTTCATAACAAATTGAGCACAAATATGGCTGGGGCCCTAGGGGCGTACCAGACCATATACTAAAAAGAGACTTAAGAACAACGACTTGCAAAGGGACAAGGCCCAGGGCCTTCAGAAGGGCTGGGGCCTCACGAAACCACCCAAGGCAGGTAAGTAAAGGACCCACGGGGACGCGTGCAGTGAGGGAACACAGGCGCGGATCGCCGTAGCCTTCAATGGGGCAAGTCGCGGTTGGAAATTAAGAGTTTAAGGGCACTTCGGGAGTAGCTACAAGCAAGTCACTTACAGGGTAAGTAGTTCTAGGGCCGACACCCACAGGAGCACCGTAGTGCTGGAGTTACCTCACCCAGGGAAGCCGGGTGCATAGGGGTCCTTTGGTGTCGGGTCGCGGCGTCGTTTTCAATGGGAGCCAATGAAGACTTGCTGCTTGTGAAGCCAGAAGAAGTGTCCGGTGGAATCCAATCCTGGATTCGGAAGGAGGAAGACCTGAAAGCAGAGGGGACAGTGTTCAAAGTCACTTGGCAGTGACCCGGGGCAAGGAAGATGAATGCCCACTGTCGTCGACAGATTCAGGTCGTTCATGCGTGTCTTGACTCTTCGGCCACGAGGTCCAGGAGGTGTCGAGGATGACCAGCATCTATATTCAGTGTGTCCTACAAAGTCTGCAGCAGACTGCGGGGCCGGCAACCCGATGGGAGCCAACAAGCCTTGGTAGCAGCAAGTCTCGTGGAAAAAACAAAAAGTCCAGGGTGCAGACCAGCAAGGGCTGGGGGACTCACCCAGCAAGGGTAAGTCAGGACAGGCCTGGAGCAACCAGAGTAGCCCTTTGGATTTGTAGAAAAACCTTCAGGGTACCCACAAGCCAGCTGGCAAGTGATTGTGAAGATGCCTTGGGAGGATTCCTTCCACAGGGGCCCGTGGTCACTCGGGATGGGGTAGGCCTCTGATCTTGGGAGGGATCTCTGCTAGAGGCTGGGACCACATGTGATCCAAAGCACAGGTTCGTAGAATGTCGTGAAGGGGTTGCACTCGAAAATAGTGCACGGTACCCAGGGACTGCGGTTCCTCGTCACTCGGGGGGTCCACTTGCCTCAGCTTCACTGGAGCCTCACGATGGCCTTGGGGAAGTCAGGAAATCCTCTTTCTGGGCTGCAGGGACTTCGGGCTCCGGCGGGAGTGGCATAGTTTGCGACTGTCATTGCAGTTTTTGGTGCCTGCCAAGCAGGGGAGTCACTCCTTGACTCCAAGGGAGATTCTTCAGTCTTCCAGAGGTAGTGGAACGTCGAAGGTCCGGGATTCTTCTTCAGAGCGTCATCCAGGGTTATCTAGCTTGCAATGTTAAGGGTTCCCTATCTTATACTGAAAAGAAGGGAGGGACTAGCTCTATGACCCCACCTATGGGAGGGTCAGGGGAGTGGGTGGCTACACCCACTTCCCTTTGTCCAGTTTCACGCCAGAGCAGGGGCAGGTAGCCCCTGAGCCGGTTCGAACTGGTGTATGCACAGAGGAGCCTCCTGCTCCCCCAGTGCAGGACTTCAAAGCACTCTAGGAGTGCACCCACCCAGCCCCAATACACTAAACCCTGTCTGGGAGGTGGTCACACCCCCCTGTGACAGGATACCTATTGTTGGGCCTCCTCCACTGCGAGTTTCGGTCATCAGCAGGAGGGCAGCCCAGTGTCTGTGACTGGTGGCATCCATTTTGTGATGCCAGGGCTCTTCAGGATTCTACCGCGTTTCCACAGTAGGTACATGTCTATCCCTCAAGAAGGGTGGGATCATACTCCCACACCAGTTACTGGTGTGGGGGTAGGATTCCAAAGTGTTTGACACCAAACACGACATGTTTTGATGCAGCCATTCCAAAGTTAGCATTAACCGCAAGGTTATAATGCACTTAAGAGTATATGGTTTGACCGCATTCACAAACAGCCCCAGAGAATGGACTCTGAGAGCTGCAGAGGGGCCCTGCTCAGGCAGAGGCACCCTCTCACATAGAAACTAAGCACCCTGCCCTCAGGATTGATAGGGCCTGCCTTAGGGGTGACTGATAGGTTTAAATGTGTGTGCAGGGGAGATATAGGGAACCTATATCTCAGTGAGGGGGCTAGCACCTCCTCACCCAGGCTGCAGTAGCAGGCCTGTGGTGTCAGATTTAGTCTGCTTCCCAGGGGTGGCATAATACATGCTTCAGCCCCTGGTAGGCCTGTGAAGTACCTATGCCCTTGGTACCTAAGGTACCATATACTAGGGACTCATAAGGTACCACAGTATCCAATCACTAGTGCACCTAGAGTGCACTCCAAGTCGTTTAGAGAGAACAGAGAGGCTGGGGCTCTGATTGGCAGGGTCCCAGCCAGACTATAGCCAGAAACCAGTGTAAACATCAGAAAAAAAGTTGGGGCAACATAAGAGGCAGATCCTACTCTCCTACACCGATCCATTGCATTTTTGAATATGGAATCTGGACTCACTCGGTACACTACAGAGTTGGACACCATGATGACCATACTATACTTGTCGCAGTCAGTCAGTAGGATCGAAGATGATTGATGGAATAACTCGGGGAATTTCATGAAGTGGCCTAAAAGGTAAACAAGTCAACAACAACCACAGCAGACCTACATGTCTGTGTAGTGGTGGAGGCGAGTGTAGTGGTAAGACTGACAGCGGTGCATTGATTTAGTTACCACCGAAACTAGAAGGACGGTCACCCAGGCTCTCATCAGCAGTAGACTGGATTACGGAAACGCCCTCTACGCCGGAGCCTCGGCGAAACTCCTCAAACGGCTCCAACGCATCCAGAACGCTTCAGCACGTCTGATCCTCGACATCCCGCGCCGCAGCCACATCACACCCCGCCTGAAAGACCTGCATTGGCTCCCCGTCAACAAGAGGATAACCTTCAAGCTCCTCACCCACGCACACAAAGCACTCCACAACACCGGACCAGCGTACCTCAACTGCCGCCTCAACTTCTACACCCCCACCCGCCAGCTCCGCTCCGCCGACCACGCCCTCGCCACCGTTCCCCGCATCCGAAGAACAACCACCGGCGGTAGATCCTTCTCCCACCTAGCCGCCAAGACATGGAACACCCTCCCCCTCCCCCTCCACCTACGGCAGGCACAGGACCTACTGACCTTCAGGAGACTGCTCAAGACCTGGCTATTCGAACAGTAGCAGCTCCCCCCCTCCCCTCAGCGCCTTGAAACCCCCACGGGTAAGTAGCGCGCTTTACAAATAGATTGATTGATTGATTGACTTAATTTGGAAAATGCTATGTTGCTGTATATGTGTGCTCTGTCTGGCTCAAAATCTAAGCTAAGTGGAGGTTGGGTGGGCGCTGCGGGCTTGCTCTGTCCTGCTGTTGTTGTAGGTTAATGCTGAAAACAGAGTAGACATGATTTAGCCATGCCGCCTCTGAAAGTGTTCTTGTTGCACTCCTCCGTAATTTATGCATTTTAACTTTACTTTTCTCCTTGATTTTTCAATATCCCTTTTGTTTTTCCATCTACACTTACAGGCCGGCCTTTACCCTGTGCTATACTGGGAAAAACAACTCACACTTACCTTACCAATCCGTATCCACAGGCAGGCAGTGGCTCCCAAGATTGACGGACCTAGCGTCCATGGAAGGAAGGACCAAGAGGAATGCCAATATGCAACTCCCCAATTTGACCATAACATAGTAACTTAGTATCATTCATCATCTTTTAATTAATTTGATTAATATTTTCTCTTCAATCATTACCACTGTGTGTGTTGTTGTTTATTATGTTTGCTACTTGCTTAATTTGACCCCTACAGCTATTTTTTAGTTTTCTTAGCTAGCTTTAAAAGGAAGCCCGGTACAACAGAACATAAAATGTATGTAATTTGGGTCTCTCTGAGGGAAGACAGGCAAGGCAATTGCATAATAATAATAATTAATAATATACTGCTGCCCTGTACTACTAGTCTAGTACTACTTATCATTAACCATCAAGTCATCATCATGCATGCATTTCCTTTTTCTCCCTTAACAGATTTATGATGGTCGTCTGCCAAGATTGTGTGTTATCCATGTGTAGTGTTTGTCTTTGTCAAACCTTTCCCTCAAATACCCCTTCCCAACCATTCATCAAACCCTAACCCTCTTCCCCCGGGCTGTGTGATTTATATTGAGGTGTGACTAAATTAAATTTACACCAATAATTGATCACACACTTGCTGGGGTGGATGTGGTGAAAGCAACACTAACTCAAGGCAGGGAGGATCTTCTTCTGCTCTAAGTATATATATCTGCCACACTGGCAACAGATTAGATTGCCCATTGCCCGCTCATGCTCAGTGGTATTCGCTATTCTCTTTTTTTTCCAGAGGAACATAATTATTAACCCATTATTAATTATTAATTGCCGGCATCGATTTATCATCCTTCCAAGCACTAAAGGTTACGCTTGTCCACTTCATAGGTCGAGTCAGCTTCAGTTTGTTGTAACTTGTACTAGGCTATCCCTGTTTTATTTTAGTTTAGCATTGCTGCGCGCTTTATAAATGTCTTTTATTATTATTATTTATTATTATCAATATCATTCATCATCACTTTCTTCTTGTTTGGCAGTCTTCTTCTTGTGTACTTACTGTACTTCTACTAAGTACTCGTTCCCTAGTCTCCCTCAGGTGACTGACTGTCTCATTTTCTTTTTTTACAAATGCAACTGTCTACTACTGCTACCACCACCCACCACGGCACCTTAGGAAACCAAACCATCACCATGCAGCCATCGCTTCCCCTAAACATAGAGAAGAAGTGTGGGGGAGTCAATATTGTATATACTATGGAAATTATTTAATTGTTTCACACACCCACATCCAACCGAGTACATACTACAAAGGGGTTTTAGTTGCAGAATGCATAGACTAAGAGGAGAGACTGACAGTAGTAGGACAAGTGAGGGTACTGCATCTATCTGTCGGTGTGTTACACTATTGGCAGATTTCAAAAACTGGCTGCGGCCCTGCAGCAAAAGGAGGAAACAAACAAGGTGATGTAAAAGAGTAACCCCCCCAGAAAACATTTGCATCATATGTATTGGAAAACTATAAATAATTTATTACCCTAACAAATATAAACTAGAAGAAAAACCCACAACACTTGACCCACCCATCTCACTAACCCCAACCAATGTCCAGTAAATTAAATAAATGTCCGTCCACGTTGAAGTAGAAGAAAAAAAGTAAACCCAAAGTTTTGTTTCCCCAACTCCCAACATCCCACCCACCCCAAAAAAGATTAAAAAAGGGGCAAGGGTCAAAGACTGAGGTGACGTCTAGCGGCGGGGGTGCCGGTGGCGGCTAGTTCGCTCAAGGACCTCCTCCAGCTTGGCCTCCAGGCGCGCCATCCTGAGGAGCATGCAGCGCCGAAAGTTCCTGCAGGAACAACAGGGGTGGGGGGCTGCAGTAGATGATGAAGTTGATGGGAGGCGGGTGGCTGCCAGAGCATGGCGCCGTACCACCGGAGGCATGCGGGGGGCCTGGCTGGGGCCCGGGGCATTGGAGAAAGCTGCAGCTGCTGCCTCCTCCGCCAGGACAACCAGCCGGCAATATTCATCCCGGATGGCCTCCAGCTTCCTTTGCCGTGCCCTGGCTGCTAACTCCTACCTGGTGGGTTGGGAAGGAGTAGCTATATAAAGAAAGAAAAAAAAGACGATTGTAACTAATACTCTTAGCAAAACAGTAACACAAAATTACACACATAAAAATTATAGTGGCACAGTAGCACTAGCAGTTGTGGTACTATTATCCTCCTCACTTCATCTGCCCCTAAGATTTGAATGTGATGATTAGACCTTCAGGCACTATGGAGTAGAGTAGCAGTATACTTCTTCTCTCTCTTGTTTAGCACAATTAATCTTGTAGGCATGCCAGCTCAGTCAGCTTGTGCCCTAGACAGACATACTCGTGTCGCAGACTCGTGTTACTTTACTTTACTACTGTCTGCATGTGGGGCAGCTGTACTACACAACTATATATTTTTCCATTACGGCCATACTCTGTTAAATCAATGGCAAATGCTCAGACAATTTCACTTTCACCCTGACTACTGCAATAAGGCACATGATGAGGTTAATGATGACATGCTTATGAATGATGATATACGGCGGCACAACATTATGTCACTCACGTGATGATGATGATGATAACATACTGAGTAATTTGTAAGTACTAGTTACCATGCAGCTGATAGACCACCCATGGCTGACACACTCAAAAATGACATGGGTAGGGACTGGAGCGGAAGTGGGCCTCGGAGTCGGAGAGGGAGGCGATTAATGATGGGTGGGTAGGGTAAATAATAGTCATGCACAATATATATGTTGTGCTTGCAAACTACTGTGAGTCAAGGGAGTATTCCATTCTGAAATACAAGTACAACCTCAAACCTTTGAATCAAAAACCTTACAAAAAAACAGTCCTTGTTCTTCCCAGGGCTTTTTTCATTTATCAGTGCATTGCTCTTCTAGCATTATTATTATTTTATTCTTAATCTTCACCCTTGGCTTTGGTACTCTGGCACGGTTTAATTTTCTTTTACATTCTATTCATCCAGTCTGACTCTGTTTTCACCTACTATCTATGATACCATCCAGGCATCCATCCATCCAAACATGGCTATCCTAAACCGGATTTCACCGACAACATACATTTGTCATAGATATAACCAACCACCACCCATGCGTCCTTGCTTGCCTTAGAGTTTGACCCCTCAAACCCCCCGGAGGATTCCTTTCACCCATACAGTTTCACCCACCCAGACAGGCATCCTTTCTGCTTTCTCTTTCACCTTTCACCCATCCTTCAACTACCCATGCATCCTATCATCTAATCTTCATCTGCCACCTATATGCATCCCGGGGTCCCTTCCTTCACCCACGCATCCTTCTCTGCCAGTCATACTTGTCGTCGACTCGTCTGACTCTTTGTCTTTGTCATAAAACTGTCTCTGCTGAGTTGAAGATAGAATGGAATAGGCCATTAGTTAATCAACCCCCGCCGCTAATGCTAATGTTAAGTAAAGGGTGTCTTCTTCAACTGTTCAGTGTTCACAACAACTTAGTCTCAGTAGAAGTACAGTGTACTAGTACTGAGTGTACACCCTTGCAGCGAGTGTATTCATCATTCTCAATAAGAAAGGAATATGACTTAACACTGCCCGCCACTGCTGCTGGCTCACCCCCCTGCAGCTGCTGCATCCTCCGCTCCCTCTGGAGTGGCATGGCTCTCACCACTGGCCCCGGCACTGGTGGTCGGTACGCCTGGAAAAAACATTTCACATTTTTTTAGATGCCATATACGCCTTCCCTATTTATGTTTTTCATTAGCAAGATTGAAAATACATAATTAATAATACATACACCACACACATCACTATCTACAATTCGGATACTAGAGTAGAGTAGACAGTATGTCCTATCAAATAACAATATCCGGTTGGGCATTTTGTTGGTGGCAATTTTTGAAAAGCCTCTCTTGAAGAGGACAACCCAAAGGACTGGACTCAGTGACTAGAGCTATTGGTGCATCTCATTTTTTGAAAAGAAGAAAGAGTGGCCAACTGGGCGGACATGAGGTCTCTCTTAGTTGGAAAATAATGGTGCAGTCCTCCTACTCCTCGTACTTCCTTCCAGCCATGGTGCACGGTAATCAGGTGTTCAGTGTTCACCATCAACTGCTGCTACTAAAAAAAGTACTAGGCCTGGATTCGAAAAAGTAAAATACACCAGTTTGTGGTGTCCTGTCCAACGTGAGTGACCACCATTACTGATTGAGCATGATGAGACAGTAAAAGAAACTGAAGCCTTCTCATCTCACAAACCTGCGGAGAATACCTTACTTGGGCATGCAATCTGCACAGCAGATTAGTGCTACTAGTACTAGTAGTAGTAAGGAGTCCTTACTAGTGCTAGTACTAGTAGTAGCCTAGGACCAATGGGTTCTCTGAGTCTTACAGTACCACTACTAGGCAATCCACATATAAGGGGAGAGGGAAAGCTGAGTGAAATCCAGAAGAAAGCAAGCTACAAACAGACTAATACAGAGTCAGAGCAGAGGTTAGTCAGATGCAGTTTGATTTGATGTAAAAAAAAACAGACACTAGAAACAATGTTAGTACTTAGTAGTAGGTAATGGAGCAAAAAAAACAAGAATTTAGAAACAGATAGATTGAAGAGGATTTTGGAAAAATTAAAATTAGGAAATGGAAATAATAGAGCGATAAAAGTTACGGAAATATTAATATATAACAACACCAGGAGGAGGACTTACTGGGGCCAGCAGCAGAGCCATCTGCACCTGAGGCCGCTTCCTGCTGATCCTGGGAGGCCCCTTCAGCTCCCGCACCCGCCGCACTACCAGCTGACCCAGTCTTCTTCTTGTCCCCGGATGCTGATCATGTAAGACATAATTAAAGAAACAAAAAATTATTTGTGTTAAATAAATATAATTGCTCTAAAAATATTTTTAGAGAGGAAACGGCAATTGCAATAACATTGACCTATCCTAAAGATCGACTTATTCGACTAGTAGTAGTTGACTAGTATGTATCGAGGCGAGTGTCATCCGATCATTATTATTCCACAGTTCACTTGCGTATCCTGAATCCTAAACATACCTAGCCCGCCTATTGCAGACTTTGGAATGAATTGCAAAAAAATTATATTTGCTTCTACTAAATTCCGATCTCATTCCCAATCATCTCTGTCTCCAACTCAAACCCCCTTTGACAGGCCAATTACTAAGTCTGCATTTTTATTCTTCTTAATGCATAGATGGATGCATGCATATTGCATACACCATTGGTTGGTTGCTATTCTATTCACTCACTATACGAACGAACTACAAAAGGTTCTACTAGGACTGAAGTCATGTGGAGGACGTGTCACCCAGGCCGCTAAATTACCAACTAATACTAACTACTACCACTATCTTAGTGACAGGAGACAGGACAGCCTGACAGGACAAAGGAAAGGACTGAAATGAAATGAAATACCAGCATTTGTAAAGCGCACAGCTACCTCCGGAGAGGTGTCCTGGCGCTAGGGGCCGTTGGGAAGATTAAGCGAACTATTGCCCAGAGTCACAAGGTGCTGGGATAACCTGCCGCCGGTGCCGGAGATGGAACCGTGTTCCGGAATCAGTTGCCCTGGCCGCTGCACCACACCTCTTCCCTGACTGGAGTCTTTCCCATATGCATTACCTAACTTAAATTCTCTAACCTCTCTTACATAACCAGCCCAAGAGAGCGCAAAGTTGCAAACAAGTACGATTAGTTATTAGCACTGAGCAAGAGCACCTGTCTGGAAGTAACAATCACATAATAATAAGATTTTTAAACATAAGTTACCTGCATGTAAGCAGCAGCAGCATGTTAGCTATTTGCGAAAAAAATAATATTCACAATAACACAGAACAGAAGAACACAATAGTAATATAATTAGCTACTCACCACGCCCCGGGACGTCAATACCTAGCAGGTCCAGCAGGTCCTGCTCCCAGTCCAGGATGTCGGACCACTGGTGCGTCAATTGGTTACGGGTGCGCCGGACCCCAGAGCACCGAAACATTGCCCGGCGCACCCTCTCCCACCGCCGGTGACGCTCCCGGAGCCCGTACCCAGACCCAGGCCTGCCGCCTGCTGCCAGGGTTAAGGGGAGGTGGCGCTGGACAAAAAAAAAACAGTGCAGCCACCTCCGCCTCACTGAATAAGGCCCGTGGCTGCACCCCTTGTGGTCGCCGCCTTCCGCAAGGAAGGCGGTTGCGGTTCTCACTCCTCTTCCCCTGGCCCTTGGTTTTCTTAAGGCTCTTTGCCATGGTTCTGGGTAGGCGGGGGCGGAAAAGAAAAGGTAGTAAGTGCAACTAAAAAATAGCTGTTGGGGTCAAATTAAGCAAGGAGCAAACATAATAAACAACAACACACACAGTGGTAATGATTGAAGAGAAAAAATGTATCAAATTAATTAAAAGATGATGAATGATACTAAGTAACTATGTTATGGTCAAATTGGGGAGTTGCATATCGGCATTCCTCTTGGTCCTTCCTTCCATGGACGCTAGGTCTGTCAATCTTGGGAGCCACTGCCTGCCTGGCGGATGCGGATTGGTAAGGTAAGTGTGAGTTGTTTTTCCCAGTATAGCACAGGGTAAAGGCCGGCCTGTAAGTGTAGATGGAAAAACAAAAGGGATATTGAAAAATCAAGGAGAAAGTAAAGTTAAAATGCATAAATTACGGAGGAGTGCAACAGGAACACTTGGCTAAATGGCGGCATGGCTAAATCATGTCTACTCTGTTCCAGCATTAACCTACAACAAGTAAGTAAAAGAAAAAAAAAAGCAAGTAATAGAAAAAGAGTGAAAAATGCACAAAAAACACACAAAAAGTAGGAAAAAACACAAATCATACAATCAGCAATAGAGAGAGATAGATAATAAATAAAAAAGATCAAAAAAAAGTTTATAGAAACAAAGGATTGAAAAGATATAGGGAAGATAGAAAAACAGGCCCAGAACCATAGCAAAAAGTGAAAAAACAAGATGGCCGCGCCCATTGGCGACTGCGTGGTAAAGTTTGCGCGATATTTCCCCCCGAGCATGGAAAAAGCGTCCCCGAATATGCAATACGCGTTCCCGAACAGGAAAACGCATTGCGAACGGGCGGAACAAGCGACTCCGCGTGCTTGCGGAACTCCGCGTAGCTCGCGGAGTTTTTTTGCGACTTCGCGAAATTCTGCGTAGCGCGACTACGCGAACCCCGCCCAGGGTTACTAAATAAGGAAGTGCACTGTTTAAATAGGAGGATGGACGGTCCAGGATAACTTCACAGCCAGATCAACCTTGTGCGGAGGATCTCTTGGGTAGGCTCTCATCCAAAACCTGAAAACAATGATTGTATTGTTGACAACTTCAAGAACAGAGCAGTTGTTAAGTACCTCTTAGAGAGACTCAACTCTTTCAGGCATTTTCAAATATCTCTAGCCCTGTCACTATTGCAAACGGGTTCTTGCTTTTGTCACAGCTAGACCAATTAGACTGACTCTCAAATCAGGAAATCGACCACAGCTAATCTATAGGCAAAAACACAGGATGTAATACTGTCCAGTAGTGATCATGCCTAATCCAACCACTCCAACTGAGAAAAGTCCTGCTATTATGTGCTTTGGAAATAAGAGAGATGGAGCATTAAGATTAGCATCATGGAATGTGGCAGGTTTGGCTGCAAAACTGGTGAACTTGGACTGGTTAAACTTTATTAAACCCTACGCCGCACTATGCATACAAGAATCATGGCTTCTAAAAACTGTTTTTATCAGTAGTTTTGTGACTTATTTCCCTCCTGCTATATCAGAGTCTATGGGCAAGAAAAAAAGAGGCTCAGTTACATTAGTCGCCCTTACTTTCCCGGGCCGGGTTGTGTGGGCGGACTTGGTCTCTCCCCATTATCATATGTTACTTATAAAATGCGAAAGAGAACAAATGCTACAAGTCAATTATTATACTAAAATTTTTGATGCCATATACTGCTCTAGCAAAAGCATTGCATTAGGATCTCGGGCAAAATTTGCGCAGATTTAACGTTAGCTATGTGATTGTATGGATGGGGGATTTCAATGTAAAATATTGTCAATTGTCTTCAGCAATGTCTTGTGGCTTGAAGGGGACCCTATTACACACTTTGGACATAGTTTGTATGGAGATGAACTTTGGTATTAATGAGGTATAACCTGGTGGGTTTTTTTACTCTTTAACCAGTGGTCCAGTTGTTACCTCAACGTTTGTTGGGCTTGGCTGCTCTAGTTGTATTGATTTTATTTTATTTTCACAAACTTTTAGGACATGGGTTGGAGAATATGTCCTGTCTCTATAAGCAATTACTTTTTATAAAGAGACAGGTGATGATCCATCTACTACCACTGACACATACAAATAATAAAGGGGCCACTATGAGCTGGCCTAGAGTTGATAATGACACTTTTCTATTGAATCTAATTACATCAACTTATTCAGATTTTTTTACATTTCTTGAGGAGATCAAGCAGGGGGCGTCTGAAAAAATCAACAGTTTCAACAGAATTCGCGCAATTGTCTGGGAAATGCTCACTGTTGCAAATAGCACACATAACAGCAATCAAGCAAGATGGTTTGACTCAAACTGCACCAAGACTCACAATTAGCTATTGTTAACTCCTAACGCGGTCTCAAGAGATCCGGAACGGGTGCACATTTTTAGAAAGATGTACAAGAAGGTTATATTGGCCTGGAAAAGAATAATAAGAGAGGAAGCCTATCATAGCTTAAAAATTGCCAGTGAGCTTAAAGATAGTAAACTTTTCTGGTGAACTGCAACTTTTTAGGGAAATATCATGAAACAGGGCTTGATACAGTGATCCCATCGAAGGTCTTGTTCAGACATTTTACCCAAATATAATCAGACTCTGCATTACGGAGGGCCACGTTCTGAGCGAGAGACAGGGATCAACACTGGTAGTCACTACAGTTTCCACTTAACCCTTTTCTGGCGAGCAGATTGATCTGAATGATGTAATAGAGGCCATCAACAGATGCCCCATACGGAAAGCTGCAGGCCCAGAAGGGATATTTGTGAATTTACCCCTCTGGGTCCCTCTTCTGACTAATGTTTTTAAGGTTTCCTTAATTTTGAGCCTTCCCCAGGCATAGTCACATGCAACAATACTCTCTATTTTCAAAAAATGGATCCAAGGGTGATTCAAAATGTTATCTGCCCATCTCCTTAATAAACTCTACAACCAAAATAATAGGGCGGATTTTTCCGGAATGTTTGCAAACCTGGGCGACTGATAATGTGCATTCAGGCCTCCAGTTTGTTTTCCGCACCGGCCTTGGAACAGTTGATCAATGCTTCAACTTATACCTCCTAAGTAATAAGTACACAGTGGCAAAGGAAGTCAAAGTGTACTTAGCCTTCATGGACTTGAGCTCGGTCTTTGACTCTGTCAAGAGGTCAAAACTCTGGACAATCATGATGGATTTAGGGACTGAGCCCACTATTGTAAACTTCTTAAGGGAGCTTCACTTAGAGGTGACCACTAGTGTAAGGTTTGGTCCAGCTGGGAAATAACTGAAGCCTTCAAACTTGATAGTGGTGTGCGCCAGGGTTGTGTTTTGCCTCCTATAATTTTTCATTGTACGTTAATGTTTTGGAGAAACATTTGCTGAATTTTAATGCTGACTGTCCTAGGGTATGCAATCGTAGCATACCCGCTCTGATCTATGCTGACGATACGGTCTTATTGGCCAGAACTGCGATCGGCTTGCAGCAATTACTAGATCAATTCTGTGCTTTTATGAATAGCTTGGACCTGATGGTTAACCAGACAAAAACGCATATAATGGTCTTTGAATCCAGAGACAAGAAAAATAAGGGCTTTACTGTGAATGGTATGAAAATTAGCAACTTCTCCTCGTGTCCTTATTTGGGAATACACTTTGATGATAGACTTACCTGGGGTACTTTGAAAGCTGGTAGGGCTGCCACTCTAGAAAGGAGTACTGAGATCCTAGGTTTCGCTACCAGACTGAGCAGCAAGCTGATCAAAGAACTAATAACAATCTACAAGGCTAAGTGCTGCCCAGGTGCCATATACAGGGCTGTGTGACCAACCACGCATGCCTAAACCATGCATGCCTTAACCACGCAGTTTTTACAACGACCCCATGTTTACCATGCACGCCTTTACCACGCATGCCTTTACAATGAATTTCGTTGTAAAGGCATGATTGGTATAGGTATATCTGTGGTATAGATCCCAGCCCCCCTTGCCCTGAGCCCTAAAATTCGTCCCTCCTGCGTTGTAATCTACCTGCCCCAGTCCTATCAACTACCCCGACCCCCTACCCTGAGCCCTAAAACCCGGCCCTAGCCAAAAAAAACGACCCCAACCCCAGCACCCCCACTCTGAGCCCTAAAAAGTGCCCCCAGCCCTGAAAATGCCCCTTTCCCACCTGCCCTGAGCCCTGAAAACTGCCCCAACCCTGAAAACCGCCCCTTCTCCCCCTCCCTGAGCCCTAAAACCAATCCTCTAGTCCTGAAAACTGCCCCTCCCCCCCTCCCTGAGCCCTATAACCAGTCCCCTTTAGGTGCTGGTCGGTTTCTAGTTTTTAGGTAAATTGCATTCCATGATGGTCTCAGTGTCTGTAATGACATATGATGGCATACATGGAAATGTGCTTTTCTGTCAGACAGTGCTCCCGTATATCAGGGCTTATTGCTGTGCTGCATCCTTTTTCTGTCTGAACCTACCACATGGGGTGGGAATGGACACTGAGCACATTTGTTGTGCAGGTGATAGCAGCAACCTTGCCCTTAACTGTAGTGTTGGTGAAGGTGTTGCTTCTTTCGTGACCACAAACTGACCTGTCCAAACTGGTCTGATTCAGTGAGGGTTTAGGCTGGAAATATCCATTGTTGAATATTGAGGTGACAGAATATTATTGCAACACAACTGAGGGCAAAATACCAAAGGTCGGTTTCTATGCATTTTCTATACCTAACTCCACATACACATACCATGGTGATATATATATACTTTCAAGGTACGTAGATGTGGAGTTCAGAATAGTAAATCCATACCTCATTCGATATTTTGTCCCTCGATATTGTTGAAATGATATTCTGTCCCATTGATATTTAGGATTCTATATTTCCAGCCAAAATCTTTAGTGAGGTTAATGGAAAGAGTATTTCTCTGTTTCACTTAGACTTGTTGATTGAAACTAGATATTCAGCAACCTGGCTACAGTGGACTGTGCAGATAGTAGAGAGAGGAGCCAGCAGAGCAGAAGTATGCAGGCAGGACGGGGGAGGACATTTGTCTCAAAGTCAACAGTGCTTAAAATGGTAATCCACCTTCCAGGTATCAGAGTCAATTCACAAAAGCCCACTGTTCGGCAACACTACTCTGTATGGCAGGTGCACAAATTATCTCAGTAGCCAAATGAGGAGGAAGGAAGGACTGAGGTTCTGTAAGTAAGAAGATTTGAATCAACCTTTTAGGAATGTCTACATGTGCACTGACTAACACATTTGGAAACCAACATCTATGATTACTCTAATAATTTCTTATTTGGCTTGTGTACTTGTAGAGGCAGATTCATGTAAAAGCTAGAGGTAAGCTTGATATTGTACAGTGAAATGACAGCATAAAAACGTAGCACACAAGAATAAACTTCACATGGAGTGACATATTCAGATCTGTGACGAGTTACTTCACTCATGACTTTCTCTCTTTCTGCCATGTATCAAATATAATCCGTTGGCATTAAGTGAGCGATAGTCCAGCTCTTAATTCGGCCTATTAAACAGTACCAAAGACTGCCTCAGAGTTCAGGACCATGCATCTAAGGATAGGCTCCAATTCAAGCGCTCAAAGGAAATATGCCAGGTCAACATTGCTCAAGGGCAATTTTACAGAAAAATTGCATTCATGCCTGTCAACCATTAGTTTACAAAAACCAACTCAAGTAACGAGACCACTAGCACAAATGCTAGAATAATTGTGTGGGTAAATCAATAGAGGTCTCTATTCAGAGTATGGCAGAGGTTTCAAACTAACATATTGCACATATGGGGGTCTATTGACAATATGTATTTTGTTGAACTTTTTGCTATTCACAAACCTACATGCAGAGTTTACTCCTCCTCCTATCCTATATTTTTCTGTGCAGAGATCTCTGTCCGGAGTGTGAAGTCTCTGCACACGTAAGTATACATTTTAGTAGCAAATGTTGGAGAGAGACAACAGTGACTTGAAAATCGTGAATGCTTACTACTAAAGGTGGAGAAAATGGGGAGGAGTAAGGAGAGGATCAGGAAGGAGTTTAGGGAGAGACATCAGCTGCCACAAAAGAGTCAGCCCATTCCTATTCACAAACTGCCCTTCTAAAGGTACTACAACCAGAAAGGGACCCAAAACTGTAGTGAAGAACTTGAGCTCAGAGACGAAAAAAATCCAGACCACACATGGCCAACCACTGGCACACCACACCCTCCCATACAAATCAATGGAGTTACTGGCTTTAGATAAAACCCATAGGAAATAATGTTATATTAAATAAAATTCATTTAAGTAGTTAAAAATATAAATATTCAAAATGTTATGTTAAAACGTATATAAAAATAATACATAGTATTAATTGAATTATAAAATACTTTAATAACCATTTTTGCGTTTAAAAATTAATGGAACAATAGATTTTTTTAAACATAATTAAATTATGCTTAATTAATTCTCGACATCATTTTTGATAATTATCCCATAATTTAAAAAAAAATACTTTAGGTTGGAATTTATTTTTTTACTCTAAACTTGAAAAAGCCAAAGTTAATGAAATTTAATATATTTTTAATAATAAAATTTTTAGTTAATTGTGCTGTAGCTTTTTTCTTTCAGTTCTACATTTAATATAAATATATGAGAATAATTTTCATTAATATAAAAACATTTTAACAAACTTTTGCCAAGCCGAATAAACTTTTTTACTTTTCCCCATACTTTTCCATAGGGTGACTCCACATTCGGGATGCAGATCTCCATATGATAAAGTATGGGGAAAAGTAATCTATACTTTATTAAAGGGGGAGCTCCTCAGTCGGGGTGGAAATCTCCTCATGGTAAAATATATAAACATTCCCTATACTTTACCATAGCAAGATCTCTACCCAAAGGTGGAGATCTCTGTATGGTAAGGTATAGGGAAAAGTAAAAAATAAAGTTTCTTAAATTTGGAAAAAGTTTCAAAAAATATTTTAATGTTAAATAATAATGTATATTAAAGTTTTATATTTACTTTAAATAGGGGTGGGTGGAATGTTTCATTCATTACTTTTGTAACGCAAAGTTCCAGACAAATCCTGCCAATCGCAGTGTGGCTGAATTTTTTCCCACGAGGCTCCGGAAAGGTGAGCATGAGTACGTTTTGGCTTCCCCTATTGTTATTTCCTAATGCGGGTACTCGCAAGCGGTCTCGGTCAGAGGGCTGTTTCTTGAGTAGATTTGCTGCCTCTTTAGTAGATCTACTTGAGTGGCTTTGCTCTTGCACACCACATGATGCTGTTTGCACTTATATTTCAGCGCTGCTCGCACTACTGGTACTAAATTGCAACTAAAATGTTTTCCACCCGTTGGCAGAACTATGTGGAATATTGAGTTTTTATGTAACTCCGTGGAGTTCTGCAGAGTGGAACTCCGTAGTGAGTGAAACGCCACGGGTTCCGCCCACCCCTAATTTTAAATGTAGAAATAAAGAAAACAATATTTATCTCAAGTTTAAATAAAAAAATGAGGTCCCAACCAACTAAAGTAAAGGAAACCCTTTTGTTTAATTATGCATTGCAAATAATTTAATCATATGTTAATACAAAATATTGTTGAATTACTTTTTTAATGAAATAAGGTTATTAAAATATTTTATAATTAAATACAAATATGAATTCACTTTATATATTTGTGTAACATTAAATTATAATTATTTATATATGCAACTATTTTTAATGAGTTCATTTAAATTAACATTATTTCATATGTGATTTACATTCAAGTCCATGCCTCCATTATTTTTTATGAGAGGGTGTTATAGTACCAGGGCTTGGCTATCTGTGATGATAAACTTATTACTGTCTTTTTAATAGTAACCTACTCTTGTAAGTTAGGCTCCTTCCCCCTTTTAAAGGGATGGAGGCGTGTAAGTCTACACTTTTCAGTAACTTTACACTCAGATTTTGTGAATAGCCAAAAGTAGTGAGGTACTCAAAATGCAAGTATAAATTTACATATGTAAATTGATCACAGGTGTAACTTACCTTTGTGATTAGACCCGATACGTGGGATCAAACTTTGTGATGAAATTGGAGCATAAGTCTGTAGCATGTGTGATCCTACCAGGCCAAGGAGTGGTGCTAAGGTGAAGTTTTTTCAGGATCAGGAAGCCAGGAGAGGAATAGCTGATGTTGATGCTGTCTATCACTGCTCACAGATCAGAATACTGAGCAGATGCAATAGAGAATGCCATCCTTAAAAGTCACAGGAGCCAAAATGGTGACCACACTGGGGAGTTTAGTGTCTAAGATGCCCAGATCACCTTTATAGGCATACAAAACATGACTATCATTGTCTGCAGCAGGGGCACGATTCAAGAACCTTACTCATGGGCATAGCCCAGTTACATAACTTGCTACAAGGTACACTGTGTGTTTTTGTAGTGTGTGAAGACTGTTGGTATGAGTGAGAACCCCGGGGATTCTGAAACTGGGGCTACACTACACTACACCTCGTATATTTGGAGCGAATTGACATGTCGCGAAACTCCCCCCCCAGAGAGTACCTGCTCGATTTACTAAAAAACTGGGGCTAACTAACCTATGGGCCATTACTACAGATCATCAGAGCTTCAAAAAGGTTGTAACAAAAGTGACAAGAACTACATCTATAATTGAAGACGAAGAAACCCTGGCCAAAAGGGCACACGGCTGGCCAGTGCTCAATGATTATAAAGTTCTTAAACCACAAACTTACCTAAGCACAGGAGTTAAAATGAAGACGAAAGAAAAATTCTTAAGGCTACATTTTGGCATTTTACCAATCCTCCCGCATCTACCTCCCTGGAAAAGAACATCAGGAGAGCATATCTGCCACCTCTGTGGAACAGGAAGCGAGGACCTTGTGCATGTCATCTGTATCTGCCCAAGCCTAATGGACATCAGACACACTCTACTCTGTCCAATTTTCAAACAGAGCGGCATTAGGACTTGCAAGCAGGCAGTAAAGTTATGCTTCAATCCAACTGCAACTCAACTAAACTGCCGACTTACAAAGTTCTTTGATACAGTGGAAGAGAGACTTAACTGCAAATCCCAAAGCGAACAGTGATTGGTAAAACAGCATTGGTTATGTTCATCCAAACGCATTGGCACTTTAAATTGGCATGTTTCCATCTGGACCATTGACTGGCTAAACTGCAATGACCATGTTTATATCCTGAAGCACCGGCACTTTAAATTTGACATGATTTTCGGGGCCTAACTAGACATCAGGGTTGAGAACTGCAGTGTTCCCCCATTCATGCCTTATCATCAGTGAGCTCTATGTCAAAGACTGACTGTATATTCTGATACAACCTATTATTTGCTGCAGAAACTGAAAAGAAGGATGGACTTTATGCGGTTTTTAATGGAATGGTTATATTTTTATATTGTGAGTTTTAATTAACTGAACAATAAATTACTTATTATTATTATTACACTGCAGGAGACCCAGTCTGGGATACCCATTTCATCATGCACTCCCCTCATACACACCACAGCATTCTACCCACATCTCACTTTCTAATAGAAATGAGGAGACGCAGCCTTGATAGATTACACACCTTTATCATGAAAGCCCAGTAGGCAGCCTCTTCAAACTTGATGGACAAATGAAAATGCCTGTAACCACTGCTATTAAAAAATGTATTTGTGCATGTGTGTGTATGTGTGTGTGTGCGCACATGTGTGTTGTGACAGGTTCACAAATAAATATATTCCTAGAGTATGGTTGCTGGCTATCTGTGCATTTCTGTATGTCACACCAGTGTGAGACACACAAAGAGGGTTTATTTGACTCTGGTGACCAGGATGGGCCCACAAGGTCTACAGATGTTCATTAATATTTATATCACTATAGCAAATTTTGCACACTGGGCCAGGATGTAGGGAAGCACCATAACAGGACAACACCAATAAAGGAATGCTGGTTGGTCAGCGGCATTTCATACACAGGAATCCAGGCCTACAAAGCCTTCTCACAGCAGATGAGACAGTGGTCAACAACACGAGCACCAAGGCAGAGAAAGGTCAAAAGCAAGGAACATCGTAGAGGATTTGAACAGGTAGGGCCCACATTTACTAAGGCTTTGCGCAGGGAAAGATATTTACTGTTTAGTGCAAATGGTGTTTTACACTGGAAAGGGGCCCTTTTCTCATTGTAAAAACACATATCCATAGATTTTGATGCTAATTTTTTAATTTTATTTAGAGAGTTTTAAATAGCGCTGGCAAGACCCGTGGGTATCAGAGCGCTTTACAACATTTACACAGGCAATAAAAACAGACATCCGTAATTGAAGGTAAATAACAGAGTCGAGCGTTACTGGATTGTAGGCTGCTAAAATGCGCTATGATTTACTGTCCAGAGGGTTAAGGTGGCGATCGAGGAGGAGATCCTTTAGTTTTCTCTTAAAGATCATGAAGGAAGGGTTGGTTCTGAGATCTGCTGGTAGGGAGTTCCAGATTTTGGGGGCATTGGCCCAGAAGGAGCGAGCCAGGGCTTTTTGTTTATGTTTCTTTATTGGTATGAGAAGTAGGTTGTTGGTGCTTCTCAGGTTTCTTGACAGCCCTGCCTTGATGAGTTTGGCTGCCAAGTATGCTGGTTTACCAGTGTGAAGGACTTTGTGGGTGAGACAAGCAGTTTTGAACTGGCAGCAAGCTTCAATTGGGAGCCACTTTAGATCTTTCAGGGAGGGGAAGCTATGATCAGGCCTTTTGGCTCCGGTGAGCATCCTTGCTACTGCATTTAGAGTGGTTCTCAGGGGGGCTAAGTGGAATTTCGCTGTGTCTGTGAGGGTAGCGTTCCCGTAGTCTATTCTGGACAGAAACAAGGCTTGCCCTGTGGTTTGGAGATCATTTGGAGGGAGGAAGGGCTTGATTTTGTTAAGGAGTTTTAGGTTGTAGAAGGCACTCTTTGCGGTATTCTTTATGTGTGAGCTCATGTTCAGGTTTAGGTCCAGTATGATTCCCAGCAATTTGGCGGAAGAATTTCCGTCTTTTCTTGGCTGAGTTTCAAGTGATTGTGTGATAGTCAGTTTTGGATTTTTGTCAGTGTATCATTCAGTCGGCGTATGTCATCTAGAGAGGATATTTCCAGGTAGAGCTGGAAGTCATCCGCATAGAGGTGGAAGGGGATGTTTGCTTGTTTGATTATGGTAGTGAGGGGTTCCATGTAGATTTTGAAGAGAGTAGGTGAGAGGACTGAAACCTGGGGAACACCTCTGGTTATTGTAGAGGTATTTGATGTTGTGTTGTTTATTTTTATTTGTTGAGAGCGGTTGTGAAGAGATGATGCGAACCATTTCAGAACCAGGCCATCCGCTCCAATTCGTTGTTTGAGGGTGTTAAGAAGAAGCTTAAGGTTGACCGTGTTGAAAGCCTCTGATAGGTCTAGGAGGATGAGCAGGCAGCATTGACTAGCATCCATAGATTTGTGGATGTCATCCGCTATATTTAGTATAGCTGTTTATGTGCTACAGCCCTCTCTGAAGCTGATTGTTGTGAATCCAGGAGACTGTTAGTGTTGATGTGCTGGTTGAGTTGGAGTACGACACATTTCTCAAGGATTTTAGCCAGGAAGGGAAGGTTGGAGACAGGCCTGAAGGTGTTACGGTCATCAGGGTCTGATCCCAGTTTTTTTAGCAGTGGAGTGACTTGGCCTAGTTTTTGGCAGTCGGGCATAACCCCAGTACTTAGGGACCTGTTTATTATCATCGTCCAGAAGGGGGTAAGGACGTGATTAAGATTTTTTGACACAGAGGCTGGGAGTGGGTCTGTGAAGTGGGAGGCGGGCTTTGAATTCGCAATTAATTTAGAGCTGTCCATCTCCGTGAGTGGGTTGAATACCTTCCAGCATTTGGGGGTAGAGGGGGATCCTAGAATTTGGTTGCCCTCATTGGTCTCAGGAAGGGAGATCTCTACTTGGGAGTCGGAGGAAAACAAGGTGGGGTTTCCTTCATCTGTGGTGTGGAGGGTGATTTCTGTAGATGCTTGAGAGTGGCATTCTATAAAGGACTCGATCATCGTGATTTTCTCATCAAAGAATTTAGCAAATTTGCCACAGCATTCTTTGGAGACCTGAGGGGCTTTATTGGGTGGTTTGGAAGTCTGTTTTTATGATGTTAAAAAGGTCTTTCGGGCGATTTATTGCATTGTTTAGAGCGCTGCAGGAAAAAGGCTACTTTTTCTTTCATGATGTGATTTTTATATGTCCTGCGTTCCGCTCTGAGTTGGTGAAGGTGAGTTAAGGATGGGTTTGCTCACCAGAGTCTTTTTGCAGCTCTAAGTTGCCTTCTTTCTGTATTGAGGTCTTTGTTAAACAAGGACCTTGAGGAGGTGTCTTTAATCCTTTTTTGTTTCAGAGGGGCTACTGGGTCTAGGACGGCTGACATTGTAGAGTTAAAGTGGGTTGGGAGTTCATTCATTGAGAGGTTATATGTCTTTGGGGGAAGTTTAGAAATCATTCTTTCTTCCAGAGCAGCTTGGGGAATCTGGCTTATGTTTCTTGTCCGCTGGAGAGTTTTCTGAGTATGGATGGTGTATGGCTCTGCCTGGTTTAAGTGGAACAGAATGATGCGGTGGTCGGGCCAGTCGACTGGGAGGATGTTATCAATGGTTATCACCTTGTCCTGGGCTGTAATGGCATCAAGGGTTGAGCCTCTGTTAAGCCTAATTGACTAACTTAGCCAGACCAGGCTTTGTGTCAAAAATAACGACTCCTTGTAGCAGACAGTAGCAGGGGGAAATGTGTTTATTTCTTCAAACTCCCATGCTTTTCATGAGTGCTGCAGTCCATAGTTCCCATCCAATGCATGGGATTCAGTTTGTGTAGGCATGGGAATTTGTAGTGAAAGGGTTTACTTCTAGGACAAACCCTATGCTAGACAGTGGACACTTTCCTCTGCACCATGGTGCAAGGTTGTGCATTGTACAAGATAGTCTGTTTGTGTGGTTGCAGAGGGGATGAAACCAGCAGCATGTCAATATTAGTAATTATATGCGCTGCATTTTCCCACTTGACCATTGCAGCGACCAAATGGTTGCTGCGCTGCATTGCGTGAAAAATTAAAGTAAATTGAAATTGGCTTGTGCTTTTACAAGAGCAGGTCCTTGACAAGGGGCACTGAGGGGCATATTTTCAAGCCCCTATCACCACCACAACGTCACTTTTTCTGACGTTGTGGTGGCGATAGGTGCTTTGCCTTATTTACAAGGTAGCGTTAAGTCACTTAATGTGGCTTAACGCTGCCTCGTGAATAAGGCCCCCTTTCACGCTATACTTAAGGGCCGATTCCGATTCAGGCCGGAAAACGTACCGACCGACTCAGTACGGGAATGTAGTCCGACCGACACGTACCGGCGCAGTCCGATCCGCATAGTACGATGCTATGCATGTGAATTACGACCGACTCGTACGGAACACAAGCCGAATGACCGAACCGCACGGAAAGCAGCCATCCGGCCGGAAAATCTACGCGAATCGAACCGACCGACACGCACCAGGAATGAACCCGACAGATACGTACCCGCGAACTCCGACCCGCGCAGTACGATGCAATATGTGTAAAACCAGACCGAGTCGCACGGAGCTCGAGCCGTACGACCGACACGCATAGAAAACAGGGAGCCGAAGCAACCCAATACTCCGCGACCGACGCGTACGCCGCACATGAAACCCAGCAGAAAGACAACGTGAAAGACTCAGAGAAGCTCGCATGAGACAACTGCAGCGTCCGACTCGGTCAGAAGAACGTCTCCTACATGCCCAAAAAATACAAAGGAAAAAATACAAAAAAAAGGGTCAAACAAGCAATGACAAAGTCAATAAATAGTGGGGAAAAAAAACATGGAACAAAGACACACCCACAACTCCACCCATATAAAGGCCACAAATCCCTACCATGATCCTTTGCAAATTCAACTGACCTGCCAGCACAGAACACCATCAGACAGCAACCACAGACACACTCACAACTCATCCATCACACAAGCCACACACCATTAGCACTTCCCTAATAGCACCCTCACATACACCCAGCAAAACTGACACTCACCCACCCTCACTTGCACACTCACACACACATCAATCCCCACCACCACCCATCACCATGCCCCCAAAGAATAATCCAAAGTTCCTAGACAGTGAATTGGAAGTCCTGGTAGATGAAATCCTAAGAGTAGAGCCACAGTTGTTTGGTACATTGGTCCAACAGACCCCCATGTCGCAGAAAACCAAGATGTGGGAGAGGATCGTCGACAGGGTGAACGCACAATCACCATGTTTGCGCACAAAGGAAGACATCCAGAACAGGTGGTATGACGTGCGCCGGAGGGTCAAGGACCTACTCAAGAAGGAATACGCCTTGAGTCATCGCACCAGCAGTGGCCCTCCTGCCAAACCAGTATACCTCAGATCCTGGGAGGAGAAGGTGCGAGCCATCCTACCACCAGAGAGCGTACATGGACTATCAGACATCCCAGAGCCTGGTGAGTACACAACCAATATACCCAATATTGTGTGACAATACACACACATCACTGTCAAGGGGATAGTGAAACCATGCACCGTTAGCAAAGCCACAGTAACCAAAAGATAATCATCCCAAGATGTGTATGCTAGTCAGACAAACACAATACCTGCCATCTCATAGTGATATGTAACTGTGTCATGACATGTACAAACCTAACAACAAATAGAGCAAGGCAGTGGCACAAATCTAACCAACAAACACTGTCAGACATTTTGCCACCACTAGAACACCACCTCACAGGGAAGCTGACTGAAAGGAAGGAATTGTGTGTATGCTGGTGAAGTGAGTGTAGCCAATAGCATGATGGGAGTTGTAGTCACAGATATTGGCCACCCTCACAATTGGCCCATCAACACCACTCTGAACCATGCTCACATCACAGGGAGTGGAAAAGAACTGACAAGATGGCTGACACTGGGTACTGCTGTGGGGAGAACAAGCCCCTGCTGGGTGCTGTGCTCAAAACAACAGCAGGACACCACTGCCTGACATCCTGAAAGCCAACTTGCACTCCCTGCAATGGAAGCACGTTCCATGGTGGGATATCTGGCTGGGTGGGAAGGAGGACTGACAGCTCTGACCATAGTTACCAGCAGCTTTTCTCACACACCCCCTTAACACAAACTCCACACAACTCACCTGGAAGAATGCATTGCCTCACACTCTAATTAAATATCCCACAAAGAACTACCACACTGGGTTAGGCTGTGTGAAGCACAGGGACACTTTTGGGACTTGTAGCCAAACAAACGCCAGGACAACACTGTCAGCCATCCTGTCAGCACAGGCACACTACCCCACAGGGAAGCAGAGTCAAAAGGAAGGAAGTATGGGCATGCTGGGAAGGGGGGTGTAGGCAATAGCATGATGGGAGTGGTAGTCACAGCTCAACATCCCCCACCTGCATGGCCCGGCAAGCTCACACTGAAGCAAGCACACCTCACAGGGAGTGAAAAGCCACTTCCAAGATGTCTGACACTGGCCTCAGCTGTGGGGAGCACAAGGCCCTGCTGTGAACTGTGCACCAACAAACAACAGGACCACACTGTCAGCCATCTTTCCATTGCTGTCACACTCACACACAGTGAAGTCGACTCAAAAGGAAGGAAGTATGGGCAGCTTGGGAAGGGGGGTGTAGGCAATAGCATGATGGGAGTGGTAGTCACAGCTCAACATCCCCCACCCGCATGGCCCGGCAAGCTCACACTGAAGCATGCACACCTCACAGGGAGTGAAAAGCCACTTCAAAGATGTCTGACAATGATGCTCTGTTGTGGGGAGCACAAGGCCATGCAGGGAACTGTGCACCAACCAACAGCAGGACACCACTGACTGACATCCTGACAACCAACTTGCACTCCCTGCAATGGAAGCACGTTTCATGGTGGGATGTCTGGCCTGGGGGGAGGAGGAGTGCCAGCTCCGACTACAGCTACCAGCAGGCCCTTACACACACAACACTTCCACTAACTCCAAACAACACACCTGGGACCGTGCTCCACATGAGAGTGAGTGAAAAGCCACTTCCAAGATGTCTGACACTGGCCTCAGCTGTGGGGAGCACAAGGCCCTGCTGGGAACTGTGCACCAACAAACAACAGGACCACACTGTCAGCCATCTTGCCATTGCTGTCACACTCACACAGAGTGAAGTCGACTCAAAAGGAAGGAAGTATGGGCATGCTGGGCAGGGGGGTGTAGACAATAGCTTGATGGGAGTGGTAGTCACAGCTCAACATCCCCCACCCGCATGGCCCGGCAAGCTCACACTGAAGCATGCACACCTCACAGGGAGTGAAAAGCCACTTCAAAGATGTCTGACAATGGTGCTCTGTTGTGGGGAGCAGAAGGCCCTGCTGGGAACTGTGCACCAACCAACAGCAGGACACCACTGACTGACATCCTGACAACCAACTTACACTCCCTGCAATGGAAGCACGTTTCATGGTGGGATGTCTGGCCTGGGGGGAGGAGGAGTGCCAGCTCCGACTCCAGCTACCAGCAGGCCCTTACACACACACCACTTCCACTAACTCTAAACAACACACCTGGGACCGTGCTCCACAAGAGAGTGAGAGAAAAGCCACTTCCAAGATGTCTGACACTGGCCTCAGCTGTGGGGAGCACAAGGCCCTGCTGGGAACTGTGCACCAACAGACAACAGGACCACACTGTCAGCCATCTTGCCATTGCTGTCACACTCACACACAGTGAAGTCAACTCAAAAGGAAGGAAGTATGGGCATGCTGGGAAGTGGGGTGTAGGCAATAGCATGATGGGAGTGGTAGTCACAGCTCAACATCACCCACCCGCATGGCCCGGCAAGCTCACACTGAAGCATGCACACCTCACAGGGAGTGAAAAGCCACTTCAAAGATGTCTGACAATGGTGCTCTGTTGTGGGGAGCACAAGGCCCTGCTGGGAACTGTACACCAACCAACAGCAGGACACCACTCACTGACATCCTGACAACCAACTTGCACTCCCTGCAATGGAAGCACGTTTCATGGTGGGATGTCTGGCCTGGGGGGAGGAGGAGTGCCAGCTCCGACTACAGCTACCAGCAGACCCTTACACACACACCACTTCCACTAACTCCAAACAACACACCTGGGATCGTGCTCCACAAGAGAGTGAGTGAAAAGCCACTTCCAAGATGTCTGACAATGGTGCTCTGTTGTGGGGAGCCCAAGGCCCTGCTGGGAACTGTGCACCATCCAACAACAGGACACCACCGACTGACATCCTGAGAGTTAACCTGCACCCACTGCAAGGGTGGCATGCTTCATGGTGGGATAACTGGGCTGGGGGAAGAAGGAGGTCCGGATGTCAACCAAATACCACCAATGCTGGCCATACACACACCTAATCTGCAAAAACACATTGCACACGTGGGACCAGTCACTCCCAAAGTAAAAGCCCTGGCAAGATGGCTGACACATGGGCATGAGAAATGATGTGCCTGCAATTCACACCCATGCACTGGCCAACCCAAACACGTACACACTCACAGCCATTGCAACTCTATGTTTACACACACTGTCAGGGGATGCAGTGTCCATGGGTGCCCCCTGGCCTGGCTGTGAAGGTGTGACTTGCAGATGACAACTGTGGAGAATCATAAAAACTACATAGCACAAAACACACAGGAAGTCACAGAGACATCATTGACAGGGGACACCTGACAGTGAATGCAAGGGACACACCAATATACCGGACACTGTACCATGGTGTCAGTCACACAAGTTGCGGTTGTGAGCTGCATTCCACTCCCACATCGTTCGGCAACATATGCATTATTCACACAACACACCACTCACTGTCATAGACACTGTAGACACAAGCACCAAGCTGGACTGCATTTGAGGAGACATGCTACTCACAGCAGCAGAACTGCAACACACACTACTGGCCATCACTGTCATGACAATGGAAAAGCCAGAGAGCTGCTGTGCCCAATCCTTATCACCATGGAGGACATTGACAAGATTAATCACGTTTGCACGTACAAAACTCAGCAACAACATCATTAGCTACGTTAACAACATCACTTGCATGAAATGAGACATGAACTAGGAACCCTGACAACAACACAGATACTCCCAAGAGATCCCAGGCATACCGGACTGTGACCATGTTGTCCAGACACACCAATGTGACGCACAAAGACTGGCAAAAACTGCCACCACACATGGCCCAATCTTGAAAGATATCCTAAGTGGAATTGTACGTATGTCCCTGTTAAAGGACAAATGTGGACAAGGATGACACACCTGTGTCAGGCACGTGATGGCCCTTGAGTAGCAATGGCCATGTACAGCCAATCTATACATGAGCTGGTCATGCACACACCTCAACATTCACATTGAAAGGCTTCAGGTTGGCAGGACAATGTGCTACAACAATATCAACCTCTGGCTGTGACAACTTAGCACAATGCAATGTACAGGCACGCATCCAGATGTACAGTCACAACTGTCATGTGTTTGAACCATTGATGCCTGTAGAAACATAACATACATTGTGTGTCTCTTCCAAACACAGGTGATGATGGGGACACAGCAGCAGATGATGAGGACTCCCTGTCCCAGGCTCCGGTGGCCCCTGAGCTCTCTGGTGTGGAACAACCTCTCCCCTCCTCGGATGGCGAAGACCTACCTGGCCCCTCCGGTGTGAGTCATCATGCAGCACCAGCAGGACCACCATCTGCACCCCTGCACCCACTCCTCCAACATCTGCCAACACACAGACCACCCCCGCCGACACGGACAGACCAAGGACACTGAATGACAACAGCACAGGGACCCCGGCCCCCTGGGAAGCAATGGACAACAACCCCAGTACCAACCCCCAAGGGGGCCTAGGGTCACCTGTGCGTGCCACCACAGGTCCCGCACGTGTGGCCAGGGGTGGTGGGAGGGGTGATAGGCAGAGGTCGCTGTTTGCAGAGGGGTCTGGACTGCATGATGACCCACAACTGGTACGCATTGCAGATGCGTACCAGAATAGCACCGGAGAGGTCAGCCAGGTAGTGGGGATCCTCAAGGACATTCAACAGCAGCAGGCTGCCCATCATGCCCGCTTGGACTCCCACATGTCCCGTGTGGAGACACACATGTCTGGCATGGAGTCCAAGTGGGACACATTGGAAGAACTGACAGCGGTGCAGAGGGACATATTGACATGCCTCCGCCAGATTAGCACCAACATGTCCACACCTCCCTGTGTGCCCACAAGATCTGGTGCCGCAACAACTGCAACTGCCACAGGGAGGGAGGATGACTCTGGTGGAGAGTCCTCTGCAACGCAGCGGCCTGCACGTGAGGGTCCCCCAGAAAGAAGAGGGGTCGTCCGAGGAAGGACAACTGAGAGGCAGATGGCCATGTACATCCCCCAGGAACCCAACACCTGTTCTGGAAATTCTCCTTTGTGTGCAAACTGTTCACCCTGTCGAATGCAACCCAACTCTCCCACATGACATGGGGAGTTTAAGTTGGACTAATGTATTAGATGACTGTGGACTTTACTCAGGACATTTCTGCTACCAACACTTCCAACTCATCTGGGAACTTTGGATTCCAATCCCAATGTACAGCACCCACCATCCTGTGCACTATCCTCACACATGTATGTAAATAAACTGACTAATACACCATACTTGCCTCTGTTGTGATTCCAACGTGGTATTTTGTCATGGAGATGATGATCTGCTAAATGACACTGTGCATGCTAACTGCTACAGCAATTCCAACACCGGCATGTGAGTCATGGCGACGTGACACATATGAGGGAGACACACCACTAGGGCAACACATACACACCAGGGGCATCTGACTCATCGCCTACACTGATGTTGCCAGGAAATACAGTGGAATGCACAGACACCACACCTATTCAGAGTCTGTGTTAACTAGCCCACAGGTGCAGTAAGCAAATGTCAGTCAGATGTGTGACCACAGACAACGCACATCCCAAAGTGAAGCACAGGTTCATTACACATTTGCAACATGTTGTTTCCACTACAGATGCAAGGTAATCCCACGTGGCAGTGGCCACACAGTCAACAAGTGTTGAAGAAATAAAGTCCAGGGGTGTGTGGCACATCACCTGTAGGGAAACGACTGCTTCCACCTTGGAAGTTGAATCATGGTGTCGGGGGATCACAGTTGACCAAACAACTCTGAAAGTACCCTGTGAAGGACAGACATGACACACAGTCAAAAGCACTGAAGAACAGGACAGAACTGCAATACTCATGCCCAATACATGTCACAACATACCTACACAAAACCAAGTTAGCATGTCAACACTGTTGGGGAGTACAGACTACCTGTAAGGACACATCGCTGCACGCATCCAGTCAAGTAGCACATGGCCACACTCAAACAGCAACAGAGCACCACCAACACATATCATGCAAACTCAAATCATTGACATAACATCTCTGTATACTCACATTCAGCTGAAGAAGTTGGTGATGAGCTGTGTGCGGACATCACCCTCATCATCATCATCATCACTGGCATCGTGGCCCAGGCCAGGATCCTCCACAGGTGGCGGATGTAGGTCATCGTCATCCAGGATGAGAGGCAACTCCTTCCGCACTGCCAGGTTGTGTAGCATGCAGCAGACGATGAAAATCTTGCACACCTTTGCAGGGGCATATGGGAGGGCCCCTCCTGTCTTGTCCAGGCAGCGAAAGCGGCTCTTCAGGAGACCAAATGTCCGCTCGATCACTCTCCTGGTCCGACCATGTGCCTCATTGTAGCGCATCTGGGCTGGTGTCACAGGGTTCC
Source organism: Calotriton arnoldi (assembly GCA_963921515.1). Classification (NCBI taxonomy): domain Eukaryota; kingdom Metazoa; phylum Chordata; class Amphibia; order Caudata; family Salamandridae; genus Calotriton; species Calotriton arnoldi. The sequence continues at coordinate 406,426 of CAWUFW010007015.1, forward strand.
TGAGGGGTGTCAGCAACCACGGCATGTTGGGGTATCCGGAGTCACCTACATACAGACAATTGCACATTAGCTGAGTTGGAAAAGAGGGTGGAATACAACATTGCAGAACACACACAATGGTACAAAGTCAGTACACACCGACAAGCCAGGCACGCTGGTTCTGCATCTGTGACATCATCCTCGGGATGCGACTACTCCTCATCACGTAGGCATCGTGTGCAGAACCGGGGAAACATGCACACACATGTGAGATGCTCATATCTGCAAGACATACCACCAGAGCATTGATAGAATGGAAAATGTTCCTGTTCCTGTATGCCTGCTCATGTGCCTGTGGTGGTACCAAAGCCACATGTGTCCCATCAATGGAGCCGATGACATGTGGCATCCTCCCCAGGGCATAGAAGTCACTCTTGACATCAGTGAGTTGTTGACGTTTAGGGAAATAGATGTACTGGTTCAAGTATGTTAACATTGCCTCCAAAACATCACTTAGCACACGGCTGAACATGGTCTGTGACATCCCACCAGCAGACGCCACAGTGTGTTGAAAGGTACCGGTGGCAAAGAAGTGTAGGGCTGCCATCACCTTCACCTTGGGGGTCAGCGCTGTAGGGTATGGCCGGCCAGGTAGCAAATGTGGGGCCAACCGCCCGCCAATTCCTCAATCAGCGGCCTGTTGAAGCGGTACCGTCGGATGCAGTCACGTTCCACCATGGTTGCAAGGTCAGGGAATGGTCTATGGACAGCTGATGCCCTGCAGTACATAGGTGAACAAAGAAAGCTTGACAGTCACCCCACATATGTGGCATTGACCATACTAAATATCACATGATACATCATTACGAGACACAAGTACTTGATGTGTGTGCCGTTCTGTATGGACATATATGGCACCTACATGGCCATCATCTAACATCTCAGTTCAACATGTGTTGACAACAAGTTCCAGGTTGTGCTATGGGAAATCATTAGGCTGTGTCACAGTACCCATGTACTGCTGTCACGTTCCAAACACACACCACAGTGACAAGTGAGGACAGATGTGCCCCAGGCATCACAGCTCTTTGACAGGTAGATTCCCAGGGACCCTGTATTGCCACATGGACACTGGCATGACATGGCGTATCATGTACACGCCAGCAAAACAACCATGACTCCCACAGGTAGTGGCCCCTGTTACCTCTGCAGGACAGACATGGACGTCTGTGACACACACACGCACAACATCAAAGTCGATGCACAAACAACGTGGATGTGGAGACTGTCTCCCATTGTGCACATGGAATCAGAGACATCTGGAACACAACATGCACACAGACTGTGGAGGGCCATCACAATTGTGGCAATGGGTCGCCCTGTGACGTACATACCATCCCACATGGGACTCAGGGTGTATGTGACATAACATACACATATACAACCTGGAAATGTGACCATGCCACATGCTCTGAACTGAACAGTTGCACATCACAGTGGTCATGTGCACAACACACAAAGGATTCTGTCCCCATGAACACGTGCACAGCCTGGGAGTGGCTGCCCCCAAGTGCCACCCAACAAACCACATGTTGACCCCCATAGACACACAGGTAATGCAGCCTTACATGCCTTAGGATACAGTGTGGACAGGCTGTGGTGTTGTAGGTGTGCCCCTGAGTCCCTGCAAGTAATTGTGGCTGGCATACGTTCACCTGTGACAACCATGGTGACATATGTGAGTGACTTGTACAGGGACGTGTCGTACAGCAATGGACCGATCGGTGCGCACGCATTGGGCATTGCATATGATGTTGACGGATGCGTGTTGTGTCTCGAAATACACGTCGTACAGCAATGGACCGATCTGTGCACACGCATTGGCCATTGCATATGATGTTGACGGATGCGTGTTGTGTTTCGAAATACGCATCGTACAGCAATGGACCGATCGGTGCGCACGCATTGGCCATTGCATATGATGTTGACGGATGCGTGTTGTGTCTCGAAATACGCGTCGTACAGCAATGGACCGATCGGTGCGCACGCATTGGCCATTGCATATGATGTTGACGGATGCGTGTTGTGTTTCGAAATACGCGTCGTACAGCAATGGACCGATCGGTGCGCACGCATTGGCCATTGCATATGATGTTGACGGATGCGTGTTGTGTCTCGAAATACGCGTCGTACAGCAATGGACCGATCGGTGCGCACGCATTGGCCATTGCATATGATGTTGACGGATGCGTGTTGTGTTTCGAAATACGCGTCGTACAGCAATGGTCCGAACGGTGCGCACGCATTGGCCATTGCATATGATGTTGACGGATGCGTGTTGTGTGACGTAATACGCGTCATACAGCAATGGTCCGATCGGTGCGCACGCATTGGCCATTGCATATGATGTTGACGGATGCGTGTTGTGTGACATAATACGCGTCGTACCGGTGCGCACGCATTGGCTATGGACTGACATGGTAACGGACGCGTTTTCGAAGCTTTTATGAGTCGGATGCAGTAAATTCAGTTGGCCAGCCACAACAATGTTGCAAATTCATGGGTGTCATCAAGTTGAAATTTTGAAGGATGCTGTGGGCGTGTATAAGTGGTGCAATTCCATGGATTGGCCAGATTCAGAAGTTGCAAACGACTTGGACCTATCACTTTGGACACATGGGACAGTATCTGCCTCTGCAGCACACATATAATGCTGGCTGTTCCCCTGAGAGCTCACTTGCCTGCACTACATGCTCCAGGACGACATCTGCCACCACCACTGCTGCTGTCTCTGCATCCTCTGGCTACTGCAATGGCACGTACTGTGGAGAGAGCCCCAGCCTTCAGCACTGAGGAGAACCAGGCCCTGCTGGACAGCCTCCTTCCACAGTACAGCAAGCTGTATGGGAAACCAGGGGAGCAGGTGAGTGTGCTGTCCACTGCCTTACTAATTGTGCATTTTGTCTGACTAGCAAGACTTACAGTGTGTACACCAGTGGCTAGCATGCTCACTGAGTAGTTGTCACCACCCAAAGTGTGTAGTTACATGCACTGAACAGGTATAGAGCAGTAACAGTGCATTCCAACAAGGTTTTACTTCCCAGGCAATGATACCATTTAGTAACTGCTGGACAACTGTTCATAGCCATAGTTGCACTACCTGTGTACATCATATGCCCCTGTGATTGAGACATGTATATCCAACTGTGTGATGCACGGATATGTTGCATGTGTAGTAATGGCCTTTTCACTTTGTCATCCTCACAGGTTGATGCCCACCAGAAGCAGGAGATCTGGCTGACCATCGCCCGGGCAGTACGATCTGTGGGGGTCTACAGGCGCAGGATCCGCAACTGCCAGAAGAGGTGGCAGGACCTTCGTGGCTGGACCCGGAGGATCGCAAGGGTCCAGCTGAAGCTGTCGCCTCCTCGCAGGAGGAGCGGACACCGGACCCTGACCCCCCACATGCTCCAGATTCTGGCGGTGGTATTCCCTGACCTGGATGGGCAGCTGAAGGCCAGACAGCAGCAAGGAGGGGGTAAGCGCTAGCCTTTTCTGGGTACTATGACTAACATGCTCTATGCACTCCTTTAGCCTGGTTCCACTTCCACAGTACGACTGTCTTGTCGTCCTGGACTCATGTCCCTCACTTGTGTCATGCCCCCTCCTCATCTGATACACAGGTGTGGCCCTTACAGTCTGTGACTTAGGTCACTTGGGTAATGTGTACTTGCAGTTACCTGTGGTTCAAGTTGGGGACAGCATCAGTTACAGGAACCTTGTTGTGGGCTGCATGGGTGGTACAATTGCTCACACAATGCCTGTGATCTGACATGTACTCTGGGTATGGCTTCAATATGTGTTCCAATTGCTGCTCTGACTCACCACATGTCTGGGGTATGTGCCACACACCCATGCTGCAGCAGAGACCAAGGTAGGAGCCTCAGAAGTATGTACATCATGAGTGTGACACATGCATAGCCACCTGCCTAGTGTTCAGGGTAATACCATGTTGCATATGGACCAGGACTGTAATGCCTACTCCGGACATCGAAGGCACTCTGTTCTCCCACTCCCGTGTGTCAGCATACATATTGGGCATTGTGAAGAGTGCACTCAGGTGTCTGCCTCTGTGTCACCGTGGTGTGGCCTTGCTTTTGGACTCCTGGAGTGTTTAACAATTTGGGGTGGCCAGCCATCTGAGTTGTGACTATAGGATCTGCACATTGGTTAATGCATAGGTCTCTGATCCCTTGACTGTGCACAATGGTGTATGAAACATTGAGATGCAGGCAGCTGTGGTTCATTCTCATCAGACGGTGAAGTGCTCATGTGTATGGATTTGTGTTTGCAGTCACTCAAATGTCTCATTTGAATGACGTGGGATCATCTTAGTCCTCATGATGTGGGTGGCCAGGGGTGCACATGTGCACCTGTCAGCTACAGGGCTTGCATTCCCAAAACTTCCATGATTGTGACACAGTGCAGACTGGTGTTGTGTGTATGCACTGCCCCTGTGACAGGAGACAGTTATGACTGACTTGCCAGACAGGCCTGTGCCATGACATTCAACTTGCAAAGGGTGATCCAGCAGTAGTGTGATATGTCCTGCATGCACACCATTGTCGCATTGTCTATCAGGACATGAGGACATCATTGTGTCTGGTGATGGAACCAAAACCCGCATATCGACAGAGACTCTGCCCATCACTTTTCCTGACACATGTACTGAGTCAGTGGCAGGAGATGGCATGTGTTTGGAGTGACACATTTCCATATGTTCTCTTGGATGTCCAACAACTGTGTATGTGGTGCATGTGTGCACATATGATTAGTCGCATACAACAGGCACCAGACAGATGGGTGCATGGACAGGTAGGATATGAGTGGCATGAATGACTGTCAGGCAGACAATGGGCTTCTTCAAATCAGTGTCAGCACTTATTGCAATGTCTAGCAAATGATGGCAGGGCTTGCTCTGTGATGTGCTGTACTTACTGTGGTGTGTGTGGTCAGTACAGGTGACTAATGTTGCTCTGTTTATCCTGATTGTTTGCAGATACATCCACGGCCACAGGAGGAGACAGCTCCACGGACCAAGAGGAGCGGCAGAGCCAGACTGGGTCCACTGCAGAGGAGACCGAGGGACCCAGTGGCACGGAGGGTGAGGGGAGCCACACTGAGGTGACCTCAGCTATGACCACCTCGGCTGAGGAACACAGCACTTCCAGTGAGTACTCCTTTGTGGAGGCGGGTGTCAGCAGACATCAGACAAAATCGAGCAAGTCTGTCCCCGCCACCACCACCATCTCCACCCTCCCATCTGCTCCCATCCCACATGTCCGTGGAGGCTCCCGTGTAGGGGAGCGTGTCTCCTTCATGCCAGGCACCGCACCCCCTGCCTCTGTCTCCCCTGCTGCCCTGAGTGTGGAGTCTGTGGACTTGCTGAAACAGATCCATGTAGGGCAGACATCAATGCTGAGTGTCCTCCATGCACACACGGGTCTGTTGACACAACTGGTGTCATTCATGGAGGGCATGTCATCTGGCATGTCTGCCCTACATCGGACCAATCAGTCCATGGCCTCCTCACTGATGGCAGCAGTGTCCCTCCTGCAACAGTCCCTCACCCCTCCTACCTCTGCCCCATCCACAATCCCCAGCACCCTACCTGTCCCAAGCACACACACACCGGCACAGGCACGCACCAGCACAGACACAAGCAGCACACAGACACACACGCCAAAATCCAGACGCACACGCACGTACAGTCAGGGGACTGATACCTCACTCACAGGGGATGGGGCCCAGACACACACACACGCATCCACGGCAACTCCGCAGTCCTCAGATACCTCTCCCTCCAAAACCCCTTCCCTTGCCTCACCTGCAACCCCCCTCCCAGAAGCTCTTCCTCTGTGAGCTTGGCCTCTTCCCCACAGATCCATCTGAGCCAACGTACAGGCGGAAGAGGCCACCACCACACACAGAGGGGAGTGCCCTCACACCCGGACACCCTCCCCCAGGCACAGGCAGACTGAGGACCCCATTAGGAAGTCCCCCGGACCAGGAAGGGCAATACCCCACCACCACCACCACGCAGCTCCACCACACAGTCTCTCTCCTCCATCCCCCAGGCCACCACTCCACAGGTTCCACCGCCACACCCTGCCCCAGGTTCCCCCACACACCGATACCGCATCCCCAAACTGCTTAGGCCCTCCCCCTACCACTTGCTCTTCCACCCCCAACCCAGACGCTCGGCCTGTTTGTGCCACTGGTGTGGAGACCGGGTTCCCCCTCTGTCCTGCCCACCTCATCTGCCCCCCTTCCACTCCCTTGGAGTTATGCACTGCAGTGGAGTCCACAACCACCCTGTCTGACTTGGGCACTGCAGTGGGGACCCAGTCCACTCCATCTGACCGGCCCACTGCAGTGGTGCCAGCACCCACACCATCTGACTTGTGCCCTACAGTGTTGCCGGCCCCCACTGAGTCAGACACCTCCACTGCAGTTGCCGGTGACACTCCTGCACCCACCACCCCTTCACTGCCTCCTTCTGGCATCCCCTGATCCTGTCCCTGCGGTGCCTGGCCTGCCCCTTGTATGCCCCTCCGAGGGTCCGTACCAGTGCAGGCAAGCAATGGGTGACAAGTTGTCACATGTCACCCTGTTCGGACTGTGAATGTGGACTGGCCATTGGCCTTAGTTTCTTTTGGACTTCCAATTTTTCATTCACATTGGCTGAATAAAGCGTCTTTTTGTTTACTAGTGGTTTTGCTTTTGTTGTACATTATGTAGATGAGTATCATCATGCATTTGCTGTTGTAATAGTGTTCAGATCAGGAAAATGAAGTGTTGCTGTGATGGACTCCATGTGGTCCATGGGATATGTGTCCTAATCTAGTCTGGATCCATAGCATCCTTTGCTGCAGTCTGAGGGTGTAATGTTCAGCATTTGACACAGGGATGTATGTTTTGCATTTGTAATTTAACATCTGTGGCTTACACTGATGCACATCTGGTGGGCTTACCACTGTTCAATGTTTCTATTTCCCTGACTGTGTGCCCATCTCCACTGGACATGCAGTTTAGCACATCAATGTTGAAGGACTCATCTGTGTATACAGTGCAAATTGCTTGACACGTGTTTTGGGTATATGCAGATGACTGAAGTGACACTCCCGTACCCAGGCTGATGTGAGCAGAGCCTTCAGTGTGTTGTAATTGTTGACTCACTGACCGAGTGTTCTGCTGACATGTTTGAGTCGTGCACAGACAAGGTTTGGCACAGCGGACCTTCCACAGGAGTGGAGTGCCCTCATGGCAGTGTGTAATCCCGTGACATTGCCTGGGCCCGTGTTGTGTGTTGTGTAAGCATGTCTGTGTGTGTTCCCTTCCCTTTTCCTACACAGGCTGTGTCCCTACGGATGTTCCTGTTTGTGATGCTTGCTGAGTTGTCCTGTGTTCATCCAGCATCTTGGACCTGGTTTCTCCGTGATGTGGGTGCATGGCAAACTAATGATCATCAGGTTGTCATCCCTAGTTGTCTTTGTTGTCAGGGCTGGGGATGTGGGCAAACGCAGATGGGACACAGTCAGGATTCCCCTTGGCACTTGTTGGTTACACAAGTCATGTAATTTACAGTTTGTGGTAGCTTTCAGTGATTGTGACACATTGTGTGTGTGACTGCTGCCACTCCTCAGGGTCAGAGCTGCAATGTTGGAAGTTGTCTACGTGTGTTCTTTGTGGGTCACCTTGGCTTCTTCATTGGTGTGTGACTGTGGCCGGGATCCCATTGATTGGGGTGGATTTCACGTCATGCCCATGTACTGCGTACTGTGCAGTGTGTCAGACATTCACGAGTCTTGTTGACTGGCCAGGTGTGATGGGTTTCTGCACCTTAGTTCCCACAACCACCCCTGGGATTGTCATGGGTGCATGTGCAATTTCACCAGTCCATTTGAGCTTCACTGCTGCACATTGGTGGAGATCAAGGTGTGTGGTGTTGAGTGTGTGCAAATGTGAGTTGTTGCACGGCTAGACCCCTACCTCCATATTGGCCTTGGCTGACAGGCCGTGCTGATTGATTTGTGCTTGTGTAGATGTGATGGTAGTTTGTTGCTCAGGACACATGGCTGTGGTTCACAGTGTGAACGACATCTACCTTTGTCATCACAGTGGGATTATCATGCAGGCTAGTGTCACCACAATGTGGGGTCCCTGGGGGTAGTGCTGTGGTCTGTCTGTCTCTTGCTGTGTTAGTTGCTGTTCCTACAAGCTTGTGTGATATGTCTAATTTGGGCTCCCTCTCATCTAACAATGCCTGTTTGCCCACATAGGGGAATCCGATCCATGAGTTACTTTTGTACGGCACTGTATACACATCTGTGTGATTAATTCAGGCCTCCTCATGTGTTGTGTGGTTGCCTGGGGACACTGGCACACTCCCCCCCATCACCTGTTGTGTTTGATATGCAGTGTGAGGCTGCCTGTTTGTGTTTGTGCATCTGCACCACTGCATTGGCATATCTTTAGTGTGCCATTGCCTGTATGTTGTTTGGAGAATTTCCCATGCTGTCCCTGGGACTCCTAGGTCATCAGTCAGCACAATAATCATGGTTTGTATGTCCCATTGCTGCCATGGTATGGTATTTGTTCACCTCACATCTACAGTCTCCACAGGATATCTACATTTGTGTGTCCATTAGTGCAGATATGTGGGTCTGCATTATGATGGTCACTTCTGGCATTGTGTAATTGATAAATGGAGACAATGTCAGTCCCCATGGGTGATGTTTGTCTGCACATGGCCAAAGGTATGTTTTATTTGCACTGCACTGTTTGCCTCACCCAATCTATGTTGCTATGGGACACAACCACTACTTTGCCACTGATGTGTTTGTTGTTCTGTGACCAGGAATCATCCATGCTGTTTGGCAGTTGCAGCTTTTTCCATGACAACACTTACCTTTTGGTCACTGTGATGATGGGGGTTTAGACCCCATTGCCACAATGTTCAAAATGTGCTTCAGCTATGGACCCCACACTTACCTTTTTGGTCACTGTGATGATGGGGGTTTAGACCCCATTCCCACAGTGGTCATGGTCTGCTTGCATTGTGAAGGCCACACACATTTGTGTGTGACACATGTGATAGGGGGTCACATTGTATGTTCAATGTCATGTTCAGTGTTGTAGGCATTTGACACAGACTGCACACTCTTGTCATGATGTTGGGGGATGTCTCTTGCTGACATTCATTATGTTGGAGTATGCTGGTTGTGTCATGCATTACCCGTCCTATGAGTGGGGATGGTAGTAGTGGTAGGCATCCAGGCCCCCATGAGTAGGGGTGGTGGTAGTGACAGGCATCCAGCCATCCATGAGTAGGGGTGGTGGTAGTGGTAGGCATCCATCCCCCTATGAGTGGGGATGGTAGTAGTCACAGGCATCCAGGCCCCCATGAGTAGGGGTGGTGGTAGTGGTAGGCATCCATCCCCCTATGAGTGGGGATGGTAGTAGTGACAGGCATCCAGCCCCCATGAGTAGGGGTGGTGGTGGTGGTAGCCATCAGGCCCCTATGGGTGTGTATGGCATTGGTGATAGCCATCCCGCCCCTATGGTTCTGCTGTTGCTAGTGTACGTCATTTCTGCATCCCTATGTGTGTGTGACATATGTCGGGTACGTGTCGTTTGTTTGTGTAGTGGGTGTCTGACTTACCATCTGCGCCAGTACGCGTCCGTACCGGTTCCGGTAATAGATGTACAGTATTGGTAGGACCTGCGCGATGGGATTCATGGTTGGTTCGTCTCGTTCGGGTTTCTCGTGGCTTCGACTCGTACTCGTAGCGGGCTTGTTCATCTCGTAGCTGTGGATCGTCTTGTGGCGCGAATCGGAGCTTATGTGAAGCTCTCCCGGATGCTCTGACGTGCCGGACGTAGCGACCAGTTCGGCACGTACGGATTGCGCATCGTACTAGTCCGGCCGGAAGGTGCTGTGTATTTACTTCCGTGCGACTCGAATCGGTGTTTACGGATCCAGCTCGGTCGGGGAACTGGAGCTGGAATGGGAACGTACGGCTCGCTCGGAATTTTAGCAGTAATGCGCATCGTACTTGCTCGCTCGGACGACTGTTCGGATCGTTTGGGAAAAACGCGTTAGGCTCGTATTTTTTCCGGACGAATCGTATTCGGTGCGCTTCCGGCCGAGATCGGAATTGACCCCTTAGTCTGAAAGGGGTGGTCAATGCGTGTTGCGGTGGGCGTTCCACCGCAACACCCATTTATTTTGACGCTGCCCCATATTTACAAGGGCAGCGCCAAAATTAAGACCAGGGAAAACCTGGGGGCATATTATCAAGAACGACGTTAAAATTATCGCCGCTTTAGCGGCAGGAAACTGCCGCTAAAGCGGCGATAATGGGCTTGATAATATGCCACTGTTTGCCTCACCCAATCTATGTTGCTATGGGACACAACCACTACTTTGCCACTGATGTGTTTGTTGTTCTGTGACCAGGAATCATCCATGCTGTTTGGCAGTTGCAGCTTTTTCCATGACAACCCTTACCTTTTGGTCACTGTGATGATGGGGGTTTCGACCCCATTGCCACAATGTTCAAAATGTGCTTCAGCTATGGACCCCACACTTACCTTTTGGTCACTGTGATGATGGGGGTTTAGACCCCATTCCCACAGTGGTCATGGTCTGCTTGCATTGTGAAGGCCACACACATTTTTGTGTGACACATGTGATAGGGGGTCACATTGAATGTTCATATTATCAAGCCCATTATCGCCGCTTTAGCAGCAGTTTCCTGCCGCTAAAGCGGCGATTATTTTAACGCCGTTCTTGATAATATGCCCCTTGGTCTTGAACAGTTGTGCAGCACACATAGAAACAGCAAAAGACCATTGATTGTTTATGTGCAGGAAGGTGACCTTTCCTGCACATAAAGCAATCAATAAAAAAAATGACATTTTGCAACTTCCCTGTGTGCTGCATTAAGCAGCACACATAGACGTATCAAAATGGCATTTCAGATTGTTTATGTGGATGAAGGGACACCTTCCTGCACATAAACAATCTTCCCCTACAACACAGGCACCCTTGCACTATGTATGGTGCAAGTGTGTCTGCGCTGGCACTAGGCAGGTAAAAGTAGCGCCAAGGTTGCTAACGCCGCACTCTGCCACTTCCTCGTAAATATGCCCCTGAGTCAGAACATGGATTGATGGTAAAAACAATTTACCACCACAAACGAAGTGAGCACCAATATTCTGAATGATCTGCAGATTAATTGCCACATATTTATGGCTTGTCAAGTAAAACCAAAGTAAATCCATACCTGAAAACATCTGCCCGATTTCCAAAAAAAGGAATAGTAACACACAGTATGCAAAATGCAAATATAGAATAAAACTGAGCTCCAATGTCAAAAAAAGAAAAGCCTGCTGCTACATTTGAAACAGGCTGCTGACTGAAATAAATACAATAGAAATGCAAATTTGGTATTCATCTTTGAAGTAATTGCCAATCTTTTGGCAAACTGACCCAAGATTAAAAGGCTCACATATGATTAGGCAGTGATTAACAAGCTGTTTGCTTGGAATTAAATTCTTTTGAGCACTGGCAAATGCATCTCCCAGGGGCTTGCAAACCATAAACCGCACTCAATGGTAAATAAAAGTTAAAATAACTACACCTAACCCCTCCATCCTTATGCTCATAAGCTGACATTACATGCCAGAGACCAGAAGCTCAGATAATATGAAAAAAGCAAGACTAAAGACTTTTATTACAACATTTAAAAAGATCCCTAGTTTGCCGAGATTGGCTTTCACAGAAGGAGGAAATATTTATTGTCGGGAGGAGAGAGAAGTGGGCATATAATGTCAAAATAATTACTGAGAACATTTCTACAATGGTTCCAAAGAGGGGCAATTACTACACACAGCGAGAAAACGAGCATAGACGTTAGACTGTGAATAAAGTAGTTAAGACTTTAGTCAGTGAACGTCCCCATCTTGGTGCCAGGAGAAATGATTGCCCCTAGCATGGCACTATATCCTTCAGGGGACAAGCATAGCCTGAGCTTTAAATGCTGTAACTGTGACAGTTTCACGCTTCAGGAGTTCAGGCAATGTAAGTTCCTGTCAGTCATGTTTGCACCCTGTGGGGCAATAGAATGCTAGTTTTACCCTTTGTTTCAAAACACATTACTACCACTTTTGTGACACCACTTGCATAACAATGAGACCCAACCGCACATGACGCTTCTTAAACAAAAGGTCTCACCTTCTGCTTAATGTTTTTGTTTACTTCAGATATAACAGGCTTATTAGAAATCAGCATATTTTTATAGTCCTAGTAGGGGTTCATGGTAGGCCAGCAACCACATTACATTGACAATGAATAAGGCAGAATAGAGTTTAGGGAAAATGTAGGCAGCATATTTTCACAAATAAATTAAATGGCGTAGGAAACGGACAGGAAACTACGGGGCATATTATCAAGAAACGGCGTTAAAATTATCGCCGCTTTAGCGGCAGAAAACTGCCGCTAAAGCGGCGATAATGGGCTTGATAATATGCCCTTGAGAATTCCAATAGAAGCCCATGTTCTGGTGTCAACATGGGCTTCTATTGGAATTCTCATTATCGCCGCTTTAGCGGCAGTTTTCTGCCGCTAAAGCGGCGATAATTTTAACGCCGTTCTTGATAATATGCCCCTAAAATGGATAAGAAGGGAGGTCGGAGGGCGGGGTCAGAAAGGGTCGCGAAATGGGGGTTGCCTCGACTTTTCCCTGCCCCCTGCAGGGCATTCGTACAAAGAAACCAGCAGAGTGAATGGCAGAATCAGATGTGTTTACGTCAGGGCTTGACTGCCACCCAGGAAGAAGACACCAGTACTCTGACGATAAATGCCCTGGTGGGGTTGAGGTACGCGTGATTTAGTAAAATACTGCACTGCTGGGTGAGGTATTTGCCATGTTTCAGGAAATACCTGTGTCTCTGAGTTTTAACTCTGAAATGGGGCATAACATGTTAAATTCTGTACCTACTACACCGAATTCCTCATTACTTTTCCCCCAGTCAATTTCGGCAGGCTTGCTGACGTCAGAATTCAACCCCAACCTTGGAACCATAGCCAAAATAGGTTAATGTCACTTCCATGTCTGTGGATGTACAGCTGCCAGATTTTGGTCCTGGCTACAGAAAGCTTTCTGTTAGCAACACCTATTAGTTTCAATACATTACATATATTTAGAGTGGACTTTGGCTCATGATCGGATGACTTTCTTTTCTTTCTCACTTCTCTGCTTCAATTCGATGTCTTTCCTCCATATTCTTGTGTTTGTGCTGCACAGGAGCATATCTGTCCTGTCTCACAGAGTTCTGATTGGATGATGTAAAGTTCCTGAAGAGATGCGCGGGACCACCGCGCCTCTCAAACAAAAAAAACAAAGCGCAGGTGGTAGACAGCGGTCCTCGGGCCCCAAAGAGGAGACACAAAGCAGTCACTGGGCCGGCCGGCAAGGCCAAAATAAGTTCCCACTAAGTGACAAGCGATCCAAAGAGCGACGCTGGCAGGGGGGGCAGACCGCAGCACAGGGCAGGTGCCGGCAGAAGAAGGGGTACGGCTCTCTGTACAGTTGAGTGTGAGAAGCAAAAAAAATACTCACGATTGCCGTAGTGTATAGGCAATACTTCTATACCTCTGAGACGTGTGGGATCCCATCCTCTGTCGCCATTGAAGAGATGCGCGGGACACACGGTGGTTGCTGGTAGAGGATTTATTGAAGAGATTGCGGTGGTACAGAGAGCCGTCCCAGCTGGCACAGCCCAGGCACACATACAGCAACTGTCACTGAGGGAACCCTCAGAGCAGGATGCTTCCCAACGTTCTAGGTGACATCACATACAGTTCATGCTGTTCTTCCAGCAACCCATCACCACACTTCCACTGCTGACTTCAGACCTTGCTTTTGCATTGCATGCAGGGACTATGTTCTCTCCTTCTTTCTCTCAGATCACCTCCTCGCTATCCTTTTCTCTTCCCTCTCTTCTCCTCAACCCATTGTCTTCATGCTGCCCCCAGCTACCCTGTTTTTTTAAAACTTTCTTTAAACTTTATGTTGCCCATTGTACTATCAGTGAGCAGGGGGCACCTCTGAATTGGTTTTGCCTTAACAAATTCTTTTTAAAGATTGTTTTTGCAGATGCACGTAGGGGCTGTGAGCATCTCAAAGGCTGGAGGTATACAGAACTGGACTGTAAAATAGAAAATTTTCAGTGAGACTGTATATATAGAACAAAACAGTAGTAAGCTTCAATAACAAAGACTTCAGGGCAGAGGAAGCATATTACACAACCATGTGGATATAGGAAAGGTCCGTCAGTAGGCAAAAAATGGCTCATAGTGACCTGATAATGGCAAAACCGGGTATATTGCTGCACTGGAGGAGATTGGATGCCGCAAAATATCATTATCAACTATAGGAAATGCTGAAGATATGCTCATAAGAACATATTTGCAAACTGTTATGTTAGGCCTGTCAGCCTTAGGGTGGTCTTCGTCCAACCTTTCTGTCTTTACCCACCACTTTTTGCTTAAACTAGTTTTTGATGGCTAGAGGACTCTGTGCACTTTACCACTACCAACCAGTGCAAAAGTGCTTCTGCTCTCTTCTTTAAACATGGTAAAATTAGCTTACATCTGATTGGCATATTTAATTTACTTATAAGTCTCTTCTAAAGTAGTATACCATAAAACAGGGCCAATAAATTAAATGCTTATAGTAGGGCTGCACAATAAAGAGAAAAGTGAGCGCAGGAATAACATTTTACCAACGTTTCTCATCACACACACACACATTCAATGTGTCTAGAAAGCCATTCAAATTAATTATGGTGATATATATCTAAGAAAACTCATAAAACCATTTATTTCCAAATCTAGCCATTGGCGCTGTTTTATCTTTTCTTTGCGTTTCTTTATCAACTTTTTTACAAACATTTATCAACCTCATCAGTAAGCATACATACATATTTTCCACAAAAGCCAAGCCAAGCAAAATTCAGGTCACTCTTGGCCTCTCCTGGAGATATTTCTACATCAAAATTCACATCTACAATGTTGGTTACACATACTATATTGGTTTATAATCCAATCAAAGACATATAATGAATGGGGACCACAGTTTTTTCCTTCAGACCTTTTGATTTAGTTCCCCATCTCAGGATGATTGATTCATCTTTTGTATCTGCAGATTTTACTTCTCCCAGAAAGATAATTGTCAGCATGTTTCGGCCTTCCACAAATTTAAGGCCTCATCAAGTCCCAAGATAAAGGGATGACCATTGATTCTATAAACAAAACACATAAATTACCAATAATTCCAATCAACACTGGAGTTAATCTGCATTAAATCGCCTTATCCCAGGATTCCACTCCTGGTGTTAAAACATGCACATTTCACAGCCTCAAGATGCACTCAATTTGTGCTAAAAGAATAGAAAAGATCCGTAAGTGCCAAAAAGGCCTTATTATGTGAAAAATTCATTTAAAGTCTCCATGATTCCAATACAAACCTTCACACAGTGCCACTGCAATCAACGACACCATCAATTGGTCCCAGTGGTGCAGTTGGACATCGACTGGTGACGCGCATGCATTGTGCATTCTTAATATCATGCTGTTATCATGTAGCGCCCACGGATAGGATAGGATAGAATTATGCTAGTGTCATTGTGCACCTATGTCAAAAGACAGTGTTCCATCAAGAGGAGTCCCCATTGGTGAAGAGCAATCCTTGCCATACCTCTCGCTTTTGATATTATACTAATATGCCGTGTTTCAGGACAAAGTCACTGACATCTGATTCAATCAGGTACATCAAGGCTGGTCCTATAATTGCACTATTCTATGACAAAGCAAAGGAATGTATATCAATACCTAGGAGACCACCTGCCCATGAACATGCTAATGCAGGCAGCAAGCCTACCCGTCGAACCGCAGTATACAACATTGTTGGCTGTGTGTTCTAAACCAAACAAAAGAGGGGGTTTACTACCCAAAAGTCATAAGCATCCACACTACGTATTAGTTCAACCGCCAATATTTCCAGTTACTTACAATGGGAACGCCTTCCTGAATGCCAACGCTCAAGCCGTCTGGCTTGGGTCGAGAGATGAAACCTAGCTGCTGGCGGTGCTAATATTTCAACTTCCTGTTATACACCTAGCTAGACTGCTCAATGCTAGAATACGAGACAACTACAGTGGGCGGCATCTTGTATTGTCATAAGATGCTGAAATACCTATCATAATAATATGGAGAGCCCCATTAGGGCTCCAAAACATGGGCCTCCTGGTGCATGGAGGACTTGACGCCATGTCCCCACTCGATCGGCAGTTATACTATTAGAAAACATTCAGATGGGGTAGCATTGGAATCATGTTAGAAAACAAAGGAGTTAAAATCACGTATATCAAAATTCTCCATAAAAGAGGCTGCTTCACAACCACAAGTTATATAACTCGTTTTGCACGTATTATAGTTGCCACATCCACAAGATAGAATATGTGAACAATACACTTATGTGAAAACCACCATTTTACCAACTTAAACATAAAGCATATGCTTCTTATATACATCTTTGTTTAAGCAAACTTTTCTATTTCCACATGAACCTGTAAACAACACGAATATTTAGGGAGCAAAGGAAGGAAAGGGAGATATGCACCGGTCACCCTTATCTCAATCTCAGCATATCTCTAACTTTCATCAAACAAACATTGGGTTTGGCACATTACCCCTAACACATATCGATGTTTACAAGTAAAGAATACAATTATCAATAGCCCGAATATATAGTGGAATTACATATCAATACTTGTACAATAATAAACTCAGCTCTGTATCTTGTATTCCATCATGTGTATCACAGTCCTTCCTAATATACAACCTTTCCTGACTTAGGCAATTAAAGCACAGATTTTGTCCGCATTGTTTTGCCCTGTCGCTGCTGTTTTACATTTTTCGATCAGTCTTGCTTCTTCTATATTGAGAGTCTTCTCTATCTATTCTTCGCTCAGTCCCTGTTTTGCCACAAATAAAACTGATCATACTATGTCATCTGCTGTGTGGTTCATTCCAATAAAATGCTGCACCATTGGAGTCCCATGGGTGCCACACCGGATTCTAGAGCGGTGTTGCAGAATGCGTGTTTTCACCGGCTGTTCAGTTTGTCGAATATATGTCTTTTTACACAGGCAGGTAATGCAGTATATGCCATTTCTGGTGTTACAATTAGAAAATGTCATTTGTTTAAAGTCCATACCATTCAATGACAGGCTTTTAGTGTCTGAAGTGAATTTACAGGCTGTGCATTGTTGTCATCTGAAATGCCCATGCACGGGAGGCAAACCTAACATTTGTTGTAATGCCACAGGCGTTTATCAGGCCTCTTTGCATGTATTAGCCAATCCTTCATATTCTTGCCTCTTTGCAATGCCACTAAAGGTTCTCAATGCCAAATTGTGATAGCAAACATCAATTGCGAAGAATAATATTCACTCTGTTCGCTTTAGGGTTAAACGTAAGTACACAGTTCAGGGGGCATCCATTTTCCCTCTGTCTTGGTGTCAATTTTGTCTCACGTGGGGTGAACCATGCTCTTTTCATGACAATTTTTCACAAGCTTCTTGGGGTACCCTCTAATCATTATATGTCTTTGGTTGAATTATAACCAGTATAGAGGACGAGTGTAACCAACATCGCAGATATGAATTTTGATGTAAAAATATCTCCGGGAGAGGCCAAGAGTGACCTGATTTTTGCTTGGCTTTTGTGGAAAATATGTATGTATGCTTACTGATGAGGTTGATAAATGTTTGTAAAAAAGTTGATAAAAAAAACGCAAAGAAAAGATAAAACAGTGCCTATGACTAGATTTGGAAATATATGGTTTTATGAGTTTTTTTTTAGATATACGTCGCCATAATTAATTTGAATGGCTTTCCAGACACATTGAATGTGTGTGTGATGAGAAACGTTGGTAAAAAGTTATTCCTGCGCTCACTTTTCTCTTTATCGTATGGTCTATTAGCCCAAGAGTGGCAGTGATTTGGGCATCCCCCTATTTTTTTTAGTAATTAGTGGGGCTGCAGCACGTATTGTGCCACCCACTTAAGTAGCCCCATAAAACATGTTCCAGGTCTGCCATTGCAGCTTGAATGTAGTTTTAAACGGACAATTCGACTTGGCAATATAACTCCCTTGCCAAGCTCTAGGCTCCCCTTTTTTTGCATGTAAGTGATCACTAAGGAAGGCCCTGGGTATCCCATAGGGCAAGGGGCATTGTAATCAAAAGGTTGGGCATGTACTTTTAAGTTTAGTATGCTCTGGTAGTGAAAATCCCCTAAATTCGTTTTTCACTTCTGTGAGGCCTACCTCTCCAGTAGGATAACATTGGGTTGCCTTATTACATTTGACAAGTGCTAACTTTTGATTGGGAACAGGTAAACATGTTTGGCGTCTGAGAAACTGTAATTAAAATCCTCTTTATAGATAAAGTTGGATCTTCAGTTACAATTTTGAACATGACACTTTGATAAAGTTGGCATTTTCCTGCCTTAACTATTTGGTGCCTGCACCTTGGCACTGGGTCACGTGACTTAGTGTAGTTGGCGGTTGGACTTTATTTATTCCTCCCAGACAGCCACACAATAGAGGGATTAGGTGTGCCTGAATGGCAATCAATTGGCAGGATGGGAGGGGCAGAGCTGGGCACAGCCCCACTTGCAACTAAATTGGCTGTGCTCTGCCTTTTCACAAAGGACTTGTCACCCCTGTATTGTTCATGCAGCCAGCTTGAAGCGAGGGCAGGGGAAGCAGAAACCTTCAATCACTTCAAACGGAATTCTCTAGAAACTTTTCCTACTTCAAAGAAGTCACCAAGTATAAAAATAGCACCCTAAGACCCACTCTTGAGTTCACTTTCTGGATTGCAGAAGATCTCTCAAAAGACTGTCTGCTGCTGTGACCTTCGACTCCCAATTCTACGAGTGCAAGGTAAGTGGTTTTCTTCTTTAATTAGATTTTTCCTCCTCGTCATCTGTCAAATCCCCCCACCCCGCCACACTGCTCTTACCTGCACAGGCCACTCCTGCTTCTGTGTACTCCACAAACCTGCTTTGCTGCCTCTGGAAGGACTGCTTTGCTGCTTGGAGCCTGCCCTGAACCCTCAGAGGCCTGCCCTTCTGCTTGAGCCCTTTTCTATCACTTAAACCCAGGACTACCAGAATGACTCCAAAGGCTAGTTTGCTGGCCTCCTGACCAGAGCCTCAGGAACAGAAATGGCTCCAACCAATCTTTAACCCGCACCTGGACCCAGCCATTGTGAGTCCTTAACCCCAAAGTGGTGCCCCTCCAGCCTAGGACACTTAGGGGCCGATTCCGATTATAAAACGTACCGACCGACACAGACCGGGAATGGAGACCGACCGACACGTACCGGCGCCTTACGACCCACGTAGTACGATGCAATGCGTGTGAATTACAACCGACTCGTACGGGACACAAGCCGCACGACCCAACCGTATGGAAATCAGTGATTCGCCCGTAAACGGACCGGGAATCGTACCGACCGACACGCATCAGAAATGGACCCGACCGACACGTACCCGCGCTGTACGACCCGCGTAGTACGATGCAATGCGTGTGAAACGAGACCGACTCGCACGGAGCACAATCCGGAAGACTGAGACGTACAGAAAACAGTGACTAGCAATAATAGACTACTTTGCGACCGACGCGTACGCCAACGTAGAAACACAGCAGAATGTCAGTGTGACAGACTCGGATTACCCCGCAAGAACCACTGGCAGCGTCCGTCCCGGTCAAATGAACGTCTCCATCATGCTCAACAAAACCAAAGGAAAAAAAGACAAAAAAGGACCAAACAAGCAATGACAAAGCCAATAAATAAAAAATAAAAAAACATGGAACAAAGACACACCCACAACTCCACCTACATAAAGGCCAGAAATCCCTACCATGATCCTTTGCAAACTACAGACATAGGACAGCAGACAACACCACCACACTGCAGAGACACACCACAACTCACACACCACACAACATCTACACCAGTTGCACCTCTCAAAAAATCAATCACACATTCACAGATAAACTCACACCCACCTGTTAGAAATGGGGGTCTCTAGTTGGCAATGGCTGTCCACTGTCCAAGTAGGGACCCTTCTTCCTAAGTCAGAGTGAGAGGGCTACCCTCTTTAATACCCCTGCTCAACCCTGTGGTAACGTAGCACGAGCAGGTAGGATTATCTCAGAGGCAGGGTGTGAAGCATTTATGATCATACACAGTAACCCAGTGAGGAACACTACAAAGGGACACCACACAAGTAGTTATTATAAAAATAAGTATCTTTATATAAAGGCAGATTTATCACAAGACCAATAACTGTAAAAGCCACAATACTGTCAAAAATAGGATAGCTGTTGAAGGGCTGTCAAAAATAGTTCAAAGGTTGCAAAAATAAGGTTCAAGTTCAAAGCAGTGGTCTCTGCGACCCTTTCTTTCACAAAGTACCTGGGTTTAGTAGCAAAACCAACAAAGTGTCGCAAATAAGCTGTAGCGATGATTCTCGGCACGCGAGGTTGGCGATGCGTTGAAATCCTTGCCGCAAGGGAGGATGATGCGCCGATCTGCGGGATGCGTGCGGAGACGATGCAACAAACTTCTGCACGCTGGACCGCCGATGCGATGACTTTCTTGCCGCGTGGGAGAAGTCGATGCGGTGATCCTGTTGCGCTGTGCGATCGTGTTGCGATGCGAAGACAAGACGCTCCGCGAGGGAGCGACGAAATTCGGTGCGATGCGATCAAAGTGGCGAACGCACGGCGTCCGCACTGCGATGTCTCGAAGCAATGATTTCTTTCAGGGTTGCGAGCGCGCGGCGACAGCAGCGCGATGATCTTTCCAGCGCG
This sequence comes from Calotriton arnoldi, assembly GCA_963921515.1. Taxonomy (NCBI): domain Eukaryota; kingdom Metazoa; phylum Chordata; class Amphibia; order Caudata; family Salamandridae; genus Calotriton; species Calotriton arnoldi. Next base: position 427,424 of record CAWUFW010007015.1, read on the forward strand.
TCTCGGCTGCAGCGGCTCGCAAAGGGGCGTCAGCGATGGTTTCGGGTTGCGGGCCCTCGGCGGCAGTAGCGCGATGATTTTCCCAGCGCTCTCGACTGCAGCGGCCCGCAAAGATGCGTTAGCGTCGATTTCTTACCCTCTTCTCTCTGATGCAAACCAGAGGCCCTGGAACTCACAGGAGCCTCCTCAGCAGATAGCAGTCCTCGCAGGGAGGAAGCAGGAGGTTGGTGGTGGAGTCTGTTGTGCCTGAGACTCCAGCAGGAGGCTAGCTCTTTTCCTAGCCCTTGGGTGATTGCTGTACAAAAATAAAAGTTCTCTCAAGAGTTCCTTTTCCTCTTCTTCAAGGTCCAGTGGTCACTGCTGCAGGCCAGTGCAAGAAACAACACACAGCACAGGGACAGTCACTTCCTGCAGATTCCTCCAGTGGCACGGACAGAGTTTCCTCTCCAGATCCAAAAGCAATACAAAAGTAGGGGTTTGAGCACAGATATTTATACCCCAAAACCTTTGATCCTTGAAGCTACCAGTCCCTGAACCTAGCCAGAACCAGTTCTGCTCAGGCCTGGAGCACTTTGTTTACCAGGCTGCATCCTTCCTTTCAGAAAGAGGGGTCTGCTAGCAGACACACAGTGGGAGGTGGAGCCAGCATTCACCTTGCCAGGCACAGCCCTATTCAGATCAAAGAGCCACCCCTCCCCACACTCTAAATGCAGATCTCTCATTCCACCCAGGTCTGACTCAGCCTGTCCTGCCCCTCTAAAACCAGACAGCCAATACACATAACGGCAGAGCACACTGGAAGGCTTAGGCAAGAAAATACCTACTTTCTAAAAGTGGTATTTTCAAACACAGAATATAAAAATAAACTTCACTAAAAGGTGTATTTTAATATTCTGAGCTCAGGCATACTAAATTCGTTTTTCTACCATGTTCCTGGGGTCAGTTAGGACTATAGCATGTAATAGTCAAACTGCCCATTCTAGCCTATGAGGAACAGGTAGCCTTACAGTAGTGAAAAACGAAATGGTGCATAATTCACTACCAGGACATGCTACACACACCAAGGCATGTCCTGCCTTACACATACAAGGCACCCTACCATAGGGGTGACTTACAGGATGCTAAAGGAAGGTTCAGGGGCTGGGAAGTGAGTGCACTTCACAGCCAAGATGGCAGTTCTGGACTGCACACAGACACTGCAGTGGCAGGTCTGAGACACACTTTACAAGCTGCTTCTGTGGGTGGCACACATCAGTGCTGCAGGCCCACCAGCAGCATTTGGTTTACCAGCCCTGGGCACACATAGGCCACACTACTAGGGACTAACAGGTAAACCAAATAAGCCAATCAGGGATATACCAATTCACATAGACATATTTATACAGGGAGCATTCGCGCTGTGACACTGAATGGCAGTGGCACAGCGCCCAGAGCATCTAACACCAGTAAAACAGAGGAGACAACAGCGAAAAATGGAAGGGAGACCCACGCCAATGGTGCCAGGTCTAACACACGTCCCTCCAGCTGAAATGTGGGAGAACTACCCATCCCCTTGGAAGTTCTCATCGCTAAGGCGGAAAAATCTGGACAGACCATCAGCATTGGCGTGGTCTGTACCAGGGCGGTGTTCCACCGTGAAGTCCATACCCTGTAGGGAAATGGACCACCTCAACAACTTGGGATTCTCACCCCTCATCTGCATCAGCCATCTGAGGGGCCTGTGGTCTGTCTGAACCCGGAAGTGAGTCCCAAACAGGTATGGTCTCAGCTTCTTCAGTGCCCAGACCACAGCAAATGCCTCACGCTCAATTGTACTCCACCTCTGTTCCCGTGGAAGTAACCTCCTACTGATGAAGGCTTCAGGTTGGTCTAGTCCGTCCTCATTTATCTGTGACAGAACGGCCCCCACCCCATGCTCTGAAGCGTCTGTCTGGACAACAAATTCCTTAGCAAAATTGGGCGCCTGGAGTACGGGTGCTGTACACATAGCAGTTTTGAGGGCATCAAAGGCTTTCTGACAGGTGTCAGTCCAGTTCACAATCTTTGGCCGCTTCTTGAAGTCAGCTCAGTCAAGGGTGCAACAATGTTGCCATACCCCTTGACAAACCTCCTGTAATAACCCGTGAGTCCTAAGAAGGCCCTCACCTGGGTCTGGGTCCTTGGGGCTCCCAAGCCAGGATGGTTTCAATCTTGGGCTGCAGGGGCGCCACCTGGCCGCTCCCCACCTGGTGTCCCAAGTACACCACAGAACCCTGCCCAATCTGGCACTTACTGGCCTTGATTGTGAGGCCTGCTCTGCGCAGCGCCATCAACACTTCCCAGAGGTGGCGCAAGTGGTCCTCCCAGGAGGAACTAAACACTGCAATGTCATCCAGGTAGGCGGCACTGAAAGCCTCCAGCCCAACCAACACCTGGTTGACCAATCTCTGAAAGTGGCAGGGGCATTCTTCATCCCAAAGGGCATCACACGGAACTGGTAGTGCCCATCTGGTGTGGAGAATGCTGACCTCTCCTTTTCCCCATCAGTTAAGGCGATCTGCCAGTACCCAGACGTCAGATCAAACGTGCTGAGGTACCGGGCAGCCCCTAACCGGTCTATGAGCTCATCAGCTCTGGGGATGGGGTGCGCGTCGGTCTTGGTGACCGAATTGAGACCTCGGTAGTCCACACAGAACCTAAGTTCAGGAGTGGCACCAGGCGTCGCAGCTTTTGGTACCAAGACCACAGGGCTGGACCAGGGGCTGCTAGAGGACTCAACCACCCCTAGGGCGAACATTTTGGAGACCTCCTCCTTAATGCAAGCCCTGACCCTGTCAGTTACCCTGTAAGCCTTGTGCTTGACAGGAGAACTGTCCCCGGTATCCACCTCATGGACGCACCAATCAGTGACACCAGGTACCAGGGAGAACAAATCAGAAAATTGCCCCAACAGGTGGTGACAATCTCTCTGCTGCTCAGGGGTCAGTGTGGTGGAGAGGATCACACCCTCCACTGACCCATCCTTCTCTTCTGCACCCAGGAGGTCAGGGAGAGGCTCACTCTCCTCCTCAACCCCATCATCTGTGGCAAGAAGCATGCCCACTTCAGACCTCTCAAAGTGGGGCTTTAGGCGGTTCACATGCAGGACCCGCAAGGGGTTCCTGGGAGACTGAAAGTCCACCAAGTAGGTAACTGGACTTTTGCGCTCCACCACCTCAAAGGGACCGGTCCACTTATCTTGGAGCGCACAAGGCTCCACTGGGGCCAGTACCCAAACCTTCTGACCAGGTTGAAATTCGACCAGAGTGGCATTCTGGTCGTGCCAACGTTTCATTTCTTCTTGGCTGGCTTCCAGATTTGCCTCAGCAATTTTTCTGAAACGCTGAGTCTGGTTCCTGAAGGCCAACATGTAGCTAAATACATCTTGGGAGGTTTCCTGGGAGATTGCTCCCAGCCTTCCTTGACCAGACTCAGAGGTCCTCTAACCGGGTGGCCATAGAGGAGTTCAAAGGGACTGAACCCTAAGGACTTCTGTGGCACCTCACGGTAGGCAAACAACAGGCATGGCAAGAGGACGTCCCACTTACACCTCAGGGGCTCTTCTAGGCCCATGATCATGCTCTTCAAGGTCCGGTTGAACCTTTCAACCAGACCATTACTTTGGGGGTGGTAAGGAGTGGTGAACTTATACGTTACCCCACACTCCTTCCACAGAGACTTCATGTACTGGGAGATGAAGTTGGTCCCCTGTCAGACACCACCTCTCTGGGGAGTCCCACACGGGAGAAAATCCCCATCAGTGCACGTCCCACCACGGGGCCGTCACTGTCCTGAGCGGGATGGCTTCAGGGTACCGGGTGGCATGGTCCACCAAGACCAGGATGAACCTGTTGCCCATGGCTGTCTTGGGGTCCAGAGGCCCCACAATGTCAATGCCCACTCGCTCGAATGGGGTACTCACAACTGGAAAGGGCTGGAGTGGGGCCTTGATCTTCCCCCACTCTTCCCACTTGCCTGGCAAGTCTCACAGGTCCTGCAATGAGAGTCTGAACTCTTGTGCATCTGGGGCCAATAAAAGTGGGCGGCCAGCCTCTCAAAGGTCTTGGTCTGCCCCAGATGTCCTGCCAATGGAATGTCATGAGCCAACCCCAGTAGGAAGGTTCTGAAGCACTCGGGTACCACCAGCACACGGGCTGACCCTGGCTCAGCAACCTTAGGCTCACTATACAGGAGACTGTTCTCCCAATAAATCAGATGTGAACCAGACATGTCACCTTCTGCCTGGGCTGCAGCCTGTCGCCGCATACCCTCAAGATAGGGGCAAACTCTCTGCTGCTCACAAAATTCCTCCCTGGTGGGTCCCCCTTCCTGCTGCCAATGGGTCAGCTCAGGCAGGTCCCCCAGTTCGGTGATCTGCTCCCCGGTAGGCTCCAGGGCATCCCCTCAGGGTCTGCTCCTTCCTGGGCCGTGGGAACCAAGGGGCCGGCTTCCCGCGCCCCTGCCCCTTCTCTCTAAGGCAGGGATCTGGGCCCTACTCTCAGGCTCCAGATCCTTTTCAACACCCTCCTTGGCTGCCATGGACCGAGTGGTAGCACACGCCCACTCAGGCAGACCCAACATTTCTAAGTGAGCCTTCCTCTCCACCGTAGCCCACGGGGAGTCCTCTAAATCATTGCCCAGCAGACAGTCTACAGGCATGGCGGGCCTCACAGCTACCTGAAGAGTTCCTGAGACCCCCCACTCAAAGGGAACCTGAGCCACCTCACATTGGCTCTCTGAGTTGTCTGCGGACACTACTGGGTAGAATGCATGGGGGACAACCTGCTCTTTGGACACCAACCGGGAGCTGACAGCAGTTACACTGGCCCCTGTGTCTCTTAGAGCCTCCACCCTATGGCCATTGATGGTCACCCACTGCCTGTATTTTTTAGTGTTAGCAGGCAGTGCAGGCTTGGGGACCATCTCAAAGTCCCCTAATGAGACAAGGGTCAATTCTACGGGATCCCACCCCTCTTGGGCACCCATCTCCTCCTCTCCCAGGGCTACACTAGCAATCTGGCGGGTGGTGCACGGGGTGCACTGCCTCCTTTGGGGGCACTGGGGATCAAAATATCTGTGGCCCACTTGACCACAGTTGTAACACGTGGGGGCCCCCTGGGAACAGGCCTACCTGTTGGGGGCCCGGTCCTCCTTTCTTGGGGGGCTGGGACACCACTGCTTGGTTCCCTGGGGATTACTTTGGGGCCCTCGGTGGAACTCCCTCTGTTGACCCTTGTCCCCCCACTCCTCTGCTGGGGACCCTGCCCACCTTTGGCGACGTCTCCCACTGGACCCTTATGGACCCGGGTGCTCACCCAGCGGTCCGCTCTCCTCAGCAAGCTTTCTAGGTTAGTCAGCTTGCAATCAATTAGGTGCTGGCGTAGCTCAGGAAAACAATTACTAGATAAATGCTCCCATGCAATCAAATCATAAAACTGTGCAAAAGTTTCTACTTTGCTACCTTTTACCCAGCTGCTCCATGGCTCTGCAAAAAAGGACACATATTCAACCCACGTGGTACCCTCTAGCTTCTTACAGACCCTAAACCTCTGTCTATACATCTCAGGGGTCAAACCATAGCGGGTCATCAACGCTTCCTTCATGTGGGCATAAACCATCCTACTTTCTGGGGCAGGTCCAACAAGGTATCCCTCCTCACTCACAAAGCGTCCCCACAACCCCGCCTCCCAATCCTTCTCAGGGACCCGGTGGGACACCATGGCTAATTCATAAGCGGCAAACCATTGCCCAATATCTTCACTTTTGTGGAAATCTTTAATAACCTCCTTGGGTATATACACCCTACTCTCAGGGTGCACTACAGGTACGCTGCCACCAGAGGGGGAGATTTCCATGCTCTTAGCTTTAATCTCCAACTCCCTCAATACTCTCTCATGCTCAAGCTTCATCCTCATAATCTCAATTTCTAACTTCTTGTTCTCTAGGTCCCGGTGACCATCCATTTTAAGCTTAGCCATCTCCATATTATGCCGCCTATCTCTCTCCCTGTCCTCCAGCTCTTCTGGGGACAGGCCCTTAGCGGACACACTAGAGCCCGGGTTGGAAAGGGCTGGATCTCCTACTAAGTCTACTACATCGCCCTGCTGCTCTCCTCCCTCCACAAGCTCTCCTAGATCCTTAGGGGCATCCCTGGCTTCTAGCCAGGCCTTCAGCGCCTTGTAATACTCCTCCCTTCTAGTGAGACCTGTGATAGGGACTGTGAATTGCTTGCAAAAATATTTGAGCTGCTTGGCATTGTAGGTTTCTATTTTCTCTTCTTCCCAGGAGAGATCTTCTGAGGCATTGGATCTGGGCTTGCCCATTGTAGAAATAATTGGCAATATCAATAAAGGACAGAAGAAAACTTCTCAAAAATTTAAGCGGGTGAAAATCACCGGCAATATCAATCACAATATAGGATCCTAAAAACTCCCAGAAATGTGCGTGGGTGAAAAATCACCAGCAATATCAATCACAATAGGGGATCAAAAACTTTCAATAAATGGGCGCGGTGAAAAATCACCGGCAATATCAATCACAATATAGGATCCCAAAACTCTCAGAAATGTGCGTGGGTGAAAATCACCAGCAATATCAATCACAATAGGGGATCAAAACTTTCAATAAATGGGCGCGGTGAAAAATCACCGGCAATATCAATCACAATATAGGATCCCAAAACTCTCAGAAAATGTGCGCGGGTGAAAAATCACCGGCAATATCAATCACAATATAGGAGCAAAAAAATTCTCAAAAAAAAATGTATGCGGTATACGTTATGGTCTGCACTCACTAGTAGTGTACACTATAATTACTGTATGCGATCATAAATGCAAGTCCAGATCCCACCGCTGCCACCAATGTTAGAAATGGGGGTCTCTAGTTGGCAATGGCTGGCCACTGTCCAAGTAGGGACCCTTCTTCCTAAGTCAGAGTGAGAGGGCTAGCCTCTTTAATACCCCTGCTCAACCCTGTGGTAACGTAGCACGAGCAGGTAGGCTTACCTCAGAGGCAGGGTGTGAAGCATTTATGATCATACACAGTAACCCAGTGAGGAACACTACAAAGGGACACCACACAAGTAGTTATTATAAAAATAAGTATCTTTATATAAAGGCAGATTTATCACAAGACCAATAACTGTAAAAGCCACAATACTGTCAAAAATAGGATAGCTGTTGAAGGGCTGTCAAAAATAGTTCAAAGGTTGCAAAAATAAGGTTCAAGTTCAAAGCAGTGGTCTCTGCGACCCTTTCTTTCACAAAGTACCTGGGTTTAGTAGCAAAACCAACAAAGTGTCGCAAATAAGCTGTAGCGATGATTCTCGGCACGCGAGGCCGGCGATGCATTGAAATCCTTGCCGCAAGGGAGGATGATGCGCCGATCTGCGGATGCGTGCGGAGACGAGTGCGACAAACTTCTGCACGCTGGACCGCCGATGCGATGACTTTCTTGCCGCGTGGGAGAAGTCGATGCGGTGATCCTGTTGCGCTGTGCGATCGTGTTGCGATGCGAAGACAAGACGCTCCGCGAGGGAGCGACGAAATTCGGTGCGATGCGATCAAAGTGGCAAACGCACGGCGTCCGCACTGCGATGTCTCGAAGCGATGATTTCTTTCAGGGTTGCGAGTGCGCGGCGACAGCAGCGCGATGATCTTTCCAGCGCGTCTCGGCTGCAGCGGCTCGCAAAGGGGCATCAGCGATGGTTTCGGGTTGCGGGCCCTCGGCGGCAGTAGCGCGATGATTTTCCCAGCGCTCGACTGCAGCGGCCCGCAAAGATGCGTTAGCGCGATTTCTTACCCTCTTCTCTCTGATGCAAACTAGAGGCCCTGAACTCACAGGAGCCTCCTCAGCAGATAGCAGTCCTCGCAGGGAGGAAGCAGGAGGTTGGTGGTGGAGTCTGTTGTGCCTGAGACTCCAGCAGGAGGCTAGCTCTTTCCTAGCCCTTGGGTGATTGCTGTACAAAAATAAAAGTTCTCTCAAGAGTTCCTTTTCCTCTTCTTCAAGGTCCAGTGGTCACTGCTGCAGGCCAGTGCAAGAAACAACACACAGCACAGGGACAGTCACTTCCTGCAGATTCCTCCAGTGGCACGGACAGAGTTTCCTCTCCAGATCCAAAAGCAATACAAAAGTAGGGGTTTGAGCACAGATATTTATACCCCAAAACCTTTGATCCTTGAAGCTACCAGTCCCTGAACCTAGCCAGAACCAGTTCTTGCTCAGGCCTGGAGCACTTTGTTTACCAGGCTGCATCCTTCCTTTCAGAAAGAGGGGTCTGCTAGCAGACACACAGTGGGAGGTGGAGCCAGCATTCACCTTGCCAGGCACAGCCCTATTCAGATCAAAGAGCCACCCCTCCCCACACTCTAAATGCAGATCTCTATTCCACCCAGGTCTGACTCAGCCTGTCCTGCCCTCTAAAACCAGACAGCCAATACACATAACGGCAGAGCACACTGGAAGGCTTAGGCAAGAAAATACCTACTTTCTAAAAGTGGTATTTTCAAACACAGAATATAAAAATAAACTTCACTAAAAGGTGTATTTTAATATTCTGAGCTCAGGCATACTAAATTCGTTTTTCTACCATGTTCCTGGGGTCAGTTAGGACTATAGCATGTAATAGTCAAACTGCCCATTCTAGCCTATGAGGAACAGGTAGCCTTACAGTAGTGAAAACGAAATGGTGCATAATTCACTACCAGGACATGCTACACACACCAAGGCATGTCCTGCCTTACACATACAAGGCACCCTACCATAGGGTGACTTACAGGATGCTAAGGGAAGGTTCAGGGGCTGGGAAGTGAGTGCACTTCACAGCCAAGATGGCAGTTCTGGACTGCACACAGACACTGCAGTGGCAGGTCTGAGACACACTTTACAAGCTGCTTCTGTGGGTGGCACACATCAGTGCTGCAGGCCCACCAGCAGCATTTGGTTTACCAGCCCTGGGCACACATAGGCCACACTACTAGGGACTAACAGGTAAACCAAATAAGCCAATCAGGGATATACCAATTCACATAGACATATTTATACAGGGAGCATTCGCGCTGTGACACTGAATGGCAGTGGCACAGCGCCCAGAGCATCTAACACCAGTAAAACAGAGGAGACAACAGCGAAAAATGGAAGGGAGACCCACGCCAATGGTGCCAGGTCTAACACCACCACACTCACTTACACCCTCACACACACATCAATACCCACAACCACCCAGCACCATGCCCCCCAAGAAGAATCCAAAGTTCACAGATAGTGAGTTGGAAGTCATGATTGATGAAATCCTCAGAGTAGAGCCACAGTTGTTTGGCATATTGGTCCAACAGACCCCCATGTCACAGAAAAAGATGTGGGAGAGGATTGTCGACAAGGTCAACGCACAAGCACCTTGTTTGCACACAAAGGACGATATTCAGAACAGGTACTATGATGTGCGCAGGAAGGTCAAGAAGCTCATCGACAGAGAGCACGCCCTGAGCAGGCAGACTGGCGGTGGCCCTCCTGCCAAACCAACATACTTCAGGTCCTGGGAGGAGAAGGTGCGGGCCATCCTACCACCGGAGAGCATCCATGGATTAACAGGAATACCAGAGCCTGGTGAGTACACAACCAATATACTCAATATTGTGCGGCAATACACATATATCACTGTCAAGGGGACAGTGAAACCAAGTACTGTTAGCAAAGCCATAGCAACCGAAAGGCAAGTATCCTGTGACGTTACACAAACACAATACCTGCCATCTCATAGTAATATGGAACTATGTCATAACATGTACAAACCTAACAGCAAATACAGCAAGGCATTGGCATAAATCACCAACAAACACTGTCAGCCATTTTGCCACCACTGTCACACTACCTCACAGGGAAGCTGATTCACAGGAAGGACGGTTTGGTATCTGGGAAGGTAGGTATATCCGATAGCATGATGGGAGTGGTTGCCACAGCCAATAGTCCACATCCCACATGGACCATCAAGCTCACACTGAACCATGCATACCTCACAGGCAGTGGAAATGTACTGATAAGATGGCTGACACTGGGCTCTGCTGTGGGAGCACAAGGCCCAGCTGGGAACTGTGCACAAACAAACACCAGGCCACCACTGTCAGCCATCTTGCCATTACTGTCTCACTACCTCACAGGGAAGCTGAGTCAAAAGGAAGGAAGGTTGGGTATTGCTGGGAATGTGCGTGTAGCCAGAAAGCACGATGGCAGTTGCAGTCACAGCCAACAGTCCCCATCCCACATGGTCCATCAAGCCCACCCTGAACCATGCTCACCTCACAGGGAGTGCAAAAGTACTGACAAGTTGGCTGACACTAGGCCTTGCTGTGGGGAGCACAAGGCCCTGCTGGGACCTGTGCTCAAACAAACAACAGGACACCAATGCCTGACAGCCTGAAAGGTAACTTGCACTCCCTGCAATAGAAGCATGCCTCATGGTGGGATATCTGGTCTAGTGGGAAGGAGTACTGCCAGCTCTGACTACATCTACCAGCAGGTTCTTGCACACACACACCCCTTAACACAAACTCCACACAACTCACCTGGGATAATGCATTCCCTCAGACTCAATTAAAATACCTCACAAAGATTTACCACACTGGGTTCTGCTGTGTGAAGCACATGGGCTTGTTGGGACTTGTGTTCAAACAAACACCAGGACACCACTGTCTGCCATCTTGTCAGCACAGGCACACCACTATACAGGGAAAATGAATCACAGGAAGGAAGGTTAGGTATTGTGGGAAGGTGGGTGTAGCCAAAAGCATGATGGGAGTTGCAGTCACAGCTAAATAGCCCCCACCCACATGTCCCAGCAAACTCACACTGAACCATGCACACCTCACAGGGAGTGCAAAAGTACTGACAAGATGGCTGACACTAGGCCCTGCTGTGGGGAGCACGAGGCCCTGCTGGGACCTGTGCTCAAACAAACAACAGGACACCAATGCCTGACAGCCTGAAAGGTAACTTGCACTCCCTGCAATGGAAGCATGCCTCATGGTGGGATATCTGGCCTAGTGGGAAGGAGTACTGCCAGCTCTGACTACATCTACCAGCAGGTTCTTGTACACACATACCCCTTAACACAAACTCCACACAACTAACCTGGGATAATGCATTCCCTCAGACTCAATTAAAATATCTCACAAAGATTTACCACACTGGGTTCTTCTGTGTGAAGCACATGGGCTTGTTGGGACTTGTGTTCAAACAAACAACAGGACACCACTGTCAGCCATCTTGGTAGCACCGTCACAGTATCTCACAGGGAAGCAGAGTAAAAAGGAAGGAAGGTTGGGTATGCTGGAAAGGGGGGTGTAGCCAAAAGTATGATGGGATTTGTAGTCACAGCCAAAAGTCATCCTCCCACATGGCCCATCAAGCCCACTCCTGAACCATGCTCACCTCACAGGAGTGCAAAAGTACTGACAAGATGGCTGACACTAGGCCCTGCTGTGGGGAGCACAAGGCCCTGCTGGGACTTGGGCTCAAACAAACAACAGGACACTACTGCCTGACATCCTGAACGTAAACTGTGACTCCCTGCAATGGAAGCATGCCACATGGGGGATTACCTGGCCTCTGTGGGTGAAGGAGGTCCTGCAATGACTCCAAATGCCATCAAGGCCGGCTCAAAACACACATTCTCAGCCAGAACAAATAGCACCCTTGGGACCAGTCACTCCGAAAGTAAATGCCCTGGCAAGATGGCTGACACATGGTCCTGATGTATGAATTGGCTGCAAGTCACACCTACGTACTGGCCAACTCAAACACATTTACACTCACAGCCATTGGAACTGTAGGTATCCTCTCACTGTCTGGGGATGCAGTGTCCCAGGGGTGTCCCCTGACCTGGCTGTGAAGGTGTGTCTCGTAGATGACAATTGGGGAGATGCAGACATAGTACATAGCACCAAGCACACACAATGTCACCTATACATTATTGACAGGGGACACCTGACAGTGACTAGAATGGACACACCCATATAGCTGACATTGTAGCATGGTGTCATTCCCAAAAGGTGCAGTTGTGAGCTGCATTTCAATCCCACATCGTTCTGCGTTGTATGCATCATTCACACAACACATCACTCACTGTCATAGACACTCCAAACACAATGACTAACCTGGACTGCATTGGAGGAGGCATGCAACTCACAGCAGCAGAACTGCAACACACACACCTCTGGCCATCACTGTCATGAGCATGGAAAAGCAAGAGAGCTGCTGTGCTCAATCCCTCTCACCATGGAGGAAATTGACAAGATAAATGACGTTAGCACGTACAAAACTCAGCACCAACATCATTAGCTACGGTAACACCATGACTTGTATGAAATGAGATGTGAACTAGGAACACAGACAACCAAATAGTATCTCCCATTAGATCTCAGGCATACCGGACTGTGACCATGTTGTTCAGACACACCAATGTGACGCACAAAGACAAGCACAAACTGCCACCACACATGCCCCAAGCTTGTAACATACCCTAAGTGGAATTGTACGTATGTCATCAGTTAAAGCACAAATGTGGACAGGGATGATACAGCTGTGTCAGGCATGTGATGGCACTTGAGTAGCAAATGGCCATGTACAGACAATTGATCAATACATGAGCTGGTCATGCACACAGCTTGACGTGCACATTGAAATGCTTCAGGTTGCCATGACAAAGTGCTTCAACAATATCAACCTGTGTCTGTCACAACTTAGGACAATGCAATGTACAGACTCTCATAATGATGTCCAGTGGCAACTGTCATGTGTGTGAAACGTTGATGTGTGTAGAACCATAACATACATTGTGTGTCTCTTCCAACCACAGGGGATGCTGGGGACACAGCAGGAACTGAAGAAGAGTCCCAGTCCCAGACTCTGGCGGACCCTGAGCTCTCCGGTGTGGATCAGTCTCTGTCCTCTTCGGACGACGACCACGAACGACCTGGCACCTCCGGTGTGAGTCATCGTGCAGCACCAGCAGTAGGAACATCAGCACCCCCTGCAACCACTCCTGCCACATCTGACAACAGACAGAGTACCCCTGCCGACACAGACAGACCAAGGCCACAGACCACCGACGGCACAGGTACACAGGGCACCCTGGAAGCGACGGACAACACCACCAGCGCCAACACCCAAGGGGGCCCAGTGTCGCCTGTGACTGCCACGGCAGGTCCTGCCCATGTGGGATGGGGTGGTGGGAGGGGGGGCAGGCAGAGGTCACAGCCTGCAGAGGGGGCTGGACTGCATGATGAGCCACACCTGGGACGCATCATAGATGCGTACCATGAAAGCACTGGAGGTTTTGGCCAGGTAGTGGGGATCCTCAAGAACCTCAAACAACAGCAGGCTGCCCATTATGCCCGCTTGGACTCCCACATGTCCCGGGTGGAGACACACATGTCCCGCATGGAGTCCAAGTGGGACAAATTGGATGATCTAACAGCGGTGCATAGGGACATACTGACATGCCTCCGCCAGATCAGCGCCAACATGACCACACCTCCCTGTGCGCCCACGACATCTGTTGCCACAACATCCGCAACTGCCACAGGGAGGGAGGAGGACTCTGGCGGAGAGTCCTCGGCACCACAGCAGCCTGCACTTGAGGGTCCCCAGAGAAAGAAGAGGGGTCGTCCGAAGAAGGGCAAGTGAGACGCTGATGGCCATGCACATCCCCCAGGAACTCAACACCTGTTCTTGATATCGTCCTTTGTGTGCAAACCATTTAACCTTGTTGACTGACACCCAACTCACCCACTTGACATGGAGGGTCTAAGTTGGAACAATGCATCAAATTAATGTGGACTTTACTCTGGACATTTCATCTTCCAACACTACCAACTCACCTGGGAACTTTGGATTACCATCACACTGTACAGCACTTCCAATTACGTTCACTATCCTCACACATGTTTGTAAATAAAATCACAATCACACAATACTTGCCTCTGTTGTGATTTAAACTTGGTTTGTGTCATGGAGATGATGATCTGCTAAAGAACACTGTGCATGCAAACTACTACAGCAATGTGAACACCGTTATGTGAGTCATGGTAATGTGACACATATGAGGGAGACACACCACTAGGGCAACACAACACATACTCACCATGGCCATCTAACTCATCGCCTACACTGATGTTGACAGGAAATACAGTGGAATGCACATACACCACACCCATCCTGAGTCAGTGGCAATCAGCCCACAGGTACAGAATGCAAATGACTGTCGGATGTGTGGATACAGACGAAGCACATCCCAAAGTGAAGCACAGGTTTATTAAAGATTTACAACCTGAGAATTCCACAACTGATGCAAGGTAACCTCACGTGACAGTGATCAAAAAGTAACCAAGTGGTAAACAATGAAAGTCCAGGGGTGTGTGGCACATCATTGGTTGGGACAACGACTACTTGCACTCTGGAACAGGAATCTGGGTGTCGGGGTTCAGACCTCACCATACAGCAGCCAAAGTACCCTGTGAAGGACAGACAGAAAACTCAATCAAAAACACAGATTAACAGCATACAACTACAATATACATGCCCAAAACAAATCCCAAGCTACGTAAACACAACCTAGTAATCAGGTAAACACTGTTTGGGAGTACAGACTACCTGAAAGGACACATCACTGCAAGCATCCTGTCAAGTAGCACACAGCCACACTCAAGCAGCACCAGTGCACCACCAACATATATCAGGCAAACACAATATTTTGACAACACATCACTGTATACTGACATTCATGTGAAGAAGTTGTGGATCAGCTGGGTCCGAACATCACCCTCACCATCACTGGCATCCTGCCCCAGGGCAGGATCCTCCACGGCTGGCGGATGTTGGTCATCGTCATCTTGGATGAGAGGCAACTCCTTCCTCACTGCCAGGTTGTGTAGCATGCAGCACACTATGAAGATTTTGCACACCTTAGCAGGTGCATATGGGAGGGCCCCTCCTGTCTTGTCCAGGCAGCGGAATCTGCTTTTCAGGAGACTAAATGTCCGCTCGATCACTCTCCTGGTCCGACCATGTGCCTCATTGTAGCGCATCTCCGCCGGTGTCACAGGGTTCCTGAGGGGTGTCAGCAACCACGGCATGTTGGGGTATCCAGAGTCACCTACATACAGACAATTGCACATTAGATGAGTTTGAAAAGAGGGTGGAAAACAACATTACCAAACACACACAATGGTAAACAGTCAGTACACAACGACAAGCCAGGCACGCTGGTTCTGCATCTGTGACATCATCGTCGGGATGCGACTACTCCTCATGATGTAAGCGTCGTGCTCTGAACCTGGGAAACTTGCACACACATGTGAAATGGTCATGTCCGCCAGACAGACCACCAGAGCATTGATTGAGTGGAAATGTTTCCTGTTTCGGTATGTCTGCTCATGTGCCTGTGGTGGTACCAAAGCCACATGTGTCCCATCAATGGAGCCAATGACATGTGGCATCCTTCCCAGTGCATAGAAGTCACTCTTGATGTCAGTGAGTTGTTGTGGGGTTGGGAAATGGATGTAGTGGTTGAGGAAATGCAACATCGCCTCCAACACATCTCGAAGCACACGGCTGAACATGGTCTGTGACATCCCACCAGCAGAAGCCACAGTGTATTGGAAGGTACCGGTGGCAAAGAAGTGTAGGGCTGCCATCACCTTCACCTTGGGGGTCAGCGCTGTAGGGTATGGCCGGCCAGGTTGCAAGTGTGGGGCCAACTGCTCCGCCAAATCATCAATCAGTGGCCTAGTGAAGCGGTACCGCCGGATGCAGTCACGTTCAGCCATGGTTGCAAGGTCAGGGAACGGTCTGTGGACAGCTGGTCTCCTGCAGTACATAGATGAGCAAAGAAAGGTTGTCAGTTCCCCTATCTATGTGCCAGTGTCCACGCTAAATAGCACATGAAACATCATAACAGGACACAAGTACCTGATGTGTGTGCTGTTGGGTATGGGCACATATGTCAGCTACATGCCCATCATCTGACATCTCAGCTCCACATGTCTACACAACAAGGTCCATGTTGTGCTGTGACAAATCTATGGGCTCTGTCACAGTACATCAGTACGAGTGTCACATACCAAACACACACCACAGTGACTAGTGAGGACAGATGTCTTCCCCACATCACAGGTTTTTGACAGACACACACACAGGGACCTTGTATTGCCACAAGTACACTATCATGATGTAGCGTCTCATGTACACGCCACAACGCACACATGACACCCACATGAAGTGCCACCTGATTTGTTTGCAGGTCATACATGGATGTCTGTGACACACAGATGCAACATCAACTCACATTGACAAAACACATGGATGTGGTAACCGTTTGACATTGAGCACATGAAATCAGAGTCATCTGCGTTGCAAAATGCACACATACTGTGGATGAACATCACATTTGTGGCACAGGGACACCCTGTGACACACATACCATTCCACCTAAGAGTCAGGGTGTATGTCACATGTCATACACAATGTACCCCTGGAACTGTGTTCATGCCTTGTGCTCTGAACTGTACAGTTGTCAATCACAGTGGTTATGTGCACAACACACAAAGGTACCTGTCCCCATGACACCTTGCACAGCCTGGGAGTGGGTACCACTAAGTGCCACATACTAAATCACATGTTGACCCACATACACACACAGGTGATGCAGCCTGACATGCCTTTTGATATACTGTGTCACAGGTTGGATTGTTGTAGGTGTGCACATGGGTCCCTGGCAAGCTATGGTGGGTGGCATCCTTTTGCCCATTGACTGCAATGGTGACAGACGCGGGTGACTTTTGAAAAAACGCGTCGTACACCTAGGGACCAAGGCCTGTGCACGCCTTGGACCCTGAATGTAATTGTGACATACGCGGGTGGGTTTTCAAAAGACACGTCGGACACCTAGGGACCAAGGCGTGCGCACGCCTTGGACCCTGAATGTAATGGTGACATACGCGGGTGGGTTTTCAAAAGACGCGTGGGACACCTAGGGACCAAGGCGTGCGCACGCCTTGGACCCTGAATGTAATGGTGACATACGCGGGTGGGTTTTCAAAAGACGCATCGGACACCTAGGGAGCAAGGCGTGGGCACGCATTGGCTATTGACTGCCATGGATACGGACGCGGATTTGATACTTGTACGATTCGTGTGCTGAAAAATCCGTTGGCTCCCTACAACAATGTAACTAAATCATTGGTGTCATGAAGTTGAACTTTTGAATGATGCGGAAGGCGTGTACGAGGCGTGCAATGCGATGGATTGGCCAGATTCATAGGATGCAAACGTGTCGGACCTATCGCTTTGGACGCATGGGACAGAATCTGCCTCTGCAGCACAGATATAAGGCTGTCTGTTCCCCTGAGAGCTCACTTGCCTGCACTACATGCTCCAGATTGACATCTCTGCTACCACTGCTGCTGTCTCTGCATCCTCTGGCTTCAAGAATGGCACGTACTGTGGAGAGGGCCCCAGCCTTCACAGAGGAGGATAACCAGGCCCTGCTGGACAGCCTCCTTCCACAGTACAGCAAGCTGTATGGGAAACCAGGGGAGCAGGTGAGTGTGCAGTCCACATCCTTTCACATTGTGCATGTTGTCTGACTAGCACTAATGGCATTGTGTACACCAGTGGCTAGCATGCTCACTGAGTAGTTGTAACCCCCAAAGTGTGTAGGTACCTGTAGTGAACAGGTACTGTGCTGAAAAAGTGCATTTTTACACGGTTATAATACCCAGGCAATGTTTCCATGTTGTTAATGCAGGACAACTGTCCATTACCATAGTTGCACTACCTGTGCACATCATATGCCCTTGTGATAACGACATGTATATCCAACTGTGTGAGGCACAAACATGTTGCATGTGTAGTAATGGTCTTTTAACTTTGTCATCCTCACAGGTTGATGCCCATCAGAAACAGGAAATCTGGAAGACCATCCTCCGGGCAGTTCGATCTGTTGGGGTCTACAAGCGCTGCATCCGCAACTGCCAGAAGAGGTGGCAGGACCTTCGTGGCTGGACCCGGAGGATTGCAAGAGTCCAGCTGAAGCTGTCGCCTCCTCGCAGAAGGGGCGGACGACGGATCCTGACCCCCCACATGCTCCGGATTATGACGGTGGTCTTCCCTGACCTGGATGGGCAGTTAAAGGCCAGACAGCAGCAAGGAGGGGGTAAGTGCATGCCTTTTCTGTGAACTATGTCTCACATGCTATTTGCACTCCTTCAGCCTGGTTACACTCCCACAGTTCGTCTGTCTGCTTAAACAAGAGTCATGTGCCTAAATTAGGTTATTGTATAGGTAAAGATGCCTGCAAGGGATTTTATTTAATAATCTCAGTCAATTTTCTTACTGGTATATTACTGATGTGTTGAGTCACAAACGGTGACTAACCATTAAACAAATTAAAACATAGATGTAATCATTCATACAATGAATATATTTCAACAAAGCAATTAAAAAATTGCAACACGGGTATATCTTATTTTCTAAATACAAAAATGTAATTTGTAACAAAAATGTGAGGGGTACATTTAAAGATAATAAAACATCATGATGGAGGATACATAAAGAAGCCTACACAATCATAGATGTCAACAACCATTCCAAGTTATATCACTGAGGGAACATGAGTCTACTAAACAAAACAACGAACCCTCAAACAAATTAAATATTGTGGAATTGGAGGTAGCAGTCGACGTTTCGGTCTGTTATGGCAATTACATCCGTCAGACCATCTTCAGGACATATGATTGTTTATAAAACAAGTCCCTCAAGCCTATTTTGTAGATCTGCTCAAATCTGATTTATCAAGATTGAGAAATGGAGGTAAAGGCCTCACAAGTAGGCACTGTCAACGAGGAAGTCAAGCCTGGCAAACCTCAGTATATAAAAGCGATGATACACTCTAACGGGTGTCACCAGTGGCAGAAAGCACCAATCAATTATGCCTCCTGTAATGCAAACTGCACGGCGAAGAACACTCTTACAAGACGTCCCGTAAACAGTAGTTAGCCGGCTAAACTGTAGATTTGAGCAGATCTACAAAATAGGCTTGAGGGGCTTGTTTTATAAACAATCATATGTCCTGAAGATGGTCTGACGGATGTAATTGCCATAACAGACCGAAACGTCGACTGCTACCTCCAATTCCACAATATTTAATTTGTTTGAGGGTTCGTTGTTTTGTTTAGTAGACTCATGTTCCCTCAGTGATATAACTTGGAATGGTTGTTGACATTTATGATTGTGTAGGCTTCTTTATGTATCCTCCATCATGATGTTTTATTATCTTTAAATGTACCCCTCACATTTTTGTTACAAATTAAATTTTTGTACTTAGAAAAGAAGATATACCCGTGTTGCAATTTTTTAATTGCTTTGTTGAAATATATTCATTGTATGAATGATTACATCTATGTTTTAATTTGTTTAATGGTTAGTCACCGTTTGGGACTCAACACATCAGTAATATACCAGTAAGAAAATTGACTGAGATTATTAAATAAAATCCCTTGCAGGCATCTTTACCTATACAATTGTTTATCTGCCCAAGCCTCTAAGGGTGTATTGGGTTCCCACAGTTTTGTTACATAAATTAGGTTATGGCCCATCCTCATCTGATACACAGGTGTGGTGGCCCTTTCAGTCTGTGACTTGTGTCACTTGGGTTGTGTGTCCCTGCTGTTGTCCAAGGTTAAGGTTGGAAACAGCATCTGCTACCGGTGCATTGTTTTGGGCTTCATGAGTGAGGCAATTGATTGACATGTGTCTGCACATTGCCAGGAATCTGACATGTACTCTGTGTGGGCCATTAATATGTGTTCTAATTGCTGCTCTGGCTCACCATATGCGTCTGGGGTATTTACCACACACTCATGCAGCAGGTGAGACAATGTTGGGGACTCAGAAGAATGTACATCATGTGTGTCACACATGCATAGACACATGCCTAGTGTTCAGGGTAATCCCATGTTGCACATGGACCAGGACAGGTATGCATACTCCGGACATGAAAGTACACTCTGTTCTCCTACTCCTGTGTGTCAACCTACATTTTGTGCATTGTGAAATGTGCAATCAGGTGTCTGCCTCTGTGTCATTGTGGAGTGGCCTAGCATTTTAGACTCCTGGGGTGTTAAACAGTTTGGGGTGGGCAGCCAGCTGAGATGTGGCTGTTGGATCAGCACAATGGGGTAAAACATAGGTGTGTAATCACTTGACTGTGCCTAATGGTGTATTCTACATTAAAGTGCAGGCAGCTTTAATTCGTTCTCATCAGACTGTGATGTGATCATGTTTACAGATTTGTGCTTGCAGTCACTCAACTGTAGCATTTGTATAACGTGGGATCATCAGATGCCTTAAGATGTGGGTAGCAGTGGGTGAACATGTGCACTTGACAGCTGCAGAGCTTACATTCCCCACAAAAACATGATTGTGACACAGTGCAGACTGTTTGTTTTTGGATGCACTGCCCCTGTGACTGAAGCCAGTAATGACTGATTAGCCAGACTGGCCTGTAGCATGGTATACCACTTGCAAATGTGTATCCTGCAGTAATGTCAGTTGTCCTGCATGCACTCAATTGTGGCATTGACCATCAATACATGAGCACATCATGGTGTCTGGTGAAGGAAGCATATCCATATTACTGACAATGACTTTGGCCATCCCTTATCCTGACACATGTACTGAGTCAGTGGCAGGAGATGGGATATGTGTGTACTGACACATTTCAATCACAAATTCTGCAGTTCAGACAACTGTCTATGTTGTGCATGTGTGCACATATGAGTAGTGGCATACTACATGCACCAGACAGATGGGTCCATGGACGGGAAGGATATGAGAGGCATGGTTGACTGGCAGACTGACAAGTGTCTTGTTCAAATATGTGTCAGCACTCTTTGCAATATTTTGCAAATGATGCCAAGGCGTGCTCTGTAATGTGCTGTACTGACTGTGATGTGTCAGGTCAATACAGGTGACTGATGTGGATCTGTTTATCCCGATTGTTTGCAGATACATCTACGGCTACTGGAGGAGACAGCTCCATGGACCAAGAGGAGCCGCAGAGCCAGACTGGGTCCGCTGCAGAGGAGTCAGAGGGACCCAGTGGCACGGAGGGTGAGGGGAGCCACACTGAGGAGACCTCAGCTACAACCACCTCGGCTGAGGAACACAGCAGCTCGAGTGATGACTCCCTTGTGGAGGCGGGTGTCAGCAGACCCCAGACAACACCTAGCGAGTCTGTCCCCGCCACCACCACCATCTCCACCCTCCCATCTGCTCCCATCCCAGATGTCCGTGGAGGCTCCTGTGTAAGGGAGCATGTCTCCTTCGTGCCAGGCACCGCACCCCCTGCCTCTGTCTCCCCTGCTGCCCTGAGTGTGGAGTCTGTGGACTTACTTAAGCAGATCCATGTAGGGCAGACAGCGATGCTGAGTGTCCTCCATTCTCACACCAGTCTGTTGACACAACTGGTGTCCTTCATGGAGGGCATTTCATCAAACATGTCTGCCCTACAGCGGACCATTCAGTCCATGGCCTCCTCACAGACGGCAACAGTGTCCCTCCTCCAACAGTCCCTCACCCCTCCTACCATTGCCCCATCCACAATCCCCACTACCCTACCTGTCCAAGGCACACACACACCGGCACAGGCACGCACCACAACAGACACAAGCAGCACACAGCCACGCAAGACAAAATCCAGACGCACAAGCACGCACACTCCAGGGACTGATGGCACACACACAGGGGATGGGTCACAGACACACAAACAGGCATCCACGAGCACTCCGCAGTCCTCAGATGCCTCTCCCTCCAAAACCCCTTCCCTTGCGTCACCTGCAACCCCCCCTTCCCAGCAGCTCTTCCTCTGTGACCTTGGCCTCTTCCCCACTGATCCATCTGATCCAACTTACAAGGGGAAGAGGAAGTCACCACGCACAGAGGGGAGTTCCCCTGCCACACGGACACCCTCCCCCAGGTGCAGGAACACTGAGGCCCCCATCCGCAAATCCCCCCGGACCAGGAAGGGCAAGACCCCACCACAATCCCGCACTTCCACCACACAGTCTCCGTCCTCCAGCCCCCAGGCCACCACTCCACAGGTCCCCCCGCCACACCCTGCCCCAGGTTCCCCCACACACCGATACCGCATCCCCAAAATGCTTAGGCCCTCCCCCCTACCACATGCACTTCCACCCCCACCTCACACGCTCAGCCTGTTCCTGCCACTGGTGTGGAGACCGTGTCCCCCCCTCTGTCCTGCCCACCTCATCTGAACCCCATTACACTCCTTTGGAGATTGGCACTGCAGTAGAGAGCACATCCACCCCGTCTGACTTGGGCACTGCAGTGGAGACCCCGTCCACACCATCTGACCTGCCCACTGCAGTGGTGCCGGCAACCACCCCATCTGACTTGAGCCCTGCAGTGGTGACGGCACCCACCCCATCTGACTTGAGCCCTGCAGTGGTGACGGCACCCACCACATCTGACTTGAGCCCTGCAGTGGTGACGGCGCCCACTGTGTCAGACACCTCCACTGCAGTTGCCAGTGACACTCCTGCACCCACCACCCCTCCCCTGCCCCATTCTGCTATCCCCTGATCCTGTCCCTGCGGTGCCTGGCCTGCCCCTATGTATGCCCCTCCAAGGGGAGATGTCCCCTGGCCGTAGCAGTGCAGGCAAGCAATGGGTGACAACTTGTCACATGTCACCCTGGTAGGACTCTTGAAATGGACTGGCCATTGGCCTTTTGACATTGTGGACTTAACAGTTACAAGGATTTATGTGCTGAATAAAGCCAATTGTTGTTATCCAGTGGTGTTGCATCTAATGTACATGATGTTGATGATGAGTATCATGAACTTGCTGTTGTAATGGTGTTTTAAAGGAATAAGAAACTGATTTGTTGATGTGATGGACTCCATGTGGTCCATGGGATATGTGTACTATTCTGGTATGTATCCATGACATCCTTTGCTGCAATTTCAGGGTGTAATGATAGCAACATTTTGGGACCAGGATTTTCTCCTTTTGTTTGCTACTTCACATCTTTGGCATACACTGTTGCACATATGTTGGGCTTACATTTGTGCACATTGTAAGATTCCCTGACTGGGCCCATCTCCACTGGACAGGCAGGTTTGTGCATCAATGGTACACAAGTCATCTGTGTCATCAGTGCAACTTGCTATACATGTGTATTGCGTATGTGCAGATGACTTAAGGGACACTCCCGTACACAGGCTGATGTGACCAGAGCTTTCATTGTGTTGTAATTGTTGGCTCACTGAGCAAGTGTTATGCTGACATGACAGAGCCCTGCACAGACAACGTTTTGCACAGCTGACCTTCCCCAGGAGTGGAGTCCCCTCATGGCAGTGTGTCATTCTGTGACATTTCCTGAGCCCATGGTGTGTGTTGTGAGGAGCATGTCTGTGTGTGTTCCCTTCCCTTTTTCTACACAGCCTGTGTTCCCTACAGATGTTCCTGTTTGTGGCGCTTGCTGAGTTGTCCTGTGTTCATCCAACATCTTTGCCCTGGGTTTTCTGGGATGTAGGTGCATGGCAAACTACTGGTCATTAGGGTGTCATCCCTAGGTGTTTTAGTTGTAAGGTCCGGGGATGTTGTCAAACGCACGTGGGACACATTCAGGATTCCCCTTGGCACTTCTGTGTTACCAACATCATGTTGTTTTCCCTATGTGGTATCTGTCAGTGAGTGGGTCACTTGTATGTGTGTGTGACTACTCCCACTCATCAGGGTCAGAGCTGCAATGTTGGAAGGTGTCGACATGTGTTCTTTGTGGGTCTCCTTTGGTTCCTCATTGGTGTGGGAGTGTGGCAGGGATCCCAATGATTCTGGTAGATTTCACGTCATGTCCATGTACCGCATACTGTGCAGTGTGGCAGACATTCACAAGGGTTGTTGACTGGCCATGTGTGATGATTTTTGGGTACCTTGGATACCCCCACCACCCCTGGGATTGTCATGGGTGCATGAGCAATGTCACCAGTCTATGTGTGCTTAGCTGATGCACATTGGTCTAGATCAAGGTGTGTGGTGTTGAGAGTGGCCAAATGTGAGTTGTCTCATGGCTAGGCCCCTACCTACATTTTGCCCATTGATTACAGGCGATGGCCAGTGATTTGTGTTTGTTTAGGTGTGATGGAAGTTTGTTGGTCAGGACACATGACCCAGTGCGCACAGGTGACTGTGCTCCACAGTATGGGCAACATCTACCTTTGTCATCACAGTGGGATTATCATACAGGCTACTGTCACCCCAATGTAGGGTCCCTGAGGGTAGTGCTGTAGTGGGTCTGTCTCTTGATGTGTTGGTTGCTGTTCCACCCAGCTTGTGTCACATGAATCCGTTGGGATCCCACTCATCTGACAATGCCTGCTTGCCCACAAAGGGGTGCACAGTTCATGCAGTTACTTTTGTATGGCACTGTGTACACATCTGTGTCATTGGAGTTCAGCCCACCATCATGTGTTGTGTACTAGCCTGGGGACACTGAGACACACACACATGTTGTGTTTGATATGCAGTGTGGGGCTGCCTGTCTGTGTTTGTGCATCTGCACCACTGCATTGGTATGGCTTTTGCGGTCCATTGGCTGGATGTTGTTTGGAGGTTTTCCCTAGTGTCCCTGGGTCTCCTAGATCATCAGCCTGCACATTCATCATGTTTGGTATGTCCCATTGCTGCCATGGTATGGGACTTGGTCACCTAACATCTACAGTCTTCACAGAATTCCTTAGTTTGTGTGTCTGTTCGTAAAGATATGTGTGTATGCATCATGATGCTCACTTTTCACATAGTCTAATTGGACACTGGAGGCATTGTCAGGGATCATGGCCGATGCTTGTCTGCACATGGCAGAGGGTGTTATTGTGATACACAGCAATCTTTGCCTCACCAAATCTATGTTTGTATGTGACACAACCACTACATTGCCACAACATTGCTTGTGGTGTTGGGACCAGGAATCATGCATGCTGGTTTGAAGATGCTGCTATTTTTATGTCCACACTCACCTTTTAGTCACTGTAGTGATGTGGGGTTTAGACCACATTACCACAATGTTCCCGGTATGCTGGTGTTTTGAACCCCACAATCACCTTTTGGTCACTGTAGTGATGGGGGGTTTAGACCCCATTACCACAATGTTCCTGGTATGCTGGTGTTTTGAACCCCACAATCACCTTTTGGTCACTGTAGTGATGGGGGGTTTAGATCCCATTACCACAATGTTCCTGATATGCTGGTGTTTTGAACCCCACAATCACCATTTGGTCACTGTAGTGATGGGGGGTTTAGACCCCATTACCACAATGTTTCTGATATGCTGGTGTTTTGAACCCCACAATCACCTTTTGGTCACTGTAGTGATGGGGGGTTTAGACCCCATTACCACAATGTTCCTGATATGCTGGTGTTTTGAACCCCACAATCACCTTTTAGTCACTGTAGTGATGGGGGGTTTAGACCCCATTACCACAATGATCCAAAAATGCTGGATTTTTGAACCCCACAATAACCTTTTGGGCACACATGTGATGGGAGTCACATTGTATGTTCACTGTCAGAATCTGTGTTGTAAGCATTTGACACACAAAAAAACAATCTTGCCAAGATGGTGGGGGGGGGGGTTTGCTTAGACACCCTATATGTGTGAATGCTGGTAGTGCTAGGCATCCAGCCCCCTATGAGTAGGGGGTACTGGTAGTGATGGGCATGCAGCCCCCTATGAGTGGGGATGGTAGTAGTGATGGGCATCCAGCCCCCTATGAGTAGGTGCTGCTGGTAGTGATAAGCCCCCCCCTATGAGTGGGGACTGCTGGTAGTGATAGCCATACACCCCCCTATGAGTAGGGACTGCTGGTAGTGATGGGCATCCAGCCCCCTATGAGTGGGGATGGTAGTAGTGATGGGCATCCAGCCCCCTATGAGTAGGGGGTACTGGTAGTGCTGGGCATCCAGCCCCCTATGAGTAGGGGGTACTGGTAGTGATGGGCATCCAGCCCCCTATGAGTGGGGGGTACTGGTAGTGCTAGGCATCCAGCCCCCTATGAGTAGGGGATACTGGTAGTGATGGGCATCCAGCCCCCTATGAGTGGGGATGGTAGTAGTGATGGGCATCCAGCCCCCTATGAGTAGGAGGTACTGGTAGTGCTAGCCATCCAGCTCCCTATGAGTAGGGGGTACTGGTAGTGATGGGCATCCAGCCCCCTATGAGTGGGGATGGTAGTAGTGATGGGCATCCAGCCCCCTATGAGTAGGGGGTACTGGTAGTAAGGGGCATCCAGCCCCCTATGAGTAGGTACTGCTGGTAGTGATAAGCCCCCCCTATGAGTGGGGACTGCTAGTAGTGATAGCCATACACCCCCTATGAGTAGGGACTGCTGGTAGTGATGAGCACCCCCCCATGAGTGGGGACTGCTGGTAGTGATAACCATACAACCCCTATGATTTGGCTGTTGCTGGTGGAAGGGATATCCACCCCCTATGTGTGTGTAGCAGTTCGCAGGTTCATGACATTTGTTTGTGTGGTGGGTGTCTGACTTACCGTCTGCGATGTACGTGTCTGTTCCTGATCCGGTCATAGATATACAGTACTCTGATGACCTGCGCGATGGAATTCATCATTGGTTCGTCTCGTACTTGCTGATTGTTGCTCCGTCTCGTACACATTGATAGTTGGTCCGTCTCGTAGCCGTGGATCGTGTTGTGGCGCGAATCGGACCTGAAATACAGCTCTCCCGGATGCTGTGATGTGCTGGAAGTGGCGACCCGTTCGGCGCGTATGAAGTACGCATCGTACTTGGCCAGCCGGAAACTGCTGTGAAAATGCTTCGTGCGACTCGAATAGGCGTTTACGGATCCGGCTCGTACGGGAAATGTTGCTGGAATCGGAGCGTACGTGCCGATCGGGATTTTTACTCATTTGCGCATCGTACTTCATCGCCCGGACGGACCGGCTCCCAGAACGAGTCGGTCGCAAGGTAAGGCTACGGACAGCTCTCGGAGAGCTGTCCGAGCGAGATCGGAATCGACCCCTTAGTTGTGTTCTTAAAGGTGCCCAGATAGCTAAAATCCAAAACTTATGACAGAGATTTTTTTTTGCTAAAAAACTGCTTTGATAACCAAGAGGAGACAAGGACTAACCTACTCGCCTATCTACCACCGAGTGCATCGCTGGTTGGCCTGTCTTTGCGGTAACTCCAGCTACGTTGTTTTCCACAGGAGCAAATCCTGTTCAGCGGTTCTTCGCTCAAGGCGTAGCTGGCCTTGTGGAACTCTTGTTGGTTATTCTCCTGCCTTGTCCCGCTGGAGATTGTCAACTTCCAAAAAAGGGACTAAGTCTGAATGTGGACATCTTCACTGTGACTTTGTCCAGCGGCTACCCAATGACAATGTCTCCTCCTTGGACACCGCCTGCAGCCTTGTCCCACTGAACGTTACCTTCTCAGAATACTTTTCTTCTAAATTTCTTCCAAGTCTGAAGGTAAGCGGCAATAGGGCCTAATCCACTTATTGTAAACAACTCGCACTCCATTGCGGTCAACCATTTTTTTTACTTTGACCTGGTCTCTCGCGACTAGATGTCCGCGGTTGGTGCTTTGATTTTTTAGGCGCTAGTTTTTACCTTAACATTACAAAAATTATAACTCTGGTTCTACTGATTCGATATTTGCCATTTTGGTGTCAAATAATTTAGTGGAATTTACTCTATTTTTCTAAATTGGTGTGGGATTTTTCTTGTGTTTCATTTCATTGCTGTTTGTGTGCTGCATAAATACTTTACACATTGCCTTTAAGCTAAGCCTGACTACTTTTGTGGCAAGCTACCAGAGGGTTAAGCACAGGTTCAATTAGTGTCTTTTGTTGTTCACCCTGACAGGGATTGTGGCTCTTGCTTGAACAGGGGTCATCTCCCATTCAAGTAAAAATCCAGTTTCTCACACTGTATAATAAAGCTAATGATTATGATCATATTGGAACCATTTTTGGAAAAAATTAATTGAACAAAAATCAAATGTTGCCCCTCTGAAAGACTGACTCTGTTTCCAAGAAATCAACTAAGTTTGCCAGCCTATGTCCCTGTGGTTGGAAAATTTAGGTTCAGATTCATCAATATTTAATGCAGGAATGTGTCATAATTACCAAGATATGGTGCGTTCCTGCTCTCACCCTGCGCGGTTGCACTATGTGCTGCCTAACGCCAATACAGGTACCCTTGTGCCATGTTGCAATGGTCCCTGTGTTGCAGTCAGTATTGTTTTTGTGCACCTTCCTGCACAAAACAAGGAAACAATGATGGAAAATAAAGATATTTATTGTTGTTGCGCTTCTATCAGAAGAAATAGAATTTTGATGCACTCCCAGGTTTACTAGTCTTGGAAAATCTGGGAATGCACCAAAAGGCATGGTTGGATGTGTGGGAACACCCACGCTCCACCCATGTAATGCCTCCAGTGGAGAGGTCTGGTGCAGCGGCCAGGGCAGCTGACTTCGGAGCACAGGGTTCACGGTTCAATCCCCGGCTCCGGCGGCAGCTCAGCACCATGTGACTCTGGGCAATAGCTCACTTAATTTCCACTACGTCCCCAGCGCCTTGAGACCCGTAAGGGTGAGTAGCTGCGCTATATAAAAACGGACTTACTTACTTACTTACATGGCACAGAGTTATGCAAGGCAGTGACTTTCTCTGCCTTGCGTTACTGCAGATTTACCAATCCATGTACGGCCATGCATGGTAGCTTGTGTGGCTTGGTAAATCTGATTTAATGATTACATTGCTCTCGCGTCACCTGTGTGAATCAAAGGCAACACAATCTTTTAATACACCTGGCCCCTGATTTGGGGAGACTATTGAAGTTATTGTACGCCAAAGAATATTCATATCAAGGAATCAAGTAATTTGAATGCTTTCAGTGCAGCTGTGTTTCACAAACAGAATAAGGGACCTAATAAAATGCAACAATTTCAATGCAGGAAAAAAAGCAGTGGAAAAATGGAAGGGCTTTCAGAAAGAATCAGGAACTGTTGGAATGCATTAAAATCAGCACTTAGCCTGGAATACAAAGGGACACCATGTTCAGTAGCAAATGTTAGACCTGCGTTCTCTTTCTATTTTGGCTTAAAAAGCGTGCTGGTGAAACATTGCCATTGCTGTGGTGGATGTAGTAGTAATAAAGCTACAGTGGATAGTAACAATAAATGCATTGTTCCTATTATTGAGAGCCTTCATGGCATTGAGTTTATGCATTTAAATTAGATTTGCTGTGTCTGCACGTTCCTATTTCTGTATTGTACTGTTTTTGAATGTTTTAATAAACCTTCATTGTTTTAGCTATAGGGCTTACTTTTTAATTCAGTCCTTTCTTTATTTGACTGTATTTTGAAATCCTGTTCTGAACCTTGTTTCTGGGACGAAATTGAAGTTTACACCTTCCCCGATCCACACAACTCCTGGACACGCCAGTAAGCTGTAATTTTAGGGGCACAGCGCACCCACAAAGGCGATCCATGCTTCCATAGTTGCTGCATGTTTTCTTTCTGAAATTGCCAGCTGTAACAGTATAGATTTGCACGTGCCCATTTATTTACTGGTAAAGATTCAGCACGTGCAGAATTACATGGGCAGGATGCTGCAACACATCTGAAAGGGGGAGAATCCGCCACACTACAGATTATGAGGAGCAGGGGGAGAGGGGGAAATGGAAGTAACTCCTGAAGAAATGACAATATTCAACCTATCCAACAGAAACCTGAACAAGGAAGAAATACAGGTATTACACTGGGCTTAACATTCTGCCCCACTTTAGAATTTGATTATGC
The DNA here is from genome assembly GCA_963921515.1 of Calotriton arnoldi. Taxonomy (NCBI): domain Eukaryota; kingdom Metazoa; phylum Chordata; class Amphibia; order Caudata; family Salamandridae; genus Calotriton; species Calotriton arnoldi. Next base: position 457,343 of record CAWUFW010007015.1, read on the forward strand.
ACGAACTCGGATTGACTTGTTTAAATATATCAGAAAACATAAACTAAAAAAAGTACATTTACTATATCCAAAGAAAAAATCACCACACCCGGTAGAGTATACTGGAGAAATTGACTTATTGACTGGCAATGATGTTGAGGCGTTACTGGCGTTACAGAATTTGGGGGATTCACAGGAAAGCAAACTTGATGATTATGGGGAAGATACGATTGCTTATCTGGAAAACCCAGGGATCTCGCAACAAGGTGGAAAGAGTGACTTTAAGATTAAATCTAGAGTTAGTCCACAAACTCCCCATGACGCCATTGATGTCTTTCAGGAAGCAGCAATACAGGATTAGAAAACCCTAAAGGCACAAAATGAAAGACTTAAAAACGACAACATCTCAGCCATACAGTGGAGGGCCATATTGGACTTGAAGCTTGATGATTCCCTTGTTAATAAACCTTCAGACAAGGGGGGAAATAGTGTTCTACTTAACAAAGAGCAATATAACAATGAAGCTTTGAGACAACTTGCAGTGAAGGAATGATACCAACCTATTAAGAAAATAGAATATGAGAAGAGTGTACAACTTTTCCACCAACTTCTATGGCGTTGGAAAGACAAAGGCATGCTAGACCCTGATGAGTACTGGTTTCTCTACTGTGAACATCTGTTACTTCCTGCTGGCTATCACCTACCGAAGGTGCACAAATGTGCAGCAAATCCACCAGGATGACCCATAGTGGCATCACAAAATAGCCTCCTTGAAAACATGCTATCTATATTGATTCCTTTTTATCCCATTTCATGAGAGACTTGAGCTCATATGTCAAAGACACTCAAGACTTCCTTAGGATCATTGATGGGATCCAATGGGAAGATGACTTGTTATTGATAACATTAGACATAACATGTCTGTATACCTGTATTTCACATGAGAAAGGTTTACATGCAATATAATCTTTTCTAAACAATAGAGCCTTGAAATACAGAGAACATAATTCTATGATGTTGGAAATGATAGCATTCTGCCTAAACAATAATACTTATTTATTTGCAGGCCCACTCTACCAACAATGCCAGGGGACCGCCATGGGCACGTGCTTCGCCCCAGTTATGCGAATTTATTTGTAGGCTTGAGGGAGAAGCACATGGCTTGAGCCGACAGACAGAAACAATGGATGGAAAACGTCGCCCTTTCGGCCCGCTACATCGAGGATTTATTTATTGCCTGAAGGGGGACATAGATGTCGACTGAGGAATGCATTGCCACCCTGAATCACAATTAACTCAATTTAGAGTTCACAAGCGACATCAGTAAAACAAGCGTAATTTAGTTAGATCTAGAAGTATATGTAGAGGACAAAAAACGACTAACCAGATTATACCGCAAACCGACTTCTGGCAATTCGGTGTTGCACACAGGAAGTCACCACCGTAGAAGTTTAATAAAAAACATTCTGTTAGAAATGGGGATATATAGTTGGCAGGTTGCTACCTTGTCCAAGTAGGTACCCTTCTTCCTAGTCAGGATAAGGGAGTTACACTCCTAAAATAACCCCTGCTCACTCCCTTGGTAACTTGGCACAAGCAGTCAGGCTTACCTCAAAGGCAGAGTGTAAAGCATTTGCACATAACATACAGTAACACAGTGAGAACATGACAAAACAGCACCACACCAGTTTAGAAAAATATCCAATATTTATCTGTGTAAAACAAGACCAAAACGATAAAATTCCAACATACAAAAATCAAATTATGCACTTTGCAGGAATAACCTTAAAAATGCAGTTCCTTGAAGTTGGTAGCTCGGTTCGGTGCTACCTAGGTGCTGAAGACAACCCAAATCCAATAGTTTCACAAGACCGCGTCGGTGTGGATGGGCATCGGTGTCAGAAGACTTTGTCAACAGTGCCTTTTGTTTTGTGTGGGCCGGTGGCAGTCGAGGCTGCAGTGTGAAGCGGCGCTGCGGTGTGAAGCGGAGCGGTGCCGGCAACGGCTCGGTGGCGGTCGTCCTGCGGCGTTGGTGAGACAAGGGCTGCGGTACAAAGCGGGGTGGTGCTCGTTGTGGTGCTGACGGTCACGGTGCCAGCGGCGGCGATCGTCAAAGAACGGCGGTTGACGGGGCTGGCATCTGTGGGCTACGGCTGCGGTGTGGGACGGGACGGTGTTTCGTGTAGCTTACCAGAGGTGCCCCCAGACCATGGTGCAGACCACGGCAGCGATGTCAGCTGGCAATGCCGTCATCAGTGAGACCAGGGCAGCGGAGTGAAGCGAGGCGGTGTGGAGTGCGGTGACCGCAGTACACGGTGCAAGCAGCGGCTCGGGGGCGGTTGTCGTTGGTGAGACTAGGGTTTGCCATGCGAAGTGCGGTGGTGCCTCTGCATTACCTTCAGGTCACGGAACTGCCGGTGGTCTTGGTGACGGCATCGGGTTGCGGTTTCCCTCTGTGGCAACTGAGACACGCAGTCCCAGAGGCGGTACCCAGAGGATGGTGAAGTCTTTGCTGTTCCTTAGACTTCTTGAACAGGGGGCAAGCTCTACCTCAAGCCCTTGGAGAAACTCAAACAAAGAAGTTGCAGAAAGTTCAATCCAGTCTTTCTCTGCCCAGCACAGAAGCAGCCACTGCAGGCCAACACAGCAAAGCACACAGCAAAGTGGTAGTTCCTCATCACAGCTTCTCCAGCCTCTTCTTCGCAGGTTCCTTGATCTAAAAGAGTTCTAAAGTCCTGGGGTCTAGGCCTCAATATTTATACCACATTTCCCTTTGTTCTCTTGTGGCAGAGAGTCTCTGAGCTTAGTCCAAACCAGTTCTGTCCTCTCTGGCCCAGCTTCCTGGCAGAAGGTGGAGACGGCATTGTGTAAGGCAGACCAGGCCTATTCAGTTGCAAGGAAATCTCCTCCCACTACTTTAATTCAGCCCAGGTCTATTCAGCCTAGCCCTGACTGATCCGGGAAGGCAGAACACACCTCAACCCCCCCAGTGGCTGTCTACAGTGAATGCACATCCCCAGCCCCTGTCACTCCAAAGCCAGTCAATCCACAACCCAGCAGAGTCACACAGAAGGAAGAAAATGCCTTCTTTCTAAAAGTTGCATTTTCAAACACATAATTTAAAAACCATCTTTACTAAAATATATATGATTAAATTCTGAGTTCAGAGAGCCCAAACTCCATTTCTCTATCTTGTCCTAATGGGAAGTTATATTTGTAAGATGTTACAAAGTATCTCCCGTTCTGTCCTGTGGGACAGATAGCCTTTCAATAGTGAAAAACGAAATACACCGTATTTCACTAACAGGACATGTCACACACACCAGTACATGTCCTACCGCTCACCTACACTGCACCCTGCCCATGGGGGTAACTTGGGCCTACCTGAGGGGTGCTTTACATGTAGTAAAAGGGAAGGTTTGGGGCCTGGCAAGTGTGTGCACTTGCCAGGTTGACAAGGCAGTCACAACTGCGCGCAGACACTGCAGTGGCAGGTCTGAGAACCCTTTGAAGGGCTGCTTGTGTGGGTGGCACAACCAGTGCTGCAGGCCCACTAGCAGCATTTGATTAACAGGCCCTGGGCACACACAGTGCACTATACTAGGGACTTAGCATTAAATCAAATAAGCCAAACATGGAAATACCAATCCATAAACATAATTTACCATAGGAGCAGTTGCACTTTAACACTGATCAGCAGTGAGAAAGTGCGCAGAGACACTAAACCAACAAAAACAGCGTTAAAATCAGGAGGTCAGAAAGGAAAAGACAGGGGAAACACGCCAAAAGATGCCAGGTCTAACACATTCTATGAGGTGAACTTTTGCGTATTAACCAGAATTGCTCCAGTGACACTGAGTACGAGAAGGCCAAAAGAGCAGCCCTGGAGAGATTTATGAAAAGAGGCTACACAAGAGGGACCCTGAATGAAGCAGCGAGGAAGATAGATCAGATAGAGAGGAAACAATTGCTCACTACCAAGAACCCACAGAAGAGTAAGTAAGGGAAGCAGGATGGGCAAATCAGGCTGATTACTGAATTTACTACAAGTTCCCCCAAACCTTTTCGGATTTTTCGAAAGAATGGGCACATTTTAAAAACTGACAATGTCATTGGGACAGAATAGACATCATCCCCACAGATTACTTATAGGAAGGGCCCCTCACAGAAGGACCACCTAGTGCATAGCCACTTTAAGCAAGCATCACAAAGAAAAGATCCAGTTGTAGGGTTTTTTCCTTGCCTCAAATGTAAGGCCTGCAAGTATAGTAGTAAAGTCCATGACTTTAAGATTCTGGGCCAGGACAAATGTAGGAAAATCTCAAAACTGTTGAACTGCAATTCAGAATTCATGATCTATTGTCTGATATGCTCCTGTGAGAAATACTACATAGGGAGCACCATACATCTGGATAAAAAGAGGGTGCTCGAACACATGCAAGCAATTACGAATAGATACCAAAGCGATCCTGTATCCCACCACTTTGAACTAGAACATAATAACAATCGGGACCTTCTTAAATTTTTCTGTTTAGATCAGGTTCCGAGAGATGAAAGAGGAGGTGACTGGGTTAGAAAACTTGGTATCCTCAAGTCTCGATATATAATAGAATTACAAACCAAGGCCCAAAGGGATTAAACAACGAAGAAGAGTTATGGGAACACCTAGGTTGAATAGACTGAGTAATAGAAACACACCCCTCCAGCTTTTGCTTGGAATTATACTCCATACATAGGAGGTAGATTGCAGGAACTTGATATTTTGATTATTCCATTTTTACTCTCTATCAATGGGAAGCTGTGGATACATGTGATTGTTTGGAAAATTGATCTATAAGATATGGGGACATGATTTTAGGAATGATGCTACCCCTGGAAAATTGAGAAATATGAGATTTGAACTTCATGAATTAAGAATGTAGATATTGCATTTTTTTTGTTTAGATATATATTTTGTAAAGAATTGAGGGTGATTACAAGATGGGAACACTATATATTAGACTAATGGTTTAGTTTGGGGTCCATTTTGATTTTACATGACAGGGAATTGGGATTGGTGAAGCATCCCATATGAGTGTTTCATAGGATTTGGAATAGAGTTTGGCCGTTCAGGGCTTAATAATAAACAGAAGAAATGGGAGTACATAATGTGAGATTTTGAGAGATATCACCTCATCTTGTTCAAACATGTTGACTCAGGTCATAGGAGGCACTAACACATGATTGGAATTAAAGGCATTATATGTAAGCATCTACAGTGTCGTTGTAAAAATTACTATCTTTGAACACCCATTCAGAGCATAATAATTTGTAGAGGCACACTAGTTTACCTGCATATATTGATTCATTGATGACCTGTTGAATTGAGACCCTTTCCTTCCCTTTCCCTACAATCCCTAATGTGATTCATGAAAGATATTTAATTTTTGTATATGAATTATTGAACCATTTGCAAGTGTTAAAATGGGCGCCATCAACAAATTGATGTTTGAAGACAAGAATGCCGTTTTCTTTTTTTGTAAAAATTGCTGCTAGACAAATGAATTAGTTATTTAAATGTGTAATGTTGCCCGGACACGCTGACAATGAGAGCGGCGTTGTGCCGAAACGCGTCTGTCAGTGCTGCTGTGTGGCTTGATAATGAACTTTAAAATCCTATAGTTCCCATGAGTACTCTTTGTTGATGGGCAAACAGAGGAGAGGTTGTCTGTGGCGTTTTATATATATATATATATATATATATATATATATATATATATATATATATATATATATATATGGTGGTCGCCAGTAGGTAGTTATAGTTAGAACCTAGTTTCCATAGGAAATGCGTTTTTATTTTGCCAATAACTTTGGCGTCGTTTGACGAATCTTCGCAAAATTCTCAAAAAAAATGTTTCATCCAGGTCAGCTCCTATCCTGAAAGTTTGGGGGTGATTTGTCAAGCGGGGGCTGAGAAAAAAGGGGGGTCCCAAAAAGTGTTTTCTCCATGTTAATTTCCATAGGAAACTTTAGCCAAGGCTACAGCCCGAACTGCTGAACGGAATTACACCAAATTTTGCATAAAGGTAGCTCTTGGTTCAGAAAGCGACCTTTTTTTTAAATGGTGTAAATCTGTTCAGTAGTTGCTGAGAAATTCAAAACATAAGAGTCAAAAAATCAATTTCCCATAGGAAACTTTAGCCAAGGCTACAGCCCGAACTGCTGAACGGAATGACAACAAATTTGGCAAAAAGGTACTGCTTGGCTCAGAAAGCAACCTTTTTAAAAATGGTGTAAATCCGTTCAGTAGTTGCTGAGAAAATCAAAAATTAAAATATCGATATCTAGAGGCACGGAGGATCCGCGGACCCTCCCGACCACGAGCTTTATTCTAATTGGCTATCAACACTCCAAACCAGAAAGTGTTGGCAGCCATCTTGTGACTCGGTAGAACCGAGTCACGAGAAAACAGTGAAACAAACGCGAAAAACAAGAAAAGGGGGCAGGGTAGAAACACCCTTAACCCCTAGGCCTGCTCAGGGGATCCCACAAGGACCCCCAGGGCCAAAAAAAGCATTTTTTTTCAAAAAAATCGGCCGAATTTGCGCTGGGGTCGCGAATCCGTCCGAGAAAAAAAAAAAAAATGAAGCGCGGACTCCCGCGCTTCGTTGTATTGAAGCCCCCGTGTGGGCCAGGTCCCGGGGGCATTGAAAAAAATGTGTGGGGGGGCCCAATCCCCCCGGGGCTAATTTTTAAATGTGTGGGGGTCCTCCAAGGCCCCCCAAGCCCCAGGGACCGCCACCCCCCGGGGCTTTTATTAATTATTTGCGGGGGGCACACAGCCCCCTGCTGCCCCTGGGACCGCCACCCCCGGGGCTTTTTAAAGAAATGAAGAAATCTGTGTGTGGGGCTCTAGCCCCCCCACATGCCCTGGGGACCGCCACCTCCCCGGGGCACTAACATGCAAATGTGGGGGTCTGTTACGGACCCCCGAGCCCCGTGGACCACCACCTCCCCGGGGCTGTGCACATGATGGGCGGGGGGCCGCGCGGCCCCCCTCCTGGAGCCCTTGATGGCCCTGCGGCCGGCTCCTGCAGTGTCCCGGGGTGCCCACCCCCGGGACACTGCTGTTTGCTATGGCAGGGCGGGAGCCGTGCAACTCCCGCCCTGTCATAGCAAACTGTGGTTTGGATTTTGTAAGCGAGAGCAGGTTTCCTGCTCTCGCTTTCAAAATCCAAACCACATTGCTTTTCCACATGGGGAGCTGCATGTTAGCAGCTTCCCGTGTGGAAAAGCAATGCCGGCTCCCGCAGGAGGCGGGGAGCCGGCGGGACCGTGGGGGAATTGGGGCACCCCCCATGGTCCCCAACGAAGAGGCCAGGCCCCGGGGGATGGGGTCCCCGGGGCCATGAGTGGCCTAGGAGGGGGGCCACGCAGCCCCCCTCCATCAATGATTTAAAAAAAAAAAAAATGAGGCACAGCCCCGGGGGATGGGGTCCCCGGGGCCACTAGAGGCTGAAGGAGGGGGCTACGCAGCCTCCCTCCTTTAAAAAGATTTAACAAACAAAAAACAAAATGTGGCCATGCCCCGGGGGATGGGGTCCCCGGGGCCAACATTGGCCTCAGGAGGGGGCCCCGGCCCCCTTCCCATTTTTTTTAAATATTTTTTTTTTTAAAAGCAGGCCCTGGGGGATGGGGTCCCCCCTTGATAAAAAAAATAAACAAATAAAAAAGCCGGCATCGCTGCGGAGGCCCCGCCCCCTAACTGCAGCACTCAGCAAACGCGCCCCCTGGCGCGTTGTAGGTGGGGGAATTAATTTCCCTTGAATACTGAGGGTCCCTGGGGGCCAACTAGCCCACCAGGTACCTCCAGTATGTGCCAGGGAGCTGCGTTGCAGAGAGGTGTTCAGAGGCCACGCCCCTTTTTACACCTCTCTGCAACGCAGCTCTGTGGCGCTTACTGGAGGTACCTGGTGGGCTAGTTGCCCCCAGGGACCCTCAGGACTCAAGGGGAATTAATCCCCTAATTTACAATGCGCCAGGGGGTGCATTTGCACAGTGGTGCACGGAGGGGGCGGGGCCTGACATTCCAAGTGTGCAAATGCACCCCCTGGCACATTGTAAATTGGGGGATTAAGTCCCCTTCAATCCTGAGGGTCCCTGGGGGCCAGCTAGCCCACCAGGTACCTCCAGTAAGAGCCAAAGAGCTGCGTTGCAGAGAGGTGTAAAAAGGGGCGTGGCCTCTGAACACCTCTCTGCAACGCAGCTCCCTGGTGCATACTGGAGGTACCTGGTGGGCTAGTTGGCCTCAGGGACCTCAGGATTTAAGGGACTTAATCCCTAACTAAAATGCGCCACAGGGCGCATTTGCACACTTGTCACATCAGGCCCCGCCCCCTCCCTGCACCACTGTGCAAACACGCCCCGTTTTAAGTTGGGGGATTAAGTCCCCTTGAATCCTGAGGGTCCCTGGGGGCCAACTTGCTTACTGGAGGTACCTGGTCGGCTAGTTGGCCCCAGGGACCCTCAGGATTGAAGGGGACTTAATCCCCCAATTTACAACGCACCAGGGGGTGCGTTTGCACAGTTGTGCAGGGAGGGGGCATGGCCTGATGTGACAAGTGTGCAAACGCGCCCTGTGGCGTGTTTTAAGTTGGGGGATTAAGTCCCCTTGAATCCTGAGGGTCCCTGGGGGCCAACTAGCCCACCAGGTACATCCAGTAAGCGCCACAGAGTTGCATTGCAGAGAGGTGTAAAAAGGGGCGTGACCTCGGACCACCTCTCTGCAACGCAGCTCTGTGGCGCTTACTGGAGGTACATGGTGGGCTAGTTGGCCCCCAGGGACCCTCAGGATTCAAGGGGAATTAATCCCCCAAATTAAAACCCACCAGGGGGCGCGTTTGCACAGTGGTGAAGGGAGGGAGTGGGGCCTGATGTAACATGTGTGTACTTATGCAATCACTCCAACACCCAAGCACTTATAAATTCACCATGCACTCTCCTTGCAGCACTCTAATCATCCAGTCACTACCCATGCACTAACTCATGCACTCCTACAATACCCTGAGCAGTACCCATGCAGTCCAGCCATTGCCCTGTCACTACCCATGCTCTCCTCCAATCACCCAGCGAGCACCATGTACTTATCCAATCACTCCGCCAAAACCCAGGCACTTATAAATTCACCATGCACTCTGCTTGCAGTACTCTAATCTTCCAGTCAGTACCCATGTACTCATGGAGTGACCCAGGCACTAACACATGCACTGCTACAATCCCCTGTGCACTACCCATGCAGACCTCTAACCACCTACACAGTACTGATTCACTCCTCCAATTACCCAGGTTGTACCCATGCACTCCAGAAATCCCTCTGTCACTACCCATGCACTCCTCCAATCACCCATCCAGCATCATGTACTTATCCAATCACTCCGCCAAAACCCAAGCAGTTATAAAATCACCATGCACTGTCCTTGCAGCACTCTAATCATCCAGTCACTACCCATGTACTCATGCAATGACCCAGGCACTAACTCATGGCAAATATAGAGGAGGTCATGCTCATTACAGGGGTACCCCAACGCATAGTGTTCCCTAGTGTATGTAGGTGTTTTCACTGTATTCTAAGTGTCTTTTAGCATAGCACTGGCTCCGGTCCTGGTTAGTCAGAGTCAGTTGCCACCAGTACCCGTCACTAAAAAGTTGGGGGCACAGGAGGACTTTCTGCTCCTCTGTTGGTTCTTTCTGCACATCTCTTGCTTCTTCCTGCACTTTTGTTCGTCTTTCTGGACTTCTGTTGCCTCTTTCTGCATTTGTCTTGCTTCTTGCTGCGCTTTTCTTCCTCTTTCTTCACATGTCCTAACTTTGTAGGCATAGTTAGAAATTAGCATTTAAAAAAACATTGAAATTCACTGAAAAAACCATAGGTTTCAGGCACGTTATAGTTAGAAATTAGCATTTAAAAAACCTTAGAAATTCACTGAAAAAACAAACCATAGAAATTCCCCCGTTATAGTTAGTTCAGCTAACTATAACTCGCGCCCCCGCAATGCACTGCTGATGACGTCACATATTACATCATTCATGACATGGTCAGTGACATCACTGATGACATCACTGATGACATCTCAAATGACATCACTGATGACATCACTGATGACATCATCCACGTCAAAATCTGATGCACCTCCTCACACTCTAATATAATCTTTGAAACACCCACTGTAAAATACAGACTACCATTTTCGAAACCATCGACACACCAATACAAGTTACTACATACGCGCTCACTGATTCCTAGGTCTACACACACATCCACTCATTCACCCATACAATTACTCATACATACAGTCTCTCATCAATACAACACTATCATATGCACTCATACACCTATACAGACACTCACACACTGCCACTCATCGATGGAGTTACTCACACACCTAGTCAGTCATGCAAAGAATCAATCACACTCCCATTTCCTCACCTATACAGTTATACACACACCACCTCACTTATTCAAACATATACTAACACATACTTACTCTCTTATACAATCACTGATACAAGTACACACAGCCACTCTCACAGTCACTGACTCTCACGTATAGTCATTTATATACTCCAAGTCTCACATACACTGCCTTTTACATATGTAGTTACTTGGACATGTACCACTGAGACATCCAATCTCTCACCAACACACCCATACACACACTCACCCGCCCATACAGCTGTTTCCACATGCACTCTTGAACCCAGACACCCAGTGAATCAACCACTCACACATCTAGGCACAGAGACACACACCTCCTTGAAGATGAATTTGGTGATTGTACTAAAGCTATAACTGATATAAAAAAAGTTCTTGAAGTAAGGATACTAAAAGGATATTATGTATGTTTTAGGCCTGTGATAGTTACTTGCCTACTGGACTCTGTAATTAATGAATCAAGACTTAGTTTTAATTGTGAGCCCTGATGACCGCAGTGTAGGCCAGAGGTAGCGGTCAGCAAGGGCCCATAGCCACGTGGCGTTGAGTTGAGGTGCACAGTTAGTGGCACCAGAAGCATTGAGAATGTATGAGCCTGTGATTCTGCTTGGTGCGGACGGACCGCACTGGGAGCAACGTCTCTTGCCTACTGGACTGCGTCATCTGCAATCGCGACTGTATCTGAATTGTGAGCCCTGCTGACCGCAGTGTAGGCCAGAGGTAGCGGTGAGCAAGGGCCCACAGCCATGTGCATAGGTTGGTGGCCCCACCGGCCTGCGTAGTTCAGGTTCAGTGGCACCACGTGTCGCCGGCCTTCCATATGCAAATACGCCTCACTAATCGAAGGGAATCTGGTGCTGTGGTCGCTGCCACGAAGTTGGGGTCACTGCCATTCAGAAGTCAGGACACAGTTCCACATGTGGGATCGGCTTGTGTTGAACAGGGTTAGTGGCACCACCTGTTGCGCCTTGTGTTGTACAGGGTTAGTGGCACCACCTGTAGCCGGCCTTGCATATGGAAATATGCCTCACTGCTCATTAGCAGAGCTCGCAATTCGAATTTTGGACACGTGGTGCCACTAACCCTGTTCAACACAAGCCGCGACACGTGGTGCCACTAACCCTGTTCAATACAAGCCGATCCCACATGTGGAACTGTGTCCTGAGCCCTGAATTGCAGTGACCCCAACTTCGTGGCAGCGACCACAGCACCAGACTCCCTTCAGTTTTATTTGTTGTTGTTTTGTTTAAATAAAATGTTTTATATGTAAATCTATACATGACTAAGATTCTTGTTTGTCCAACCGCACACGGACAATTCCGGGCCCAAGAAGGTTGTTGGTGGTATGTTGCTAATGTGGGAAGAGGGTGCGTTACCTGCTGATGTGGGGAGAGGCAGCGTGAAAGGGGTATCTCTCACAGAAAGAACTCCGGTATGTTTTCAGAAATGCCTCGGACAGATGCCAGCTGACGGACTGAATCACAAAATGGCTTGTCAATGCTTATGTAGTGTGACTTATGAACAGTTCGCACCCAGGCTCGCAGAGGGACAACTGCGGCCCGTCCGCTCGACTCACAGACGCAGTACTACGAGCCGTCCGCTCCCAAAGGAACAGCAGCGTAGTAGCTCGCAGAGGTACAGGCACAGCAGCGTATTAGCTCGCAACGGTAGACAGCTGCGAGCCGACAGACTGGCTTCAAAAGGCATAGCTGCGAAGTGGTGATGTTGGGCAGAGGGAGCGTGAAAGGGTTATCTCGCACAGACAGAGCTCCGGTATATTAAATTGCCCCCAGGACCTTTCTTTTATATTTTCACTCGATGCGAGAAAGCGCGCTTTCTGGACCAAGACCTTTCTCCCTACCAAATTTGGCGTAATCCCGTTCAGCAGTTTGACCTGTAGCCTTGTCTAAAGTTTCCTATGGAAAATCCATTGAGAAAACACGTTTTCACCCCCCACATAGCTACCTGTCGCAGGCGTACTCGCTGTTGGTGTGCAGGTCAGTGGTCTAGTTGTCAACATGTCACGGCCACTCCCTGAGGGCAGGTTTGCACACACACCACACCCATCCGGCACATGCGTCACAGGCCATGTGACCACACAAATATAATGGATCGACAACGTCACATCCTTTATTGCCGGTGGTGACTGGATGGCGGACGCTCCACGGGTCTCAATAATAAAGAGTCAATGAAAACTTGCGCAGAGGGTTAGTCGCACCCTGAGCTGTATGGCCATCAGGGGCCTACTACCACGTGGCGCAAACTTGAGTTGCACAGGGTTACTGCCACCCAAAGCTGATGTGGCCGTCAGGGGCCTACCACCACGTGGCGCGGACTTGAGTTACACAGGGTTAGTGCCACCCGAAGATGATGTGGCCGTCAGGGGCCTACCACCACGTGGCGCGGACTTGAGTTGCACAGGGTTAGTGCCACCCGAAGCTGATGTGGCCGTCAGGGGCCTACCACCACGTGGCGTGGACTTGAGTTGCACAGGGTTAGTGCCACCCGAAGCTGATGTGACCGTCAGGGGCCTACCACCACGTGGCGCGGACTTGAGTTGCACAGGGTTAGTCGCACCCTAAGTTGTATGGCCGTCAGCGGCCTACCACCACGTGGCGCTGACTTGCATTGCACAGGGTCAGCGGCACCAAAACCTGATGTGGTCTCTGCCATTGATGACTCAGGACTCAGCGACATGTGTGGGATCTGCTGGGCCGTGGAGCGGGTCCACATAATGTCCACCAAGCCATGGTGGCGGGACCGGGCCCTGGAGCTTTCACAGGCACGTGGAGTGCCCACTGGTAGACACTCCGGTGGCAGCAGGTAATTATTTGGTCATGGATGCGCAGGGTCTCTCTCTCTCTCACTTCCCTCTCTTCACTCTCTCTCTCACTCTCTTCCTTCCTAACCTTCTATCTCTCTCACTCTCTCTCCTTTCTCCCTTTCTCACTCCCTTTCTTTCCTTCCCTCTCTTTTTCTCTCTGGCTTTTTTTTCCTTCTCTCTTTCTCTGTGTCTCACTCCTTTGATATGCGCATTACACACGTCCTTAGTTTGTGCTTTATTTTCCAGGCTGTGTCGTCGACATTAATGGACCCGACAGGAGTCTTCCGCCTTGTTGTTTTGTGTTCAGTTTGTTAAATTTAGTTTATCCTCTATATGTACGAAAAATAAAGTTTTGAAAAAAAAAAATTCAATAAAGTTTTTGGTTGTTACTTAAGTGCTGTGTGACTCTTTCTCGTTCTTATTACTGTTATTTAGTGGTGTCCACCATGGTGTTAAATTTTGGGGCAGTTATCGCGGGAATACTGGTGATGTCTGCAGTTTGCACCAGCTTCTGAATAGTGTGTTAGATTTATCTCAACTTTAGTTGCATTAAAGTGCTGATAATGAGATGCAGAGTAGGCGTTCCCGTGCAAAAACACACGAGCTGCACCTTTGCGATTTATTCTAAACACTAAAATCCTGTATTGAATTGCACTGTGGTAGTGAGTACATTTACAGTGTACACACAAAATCAATGAAGAAATCTCATTGTATTTATATTGATTGGGAATAGTGGGTCAGGTGCTGAATCTTGACGGGATACACTGCCCAGTTCATTTATTTTTGTGTACACGAAAAAACCACATCTCAACTTTCACAACGAAAGGCAAAAACTGCGATGTGAAACAAATTCCGGCGATAAGCCGTGTTCGCACCAGGGATTTTACACCTGCTTTCTGCTGGTGTTAAGCAGGACGACTACCTGCAGCATGAAAGGGAACACAGCCAAGAGCCACACCGGAACACCCACAGGTGCCATAGAGTCAATGAGCATGATACACGGATACCCATGAGGGCCACAACACTCATCGCAACAACCCCAGGACCGCCAACGCCCCGAACCCGCATCTGAGCAAGTGTCTCCGTGTGGTCATTGTGTTAGCATGATGGGCACGGGCCCTGCAACATCACAGTGTGCTGTCTTCAGCGGACGTTACCATGTCACCTCAGCGTTGGCAGTGAGCCTGGACATGTAGCTACGCACGCATCCTCCTGCTTGCACAAGCGGCGTGTGCTGGTCCGGCGGACACAGGTCAGCGCAGGGGCAGTGCCTATCCGGCAAGGGAACGGGGTGTCTCGGACATGTCCGTGTGGAAGAAGTGCGGTAAGTGTGTCTCTGTGTTCTGGTGTGGCCGCCACAAGGGCCGCAGCAGTCGATGTTGTAAAGTGGCATGCACCACCTCCAAACGGCAGTGTCACGGTGTGATTGGAATGCCGCAGGACATGCGCGAATAGGCATTACAATGGTGTGCCATAGGAGTGCACGGGATACAACATCGCAGCGCACAAAAGTGTGGGGGCTCGTGGGAGGGAGGAGCAGCTGTTTGGCAACGTAACACACAGTGAACCCGCCCATGTGCCACGTGCTGGGCATCTCATCCATGATGACCAGGGTCGCAGACATCCCACAACACCCACGACTGGCCTTTGTACACATCCTGTATGAATGCAGCTGGAGAAGTTACTGTAGGGATGAAAGGTTCTTTGTCTGAGCTATCTTGCGCTAACACATCTGCTGCTCCGAGAAGGAACTTGCAAGTGGCCAGCCCCCCTGACAGATACGATAATAATTGCATCCGTCTCGCACACTACGCACTGCCAGATTTGAGAACAACGAGTACACATCCCGCACTCAAAAGTCCTTCGTCGTAGTTAGCGTGCGTGAAATGGCCTTCACACGTATTCCCACCACACCCCTGCCCTGCACCCATTGCACACAGACCCGGCTCATTGCACCAAGCTGTGCCATTTCATCCACAAGACTGGCACACGGCAAGCCAGTGCAGCTACAAGCAGAGCCACTGACGCAATGGCAGGGCATCCCGAACACATGGTCGACTCCATTCACGTCCACCTATACCTTGCACGTCTGCTGCATGTCCTGGGTGCACTGCCTTTGGCAGTGCTGCGGATCACTTACCGGCTGAGCTTCCGCATTGCGGACGTCACCTGCGTTCAACCTGTATTGCAATGTCGCACGTGCCTATCCGAGTGTTGCATGGACGTGTGCCTCTCCAACGTGTGCGTAGCTGACATGGATTACGACAGGTGTGTGCGCCCCCTGTTGGCCCACGACCAGGAGTGTCATGGTGATGAAGTTTATGGCATGCATGGATGTTTGGCATGCATGTTGGGAACTGGGCCTCGGACATTGTACGTGTCGTAGTATGCAGTGAGCAAATTGACCCACTTCCCGATTCTGCTTTGGTGCACATTGGGTACAGTGGTTGGAGTCAGCACATCTGTCCCGGTCAGCTGATGGATTACGTCGACGACATGTCAAATATTGTGGCCAACCATCACTCATTAGAGATAGTGGCTTACGCAGCTGCACTCGCGTTCATGGACGAGTGACAAGGTACCTGCAACCATGACTCAATGTGCCACATTGCACGTGTCCCGCCGCATCATTGCACGTTGTGCATCTGGTCACATGTCCCAAGACGACAGTGGACATGGCTGCATTGGTGTCGACTCATGTCCGAGGCGTGGACAACCAACGCTGCTTGACACTGACTTGTGTTGGTGATGGACTACCCCGAGGTGAACATGGATGTTTTCCTACGTTCCTTATTCATGCACGCTGCTGCATTTGTCTGCATATCGTGGCACTACTCTTGGCCGTACTGACACCTACTTTTTTTTGTAAAGTTTCCACATTTTCACTTGTCTCCAAATGTGTTGTGTCTTCATTTGTATGCCAATGTGTGTGTCACAGACTCTCTGGCTTCCTGCCATACTTGAATTGCTATCCCATCCAGACTGTGTGTTTGTACTTATGCGTTCTCATGTGCCTGTTTCGTACTGACGCTTTTGGATGTTTATCCACCACATGCGAGTGCATTTGTGTCCTGTGTTCGATTGTGCGAATGTTTGTGTTTGGACAACATTGTATTGGATGTTGGTGTGCTCTGCTTCCTATGTGTGTGCTGCATTCTGTGTGAGATGTCCCTTCATGTGAGGTATTGTTCACCCTTCTCCCTTTCAGGCAGTGTGGTTTTCACTTCTGTGCTTGTTCAGTGGTGTGATGTTGGCGGGTTGTGTGACTTGTGATCCTTGTTGGTGTGTTTCATTTTAGCCATGGTTTGTCTGTAGTTGTGCTGTACTTAATTGTGCGTGTGTGCCATTGTGCCCATCTCCCCCGTCCCCCCACTCCCTGCTTGTTCCTCTTCCTGGTGCTGTTGTGTCTGTAATTTTGTTACTCCACACATAAATACATGTAAAGAACAAATTAGAATAGTTCCTTGATTCTTTTAGATTTCAAAACTTCTCTCTATTGGTTATTTTTGAATTTTCCATATAAACAGTTTTTTTAATATTCAAGGACACATAGAAGTCAGAAGTGCAACTTATTCTATCAACACACTTTCTAGAACATTCTACAACACGTGCAGGTTAAAAGTTCATCAATTTTTTTAAACCTAACGATATTTTTTTGCAACATTTTCTCGAACATTTAACGGCACGTGCAGGTTAAAAGTTCACGATTGTTTTAAGTTCGAACAGTGCCTTCCAAATGCAAGTAGCAGGTGTGGTTGAGTTGACCAAATTTTATCCTATCATATGTACTCCACGTTTAAACTGCTTTTTCTTAACCAATCACAAAGATGCTTTTCCACAAAACGAATGTGCACCCTACTTTTAAAAACAATGCTTTTCATCTCCCAATAAGGTATCGTTTTGAATGAGAAAAAAGTAGTTCCCCACCTTTAAACATATCTCTTATTCTACGAATGGACTGCATGAGCTACAGACATCTATCCATACTTCCCAGCCATACCTTCAAAATGCTAGTGTGGATCGTAGGACATAGCTATGTTTTCTGGTGCAAGAGGTATGCAGAACAGAGACGTATTGACTTAGACCTAGGTTTACAAAATGTGGACATTAAATGGTTTGGACAGAGAGGATTGAAGTGGCACCAATTGTTGCCTTTGGTTAAAACCTGTTTGCATCTCCAACACCCTGACCTCATGATTGTGCACTGTGGTGGAAACAACCTAGGCACATTGACTGGTGTAGGTTTGGAAATGCTAATGAAAGACACCTTTCGACAATTGATGTTGCTTTTGCCTCAAACTGTCTTTGTATATTCCAATATATGCAAAAGACAGAAGTGGAAATGGTCAAACCAATTTTGTCCTCAGATTGAAAAATCTAGGAAGAATGTCAACAAAGCTGTGTCTGCATACCTCAGAGACCATAGAATGGGGTCGATCTACAACAACAACATACGTTTTGATATGGCTGATATCTACAGAAGTGATGGAGTACACTTCACACATCAGAGAAATCGAGTTTTTTTGAATAACCTGAAGCTGTGCATCCGCACTTATATGTAGCTCCAACTAATAAACACAAGGGCTCTTTTTAGAGCCGCCTTATACTCCCAATATCGGTTCGCAGAGTGACAGCTGCGATCCGGCTAGCACAGGGAGACCTGCGGGCCGTCCGGCAGGCTCGCAGAGGGACAGCTGCGGCCCGTCGGCTCGGCTCGCACAGGGAGAGCTACGGGCCGTCGGCTCGCAAACGCACACCAGCGTGCTGGCTCGCAGAGGGAGAGCTCGGGTCAAACTCGCAAGGGGACACCAACGGGTCAACGGCCCTGCTAGCAGAGACACACCTACCACCTAACGGACTGGCTCGCATATGTACAGCTAGGGACACGACGGCTCGCAGACGCAGAGCTGCGAACCGACGGACTGGTACTGTTTTATGCTTTAGGGTAGTACAGTGGTGTTCGTGTACTGTAGGGTGTTCGTGCTGGAGGTAGCGTTTTAGGGTTTAAGGTAGTGCACTGCTGTTTGGGTAGTGTAAGAATCATGCTGGAGGTAGTGTTTTAGAGTTTACGACAATGCAGTAATGTTTGGGTAGTGTAAGGGGTCATGCTGGGAGTACTGTTTTGGGGTTTAGGGTAGTGCAGTGGTGTTTGTGTAGTGTAGGGGGTCATGCTGGGAGTAGTGTTTTAGGCTTTATGGCAGTGCAGTGGTTTTTGGGTAGTGTAGGGGGTCATGCTGGGAGTAGTGTTTTAGGGTTTACGGCAGTGCAGTGGTGTTTGTGTAGTGTAGGTGGTCGTGCTGAGAGTAGTGTTTTAGGATTTAGGGTAGCACAGTGGTGTTTCTGTAGTGTGGGAAGTCATGTAGCGAGTACTGTTTTAAGATTTAGAGTAGTGCAGTGGTATTTGTGTACTGTAGGGGGTCGTGCTGGGGTAGTCTTCTAGGGTTTAGGGTAGAACAGTGGTGTTTGGGTAGTGTAGGGGGTCGTGCTGGGGGTAGTGTTTTAGGGTAGTGCAGTGGTGTTTGTGTAGTGTAGGGAGTCATGTTGGGAGTAGTGTTTTAGGGTTTAGGGTAGTCTAGTGGTGTTTGGGTAGTGTAGGGGGTCGTGCTGGGGATAGTGTTTTAGGATTTAGGGTACTGCAGTGGTGTTTGCGTAGTGTAGGGGGTCCTGCTAGTGGTAGTGTTTTAGGGTTTACGACAATGCAGTGGTGTTTGGGTAGTGTGGGGGGTTGTGCTGGGGGTAGTATTTTAGGGTTTAGGGTAGTGCAGTGGTGTTTGGGTAGGGGGTCATGCTCGGGTTAGATTTAGGGTTTAGGGTAGTGCAGTGGTGTTTGGGTAGTGTAGGGGATCGTGCTGGGGGTAGTGTTTTAGAGTTTACGACAGTGCAGTGGTGTTTGGGTAGTCTTTGGGTAGTGTAGGGGATCGTACCGACAGACTGACTCACAGAGCTCCGAGTCGACGGACGGGCTTCTAAAGGCATAGCCGCGACCTGGTGATATGAAGAGAGGCAGCGTGAAAGGCATATCTCACACAGACACAGATGCCAGTGTTGCCTCACAGAGGTAAAACTACGAACCCGATGGCTTCTACACGGAGAGATGCGAGCTGACGGAGTAAATCACAAAATAGCTGCCAACACTTCCTGGTTTCAACCATTCACAGCCAATAAGCCGCAAGCTGGTGCTTGTAACCCCTTAGCCAATCACATGTCAGAATTCTCAAATATCGATATCTGTAAAATGTATATTTCTCAAAAACTACTGAACGGATTTACACCATTTAAACAAAAGCGTGCTTTCTGGACCATCACCTTTCTCCCTGCCAAATTTGGCGTAATTCCGTTCAGCAGTTTCACCTGTAGTCTTCTGTAAACTTTCGTATGGAAATTGCATGCAGAAAACACGTTTTAGGACCCTCTTTTTCTCAGCCCCTCCTACACCATTCACCCCCAAACTTTCAATATAAGAGCTAATCAAAAAAGAGAAACTTTTTGGATAATTTCATAAAGATTCGTCAAACGACGCCAAAGTTACAAGCACATAGAAGGCTCCAGAAGGGGGGCCGCGCAACCCCCCTCCCAACATGAGTGAAGCCCCGGGGCTGCGCGGACCCCAGCGCACCCCTGCAACCCCTGCGAGCCCCTGCTATTATATTTTAAGAAATACCCCCGGAACCTAGCCCACCCAAGGGCCTCATTAAAATGAAACACGAGAACCCGCGACCCCAGCGCGAATTTTTGCCGATTTCTTTTTTTTTTTTTGAATGATTTTTTGGGCCCTGGGGCTCCTTCTGGGACCCCCTGAGCAGGCCTAGGGGGTCAGGGTTTTTCTACCCTGCCCCCTTCTCTTGTTTTATACCTTTGTTTCTCCGTTTTTGGGTAACTCGCTCCTACCGAGCCACAAGATGGCTGCCAACACTTCCTGGTTTGGACTACTAGCAGCCAATCACAGTGAAGCTCGCGCACGCGACTTAGGCTCCGCCCAGATATCGAAACTTTTATTTTTCTAATTTCTCAGCAACTACCAAACAAATTTATATCATTTTTAAAAAGGTCGCTTTCTGACCCAAGCACTACCTTTCTGCCAAATTTGGAGTAATTCCGTTCAGTAGTTTTGGCTGTAGCCTTGCACAAAGTTTCCTATGGGAAATTGATTTTTTGACTCTTATTATTTTAATTTCTCAAAAACTACTGAACGGATTTACACCATTTAAAAAAAGGTCGCTTTCTGAACCAAGCTCTACCTTTTTGCCAAATTTGGGGTAATTCCGTTCAGCAGTTCGGGCTGTAGCTCGTCGCAAAATTTGCTATGGAAATTAACATGGAGAAAATGAGTTTTGGGACCCCCCTTTTTTCTCAACCCCCGCTTGACGAATCACCCCCAAACTTACAGGATAGGAGCTGACCTGGATAGACTTTTTTTGGGGAGAATTTCAGGAAGATTCGTCAAACGACGCCAAAGTTATTAGCAAATCAAAAAATGCTTTTCCTATGGAAACTAGGTTCTAACTATAACTACCTACTGGCGACCGCCAGTAGGTAATATAAATATATATATATATATTTTAATATATTCAATTTCCCCACATAACACCGTCCCAACAGAGATGCATTTTGGGAGATGCAGTGCCTACAGTGCTGCTTATGGTAGGTGATCACATGATTGGGGGATGGTGCCTGTTCTCACCAATGAGAGGACTGCAAGAACATTTAAAGTGAGGGTGAGACTGTGTTCCTCATCAACAGTGGCATCTGAGGAAGGCCCTACCGGCCGAAATGCATAATGCTTACCTGTTGTTCCAATAAAGCCTCCAAATTGGATTCCCCGTGTGGCCTCTTCCTTTCTGTTCGAGGGAGGTTCTGCTGCATATTTTAATATATATATATATGTATTTCACTTACCTTATATATATACATATATATATGTAAATACATATATATATATATATATTTGTATTTCACTTACCTTAATTATATTAACCTGCGTGGCAAAGGCATGGGTGGTAAAGGCACATGTAAAAGTTGCATGGCAAAGGCATCCGTAGTGAAAACATGCATTGTAATGTCATACAATCAACAAAAACCACAGGTGCTGCTAACAACAACAGTTTGTATTCTGGTCTTTCACGGTGTCCCTGCGCTCACTTGCTAATATTTTGCTGCAAATGTAGTGTAATTATGCCAATTGACATAATGATGCAATTTAGGGAATTTCGCATAACAAGCCAAATGCAAAATTCGTGAAATTACCAAGATTACGCTGGCATAGCAGAAATGTCACCAGTGCCTATTTTTTTATATACTCCCTTTAAATTAAACCATGGGTGCATCCTGTGCATCTTCATTTACAGTCTCCCTCTGTCATTCCATGTCTGACTTTTCATTCCTTACAATTCTATGTTCCCTTTTCAAAGGCGCAGGAAGAAATACCAAACCGCTGCTTTCCTGAGAATCCAGGAAAAACTGTTTTGCCTATTAATGAAGACAGCAGCAGAGAACTTTTTAGTCTGCCCCACTAATGGGGCTCTTTGTCCTAGTAAATACCAGCCCAAGAGCATGCTTTCAGAGCACCTTCCCTGTGCTTCAGCTGTAATGAGACTTCTAATGAGTGCATAGAGTTTATTCTTCCCTGAGAGACCTATCACCCTACCTACTATCTGAGTCTCTTTTAAGATCTATGGCAGCAAGAGCTTGTACTTTCTGCTTGTGAATGCCTTTGGCAAGGGCAAGCAAAGGCTGCAACGTCAGTCAAGTGAGAAGATGCGGGGACCTGAAGCAAATGCATCTTCTGAATAGCTAACATGACTGAGACGACAAACACTCAGAAGAGGCATAAAGAAAGATACCGAAAATAACCAGGAGGCAAATTATAGATCTCCGGTGCATGTACACTTTAAGTTTGTTGTTGGCTTGTTCATAAAGACCCCTCATACTACCTCCCAGGACCTTGATTGCCTCAACCCCAGTGTCCCTTTTGGCTATGTCAAGGTCTGTTCGGATTATTTTTTTCTATTTTGTGATTTCTGTTTTTACATCTGGCATTAGCACACACGTTTTGATTTTACTAATGTTATATGTACAATGTACTTATAAGGACTTTCAGCCTTCCCTCTTCATCCTTTGCTCTGTTATTGTGTCATTCACATTTTTCTTCTACCCACTATAGTATGCAGCATGGTGCAGTGGGTGAGACCACTTCAGCCATTGGCTAACTTCACTGTGGGTGGCGAAATTTTTCCCTTTTACAAGGTGCACATCCACACAAAGTACTTTCCTTCAGTGACAGGGAATACTATGACACTGTGCGCTTTTTGAGACCCAAAAAATGCTTTGCTTTAAGCCAATTGTTTTGGACTAACGAGGGTCTGGCATTTTGCATAAAAATAAAGTTTTGCAAAAACATGACAAAATAAAGCACACTTTGACAAACTCAAAAGCAGTCAGCCAATGCTACACGTATTGTCCTTTCCAAAGCTGTTTTACATTGGATTCAGTTCCACGTCTCTTTGGCTATTAAGAGTGTGATATTTTGTATATTTTATGATATTACTGCCAATGTCCAGATTGACACCATTTACGAAAGCATTTATAACTACGTGAAGTATTACTACAGGAGCACTCTTTTATATATGGTTACATTATTTGTGAATTGGTCCCAAAAGGTCCACCTTCCTATTAGAAAAAGTGCAAAGTTGGCGCAGTTCTTTTCATGGACATCAATTAGGGGTCACCAGGGGTCGCAACTGCGACCCCTAAGCCACCCGTTGCGTCCTCCGCCACCATGCTTGAGACCCCTGGCTGTTTGTCAGCCTTAGCAAGCGCTCTGGTGGCAGAAAATCAGCTGCAGTGTTAGCAGCGCTTGATTGCACTGCTGTGCTGAAACTCTGCCTGCAGAGACATTATGATGGACTGCAAGCAGGGCCTGTGTGAGGGAAGAACTCGACTCATTCGCTGCTATGGTGACCCCGGTCCGGGCCTGTTGGCACAGTCCTTGATTTGACACATTGCATGTATCTGCTGCGGACCTGGGTCAGGAAGCTGAGCGAATGAGCACAAAGCATGCTCAGCATGACTGGGCATGATTGGACAGTGACTAACTACATGTGCTTCAGCTAGTAGCATGTGTGTTTAAGTGCAAGCCTACACCTGTCGCACCCTACCCTAGCTGAGGACACGGTGCCTAGTGTGGTATGTGCACTACCGTGTTTGGGACCGCCGACTGAGTCCCAAAAATTATTGTCCCCGCGCAGCAGTAAAAGCCGTGCTGCCGCGGCTCAGCCTTGGAGTTGGAGTCGGAGTCGTATTAGACTCGTGCCTGCTGTGTGAGTGCTGGGTGTCAAGACTCAAAAGTGACTGACTACAATCAACGCAAGTTCGGGACTGGGCCGTGAGTGACTTGCTTCACTTAATTGTCACTCTTTGACTGAGTCGGGCGGTTGGACATCGGATGGTCGCAGGTGAGGTCATGTGAGACTAACTGAGTTGTCACATCAACCCGACTAGAGTCTCGACTCTCCGACTCCCCTTGTGGTGGTGCCGGTCGTTGTGACTCCTGTAAGCTGCGGGACCTGGGCAAACCTCTAACAGAAGCAACAAGTAAGGTAAGATACGATTATCTGTTTTTAGAGTTCACACAAGATTTTCAAATGTCCTGCAAAACTTCAGAAATGATAGCTAAAGAACACACATTTCAGGGTCAACCCTTCTAGCGGTCTAGCCATCATTTAGGTAATGTAAATAACACATTATTTGACATTGTTTTATGTCAAACACTGCATCCATGTAGCCACAGCATGTGCACACTGGTCAGTTAGTGCTGGCAGACTGGCCAACAAGACATTGTTTGTTTTGAACACCACCAAGGCCGGAATGGCCATACCGGGAATCGGGTGATGGACGGGCGTTTACCCTGGAGGCTGGAAGGATAGGGGGGCAGGTTTTGTTAGTAGGGGCTGGTTTTGTAGCAGTGTAGCAGTTTTAAAAGCACTGGAAATGTCTTTGTATATTCAGCAGTTTTTGGGCAACAACAAAAGTGTCAAGTTAACTCTGGTGATTTAATAATGTACCTGCAGTAGAGAGATGGGAGTTTTGTCTAGTGGCAGTTTTCACTTATCTAAGGTAGCGCAGAGGGTTATTATGCCTGCTGCAAACAACGTATACCATGCATATCAAAGAATAATATTTTATGTGGAGAGCTCAGTGGGTTACTGATTTTGTCACAGAGATTCTGTTGTTGTTGTGCAGTTCATAAGTTACATTCATAATATAGCACAGTGAGCTATGAACTGCCATCTAAGAGCTGCATGCAAGTTGCTTGGTACAGGTTAGAAAGTTATGTTTTGTCCCAGTTTTTCTATCCAGATGTTACTAAGAAAGGTTTGTTTGGGTAGAAATATATTCTTATTATGAAAGTCAACCCTAACCACTGTGTTATGTTCTGAATCCTGAGTTTGTACTTCTCCAGACCAAGCACTCTTAAAAAGTGCCTACCATTATGGATGACGTGAATCCTACACCTTGTAGTCTCCTTTGCCTTATGTAACATTTTCTATTCACTGATTTTGACACGTATGATTCATTATCTCTGTATGTGTATATGATGGATTTTGAAAATGTGGAAAGTTTTGCTTTAAGAGCAGCGATCAATGGAGATATTTTTAAATGCGGACTGTAACATCTGCATTTGTAAAGCAAGCATTCATGCCTTTGGGCATTCTGGCTGTTAGATAAGATGTTGCTGGTAAGGTATGCTAATGCAGAACAAGCATATTATTGATCAACACAAGTACTGTACCAGTGATGTGCATGTTTTCTGTAGAAGAAATTAATGATAGTAAACCTACCTTGGTTCAATGACTCCACAGGTTTAGAAGTATGTACACCGTGGAATGGAAAGGAGGGCTGCTGGGAGAACTTGACCTCCATTAAATAGCAATGTCATCTACGTTCCAAGACTGAGATTTAATTACATGGTACTCTTAGTTTCTAAAACAAATGATAAAGTGAACTTGTTTTGAACATTATAGGCCCATCAACCTTCCAATTTTATATTATTTGATATTGATAATGGCTGATTTCAACTTGACTAGGGTATTTCCATTGTTGTACACTTTTTGATAGGTTCCTAACCAATGCTACATTATCTTAATTGTATATCTGAAGTACTAACTGAAACAATGTATGTAGCTGCAATTTCAATCGGATTTGAAGTATGTCTGTTGATAGGGTACTTCTTTTGTATCTGTTGAGATTTTCCAGCCTCTGTGTGTGATGTAAGTAACCAAAAGTTAGATGCATCACTTCCTGTGATAGCACCAAGCCAAAGGTCATGTAATGTCACTTCCTTAGATTTCATGGAGTCCAAAGATCACGTGATTACATCATCGGGGTGGATCAAAGGGCAGGTGACGTCACTTCCTGTGATGTCACCAGGTCAAAGTTTGTGTGATGTCACTTCTTGTGACGTCAGGCGGGGAGTGTTCACATGACATGTGATGTCACTTCCGCCACCCCTGGCATTTTGATGAATCGACATCCATGTTCTTTCTGTTTGCACTAACTGCATAAAAATGTTCCATGAATATTCACGTTATATTTAAATTTTAGATGTTTTGGAGCTAACTTACAAAGGTCTGTAAAAGTACATAAAATCGTAGTAAAGGAATACTTCTTTACACACTCCAAAATGCCTTGGTGAATAGGCCCCATTGTTTTCATTAATAACTCTGGTGCTTTTTCTTGAACGAGAAGGAAAGCTTCAGCCGTCCAACTCAGGTTCTTCACTTCAAATTTCATGCTCACTCATTTCTCAAAACTGGAATGCAGACATGAAAACGCACTCATTCGGTGTGACTCGCTTTATTTGCACTTAACTATAACATTTTTATTTTGTGTTTTATAAATATCTCTCATTTATCATACAGATTTCTCATTATTTTAGCAATACTTTGGCATTGACTTCTTTGTACTTTTGTCGGAAAAACAATATATTTTCAGTGAAACATATTTTGATTAGGTTTATCTCAACCAAGCAGGAGCTGCCACCGGTTCACCCTCTGTATCACAATACTCTTAAACTACATTTATCAGAATGACAAGTCAGATATTGACAAAGTGATCACACTAAGCACAAACAATGAAACACACTTTTCGACTCTGGTCATTCTTGCTTGACGGTTGTATCATAGCCAAAGTTGTGTATGTATAGCGTCTCTTCAAATAGCTTCTACCTGGTTCTTTGTCCTCTCGCTAGCCCCTTATTCCAAGGTCTGTCCCCACTGTCTTGCTGAGATCAATTATTATGAGATTCCTCTTAAGATGTGAGGAAACATACAAATCCCAAATTTAGAAAACAATTAAAACCTGGTTCTTCTGGTTCTTCCTTAACATACTTTCCATCCTGTTAGATCTGGCTTGACAAATCAGCTGTCTGCAAGACAGTTCTTTAAAATACACAAAAGGTGGGTGGGCGGGCACGGCTCCACCCACAGAGTATTATTTTTACCCTTTCACCTCATACTATTGGCTATTTGGCAATTGTTTATCAAATACATACATTGTATACAAAAAGCAATCTTTTCTTTGTATTTTGTTTTAGTGCGGTCGGCTCTTTTTAAAAAATGTTTTTCTCTGGACTTAAGAGTAGGCTTCTTGCCAACACCTATACTACCATGCTCATCACTTCCAGAATCACCACCATTAAAACCAGTACAACACCACGATCACCACCACCATTATCACCAGCATTACCAGCAGTTTTATCTCCACCAATATCAACACCATTATTACCAACACAATCGTTGCCACAATACCACCACTTAGCATTTGTGCCTGTTTGTGTTTGTGTCGTTTTCCTCTTTGCCAGTAGTAGTTTTTGAGTAGCTGCTGTGGCGTGCAGTCTGCCATAGGTGTTTCGTAAAAGCTCTGGCACATACTCAGTGGTCACTGTGTGCACTCTAAAAAGGCAAATAAATAAATAATTAAAGTAGTTATGGCCAGGGAATTTGTGGAACTTTGTTAGCTTTAAAAAATCATCTTGTTCTTACAGTCTCCTATTGGTTCTATCTAACATTTGCACATTTGTTTTACATTAATGAAGATGCACTAAACAGGAGCCAAATGAACTCACCACAAAATGGCTGTAATATGAGGTCCTAAATCAATCCTAATACATTCTTCAACAAGAAGGTGTAGAAGGGAACATATGTTTAAGACATGCTAGATTTTGGCCATATACAATTGCCAGGATTTAGAAGTATGAAGGCCAACTCAGACAGGGTAAAACACTCTTTCATTGAAGTATTAATGCTCTGCCTGTGGTAGATTAGATTGGTGTATGTTACTGTAGCATGGTCGATGGATTAGAGGTGCATCTCAGGCTAATACTGGGTCTCTCCAGAAGGCACAGAGAATTTCAAACCATGACCAGGGAGTCAAAGAGGCCAGTAGAATATGTGCAAGAATGAATACATGGGTGAATGAATGTGTCACTTATCACAGAAATGTCATATATTAGTGAGACTGATTGTTAGACAAAAGGTGATTAATTAGATAACCTGAGCTCTTGATGAAATAAACCCAAATCTTCATTTCACCACAGTGAACTAGTACATCCAAGTAATCCCAAAAGAGATCAAGGTGAATTTTTAGGTAGTAATAAAGTAGTTAAACTCAAATTTTGCAACAGGGATTTATGTAATACATTAGAGGGACATGGAGGAGTAGTCCATGCATTTGTTAATGTAGACAGTTGATAATTTTTAAAGTTCTTTGCACTCCTCACTAAGAACCCAACTATATTTCTTTTAAATTGAAGTCCGTTTTTAAAATTGTATTTGCTCTGTGTATGCTTAGCGCTATTTGCACATTTCTGGGGGCTTGATTGAGGCTCTGGGCACTGCTCGATTCTTGGGAATCGGAAGCAGGTCACGGGCTGCCTGATTCAGGTTAGCAGGCTAGTCTTCCTCAGCCGCAACCCACTAATTACACGCTGATGCGACCGCGCAGCGGACGCGCGCAGCGGGCGCGCGCAGCGGGCGCGCCTAAGGCATGCCGGTCTGCGCCCGTCCGCGCTCGGACTGGGCTCGGGGCCAGTCTCCCTGGTCCCCGCAACTCGAATGCCCCTATCTATTCGAGAGCAACGCTCCTGAAGTTAGACCCGAACGGCGGGAACATGTGCTGCCCGAGGTTTTTACCTGAGGAGCTCAGTAACGGACCCTCAGGTACCTGCCCTAAATGTCATACGTTGATGCCCTACCAAATAGGACTGAGCACCAGATCAAAGTCCTGGCCAAAGTTAGATCCCCTTGGTACAGGACACCTCGCACCTGTTAAAATCATGCTTCTGAATGCTAGATCCCTAATAAAACACAGTGAGGAATGTGCTATGCTGATAGAGGATCACACTGTTATGTTGGCTTTTATTACGGAATCCTGGTCCAATGATTCCTCTGGCCCTGACCTTGTTAAAGCCCTACCACCGGGATATCTTTGTCACACTCAAGATAGACCCATAAGGAAAGGGGGTGGGCTAGCTGTAATTTATCATAACTCCTTAGAGCCCTCCTTCCTCCCAGTCTCTAACCAGACCTGTGAAGCTTTGTCAATTAACGTCTGCATCTCTCCTCATGACACCTTCAAAGCCATTCTCCTCTATCGCCCCCCTGAGCCTAGAGGGGCTTTTTTAGAGTCGGTTGGTATGCTACTTGAGGAGGGACTCTGTGCTAAATCTTTTACGATTCTAGGAGATTTTAATTTTTATCTTGAGGACCCTACTGACTCAGACAACATAAAACTACAACAAATGCTAAGTGGGGGACCTCACGCAATTAGTGCTGGATCCCACCCACACTGCAGGTCACACGCTAGATGGTATTTTTTCCAACCATCCAAATATTCATTATCGAGGAGTTTTACCAGTTCCCTGGTCGGATCATTCGGCCGTCTTCTTTGAAATTTTACCTACTTTACCTCACAAACCTAAACTGGAACTCAAACCTAAGGTTGAAGTAAGGGTCTGGAAAAATATTAACAGCGTGGAGCTAGAAAATCGCTTACAAGCAACGTTGTGCGATTGGTCTTCCTCTGCAGAAGAGGCCTCGGCTAAATATACTGATTGGCTGGACTCTGCCTGCAGATCACTAGTTCCTGTTAAATTGTGGGTTCCCAAGAGGGTTTCACCTTCGGCCCCTTGGTACTCGGACAGCCTAAAAATATTAAAAGTTGAATGTAAACGCTTGGAACGCGTTTGGAGAAGAGGCTACACCAATATCACTAAAGAGGCTTACAAAGAAAGTCTTGCTCGTTATAAAAGAATGCTTTTGGACACAAAAAAGAAATTCTTTGGTGAACAGATCAGTAAGGCCAAATCCTCCACAAAGGAACTTTTAAAACCATTTCCAAACTTACAAATCCCACCAGTGCTAAACCACGGAATGGCCCTGAAATCTGTGAAACCTTAGCTTCTTTCTTTAGGGAAAAAGTGGATATCATCTTTTCATCTTTCAGGATTTCTCAAAAGGAGGGCTCCAAGATGGAAGTATGGGGCCCGGTTAAGGACGTCAAGAGAATTCCGATTTTAGATAGCTTCGCCACAGTGCAGGCCCAGGATGTCTTAAAGCTCCTGTTGGGAATCCAATCTGGCTCTCCTCTGGATCCCTGCCCAGCCTCAGTGGCTAAACTTGTTCCAAACATCATTGGGACGGCCCTTGCCCCGGTTTTTAATATCATCTTTAAGTCAGGTCGATTTCCCAAGGTATGGAAAAAGCCTCAATTCTCCCTCTCCTGAAGAAAGCGAACTTGGACTCGAATGAGCCAAGTAATTACAGACCCATCTCTCGTCTCCCCCTACCGGCCAAGTTGATCGAAAAAGAAATGAATTTCCAACTAAGTTCCTTTCTCAAAAATAATGGCCTGCTAGATCCAACACAATTTGGCTTTCGTGCCGATCATAGCACTGAGCTGGCTCTGATTAAATCAACTGAAGAAATCAGAGAGGCATTAGATCAGGGAGGAGCGGCAATTCTGATTATGTTGGATCTGTCCGCGGCCTTCGATACGGTCCACCACGAAGTGTTGTTGGACCGGTTAGCCGAAATAGGGGTTTCCGGCAATGCCCATACCCTATTAAAATCTTTTCTGACTGATAGAATCCAAACAGTGGATTTGGGAAAGGATCGATCGAAACCTTTCTCCCTGCCCTGTGGGGTCCCTCAAGGATCGGCACTTAGCCCTACACTGTTTAACGTGTATGTATCCCCGCTGGCTGTCCTTATTCGATCTTTGGGCTCCAGCTGACCTCCTATGCCGATGACACACAAATTGTGTTGTCAATACAGAAGGGCAATGAGGCCAAGACAGGGCGCGATTGCCACAACTGTATGCAGGCCATCCAAAGCTGGATGACAGCAAATTGTCTTAAGTTGAATGCGGGGAAAACTGAGGTGATCATCTTCGGTAATTCCTCGAACCTTTGGTCACCCGATTGGTGGCCTGCAATCTTGGGTCCACAACCAGTTCCCTCCACCAAGGTGAAGAACCTGGGGGTGATCATTGACGTCAAATTATCTTTCGGAGACCAGATTAGCCGAGTTGCCTCCTCCTGCTTTCATCTTCTGAGGATACTGAGGAAAATCAAGTTTCTATTGCCCGAAGATAGCCTCAGGACAGTAATTACTGCTCTTATTTTTTCTCGCCTGGATTATTGCAACGGCCTTTATCTTAACATCCAGAAAAGACATCTTAGCCGATTGCAGGTTGTCCAGAATGCGGCAGGCAGGCTTCTTTTGGGGATCCCAAGGTTTGTCTCGGTTAAGAAGGAACTTGGGAAGCTTCACTGGCTTCCGGTGAAACAACGGGTGGATTTTAAGGCCCTTTGCACGGTCTTTAAAGCCCTCACAGGTTCTGGCCCAGCCTACACGAGACAACATCTTCAATGGTATGTTCCCGGCAGAGCATTGCGCTCTGCCGAGGCAAAACTTATAAAAGTTCCACGGGCAAAGACAGCTAGTTGGGGGCAGGAGCTTTTTCTGCGGTGCGGCAAAAGCATGGAACAGCCTTCCCCTCCATCTCAGAAGTGCCACCGAGCTTCTTTCCTTTAGAAGGGGGCTGAAAACCTGGCTTTTCCCCTGAATCCTTCTCTCATCCAGCAACTAAGTCGGCAACTCTCAACGCCAGGACACCCTAGGGTAGCAGTGCGCTTTACAAGCCTTATTAACATTAACATTAACATTAACATTAACAATGGGTAATTGCTATGGTTTTGTAGGTCTACTGCCTGACCAAGAATGTGGTATATAGTAACATGATGGTAGAGTTTGGCATTGGCAGAAGAATGGCTACCTACAGAGGTGTTGAGATAATAATGAGGAATGGGACAATACAATTAGATTATATGTGATTTTAAGGTGAATATATTTAGAATTTTAAGAACTTGGAGACATGGGGCCCGATTCACAGAACTAACTTAAGACAAAATCCGAAACTTACTACCATTTTGGTATTCACAGAAGGCACTTACTCATTTTGGTATTCACAGAAGGCACTTACTAACTCATTTTGAGTAACTTACTCATTTTGAGTAACTTACTCATTTTGGTATTCACAGAAGGCACTTACTCATTGATGAGTAAGTGCCTTCTGTGAATACTAAAATGAGTAAGTTACTCAAAATGAGTAAGTTACTCAAAATGAGTAAGTAAGTGCCTTCTGTGAATACCAAAATGAGTAAGTGCTTCTGTGAATACCAAAATGGTAGTAAGTTTAGGATTTTGTCTTAAGTTAGTTCTGTGAATCGGGCCCAAAGTGATTTGCCAGGAATCACACAATTTTTGATCAAGTGTTGAAGCCAAGATCAAAACCTTAGCCTCAGGTACCAAGAAGAGCATCTTAGTCAATAGGCCACATCTCCTTCCTGACGAGCAATGTGCAGATGGTAGTCCGACTGAAGTATCTGTTTGAAATGGCTGGTGATAGGACACCGAGACAAATAGAAGGGGCTGGTCGCCATTTATGGGAAGACCAGACTTTGTTGTTGAAATAGCTACTGCTATGTCAAGATTTTGTGTTGGTGCCAGGCCGGACTTTATTATTATGCTTTATACATCCAGGCTATCATTTAATGTTCCAACTGGTTTAATGCAGTTTAAGATTGTATTTTTGTACCACCAAAAAGCAAATCAACCTTAATTGTTGTACTCTGAACAAACAGATCAGAATTGGGTGTATGATCTCCTTATCAATGTCGCATATGGATCAGGAATGAGTTCACAGATTAATTGTATTTAAGATATGCTACATTCAATTCACAAAGACTTTTAATCATAAACTATAAGGGCTAAGACTGCAATCTGTTCACATTTAAAGACATGCATGATATGAGTTACTCCTAAGTCCAAAAGCCTTGTTCAAATACCAGGAGTGAAAGAAGGGAAACAATACATTTACACACTTCTTCTTTGGGACACATTCTGGCCTGGTTGGGAAAGATAAAGGTCTCAAGTGGATGGGGCACTCACATTCTTCTACATAATTTGTACATAGTACTAAAATATTACATGCAAATGAATATTGGAAACAATCAAGCATCATTTTTTTCTGAGGGTCATACCAGAAATGAGGCAAAACTCCCCTGTATCTGCAAAATTGGCACACAATATACACACAAATGTGTATAGGTAAATATCAACAATCTTTTTATTCTATTGAGTTCTTCCAAGTGACATCATAGACAAAGAGAGCAAAGCTTAAGTTAACGGTGCTATTGGAACTCTCCAAAGTGGAACCTGATCCCTTGTTTTTACTTACCCAAGTACAATTGTATGTTGTACACACCACCCGTGCACCTGCCTCACTCATTTGAGCTATCATCAAGGACAAGCAAAGTAAAGGCTAAGGAATTATGTAGTGGTGCAACCCTAAATAACATAAAAACACCCCAGTGTCAACTATTACCAGCCTCCTCCCTGTTAATGTCGCTTCTACACAAAACATGTATGTGGTTTCGTCTATCCTGACCATTTACATCAGTAACCCCATCCTTTTTACTCCTCCTCCAAGAATGAAATAAAATACCTGTCTCCCTCACCCCCAAACTGTGCATCTTTCAGCTAAAACTATAAAATGGACAAAAAAATGAGTATCTGCCTTCCTCCCCTAGCGTCACCATTATGCAGCCTTCCCTTTGGAGATGTTTTTAAAAAAACAAGCACACCTACAACTTCCTCCATTGGCCACACCTTTCACCCATGCTTTACTAACGAAAAATGCACCTCACCTCCTAGAACCCTCGGCCACCTTCCTTTCCTTTTTACTTTATTGCCCCTACCATGGGCTCAGTGACTGCTTGAACTAAGAGAGCAGTAGTAGCCATGACGCTTGACAACATATATGACAGACTGCTGTGGCTGCAACCAAACCCTGCCACATACACCTTTGTAGTAACCACAAAGACAATGTAGTGGTTATTCTACTTTATTGCGGTTATCAGGTACAGCAGTAAAAGGGTGCATGAAGCAGTAAGCAGGGAAAACACAGAATGAATCACATACATTCCAAGTTCTAACATTTATACTTATTCCATATGACCTATTGACATTCTACATTCTAAACATTCTACAATATTACTAAAGGCCCAGTTACTACACATTCCCCTTCCTTAAAAACAAAAAAACAAAAAACAAAGGGAAAAAGAAATTACACAATAGCAAGTAGCCCTAAAACTGAAAGCAAGACAAACTGAACACCTAATCCAAGAGGTGCACATTTAATCACACACAAAATCTTGAAAAGTCTTTGGAGTCTTGATGCGTCTTCCACATCTACCAGATCTTTCTGCTATTTCAACTTCTCCAGGTAATTCAGAATCACACATGGGTGATGATGTGTTTTGGCCCTCACACTCACGAACACCACCCAAATCAGATTCAACCCCACGATCACCTGAGGTCATCTCCAGACTCGTCTCCGGACCAGGCAAAGGAGAGGACTCAGTGGTAAAAGAATCCATCCACCAGTCCGCCTTTTCCCTTTTCCTTGACAATCTTCCCAGACAAAGAAACATGTTGTTGTGCTAAGGCAATACGATTCAAATGGTGAACACTACCATCATCCAACATCACAGTGTTCCGCATGACCTTAGTGACAGTCCTGGGTTCAGAAAATTGACAATGTAACTTCCCAACCTTTTTTCCACTTTTTACTCAAGTTGTCCAACTTCCAAATGCACTTCTCTAGTACCATGCTTAGTGTCAAAATAAGCTTTGTTTTTTCTTTGAGAGTTTGCAATACACTCCCTAACTTGATTACTGTCCCACTCATACCTCCTACTCCTACCCATCCATCCAGGATTAATCTTGCAGTATGGGAATCTTCCTCTCATAATACCAAAAGGGCTCTCACCAACCGTGTCATGGACCGTGATTCTACAAGACCAAATCAACTTGTCCAACTCATCATCCCAATTTTTATTTCCTTTGCTAGCTAATTGTAACACCCCTTTGACCACTCTGTTGACTCTCTCAACTACAGAATTACCTCTCGGGTGGTATAAAACTGTAAACCTTTGCTCAATGCCAGTCAAATCCATAAATCTTTTCATAACATCCGATTTAAATTGCACACCATTGTCTGTAAGGATGGAAGCAGGAAAGCCTTCTCTAATGAAACATTTTTCAAGAAACTTAATAACTGAGGACGTGTCAACTTTCTCAACAACTTCCACCTCAATCCATCTAGAGAATAAGTCCACTAACACCAAAACTTACTTACTACAACCGTCCTGCAAACCATAGGTCCCATGATATCCAGGGCAACATCTTCCCAAGGTAATTTAGGACAACCTAAAGAAGACATGGGAGGATTGAATGTTTTCTGAGTCTTATCAGAACACTCACAACTCACACAACCACGCACAGATCTTTCGACCGCCAAATCCACTCTAGGCCACCAATACAACGCTTTAATGTTCCTCTTGGTCCTGGATACACCCGGGTGTCCTTCATGTCCAATGCAAATAATTTATTGTTGCATACCATTGGGAGGAATGATTTTCTCACCTCTACAAATTCACCATCTAGACTTAACTCGTCCCTTACTTCCCAGAATGCCCTAAACTCTGGATTACACTTGCAGTCACTAGACCATCCATTGGTGACTCTATCCTTCACTGCACGTAAGGTTTCATCCTTCACAGACTCCTGCTTCCATTCACCCATTCGCAAACTGCAAGAATCTGAGAAAATGCTGGCAACACAATAATCATTCCATGGATCCTGATCCATTCCTTTCAGGGGTAGAGACAGTCTACTGAGAAAATCAGCAATGACGTTCTTAACGCCAGGAACATACTGCACTTCATAAACAAAATCTTGGAGCCTCATGGATAATCTAGCGATTCTAGCAGAGGCTCTGCATAAACCTTCTGTGGTAAGTATTTTGGTTAGGGGTTTGTGATCAGAGCGAAGAACAAACTTTTTCCCCCAAATGAACTTCCGGAAATGTTCCATGGCCCATACGCAAGCTAAAGTCTCCCGCTCAATCATGGAGTACTTCTCCTCCATTGCGGGTAAAGAGCGTGAAGCAAAGGCCACAACGACTTCCTTACTGTGCTCTGCCACTTGTGACAACACTCCACCCAAACTTGTACCACTTGCATCAGTGGTGACAAAAGTATCAGCACTCGGGTCAAAACCTTGTAATGTGGGAGCATTAGCAATAGCAATCTTGATTTCTCTAAAGGCATTCTGACAAGCATCACTCCACACAAAAGCAGTTTTGTTCTTCATCAATTGACGTATTTCATAGGTTTTCTGAGAAAAATTATTGACAAATTTAGAATGAAATTCGGCTAAACCCAGGAAAGACCTGTGTTCGTCCTTGGATTTAGGTGCAGGAGTGTTGACAATGGCATCAACCAGTTTTGTTTCCGGTTTGATGCAGCTGTCACAAATTTCATGCCCCAAATAAGTGACAGATTTTTCAGCAAATTTACACTTGCTACCTGCCGCCAACCCATTATCCCTCAAAATCATGAGAACCTCCCTGAGAGCAGCATCGTGGTGAGTGTTGTTCTTTCCCATAATTAAGATGTCATCCTGAAAGAAGACAACGTCAGGAATATGACTGAACAATTTTGACATTATCCTTTGAAATACTGCCGCAGCAGATGCCAAACTGAACGGCATACGTTTAAACCTATAGCACCCAAAGGGTGTGCAAAATGAAGTGAAATGTCTACTCTCTGTATCTAAAACCACTTGATGGTATGCTGCAGATAAATCAAGAGTGGAAAACTACTTGGCGTTCCGGGTCAAAGACAACATTTCATCAATTCTAGGTAGGGGAAATTGATCTACCAGGATGTTGTTATTTAGATACCTCAAGTCCACACATAAGGGGACCTTACCATTGGACTTGCGGGCAACGACCAACGGAGAAACCCACTCTGATGCTTCCACAGGTTTGATAACATTAGCTTTCAATAAAATTTCTAGCTCAGCTTTGACCCCATCCCTAACAATAAAGGGAATATTACGTGCTTTGTGTACTTTAGGAACAGTTCTTCCTTCAATCGTATTTGATGAGTGAATCCTTTCAGTTTACCTAAGTTATCTGCAAAGACAGTGGGAAACTCTTGTAATACCCATTTCTTGGTATCCTCACTGTCACACGAAACAAGTACATGCTCCTTGCTGTTGGGATCAAGGATAATGTTTAAACCTTTCTGGTCTTTCCATCCTAATACCGATGGCCCCTCTTTGGCAATGTACAATTTACCAGTAGAATGTCTATCCTTGAAACGGAAAACCAGAACTCTGAAGCCTAAGAGATCGATTTTCTCACCTGTGTAACTCTCAGGAGAAATGTCATTGGGTTCTAGCCAAATGCCAATATTGATTGTGAAATACCTCTCCCATACATCTTGAGAAATGATGGTGTACGGGGACCCTGAATCAGCAGCAAGCTGAATTGAAATTCTCCCTAATGAAACTTAACACATGGGTTTGGAAGAGGAACGGTCAGAAATATTCAATACAACCTTTTTCTTTTGAATAAATTGTGTTTGCACCTCTTCATCACTGGAGCTAGACTAACTGTCTTGCTCCCCTTCTTGTACACACGCAATTTTACTTTTAGGTTTCTTCTGAGATTTCCTTTTGCAAACTCTGGCAAAGTGCCCAATAATGCCACATTCAAGACACTTTGCAGACTTTGCAGGACATTTATCATACTTAGCTGAGTGATATGGACTACCACACCTGAAACAAATTATGTTGCCTTTTCTTTTAGGTTCAAAATTTTCACTCTTCTTATTTTCAACCTTATAGTCACGGTTACCTTTGTGATTTGCTTTACTCTCAGAAATTTTCCCAACAACCTCAGTATCTTTCTTGTCATGAGAGAGAGTGGCTTTCGCACAACATTCAGACAACTCTGCTTTTTTCACCATGGCGACAATATCTTTAAGGCATCCCTCACCTTCCACCCATAACCTGTCTTGCATTGTCTTGTTTTTAGTGTACATTACAACTTGGTCCCAAATAAATTCATCATGTAATTGCGCAAATCTGCATTTGCTTGCTAATTTTTTTAAAGCTGAAACATATTTCTCAACACTTTCATGCTTTTCTTGTTTCCTCTGAAAGAAAGAATGTCTAGTCACAGCTATGCAAACAGCGGGAGAAAAGTGGTCATCAAGATCTAAGATTGCCGCTTTAAATACATCCATATCCCCACCCACTCTTTCATGTTTTTGCAATTCATTATACATACGTAAACCTTCGGGACCTAAGGAATACATAAGAATTCTTTTTTTTCTTTCTGGAGAGAAATTCCCATTAATATCTTCAAGATTGGCAATATAATTAAGAAAGTACTCTTTCCAGTCATTCCATGAAAGAAGCGGTTTGCCAGGAGTGGGTAAAAATTCCTTTGGCAAATTATTATGCATAGCAGAGCCACTGGAATCACCTACAGCTGTGCTTGTCTGTGCTGTAGACATGGACAAAAGGAACAGTACTTTAGATGCACAAAACTAAAAATCCACTTGAAGAGAGAAAATAAAAACTGGCTGGGAATAGTAATTTCACAGTGTGGTGTAGTAAATGTCTCTACCAGAAATAATAAGCCCTTTATGAACAACTGTCACTGGCTTGGCATTTAAATCCACCTGTGACGTAATAAATCTCTTTACCATCAGTAATGAGTTAGTCAAAAGCAGCGTAGGGA
Source organism: Calotriton arnoldi (assembly GCA_963921515.1). Lineage (NCBI taxonomy): Eukaryota > Metazoa > Chordata > Amphibia > Caudata > Salamandridae > Calotriton > Calotriton arnoldi. Next base: position 495,838 of record CAWUFW010007015.1, read on the forward strand.
AACAACAAAAGAATGATGTCACTGCTCAGAACTGATGGAGAACGAAAATGCGCTGCAAAACACCCTTGCACATACAAAAATAAATGACACAGTACCGTGAATTTTCAAAATATATCCTCTTTTTTTTTTTTAACCGGATCCAGCATGAACAAACTCCGATGATGAGCTGAGTCCCATAGACTTGGAAACGACTTACTGATGCGACCAAAATGGCCACCGTGCGTGACCTATCTGCGCGCTGACGTCAGCTGCGCTCTGCGAAGCGCGCAACGTGCCGTGGAGCTCAGGAGCGTTGCTGTCACAAGCTGTGCTGCGTCACTGCGATGTGGAGAGCCATGGAAACAGAGTTGCGGAGCACGCGGGGACTGCGGGATTTGAAAATCCCTAAGGAGGCCATTAGAGAATAACTGTCCGTAAGGCCTGGCCAGCACGGCGCTGCACTTACTTTAAAGAAGAAAACACAGGGGGTCATTACGATGGCGGAAGGCCCGCCACCGCCAGCAGTGCGGTGGCGGGCCTTCTGCCACCGGAAAGCAATTTTCCCCCCGCTACAGGGGGAATCTGACCGCGACCGTGGCGGGTGCAAAGACTGCCCACCACGGATCCGCCACAGGCAATCGTTATGATTGCCTGGCGGAGCGGTCAGCATCAGTAAAATGGCAGCGGTGCCTAGCAGGCACCGTCCGCCAGATTAGGATGCGGGCCGAAGCCAGCCTTTCCGTGGCGGGTAAATCACCATTAAAAGGCTGGCGGGGATTGGTTTTGGGGGCCCGTTGCAGGCCCCCTTGTGTTGGGGGGAGGTGGGTGTGCACTGGGGGGACATTTCCCTGCACCAGGTGGCAGGCACCGTGTGGTGCCTGCCACGTAGTGCAGGGAAATGCACGACATACATTTTTAGTATTGCGGCGGGTGCTGCTGCCAGCAGCACCCGCAGCAATGTTAAAAATGCATGATGCGACCGCCACAGTGGGGGTCGCATCGTAATCACATTGGCGGGACCGCAGCATTGCAGGCGGGCGGACCCAGTACCCGCATCAATGGCCGACGGACTCAAGTCCGTCCGCCATCGTAATGATGCCCACAGTCTTTAGTCCCTCGATGTTGCACGTCTCCTTTAAAGCATACCGTGGCGCATCCAAGAAGTTGAAGTGTTGTGCCAGGGATTTATCTTCAAAGATCCCAGAATGTAGTAGAGAAGAAAAAAAATAAAACTGCTCCAATTTCCAGGTTCCACAAGTTCGCCAGCCCGTCGCCAAAATTCATGTAGTAACCACGAAGACAATGTAGTGGTTATTCTTCTTTATTGGGGTTATCTTGTACAGCAGTAGAAGGGTGCATGCAGCAGTAAGCAGGGAAAACACAGAATGAATCACATACATTCCAAGTTCTAACATTTATACTAATTCCATATGACCTATTGGCATTCTACATTCTAAACATTCTACAATATTACTAAAGGCCCACTTACTGCAACCTTCTTCCCATTATACTATGGCTTGCTAAATTGGCAAGAGTCAACGCTGGAATATCTGCATTTTCTCTGTTTACTTTAGATGGGTGGCGACACGGAGATTTTGCAAAAGCTTAATATGAATAAAATATATGCATTTCTAAAGTGCTGTATGAAGTGTGTAAATGTGCGGATACACGTAGCTTTGTGGAACTGTATAAATCTGTGTACTACTGGGACATTAGATCGGGCCAAATGTGTGCATGACTGATGAACTATGGAAAGTGCCAAACTTGACAAATACATGCCTTACTAGGTCCCAAAGTCCTGCAAAAATGTATACATTTGCCTACTGCCCTACAATAATGCACGCTTGCTCTGTTTTCACAATTGCAGGGTACTGTACTCATTGTGTCAATTTCCCACATTGCCAGATTTTGTCACACAAAATCTCAGCAATGTACAGTTTCCACAATACTGCAGTAATGCACTGGTTTGCCCACTTTTCACAGTGACACACACAAATACAGGGAGAGAGAGAAAGTGCAACACATGGACATGCACACAGTTAGATTCCGAGGCAAAGGTACACAAGATATGCTTTTCCAAACAAGCAGACACAGCCATACGTAATCAGACACAAAGACTGCTACACAGAAAAAACACAATGACACGTAGATAGATAGAGTGAAGGCACACAAGCAAAATCCATGACCTCCTTCAAAAATGGCACACACACACCAGACCTATCAACTTGTAAATAAATGTTGCTGTGTAAGGAGGAGGCACGGCCTTGAAGGAGGCAGGCCTGGGTGCCCAGACCTACATAAAGACAGTCTGCCCTCCTCAAGCCCACCACCACCTACCCCCCTCAAATACAAAAGGTCGCTGAGGCTATGGCTGATGTCCTGGGGTGTTTTCACACCCCTTAATGTACATAGGCTGCTTACTACCTCCAAAGACATGCTGGAAAGCCACTTTGTGTGGTGGTTTCCAACTCTTCGTACCTGCCACTGTGTGATTTCGGCTCCTCACTGGGTGACCGTGTTAAGGAAGCTGAAATCATGTGGCAGGTGATTTTATTCTAGCAATTTCAAATAGGGTATACAAGTGTGTACCTTTCTCTCCTAGAAGAGCATCTCTCCTAGACGAATGCAGGGGTGACTTCTGTCCAACTTTTCTATGATCACTGCTGCTTTTTAATACATTTCTTTTGCAGACTCATTCCAAATCCAAAGTATTGATTTTTTCTTCCACAGTGTCCCGAGGATGAAGTGCTCTGTAGTGTGTTATTGTCTCAATGTTGTGTGGTGGAATCCGTTTCCTAAATTGCAGTGGGTCAACATATATTTCCATCCACAGGTTTCAAAGTGGCGTGCTAGTGCCTTTAGAATGCAGTGCCTTGCAGTGGGTTGCAATGCAGTGTGCTTGGTTATCAGGTGCAGATGGTTGGACAGCGGAGAACCACTAACCACACCATTGCAGAAACTCCTAGGGGCATATTCTCAAGGACTCATCACCGGATTAGCGGCACTTTTCCGCCACGAAAGTGGCGATAGATTTATCGCCCTATTCACAAGCCTGCGCTAACAGCCGACATCGTCAGTTTACCTGCGATAGCTGCCGCTAAAAACATCGCCAAGGCTGACAGCGACAACTAACGCTAATCATATGCAGAGTAGGCGTTCCCGGGCAAAAACTCACAATAACATCACTTCGCGATATTCTCAACGACCAGCCAGATCGGCGATGCGGTCCAAAAACAGGCGATAAGGCACGTTAGCAGCAGGGACTTAAGACCTGCTTTTTTCTGGTCTTAAGTAGGACGAAAACCTGCAGTATAAAGGGAACCCAGCCCAGACCACATCTGAAGACCAACAGATGCCATGGAGCTACTAATCATGCAGTTTGGAGACCCAAGAGGGCCAAAAACACCCACCGCCACCACCCCCAGGACCACTCCCACCCCCAGGACCACCCCCCCCGGACTGCCACCGAGGCAGCGCAGAACAAGACAGCGGACCTTCCGAAAACGCACCAGCCTCAGAGACTTAACGCCAGAGGATGTCATTGCCCACTACAGGCTCAAAAGGACAACCATCCTACGCATCCTGACCCACATTGCCCACAGGCTGACGGTACCAACACAGCGGACAACCAACATCCCTCCACAGGCAAAGCTGCTGGCTGTGCTGCACTTGTTGGCCTCTGGTACCTTCCAACCAACAACTGCCAGAGTCGGAGGAGTCTCAAAGCCAGCCCTGTCTTGGATGCCATCATCAGCTTGATACCCCAGCACCTTCACTTCCCCCACACTGCGCAGGAACAGCTGGAGACCAAGCAAGGCTTCTACACCATAGCTGGCTTCCCGCACGTGTTGGGGGCAATTGACTGCACACATGCCCTACTTGTGCCCTCTGCCGACACTGCACACAATTACCGCAACAGAAAGCACACGCATTTATCAATGTGCAGGCAATAGTGGACCACCGGGGACTGTTCACCAATGTCGTCGCCAACTTCCCAGGCAGTGTGCATGATTCCTACATCTTCTGACAGTCCATCATCAACCAGCGCTTTCAGGATGGCACCTATGGAAATGCACTGCTCGTTGGTAAGTACCAATGGAACACACCACACACCTCAACTCCACAATCATACAACTCACAACTGTGGGAATGCACACATAACAAAATCACATACAACATGCCAACCAACATGCCCACCTACCAGACACAACAACACAAGTAACTGTGGTAACAGGGGCCAGACATGTTGACAAACCATCCACAAAGGCATAGCCCCTCTGCCACACAATTGCAGAATGTGGGGAGAGGTGGGAACCAAGAATGTGCGAAGGAGGCAAGTGACCCATGAATAAGAATGTACACAATGCCAAGTGTGGCGGTGATGTGCTGGACAGTCTTGAGTATGCAGAGCACAGACATGTCCATGTGGACATATCCTGCTGGTGTTTGTAGTGTTGTGGACAGTGGACGCAACCATGTTACCTCAGGCAGTGGAGAAGACCTTGGACATGTAGCTATGTCGCCCCCCCCTGTAAGCGTAAGCGTAGTGGGCTGGGCCGGCGAACGCCAGTCCAGCGTAGGAGTGTGAATAAATAGCCCAGGGCTCTGGGCGTGGTTCACTTCCGGGATGGCCACCAAAGTAACTACTGCGTGTGTCTCTGTGTCCGCCATATCCTGACCATAGGCTTACACACACGTGGCCGACAACCTTCAACGGCCAAATTTACACCGGCGATGAGGTGGCTACGTCACATGCCACCTGGCGCACATCTTGTCATCGCCTGCAGGGGCGTGTCTGCCAGGGCGGCACCCCTCACCCTGCCACGAGGCTGCCGCCATGACCGGTGGTGCCTGTGCGATCCTGTGCGCCTGCGGCACCCCAGCCCGCTGGTCCCCAGACCCATCCGGCGCCCAGTGGTGATTGCCCACCCCCGGGCACCCAGGCCTCACTGCTCACCTGCCGCCACTGGCGTGTCTCCAAGAGGGTCCACCACGTGCTGGTGCAATCTTCAAGCCCGAGGCCCACGAGCTTGGTAGCCTCCTCAGCCGATCGCTGACTTCTGCGCAACAGGCCCCTAGTGCACCCTGCGGCTCCGCACCGCGGAGTTCTGTGTGTGCTGACTGCTCCCTCCGGCCTACACTGCGGTCCAGCAGGTCTCAGACAAATCCATTCCAGTCCGGACCACCAGGCCTACTGCATGATCGCAGGCTGCACACCTGCTCAGCTCTTCAGGTGGGCCTACTTCAGTGCACCGCAAGTCATCGCCACGTGGCGGTAGGCCCGTGCCGGACGCAGTGCCTCAGGTGCCACTACCTCTGTGCACCACAAGTCACCGTCCAGCCTCTAGGCCTACTGCATCATTGCAGGCTGCACACCCGCTCAGCTCTTCAGGTGGGCCTACCTCAGTGCACCGCAAGTCATCGCCACGTGGCGGTAGGCCCGTGCTGGACGCAGTGCCTCAGGTGCCACTACCTCTGTGCACCACAAGTCATTGTCCCGTGGGGCTACCCCACAAGTCCGCCTCCAGCAGCCAACAGCATGTCATCGGTAATGCCACTGGAGCCCTTCACAGTCACGGGGCCACCCCCGTCCAAGGCAGGCCGCCGGAAAGCCTGGGTGGAACGTCTGGAGACGTACTCTGAAGCGCACAACATCCCAGCGCCGCGGCGGCGGCCCACGCGTAGGCGTGTGAGGAGTGTGAAGAAATGGCCCGGGGCTCTGGGCCTGGTTCAGTTCTGGGCTCTGGGCGTGGTTCAGTTCCGGGCTGGCCACAAAAGTAACTATGGCGTGTGTCTCTGTTGTAGTGTCGGCACCACCCGGCCCTTAATCAACAACCTTGCAATGTAGCATGCACCTGGAGGGCGGGCTCGCCCGAATGAATAAATAAAGGAGCGCTAGACCGCTCGGGGTCTTGGCTCATACATGCCAAATGTTGTGTGTGTATCTTCATTGCCGCAGCATAAGCCGAAGGCCTAGCCTCAATCACAGCGCGAGTTCAGCCAGGCCTGAACTCCACATCTGTGTCCGCCCTATCCTTACCATAGGCGTACACACACGTGGCCGCCCACCTTCAACGGCCAACATTACAGTGTTGTTGTCAGGCTTGCAGACATGCGCAGACAGGGATGACAATGGTGTGCCGTAGGAGTGCAAGTGATGCAACCGCGCAGCGCACACAAGTAAATAGGCTCAGGGGGAGGGAGGAGCAGCTGTGAGGCTACGTAATACACATTGATCCCGCACATTTGCCAGAAGCAATACATGGCAAACATGAATCCCAAAGTCACACAAATCACACACCACAAAACTTGTAAGTCTGCCAACACAGCATGCAGAACCACCAATTTGCACTAATCTCACTTACCTCTCACAGGTGATCAAGGATATGCACTCTGCCTGTGGATGATGACACTCCTCCGAGCCCCGAACACCCCGGCCCAGAGGCAGTACAATGTGGCCCACAAACGCACCAGGGGCATTGTTGAGCGTACATTTGGCATGTTAAAGTCACGTTTCAGGTGCCTGGACATCACAGGTAGAAGACTCCTGTACAGCCCAGAAATAGTGTGCAAGATGATCATTGCATGTTGTGTATTGCACAACATATGTGTACGCACCAATGCCCCATGGATCCAAGTGCCAGATGCACCGGACGATGATGAGGAAGATGAGGCAGGTGGACCACACCCCACTGCAGCTGCAGCAGGAATAGCCCGAAGGAACACAATCATTAACAATTTCTTCGCATGAGCACGTCACATTGTGACTGTCCTTAGCAATCATGGAACAGTACAAAATGACCACATGAACAGCATTGCAACACACATTCCCTGTGTGCATGTCAGTCCTCTGCATTAGCACATCACTCTGACAAGTGTAAGTGCAACATTAAGTGCTAACAATCTCACAAATAGCAAATAGATGGTGGGTATGTCACCTCTGTACAGAGAGGCTGTTCAGGGTGTCACGTATTCGGTATGCCATTTCAGGCATATGTAGTACGTAATCCCACTCATCAGCGTATCACATGTGTACGAAAACATGACATGAAGGCTGTCATTGGTGTTCAAAAAAAGACAACAGGGTGTCATTTGTGGTCAGTTATGAAATTTTGGGTGTCATTTGGGGTCAAATAAGAAATTGCGGGTGTCATTTGGGGTCAAATATGAACCACCCTGATGCAGAGATGCACCCTGTGACTCAAGTCCCACAACATGAGCAACATGGACATAAGGGGGATGGGGGCACAGTGAACACCTCAGCAACATGGGAGATGCACACCAGCCAAAAAGCCAGCAGGAATACCTTGCGTAGAACACACCAAGGTGTCCCTGGACATATGTGCCATGTACAGATCACATGTGTACACGGACGTCATCCATCAATAGTAGTGAACAGTGTCAGCTAATAGGTGCAAGGTGAGAAGTCACGCGCCTCCTCACAGCTACCTGTACCCATCACTGTCAGACTGCAGCAAAACACCACTGCTACATCAGAGCATGCAAATTTGACCGTGAGGGCACGTACATGGATGGTAAGGGTTCAACCATGCCGGAAGGCGAAGCAGTGACATCCCCTCCCCAAAAAAATCCACATCACATTTCCAGAATGCAAGCAGATGACAAACTAACATTAGGGATGAAAGCTCCTTTGTCTGAACTAGAAGGCGGTAGCACATCTGCACCTTCGACCTTGGAATTGCATGCGCCTGGCACCCCCTGAGAGATACCATAGCAGCTGATGACGACTCCCACACTACGCACAGCGCTAACCAAAGACCAACGTATACACACCCCACACACAGAAGTCCTTGCTCGCAGTTCTCTTGCATGGAATGACCTTCACACTTACGCACAGACCATCCCAGGAGTCCAACCACTGCACACTCAAACAAATCATTGCTCCGAGCTGTGGCATCCACATAACTTTGACTTTGACTCTTTTACACACAGCCCTATTTCCTACAGTGACGTGGGGCTAAGTTGGGAAATTGCGAGATTGTTGTTTAGGAGCAATGAGGCCACAGCTAGTTCACACATTCACAGTCATCTCACTGCCTATCTGGGTCACGGTCAAACATGCGCATTGATATCAGTTCCCAGGGAGTACCTTTTTTTGGAATCACTGCCCCTATATTCATCCATACTTTCATAGTTGCTTGATCATAGACATGACACATCTGTGTGAATTAGAATGTTTTAATCACATTCGGTGGAGTGTTGAAGCTGGACCAGTACATGGCCATGCAAACCCCACTTTACATTGTTGCCCCGTGGAGGGCCAGCCAGAGTCCTTTAGGGATTGACAAGTTCATCGGAAGAGAAAGAGTTCAGTCCGCAGTCTGATTGCTGTGTCATTGGTAACCAAACCAAATATGGCAGTCCATGTCGAGGGCCAAGGTGAGTGTCACAGAGTGTATCGGGGGACAGTGGAAGGTGTTATTCCAGGGCATAATGCAGAGGGCAGAACCAAGCTGAAACAGGCCATATGGCGGAGATGAATGCTACCGCTTCCTTCTTACCACAAAGGCAGAATCATCCACATCATCGTCCTCTGATGTGTGATGTGCCTCACATGTGGGTGGTGGTGTTTTGTCTGCAGCACTGTGTGGCACTGATACATCAGGGGCCGGAGGTGGAATGTCTGCCACACTGTGTGGCAGTGACACATCAGGGGCCGGAGGTGGATTGTCTGCCGCACTGTGAGGCACTGACACATCAGGGGGCGGAGATGTGGATGGAGTAGTAGCAGCAGCATTCATCTGCGCCAGGCCTTGTGGCAGCAATGCCATGATGAGGATCTGCAGGGCATGAAAGATCCCAGCTTCATCTCGCTGGTGTGCAGCCGTGGCAGCCATTCTTTCCGCCTGCATCCGCTCCATGTTCTCCATGATCCTCCGCATGTGTCCCAACTCCCGGCTGACATCGCTGGAGCCACTCTGACTAGACAGTTGTTCTTGTCTCAGAGTCATGACTCCATCGATGTCAGCCATGGCTTGTTGGAGAGCATGGAGTGGACCGTGGGTGTCCGTTAGGGACTGTAAGTGGTCCCTGATGGGACTTAGACACCCACGTATGGCAACTAGTTTGGCTGCCATGAGGTTGAACCCCACCCGCACCTGATCAGCCATCTCCTTCTGGCCCTCTAACACATGGCGTTGGAATGCCATGTGTTGGTCGTGGGGGTCCTGGGAGACAGCCGTGGTGGTTGGTGCTGCCTGCTGTGTGGTCTGTGCAGGGGGTGGTGTCTCCTCGATGCAGCTGGGCTACCCTGCTCCTGGGGGTGGGGTGCTGAGGGTGTCCATGAGCTGTTGGAGGGCGTCGGTGTCGATGGTGTGGAGGTCCTCTTCACCATCAGTGAAGAGATGTACGGTCTGCTCTGCAGGAGGTGTTGATTCTCGCTCTGCAATGTAAAGGGGAGATGCAGTTTAACAGTGTGTTCCATGTATGTTCACGCATTGGACAAGTTTACAAACAGACTGCATGACAATGTACATTGTGACTGTTTGGGAGGAGATGCCTATTTGATGCGGGACAGTGGACATTTCTACACCATCAGGGATGGGGGGTTGTACTTGTACATTATCATCTCACAGTTTCCTGCTATGCCAAATGTGATTGGCCAGTTTCTACACACAAGCGGCAGCAGTTGTGTCCTCTGTTCTGTTGTGAAAGTGTTGCAGTTTGTACCACATTGTTGTCAATGTTGATGTGCTCTGATTCTTATGTGTGTGTACTGCATTGTGGGAGAGTTGCCCCTGCAGCTCTGATTTTGCTGGCCCTTATCCCTTTCAGGCGGTATGCCTTTCACTTCTGTGCTTATACAGTGCTGAGATGTTGCAGACTTGGGTAAATTGGGCTCTTGGTGGGAGTTGCGACTCCTTGGGCATGGTTTGTTCGCAGATGTCTTGTTGACGTCAGGGGTTGTTCGTGCACGTGGATGTGTCAGAGTGTGACCTGCTCCTTTACGGATGTGGTCCACACTCAGCCACCTCAGTGTCGTGGCGTGCACCATGTCATGATAATTGGACTGCAGCCATGCTAATCGTCATGCAGTGTCACTTGCATTGTCAGTGTGGCTCACGGACCCGCAGCTTTGCTGGGTTCAGCACATGTGCATGGGTTTGTTGTGAGATTAGTGATGTGTGGGGAGGGCCCCCTCTGGGCACATTGTCGACGGGGGCCTACTTGCTGTTTCTATGTGTGCTGCAGTATGCCAAGGAGATCAGGGGCATGATCCAGAGTCATTGTGGGTGTGCACTGTGCTATACTTAATTGTGCATGTGTGCCATTGTGCCCATCTCCCCCGTCCCCCCAGTCCCTGGTCGTTACTCACCCTGTTGCTGTTGGGTCAGGTCATGTTGAGCAGTGTCCGATCCCCCAACTCCTGCCACCGTCTCCCCACTGATGACTGTGGACACCATTTCCTCCATCTCATCCAGCTCCTGCTGTGGCGCTGGACTCCCACCTCCAGTCTGCATTGCGGCTTTCCGGTTGTTAGCGGTTTCAGCTTGGTTTTGCGCTTCACATCATTCCAGCTCTTCTTGCAGTCGTCCACTTCCCTTCTCTTCACTCCGACTGCATTCACCTTGGCCAAGATGGACTGCCATATTGCATTTTTAGTTGCCAATGACACAGTGGAGGTGATGAACAGTTGTTGGTGGTGTTCTATCACCTCGGTAACCAGGATCTTGTTTTCCTGCGAACTGAATCGCGGGTTCCTCTTCTTCTTCTCCTTGCCCATCTCCTTCCCCGAGGTCCCTGGCTGGTCCTCCGGGGGGTTTGTGGGGTTCTGGTTGGCCTCTGTAGTTGTTCCAGCTTCCTCCATGGTGCTTCTCAGTTGTTGTTTTTTTGTTTTTTTGCAGCTTTTATGTTGATTTTTCCCACCTGACGTGGGAATAGCAACTCTGGCGCTGCTTATCACTGATATTTTTATCGCTGTTGGGCCCATCGCCACTTTTTTCACGTTCGGGTTTCCTTTTTTATCAGCGTCCTGGTAATTTTAACGCGGACATTTGACGCGTTATCGGGATACTATCGCCTGTTGCTGGCGTGTTGAGAATACGCCGTTAACACGGCGTTAGTTTCCCGCGATAGACGCGTTATGTAAAATTGCGTTAACCTAGGTTGGCGATAATTATCGCCCGTTCTTGAGAATATCCCCCCTAATTTCAAAACTGCAGCGAAAATAAAATGTTGAAAAAGCATATGCTACTGAACAACAGGCAGACACCCACAACACCCTCTTGACATGCATTTGCTTCTAGACTCCTCTTTTTACAAATACATTGGGACAGTTTACAGAACGAAAGCACTATTCTTTAACACCTCCAAATTTTGCCAGGCGTTAACAAAGGCTCAGAATTAAAAAAATGAAGACATCCTATGCTCAAATAAAAGCATTGTGAAGTTTAAAAGTGCATGTAGCTGGTGCCTCGCCAGATGTACTCTGCTTAGATTTTTGTTTTCATAACAAATTTCCATGTTCCACAGGCACTGAAAGCTGGTGGCTCTTTACTCTCAGATTTTAATCAACTGCGAATAATTCATTTTGTGGTATCAGTGTGCTTGTAGTTAGTGAAGGGCGTAATGCAGACCCCTGCAAATTCTGCAGCGCACGGGCCCCTACATTTCAGGGGTCCCCAACTCTTTCAGGGGCCCACATTCAGCGCAAGCCCAAGGGAATATCTGTGAGATGGAGGAGACTTGAGGTCATCTCATCACATTCTGCACGAAGGGCCACTAGTTCCGCAACTGGACTCTGAGGGATTTCTGTGCAGGGCGAGAGCTATAACACTTGACCATTGATCACCTCAACAACGTCATGAGAGAGACCTCTGTGCAGTGGGGAGATGGAACAGAGGATGTGTCTGCATGTTACTGAATAGCGGCTGTGACACAGGACTGGTTGGTCACACTGCCACCAAATGGCTTGTATATATTTTTTGTGGCACCACAATTGTTTCCAGAGCTATAATGTTATAAAACGGAAGTAACTTAATGGCCTCGTATACGCACTTAAGGGCGGTTGCAACTCCCTCTTTGGAAACACTTTCCAAACCATCACATTGTGCAAAGGGGGTCATTTCAGAAACTGATGTCTTTATATGGAAATATCTCCTTTGTTCTGCTTTTGATAAAGTGTCACTCACAGAATCACACAAAGGACATCGACAGGCCACACATAAGCAGGCTGCATGCATAGAAATCTCACTTATAGGCATACTGAAAACTTCGCTCTAGCCCTTCTGTTTTTCAATCCTGCTGTTCTCCAGGGGCTTATTACAAGGGTAGAGCACTGTCCCTGTTTACGCTATGGTGCACCTTCTAATTAGTCCGCTGGACCCAAACAGTGACCCTATAACTGATAGTGCACTGACCCAGGGCAGCCACAAACTTGTGACTGCCCTAGGGACAGTGCATTAGTAAAAGATGGATCAGCCTCTCGAAGCAGCCACTCCATATTTCAGTGTGCAGATGGTACCCGTCTGTATTTCAAAGAATTTCAAAGGAGGGACAGAGCTCCCCTGTAGGTGGCTGCACCCATCTGCAGGGGGATATTTCAGGGTCTATGGTACCCTTTCCACCCCGATCTAGAGGGCTGCCCTCAGAGGGCACACTGACTGTGCACCACCTTTTTGTAGCACACAGTCAGTGTGCCTCCGGATGACCTCTGTCTCCTCGCCCCCTGCAAATGAAGGAATGCCATCTTAAGGTATCTCTGGAGCTGTATGTGCGCAGGCGCTATCTGTTTTATAGAAGGAGCTGCACAAGTGTCTGTGGCCCCTTCTGTAATACTGCCGTGCTCCAGGGGTGCACAACATAGGTGCACATGCTTGTTGCACCCCAGTACACTTTACGTAATATGACCCCACATTTATTCATCCATCGTTAACAGAACTGTTTCCCTGTGGCTGTTGCAGTCCATATACATAAATCCCTGCTATCCATTCACAGAACACATATAGAAGATAGTGTAGGTCATGTGATAATGGACTCTTATTATTTAACCCTTGCTCTAAATCCAAACCTTTCTCACATTGACCGAGGCATTGAACTGCTTTCAGACCTCCCTTTCAAGGCTGTGCTTTTTGTGTGTGCAGCCACCTCAACCCAGTCCAGTATTTGTATGACCATATCATCCCCCATCGTCAAGGACCTTTTCTGGTTTCAGTTAAAGTCACTTTGCACCTTTATTCAAGACCACTTATAGAACTTAATTAAGTTGCCTAGGTGAAAACAAATCATTGTCTGGGTGCAACTCCACCACGCACAGCACAGCACAACTGGTGCATTACCACTTCTTTCCTTGTCTAGAGCACCTGCCCTCTTCTCCTCTCATGCCCATTTTCTATGGGTACATTTGTATGCCTTCTACCCACCTTATTGCCCAATGTTCTGTGATCCTGTGCTTCCCAAACATTTTAGAACCACAACCCAATTTTAAGAATGACAGACATTCGCGACCCACCTAGCTTCAATGGACATGAGGCGGGCAATTTTTTAATGTAACTAAAACACTGCGTGGTAGCACACTGTGACACTGTGCAGCAAATGTGGCAACACCAATACAGAATTTAAAGGCATCATTATTTATTGCTTGGACTTTCACAACCCACTAGAAATCGGCTCGTGCCCCACCACTGGGTTGTGACCCACAGTTGGGGAAACAGTGCTGTAATCAATAGCTACTAGCATGTCACCTTTGTTTTAAATAAAGTGCTCTGCTACCCCTCCAGACTAGGTTTGCTCTGTAGAAATATAACCAATAAATACATAACAAATTATTTATATGTCCAGCCCTATCATCATGCAATCATTTATTGTAATGAGGAGATGGGATTCAACACCAGAAGCACCATCTTTGAGGTCCTGAGCAGGTGACAAGGTCATTAGAAGGTCCACCCAATTCACAGCCACAGCCACCGCTTCAACACCACTGCTTCTGGCAGACCTTCGGTCCAGGACTGCCATTAAATCCATAGTGGCCCCAGACAGAAAAGCTCATTAAATTTCCTGTTTCAGGGGAAAACCCTAGCTCATGGGGTATATTAGCTATTCTTGTGAATAGAGCTTCACTATGACAGTTCAGTTGCTACAATCAAAATGTGACAGCATGTCCAGCATGCTGGCATGGTATATATGCACACCTGCCCCTAAATGATTCTCCCCCCCCCCCTGAACTGGCTTCTTCTATGTATGTGATAACCGTTTTGGAGTAATGGAGGTGATGTCTCTGTCACAGCTGCTTCTCTTTTGAATAATCCCCAGGTCTGGAAAAAGACTGCCCTGTAATATGACACTGACATTGTTTTGGTCAGATAATGTTAGCTTCAAAACACTGCTATACATGTTTCCTCTTACCAGTAGGGGTGTGTGAAATTCACAAAATTTGATTTTGTGTGAAAATATAAGATTCTGCAAACTTTAATGAAATGCTAAACTAACATTTGACACAGTTGAAATGCGGTCTCCCATCAATTTTGGAGTCAAGGATGCATTTTGCCCGAAAAAAGTAGTGCAAAAAACATCTGCTGCGAACAGTCACACGCCTTCTGGATGATCATGTTTCTGTGCTCCAGTGAGTGGTGTAATTGCATTTTTTCAGGAATTTCTTGTAATAAGTGCAATGCGAAAATCGCTAAATTAAGCGAGATTATGCTGACATAACAGAAATTTCACACGGGACTACTACCAAGTTGTACAGATGACATGGGACTGTTTCACGTGCTTTGTCGTACTCTCCTTTCATTTTCAACACAACTGCTACTTTTCACTTTCTTTTAAAAAAGATGTCCTCCTGAGGCTTAAGCCGGGAGTAGACCACCGATTTGTTCTAATTGTTTTAAAATCTGTTTTTAAAACTGTGAAACTTGCACTGAATGCTTACTTTGCACAAATTCTTCTTTGGCACTTGTTAAGTCGATTAGGCTCCCGGGGCCCGCATTTGACACGCGCGGCCACCATTTTGGGAGTACGCAGGGTTGCGGGCTAGTCTTTCCCCCCCTGCAGGTATTTAATCCAGGCTGGCGCGCGTCCTGATGTCCTCCTGAGGCTTGAGCCGGGAGTAGACCACCGATTTGTTCTAATTGTTTTAAAATCTGTTTTTAAAACTGTGAAACTTGCACTGAATGCTTACTTTGCACAAATTCTTCTTTGGCACTGATTAAGTCGATTAGGCTCCCGGGGCCCGCATTTGACACGCGCGGCCACCATTTTGGGAGTACGCAGGGTTGCGGGCTAGTCTTTCCCCCCCCTGAAGGTATTTAATCCAGGCTGGCGCGAGCGCGCGTCCTGACGTCCTCCTGAGGCTTGAGCCGGGAGTAGACCACGGATTTGTTCTATTTGTTTTAAAATCTGTTTTTATAACTGTGAAACTTGCACTGAATGCTTACTTTGCACAAATTCTTCTTTGGCACTGATTAAGTCGATTAGGCTCCCGGGGCCAGAATTTGACACGCGCGGCTGCCATTTTGGGAGTACGCAGGGTTGCGGGCTAGTCTTTCCCCCCTGAAGGTATTTAATCCAGGCTGACGCGAGCGCGCGTCCTGATGTCCTCCTGAGGCTTGAGCCGGGAGTAGACCACCGATTTGTTCTAATTGTTTTAAAATCTGTTTTTAAAACTGTGAAACTTTCACTGAATGTTTACTTTGCACAAATTCTTCTTTGGCACTGATTAAGTCGATTAGGCTCCCGGGGCCCGCATTTGACATGCGCGGCTGCCATTTTGGGAGTACGCAGGGTTGCGGGCTAGTCTTTCCCCCCCTGAAGGTATTTAATCCAGGCTGGCGCGCCAAAGGCGCGCCTAAGGCAAACCCGTCTGCGCCTGTCCGCGCACGGCCCCCGCACGGTGCCAGCCACCCTGCCCATTTAGCTGCGGACTATCCTAATTTGATATGCTACTCTAGTAACACTCTGCATAGCTTGAATTCGAACACAGCACATTCGAACTGCGTATGCATCCTACCGGATTCCGATCCCCCTTACAAACATCTGTTGTGCCTCCGGGTGCAGTATAAAACTGCCAGACATCATATCCCAACCGGTCAAAGCCCTACAAGACCAAGGCAGGGATAGGAAAGGTCAGAAGGACAACAGATTTTGGAAATGTGCCCTTCTCAACACAAGATCGTTGGTAAAACACAGCTTAGACTGTGCCTCTCTCATTGAGGAAGAGGAAGTTAAAATTGCTTTTATCACCGAGTCATGGACGGACAAGGCTTCCGGTCCGGATTTGGTTAAAGCCACACCACCGGAGTATCTTTGTTTTACGTTAAATAGGCTGCATGGGAGAAGGGGGCTTAGCAATCATATATCATAAAACTATAAAGGCTTCCTTTAACCCATCTGTCAACCCTGAATGCGAAGCACTGGATTTTTGCTTCCTTCTATCCCATCAACATACTTTTAGGGGCACTCTCATTTATAGACCTCCTGGTCCAAGAAGTAGGCTTTTGGCACAAGCCGGCAACATGCTAGAAACCGAGATAAGTGCTAACTCCTACACATTATTAGGTGATTTTAACTTTCATTTGGAGGCCTGTATGGACCCAGATACAGCAGATCTACTTGACCTAATGAACAATGTTGACTTAAAGCAACTCGTCAATGGTGCTACCCATAGGGCAGGACACACCTTGGACAGCATATTTTCCAATAACCCGCAATTGAGCTTCATCGACCTTCTTCCAATTGTGTGGTCAGATCACAAGGCAGTGCTATTCGCGCTGACCATTTCTGACCGACACATGAAGAAATCAGTCGATAAACGAGTGGTTAGTAGAGCATGGAATAGAGTAAAAGCCAATGAGTGGAGAGAACTCTTAATCTCTACTTCCATAGATCTAGCAACAGATTTAGACGTAGCCACTGCTTCATACACCAACTGGTTGGAAGCGGCAGGGAACAAGCTGGCCCCCAAGAGATTACTACGCCCTAAGAGGGCTCAACCATCTGCCCCTTGGTATACCCAAGAATTAAGGGAGCAAAAATTGGCCTGTAAACATCGGGAAAGAATTTGGAGGAAGGAGTACAACGAGAAGGAAAAAAATGAATATAAAATGAGCTTAGCTCATTATAAACAGCTGCTTCAGAAAACTAAACAAGACTACTATACAAAAAAAAAAAATACTGCTAAATTCTCGACAAAAGAATTGTTTAAGACAGTAACTGCACTAGCACACCCAGCGCCCCCACCTATCTTGGTGAGCCAAGAACTATGTGAGAATATAGCGAAATTCTTTTTCAACAAAGTTGAGGCTATTTTTTCAACCTTTGCTGGATCGACAGTTAATAGAGGACCTGGAGATACAGCAATTCCAAATACAGGAACAAATGCTTCACCACAATTTGAAAATTTCGCCCCAGTCACAGTTACAAACATCCGAGACTTACTTATGACCACGAAATCAGGTTCTCCATATGATCCATGTCCTACGTCAATAGTGCAACTTGTACCCGAGCCTGTCACTACAACTTTGACTTCAATTATAAATGCTATGTTTAGAGAAGGGTACTTCCCTAAAGTATGGAAAAAAGCATCCATTCTGCCACTTCTCAAAAAATCTAGTCTTGACCCGAAGGACCCTAATAACTTTAGGCCCATTTCCAGACTCCCTCTTCCAGCAAAAATCACTGAGAAAATTATGAACTCTCAACTCAGTGTGTTCCTAGAAGAGGCACAGGTGCTGGATCCCACCCAATATGGCTTCTGGAGGGGTCACAGTACGGAGACAGCTCTTCTCAAATCCACGGAAGAAGTTAGAGTCATACTCGACCAGGGAGGAAAAGCGGCCATGATAATGTTGGACCTCTCAGCGGCCTTTGATACGGTCCATCATGCCTTGCTGATGGACCGGCTGCTTGAGATTGGGGTCCAAGATACTGCCTGGAAACTACTGAAATCTTTTTTATCCGACAGACTTCAGATTGTTTCCCTTGGCAACTTTACTGCAAAACCATTCACTCTGCCCTGTGGAGTTCCTCAGGGATCATCGATGAGCCCAACACTTTTTAATATATATGTTTCATCACTGGCCCCCTTGATTGAATCCTTTGGTTTTAAGCTGACGACATATGCCGATGATACCCAAATTGTGATCTCTGTTTTACCAGACAGGCAACAGGAAACGGCACACCAATTCCGTGATTGCATGTCAGCAGTAGGTGTCTGGATGGCTCAAAACTGCCTAAAACTTAACTCCAATAAAACGGAGGTGGTCCTATTCGGAAATGATCCGAACTTTTGGACCTCAGCATGGGGGCCGGATACACTGGGCCCTTTACCTACTCCCATTAATAAGGTAAAAAACCTGGGAGTTTACCTGGATAACAAACTTAGCTTTAGGGAGCAGGTGAATGCGGTAGCTTCATCGGTATCATTTACTCTTAAATCCTGTAAGAAAATCTTGCCGTTCCTGCCTAAAGACTGCCAACAGGCAGTCATCACGGCTTTAGCCATGTCGAAACTAGACTACTGCAACAGTTTGTACCTTAGTTTACAAGAAGGGCTCATGAATAAACTGCAGCTTCTGCAGAATGCGGCTGCCAGTCTACTCACCGGCACGCCAAAAAATGCCTCAATCTCGGCTGAGATTAGAAGGCTTCACTGGCTGCCAGTTAAGAAACGTGTACAGTTCAAGGCGCTATGTATGGTACATAAAGCCCTCCAAGGTACAGGGCCTAATGATTTAAAAACGCTATTTCAATGGTACACTCCATCAAGAGCATTACGCTAGGCAAAAGCGAAATAGGTGTCGGTACCTCTGGTAAAGAAAGCCAACTGGGGCGGTAGAAGATTTGGGGTAGGTGCTGCCAAGGCTTGGAATGGTCTTCCGCTGCACCTCAGATGCATTACTAACCTACTCGCATTCAGGAAGGCCCTCAAAACGTGGCTTTTCACCAATTAATATCTTCCTGTTTCCGTTCACCAAGTAGGGTCTCAGTAGGACTTCAGTCAGCGCCAGGACACCTTCGGGTAACAGTCGCGCTTTAGAAGTAACAATAACATAACATCAACACATCCATTCTGTAATTCTAGCAAGTGTCATGAGCATGTTCATTAATTCTTATGTTTGTGTCTCTGTTTCAATCTGCACTACACTGTAAATACAGAAAAGACAAATTGGGGGGGGGTCAAATCCTGTAGTCTTTAATTTGGTATACGCTGGGCCCCACCAGTGCTTAATTTGAGGCTGGGTTGCTGTTGGGGAGATCTGGCTCTAATTGTTGAGGACTGGAACTTTTTTTCATCATCAGACTTTGACCTAGAGCAATAAGAGAGAAAGGCAAAAAAGTGGGAAAGACAGTGGTAGAGAAAAACAGGGAAATAGTGACAAATTCAGAAAGTAAGGATGAAAAAGAGCCTGAAAGCCGGAGACAACAAGTAGGGAGTGTGGGGTGGTGGATGAAAGAAGCTTGAGGTGGAATCAAGACTACACAGCTGTGGTATTCGGAAACACTGGCTTTCAGCAGCACCGGAGGGGCAGGCGGACTCCAAAATAAAACGTTGCTCCCTTTTACTTCTTCTGCACTCTTTCATGTACAATAGGAAAGCCCTCTGTGAAGAAGCCCTCTGTTTCTCGGAATTAGGTCTGTGCTATAACAAATACGGAAATCTTTTGTGCATCTTCCTGCATCCACTCACTCAGAGACACTTCTGGGGGCCTCACAGAAGTACTAGAAATTGGGTTCAGTGTCCCTTTAAACACCTCTTGATAATTTTAGAGCCGAACCGCCTGATGGGATTTGCAACTGACTTTATGCTGCATTCTGTAATTGTGTGCTTTTGAATTTCGCAAGGAAAATGACAATGACTGTTGTAGCTGGAATAAGTGATAATTGCCTTCTCAAAGAGACAGATGTTTTCAAGAGCTGTATTTGCAACATTTTCAAACCTGTTAATTGAGGTCCTGTCTCTGATAAGCAATTTGGCCATGTTCCTCCGTGTACACAGTCACATTTCTAGGTAGGAATTTCGCTTCCTGCCACATACGGGTCGTAATGCACTTTCGGTGGGCTTGGTGGTAAATAGCACAGTGCTTGGGGCAAGTACAGTTAACCATAGTGTCAACCCATGATTTGTGGTGCTTTGATTTGAGAAGAGTGTTTATGGATATTTAAATGGGTTAAATGAAGTGGTGTACATCAATATGTATTTATTTATTTACTGTTTTTATAACGCGGTACACACTGCCTTTCGGTTACAACACAGCACCACATTACAATACCACACTTCCAAGATAACACTGCAGCAATACAGCAACGCAACAAAACACAAACCCTAAGAATGAATGCCTGTAAAAAAGTTCTTTCTGAGAGACCAAAGCCAGGAGTCGTCAAGAGTCACTCTCAAATCTACCTTGCTCGTCAAGCACCTATACTTGCACATTGGCCTGTTTGATTCAACCCATCGTCCACAGAGGAAACTGTGGATGGTAACAATAATAACAATCTAACCAGGGTTAGACCAGGACCCTAAAACAGCTGTGGCAGGTTTATTCATGCCACCCCCAGAGTGGTGAGTCACAGTGTGTTTCTGTGTGATCTGGTATGTGACAGCTGTCAGTATCAGTGACTAGTTGTATGTGTCCCAATGGCTGACAATGAATGTGTTACCCTATGAGGTTAACAACCATTACAACGCGGTTATAACCAGGCGATGCCGTTACTACAAAACTTTTACCACGCTTAAACCTTTAGCAGTTTTCCCAAGGAGATTGCGGCTGTCCGAGGCCCCCGCAGGGGGCCACTAAAGAGGGCAGCACTCTAGTACCAGCTGGGCACCCCACACCCCCGTAGGGGCAGGGACTCAGGGAGGAGTCCCCCAAGCCTTGTCGCAGCGCGATAGGCGAGCATCACGTCCGGGGCACGAGGACAGGGGGAGGGGTATATAGGCCTCCCCCCACCATCTTGTCGTCCTCTTTCGCGCGCCCGGACACGCCGTCTCCCACCCTACCGCTTACCCGGCGTGGTTCGTGGCAGGCAGGAGGCAGAGAATGTTGTAATGTTGTCTTTTTCGTTGCAGGCGGAGTTACAGGGCGATCTGGAAGCAGAGGGGTACAGAAGGGTACCTCTGCGCGGCACCATGGTGGGTGCCAGAGCCAAATCCTAGGAGCCTCATGGGAGGTTCCTAGAAAACCGTGTCGGCGCCCCGTTAGTCCTTCGGGCGGTTGTGGGCCTGAACAACCGGGGGTTTGCTATGCTACGCTCCGCCCTGAAAGGGGCGTGAGTAATAAGGAACCATGTGTCACGTGATCCGGGAAGAGGATCACCAGAAGTGGCAGCACAGATGGGGTTCGCCCCAGTGCTGCTTGGCTCATCAGGCGGGCAGGCGGCCCAGACGGTGGCCTGCCCTTGGATCGCCCGTAAGATAACCCACCATATTACATAACGGTGTATGTAATAAACCTGCAGCAATTTTACCCAAACAAGAAATGTGTTGTGTGTTTATTTATGAGCATGCATGTTACGTTGGAGGGGTGGGGTAGGTTGCCAATGCTGGTACTATGCTGCAGTCCATTTCTTTATGCACCCCTTTTTAAAGGGCTTGAACATCCTTGCCGAGCGCCTGGGTGGTGTATGCAGCAAAAGTGGCAGTGTGGAAGGGAAAAGTCGAAACAGTGTGGCAAATTCAGTGCCTGTATATGATTTAAATCCAGAGTGTAAAGCACTCAGTATCTTGTGGAATTCCAAATGCTGTGGCATGGTTAATATGACAAGTTTATGGGCATCGTGGTGCTCGTGGTGACCAAAACCACTATGTATGTGATTGGTAGTGTAAGATTTGTGACCTGTGTGCCATTTCTAAGTTCACTTTCAACTTTTCTGTATGCACTTTTGATGTTGGCTCCTTTGTCTCTTGCACTGTTTGGTCATAAATGCTCTGTGTTTCGAGGCTGTAGTGCCAAGGAGAGTTGAATCGATTCCTGAACATTTTTTCTAATTACGTTGTGTGACAGCGCATTTGTTGAGCAGACTGAATGCTATCTTGACCTTGACAGCTCAGCCAGTTGTGGGATGTGACTTGGAGACAGAGTTTGGTGGCTTTTTGTTGTGTGTGCATGCCCTTGTAGGGAAAAGGAGGTGACGTGGGTGGAACTTCAGTGTATGAGTCCTTCTGGCAGGGTCGTAGATGCATAACTTAATGGAGTTCTCCTCCACTAACGTGAATGGAGGACTGGATTCTATTGAAGAGGCGGAGGTGAAATTATGATTAAAGTCTTCTTTAATGAAGCTCTAACAGCAAAGAAATGTAAATAAATCACCCAACATGGATGGACTAATAAATCCAGCAAAGTATACATGCATAAAGGATCAGCATTGTAATCCTATTCTGACTTCACAATACAGCTACCAATCATACTACAATGTGACCTGCAAAGCTCTCTGCAGAGAACAAGCATCCTCTTCTTTGCAAAAAGAATACCCCAGTGTAGAGAAAGACAAAACTCTCAAACATCTGTTTGTCTTCCATCTATTTAAAGATCGGAGTCAGGATGAACAGCTCTGTTGAAGTGAAATGATTGGTCAGTTAATATCCCAAGCATCAAAGGGATCCAATTTCCATTCAAACTACAGGAGAAAAACAGATAATTATGTTTGAGGGAGATGAAGGGGGGGTGGGGGAATCTTAGCCGCCGTTTCCTTAATAGAATTCAAACCTCCTGTCACATCAGTGGGTAGATTTCCATTCTGTTAGAAGGTCAGAGGCTCAATTACCACGTGTTCGAAGCTTTGCTAAAATATCGCCATGAAGCATGTTGAATTGGTTTGTAATAAAAAAGTCTTAAATGTAGATTTGTTTGAACAATCTGATACTTTAAGATGTCCTTCAGGCGTCCATAGGAAAGATAAGCTTTGGATGTCATGGCAATTCTTGGGGAGTGAGCCCCAAAAGAGGAAACATCAATGCACACCTAATCCACAATCCATTTTACCCATATGCAAGAGTAGAAGTAAAGACTAGAGTGCACAGTTTCTTAATAGAAATTAGAAGTTGTAAAGCTGAAGGAGGACGAAAAGCTGAAGTTTGGGGTTCATAAGAACAAAGGCAAGTAACCAAACACAATTGTGTGATTGTCTGAAATCGTTGGATAAAATACAGAAGTACACTAGGTCCTGGTACGCTTAGTAATATTAAAGGTAGTCCCCTGTAGAGTGAAAGACATGTTCTCCCCCTGAAGAGCTCTGACATCAGCAGTGGCGGCTGGTGACATTCAAAAGTGGTGAGGCGTAAAACAATAGCCGCACTGCAATGTTGCAAGCGAGCGAGCCCAAACCACCTACGTGGGGTTCGGGGGGGGGGGTTCTCCTCCGAGAAAATTTTGAAAAAGAGTGGGCAAATGGTGCATTTTCAAGCACATTTGAGATAGCAGGAAGGTTAATAAAGCAATTGAGAATATTATGCTCCTTAATTAACATTCTACACAAAACATGAAGAACACATTTATTGGTTGTGCCCTGGGCCTGAACGCACTTCAGCCCAGCAGATACAGGTCAGGCAGGCTGAGCCTAGAAAACACCAGTCCCAGCAAAAGATTGTGAGCCAAACTCGGTGCTTATACTGTCACTGCCCTGACTTTGAATATATAATTGAGCGTATCAACAGGGTAGTGTAATGTAGTGAAGTCTGGTGACATACGGTGCGTGCGCAAGGTGTGGTGCAGTGGGGCATGCCTTGTAGGAAGTTGTTAGTGTTGTGCAGTGTGTTAGCACGATGAGGTGTTGCGTGGCGTTTCATAGTGTGCAGCGGAGGTGTGTGGTGTGATGTGCTACAGTGAATGAAGAGGTGTGATATGTTGTAACAAGGTGCAGGGGTTTTGTGATGAAGCCTAGCGGTGTATATAAATGTATTATTAATGTAGTGGTGACGCGATGCAGCAGGGGGTGTATAGCAGAAGTTTTTGAAGAGGTGTCTGTTTAAGTAGAACACAAAAAATGGTGGTGAGGCCCAACGGACAAGAGTCTTTTCACTGAGGGCCCTGTTGCCTGGGCTAAAGGTCGCGAGCTCTCAGAGCAGGGCAGATAACAAACCTGGAGCAGGCAGCAGGGCAGGTCGCCAGAGTGTCGATGGTAGCTGCAGCTCCCATCGTATCCCCAGAGATAAATTATGTAGGGACAATTGTCACTGAAGCTATTCTATGAATTGAGTGGAACCTCCGATCCCAGCCATGCCACATCACCCGCAGGTTAACACAGCATCTGATCTGTGTGAGAAGTACATCCGGGGCATTAGAAGCCTGGAGCCACCTGTGCCTGGTGGTAACTGATGAGATTAATGCCAACGCGCGTCTTGATGCAAAGCACGCGCTTTATGCTAATAGACACCTGAAGGATGGATCATGCCCTTTGAATAACCGAAGCTGGAAGGGGTGCCCCTTAAGTTCAAATGTGCCATTTTAAAGCTCTTTATTCCTTTCTCGGGGGGGGGTCAATTAAGGCCTCTATCCTATTGATACTACGATGTCTGCATAACCCATAAATGAAAGCCCAAAAGACGTTTTTAAAGTCCAACCGTGGCTGTAACTTGCGGCTCACATTTGACATCAGACAGACTACTTAAAGCCGTATTTGTCCTCTATTACACGTTTTGGGACTCCTTGGTAAAGATACGAGCGTTGGCATCTTAGCCTTTGTTCTGGTCTGTATACACACTAATACATCCCAGAAGCAACTGAGGAAAAGTGTCCCAGACGCATTGATTTAAAGGGGTATCTATGTGGAAACCTACATCGGAATTTCAATGTCTGTGAAAGCGACGTTTCATGACTCCCGGCGTTGAGGCTAGGCACTGTTGTGCGAGTTCACCTGCTGGTCTTATGAGTCGTTCGAGGTCCTCCCTCTATGTCCCCCACCCCCGCACCACCTCATCGCTGGCATGCCTACTCGTTTCCTCTGGGCGCTTTCCCTCTATGCACATCCTTTCACCCCTTTCTCATCCGGTGCTTGTCCCATAAAACTATCTCCAGCCCAAGTCACCTCAATGATTCCTGGGGAACAGACCTCCCTTCGGTCGGCTGTCCCCAAAACCCCTAGTGGCACTGCTCCTGGACACGCAGAGCAAGGTTAAGCATCTCTGTCTCCAGACAGTGACTCACTTGGAATAAACATACTGTTGTGGTGGTGTGTGCATTCAATTTCCAGTCAGCGAATTCAGCTCACGGTAAGAAATGAGCTTGTGAGGTCTTGGGATCGCAGAGAGTAGCCACGAACAACGATGCAGCACTGGTAAGTAGCAGCCAGGTTACTGTAGAGTGCTGGGGGGGGGGAGGGGGTCTTAGAGTTTCAGTGGGGTTGTGGGCTATCTACTCGTAGGCAGCAATAATTACAAAGTACTTCCTGCTCACCTGGCTCCTCCCATCGGTTATTTCATGTACACAAACTACATCTGAAGTAGAACACAAAAACCTTCAATAAATGCATGTGTTTACAGTAAATAAAAAGACGCGTTCCTCATTTGCAACATTCACCCTGGCTGTAAAGTTGTCAGGGAATGCTTTAATCGGTAATTTACGAGGCTTGTAGTTATATGCACGATACCAAGCATTTCTTCCTCACAGTAATACTGCTATTTGAGAAAGTAATGGGGGTAAGTTTATTATAATGCTATACCAGGGCAACCTTGTTACATAATGTAAATCCGTTAGTGACCTGCATGTCCTCCTCAACCATGTGCCTTCCTGCTGTTCTAAAGTACACAAAAACGGACTAATTTCTAAAATATGCCTAATTACATGATTAAAATTTCTTCTATTCGTGATAAAGAGACACTTGAAGTTTCACACATGGTGAAGTGAAATGTCACGCATCAGCACATTGAAAAACAAAAATGTCACACACGAGCAAAATTAAAGCTTGGCAGCCATGCTACCTGCTCCAGTCGTGGCTCGCACTACAATACTCGCGGGAGGGGGGTTTAGGGGTCACGCGCGGCGCAGGGAAAATAATTAAGAAATTACTTACCAGATCCGCGCCGCCTCTGCGAGTCCTCCCGGGCCGGGGTCCGACTCCCGCGTTGGCGCCTTGGCAAGTACCGCCTGCTCTCAGCCAATCCAGACGCTGCTCCAGCAGCAGCGCCAGGATTGGCTTGAGCAGTAGTGCGCATGTTCTGTTTAGGTCTTCAGCATTTTGCGACCAGCCCTGAACATGCGCACTAGGCTGCTCATTAGAAGAGCGGCATGGAACAACCCTCGCTCTTCTAATGAGCAACCTAGTGTGCGCATGTTCAGGGCTGGTCGCAAAATGCTGAAGCCCTAAACAGAACATGCGCACTCTTGCTGTGCGCTCCGCCGGCCGACCTCCTGTTATACGTGTTATGGTGGAGGTCTGTCAATCAGACACGGACTTGCAGCTTAACTGTAGTGCTGCCCCGCCCCTTCTAAGCCGACTGCCTCGGCTCTGGCGGCATGGGAATCGGAGGGATTCCATTGTGTGACTCGTGAGAGAGTTAGAGTTAGGGAGTGACGGAAACGCTCAGTGGGGCAACGCCCAAGCGCCCTAATGGACGCACCGCCCCTGGACATCAGGAACTCTTCTGAATGATATAAGACAAAGTGACATACTAAATATTTGTGATAACTCTTTTTATGAATGATAAACACAATCAGGCCATGATAGAATTAAATCTAATACCACCTTTATGCCCCACAAAGAAGAATGTCTTTGCTTCGAAGGAACCTTGAGGCGTATTGGCTTTAAAGCCCTGCAGACCAAGAAATGCTCTCCAACTGGTTTTCTTTTAACTGGAATATGACCAGCCGAAATTACTGATCTATAAGTATTGGCTATCCTATATGCCTTATCTGCTGCGAATAAAGATACCAGAAGATTTACTATCTCTACTGGAGAGACACATATGGGGTTAATCTGTTGTTTCACACACCAACCAAAACAGACTGACCTGGCATATTGATAAATGGATCTAGTTGAATGAGCCCAGGAGTAATTGTTAACTGACAATGCTTCCTGCGAAAGTCCTTGGACATTGCAGGATGACCTAAATTCCTCCAAACCAAGAGCTTTAAATGGACTTCCAGAACTAGGTTGTTAGGACAGCTCGAGGGTCCTGTGGGAGAAGGGGAAAAATTGGCAGTATTCTTGGAAAATCTATTAGGAGCTCTGGAGGTTGTGGGAACCTCACCTGATTTGGTCAGAAGGGAGTCCCCAAGACAAGGGATATAAACTCTCTTCTGACATGCATCAAAGCCAATAATATAATTGTGAAAGGAGGAAAAGCATAACCCTGGAGAGATCCCCACTGTTGTAGGGACGCATTCACTGCTTCCGCCTTGGGATCGGATCTTCAACTGAAGAATCAAAATAATTTCTGATTCAGGTAGGAGGCAAATAAGTCTAACTGAAGGGGACCAAAAAGATGTTGAATTCTCTGGAAAACTTTGGTATCCAGAGGCCAGTCGCTTCTGCCTTGGAGAAATCAGGAACCATAATCTACTACAGAATCAGAAATACCCGGAAAATATTCTGCCTGAAGCATGATCACTTTGGTTAGCCAAAAGGGCCAGAATTCTTGAACTAAATCTACGAAACCCCTGGATCTTGTGCCTCCCAACTTGTTTATGGAATGAACAGAGCACACATTGCCCATCCACAGGAGAAAGCACCACTTTAATTGGTATGGGGTAAGAAATTTACTGCCAAGAAACTAGTGAGCAGTTCTAAGTAGTTTAAATGATATTGTTGCTCTTCTAGAGACCACTTTTCTCCCATAATGGTGTCCCAGCAACATGCTCACTAACCAGCATTGGATTCTAAAGTGATGTCTAGGTCCTGGCCAAAAAGGGATTTTCCATTCTAGGCTTCCATCTGGGAGAGATACCAGCCCAACTCCTCATTTGCCTTTTGAGAAAGGGAAATTAATGCTAAGTAACGGAGGCCTCTGTGGAGATGTAGAGCCTTTAGGCTTTGAAAGGCTGAATAGTGGAGTGGATCTGGTACGATCAACTGAATGGATACGGATAAAAGTTCTACAATCCTGGCTAACCTTCTGAAAGAAAACGTGCCTATCTTGAGAAGGCTTCTTATTTCCTTCTTTATTCATTTTATTTTCTTTTGTGCAGGAAAAAGATAATCGTTGACAGAATCTACTATGAATCCCAGAAATAGAATTTTCTGAGATGGACGTGTTTTGATTTATTACAAATCCTAACTGCTAAAGAAAAGATACCACCCATGATATGTGCGTAAATATAACGAAATCGGAATTGGCCATCATCAACATTTTGTCCAGATAAATCAGAACTCGTACTCTGTGAGACCTTAACAATACTAACATAGGTTTTAAGAGTGTTGTGAAGCACCAGTGGCGCTCATGACAGTCTGAAAGGGTGGGAGACCAAAAATGACACATCTTGTCTATCCACCTAAATTGAAGAAATTGCCTTTGGAAATGGAGTATTGGAACTGAAGGATCCACCTTCACTAACCAATCCCCCTCTAAGGAATTTCTCAAGCAATTGACCCCTTCCAACTTGAAGTGTCTGTACATCACAAAATTATGATCAGTAACCCACCTCAAATTTCCAAACCAAAACGATGACTGAGAATATCCTGCGAATATACAGGAAACTTCTCTATTGTTCTACGGATTTTTATTGGTCTTGATGTCATCCCGATGTATTCTTGTCTGCATGGACAAGTAATCATATATATCACATTCCTGCTATTGCAGTTTGTGAATCCTCTTTGTTCCCAGACTGTACCATTGGTAAACTGGATGTTTTTACTTCTTTTCGTAAGATTGCATGTACTACAGTTACCTAGTGCATGATTGTTGCATTTTTATCGTTTTGTATATAGCACACTTTTTCTATTACGCATTGATAGCAACATAGTGAGCACTGAAGGGATCATTTCTAGTCCTGATGAAGAAGCCTTGATGCTTCGAAACATGTTGACTTGATCAGGAGTATCCGCACATTATACGCAGGACATCTCCGAACCACTTTTTTTAACAGCACCAGCCTCCACGACGTATTAAAATTCCTAAGTCCACGAGGCCAGGTCCTTTTTAATTCACATTTTTTGCATTCACTTCTGACCCTTCCTCTCACTACCCCTACACCACACATAGTTTTGTAAAAACAGTGCTCCCGCGTAGTCGCTGGTCGTAGCACGCCCCGTCCCGCAGCGGGGCGGGAAGACCCCTATGATGAAGCATGACACCAAGGGCCCTTTTGGTGTGTGAGGGGTATTTAAGCAAACACTGCGTGCGTCCTGTCATAACAGGAAACACACCCTTATGAACCTTTCTTGGGGTGGATCCCTATGTTTTGTTTGAATCTCTAGAGGAGGACGTATCCACCTCCAGTGCCCTCTAAGGACACTACCTCTTCACTCCCTAATCCTGTTTTTTGTAGCTAAGATAGTGATCAAACAGCAGTAAATCCTCAAGCCCTTGGCTATAGTGACCAACTTTCTACATCCCTGCAAATATTTTTAGGCCAGGACCAGAGAGGCTTAAGCCCCCGTCAAAGTCAGAGAGGTGGAAGGAGAGGTTGGTACAGGGATCAATATTCCTCTCAGCAAAGACAAACACGCAACCAATACTACAAGTGGTAAACAGTGACCAAACTATACCAATATTTAATCTTTCTTCTCATTCTCTAACCGATATGTCGACATCAGTACTTAGTGCTGGATTATCTTTTGTCCCCACTCACAATAACAATTCATTCGAAACTTGGATTGAAATATATCGTTTCTTCGGCTCGATTTATTTGAAATGTTTGTTTGCTAAAAATGAGACAGTTCCAATATTTGACACTACTGGTTTACATAATCCTTCTACCTTCTATCCCAGCAACCACATGGTCTCTAAAGAAATTCTAACATTTGAAAATGCGGTACTCACAGAGATAGAGCTACTCTTCAATAATCCACACTATCATAAATACAACTTTTCAAAAAGTCAGAAGCTTGCCCTCCAAAACTTAAAATCTCTCCAAGACATCGTCATAAAAACCACGATAAGGGTGGAGGCATTGTTTTGATGGATAAAGCCAATTGCAATGATGAAGTATTCTAACAACTAAACATAACCAACCTTTTCAGAAAACGTTTGAGTGACCCTACTCCTGTTGTAAAAAAGCATATTGTGGTCATGAGCAAAGTAGGTCTAGACAAAGGTTGGTTAAGTCCCAAAGAGTTCTAGTTTTTGAATAAAACTGATGCAACTGTGCCTGCTATATGCAATTTACCTAAAATTCATAAGAAATCCACTCATCCATCAGGCTGTCCAATTGTTTCAGGTTGCAACTCCATTTTAAAACCACTAGCCCAATATGTCAATTTTGTATCAAACCTTTTGTCAATTGTAATCCATCTATTATTCATGACACAACTGCAGTGATCAATGCTATTGAAGACTTTCACTTTAATCCACAGAATTATATTTTAGTTACTATGGACATAGACATTCTTTACAATAACATCCCAAAACTGAAGTATTGCAACTCATTCATGACTTATTTGAAACTATTGGAAACTAGGACTCATCCCTACCTGGTTCCAAATTCATTTATTTTGGAATGTGCTGAGTTAGCCTCTAGTCGCAATTACTAAGGGCCTGATTTAGAACTTGGCGGATGGGTTACTCCGTCACGACGGTGACGGATATCCTGTCCGCCGAAATATAAAATCCCATTACATCCTATGGGATTTATATTTCGGTGACAGGGAAATCCGTCACCGTTGTGACAGAGTAAACTGTCCACCGAGTTCTAAATTAAGCCTTTTATCTTTGAAGGGCAATTTTTTGAGCAGATCATAGGTGTTGCCGATGGCTGCAGTTTTTGCTCCAAATATAGCTGACATCAACGTCACAGATTTTGAATCTCAATTAATGTTTGCCCTGTCCAAGCCCTTTTTGTCTCAGATTACCAGGTGGCCAAGATATAGTGACGATGTTCTGTTAATTTGGCATTGCGAAACTGATTCACTCATTCTTTTACATAAATGGTTGAACACTTTGAACCCGAATCTTCAATTCACTCTTGAATATAATTCCACCAGCCTGCATTTCCTACATATAACTATCAAACTTGAGAACAATTAACTTTTCACTACTACCAAACCTACAGCTAAGAATACCCTGCTCAAATATGACAGTCACCACCCTCAAGCATTAAGGAACAATCTTCCTTTTGGAATATTCTTGCGGAATCACTGACAAAATATCGAAGGTCAGAATATCGACCTACAGAAATATCGACGCAAGAATATCGAAGTCAAGAATATTGACATCCTATCTACATCATGGTAAATACAAAAAATATCGATGTCAAAAATATCGTTGTTAAAAATATCGTTTTTTATTTAAGTTAAAAAAATAATGTAAATAAAGTAATTAATACATATAATTAAAATAAACATAGTTAAAAATATTTGAAAATGTTTAAAAATTATAAGTAATATATATGTAATGTAAAAATAAATTAAACATATACATATAATATATAATATATATACTTACTAATAATTTTTAATAATTATTTTAATAACATAATTTTTTAAAAATATCATATAATATTATAAATACATCTATACACATAAAACAATAATATAAATAAAAATTAATTATATACTACATTAACTAAAATAATACAAAAATATTAGATAGCGGAGGTAATAAAATTACTATTCAAACTCCAAACAGTGCAACAGTAGGGAAAATGTTGGATAGCGTAGGGGTAAAAATTACTATTCCCACCCCAGTGAGTGCAACAGTAGGGAAAGTGTTGGATAGTGTAGGGGTTAAAATTACTATTCCCACTCCAGGGAGTGCAACAGTAGGGAAAGTGTTGGATAGCGTAGGGGTAAAAACTACTATGTCCACTCCAGTGAGTGCAACAGTAGGGAAAGTGTTGGGTAGCGTAGGGGTCAAAATTACTATTCCCACTCCAGTGAGTGCAACAGTAGGGAAAGTGTTGGATAGTGTAGGGGTTAAAATTACTATTCCCACTCCAGGGAGTGCAACAGTAGGGAAAGTGTTGGATAGCGTAGGGGTTAAAATTACTATTCCCACTCCAGGGAGTGCAACAGTAGGGAAAGTGTTGGATAGTGTAGGGGTAAAAATTACTATTCCCACTCCAGTGAGTGCAACAGTAGGGAAAGTGTTGGATAGCGTAGGGGTTAAAATTGCTATTCCCACTCCAGTGAGTGCAACAGTAGGGAAAGTGTTGGGTAGCGTAGGGATAAAAATTACTATTCCCACTCCAGTGAGTGCAACAGTAGGGAAAGTGTTGGATAGCGTAGGGGTTAAAATTACTATTCCCACTCCAGGGAGTGCAACT
Source organism: Calotriton arnoldi (assembly GCA_963921515.1). Classification (NCBI taxonomy): domain Eukaryota; kingdom Metazoa; phylum Chordata; class Amphibia; order Caudata; family Salamandridae; genus Calotriton; species Calotriton arnoldi. Next base: position 528,126 of record CAWUFW010007015.1, read on the forward strand.
GTAGGGAAAGTGTTGGATAGCGTAGGGGTAAACATTACTATTCCCACTCCAGTGAGTGCAACAGAAGGGAAAGTGTTGGATAGCGTAGGGGTAAAAATTACTATTCCCACTCCAGTGAGTGCAACAGTAGGGAAAGTGTTGGATAGCGTAGAGGTAAAAATTACTATTCCCACTCCAGTGAGTGCAACAGTAGGGAAAGTGTTGGATAGCGTAGGGGTTAAAATTACTATTCCCACTCCAGGGAGTGCAACAGTAGGGAAAGTGTTGGATAGTGTAGGGGTCAAAATTACTATTCCCACTCCAGTGAGTGCAACAGTAGGGAAAGTGTTGGATAGCGTAGGGGTTAAAATTGCTATTCCCACTCCAGTGAGTGCAACAGTAGGGAAAGTGTTGGGTAGCGTAGGGGTAAAAATTACTATTCCTACTCCAGTGAGTGCAACAGTAGGGAAAGTGTTGGATAGCGTAGGGGTTAAAATTACTATTCCCACTCCAGGGAGTGCAACTGTAGGGAAAGTGTTGGATAGCGTAGGGGTAAAAATTACTATTTCCACTCCAGTGAGTGCAACAGTAGGGAAAGTGTTGGATAGCGTAGGGGTAAAAATTACTATTCCCACTCCAGTGAGTGCAACAGTAGGGAAAGTGTTGGATAGCGTAGAGGCAAAAATTACTATTCCCACTCCAGTCAGTGCAACAGTAGGGAAAGTGTTGGATAGCGTAGGGGTTAAAATTACTATTCCCACTCCAGTGAGTGCAACAGTAGGGAAAGTGTTGGATAGCGTGGGGGTAAAAATTACTATTCCCACTCCAGTGAGTGCAACAGTAGGGAAAGTGTTGGATAGCATAGGGGTTAAATTAGCATACTTATTAATTAAATAATTTTTGTAAAATAAATAACATATTAATAATTAATTAACTAAAAAATTACCAATAAATACCAATAAAATTAAATTAATATTTACTTAAATAATATTAAATTACTTCCCACCCTATTCCCCCATAAACACACAACCCGCTACACATACAAAAGAACACAAATAATTTAATTATCAAATAATCAATTAATAAAAATTAATTACCAATTAATAATAAATTAACAATAAATTAATTAACAATAACAATAAATACAAAATAATAAGAAATTAATTATAATTAATATAATTATTAATTAATCAATTAATAAAAATTAATTACCAATTCATAATTAATTAACAATAAATTAATTATCAATAACAATAAATAAAAGAATATTAATTAATTAATTATAATCAAATTACTTCCCACCCTATTCCCTATAAACCCACAACTCGCTACACATAAAAATTAACATAATTAATTCAATTATCAATTAATCAATTATTAAAAATTAATTACCAATTAATAATTAATTAACAATAAATTAATTAACAACAATAAAAAATAATTATAATTAATATAATGATAAATACCAATTAATAATTAATTAGCAATAAATTAATAATCAATAACAATAAATAAAAACATATTAATTAATTAATTCTAATTAAATTACTTCCCACCCTATTCCCCTATAAACCCACAACCCACTCTGATACTAAAACGCAAAATTTACTTAAAATCAATTACTAATTTCTAAACATTTAATACATATATTTAAAAATAATAAAAATACATTACAAAAAATGTTAAACGTACATATAAAATACATACTAAAATACATAACACTAATATAAATATCGATATTATTAACAACAATATTTTTGCTAACGATATTACTTACTTCGATATTACTTACTTCGATATAAAAAAAATCGATTTTACTTACCTTAAGGTCGATATTCTGGTCACCGATATTCTTGACATCGATATTCTGTCCCTACGATATTAAAAACTCAATATTAGAGTAGGTTGATATAACAAAATCGATATTTTGACTGCGTTCCATTCTTGCGGTTACAACAAAATTGTACCAAAAAAATTATTACTTCCTAGAAGCTAGAAAGCTTTCTGAAGAACTTAAACCTCGTTGATATGCTTGTAGATTGTTGAAGAGATCATTAAAGCATACTTGGTGCAATGGTAGAGAGTCCTTTGCAAGTTCACTCTAGACATATGGCGAAAAAGGCTGCGCCTGCTATGGCACCTACAAGGGTTTCGCCCCTGCAGGGAAACCATTCTGGCCTGCCTTAACTCTTCAGACCAGAGATTAATCTCCTGAACTGTAAAGTAAATTCATGGTGTAGAGAGGGCCATTAAAAAGGCAGCAGGTGCGCAATCACCTTTGGACACAAACCAAAGTACCCCTCCAGCCACTTGACCCCCAGCTTTTCCCCCACGACAACGAACTCTTTCAAAATGTGGGTCAACACTAGCAAACATCTCTCTATCACAGCAAACTGTGTGATCACAAATTCATATATCTCCTTTCGCATTAGCACTTTTGACTATCGTCTTTTAATTTATGTTTTATGATACTCTAGACTTTTACTCGTATTTTTTGCACATTGCATAAGATTTTATGATAGTATCGTTTTTTACCTGGACTCTTGCACATTGTAATTATTTTAATTGATCCAATGATAAAGATTGATTTGATTTGATAGAGTCTCTTACAAATCAGAGATTCCAGGCTGTTATGTGTTTCAACTTTTGACACCATCTCCAATAAAATCAAGAAGTTCGCTTGCAAACACTGGAACTTATTAATGATGACTTCATCTCTCATGATAAACCCATGTTTGCCTTCAAGACAAGTACCAACTTAAAAACCAAGCTAATTAAGACATACACGGAACCCATGAAATGCACTTTACAACAAAATTGAGGGATACCACCGATTGTAGGGCATTTCCGATGTGGCCATTGCATGGCCTTTAACACCTGCAATGCACTTAAGACCTTTTACTATCAATGGGCTTAACCTCACCATTAAGACCTTTTCCAACTGTAATACTGCCAATGTCATCTATTGCATTCAATGCCCATGTGGCCACCATACATTGGCAAGACTACATAACCAATATGCAAGCGAATTCTCCAAAACCCGTCACTTATTAGATGCAGCACAAAACATGCTCCCCTACTTGAACAATTTGTCAAATTGAATCATTCCACTAGGGCCATTAAATGGTGGGTGGTTAATGTGATTAAACCAACCACTAGAACAAATAACATTAATTGTTCATTAACAGTTCGTGAGAACAAATAGATTTGGAAGGTGGGCAGTGTGAAATGGGTCTTTAACATCTCTGTGGAATGGCCAACACTAGGAACATTATAAAAATACTTTTTATGATCTGCTAGTTGTTCAACATCCATATCCCATTTTACAGATGATGTCCATTGTTTTTATATCATGACTTTTTAAATTAGGTTCAGTTTTACAAGTTGCCTATTCATGCTGCATAGCATTTAAATATTCTTTGATTACACCTATGTTATACATATTTAAATGTACTCCATGAGACACTGTTCTCTTTTTTATCCATGACATTTTCATCACAAAGTTGGTTATTAGATTCACTACATGCAGTTTACTACTTTTTTGAGTTGATTGAATAACTGATTTGCTATGATTCTTCTCACCGAATAGCCTGGGTTTAGCGATAAAACGGTTTGCTTGTCCCTCATAACAATTAAAATATTGTTTTTTATGACGTTCCCTCTTTTTTCCTATTTTCCTACACTGTATAAAATTTATGTATCTCTATTCTCCTCAAAGATGGCTGCCTTATTTTCAATAGCAGATAGCTTTACATTTCATGCCCTGGACTATATGATTGGTCATGCACTTCATGTTTATAAGCTATGATTCACAATTGACTCAATTGATATGTACATCATGTATTTCTGATTCTCCATCATGATTCTTTTAACTTGACCTTTTGTCACATACTGTGTGAATTACCTTTGTTAAATGAAATCCATATTTCATTTGTTTGACAGTTCAATTGTAATACTCAAATTCATGTTCAATATGTTCCTTAATAGAACTGCTATTGTTCTAATTTTCATGTTATTGTGCTTGTAAGGATCTTATCCTTACTTACTGTTCGTATTTTTAGTCTTTTCAAAGAAGTCCATCTATTTTCAACACTGGTAATCCTGAGGTTTTGGGGTTTAAGTGGCCGCTATATGCTACGATATATAATCAGTAAAATTGTTTCAATATCGGTGTATCACGTCCATTTTAGATATACTTTTGAGTACTCCCTGAATTTCAATCACCTCAGGGCCTTAGCTGACTAACCAATCTGTTGGTTTAGGTCTTTTTCAAAACAGTTTCCTTAATTAGATTATCTCGACCTAATATGACTGCCGACGGTGGCAGTCTTGTTGTTTTGATCAGACTCTGTGCCAGTTTGAAGTTAAAAATGGAGACACGAACGCGCTTGTTTATCATTTGCAGATATTACACAGATATGCCACCAGCTTCGTTATGATTGACTCAATGGAGGCGAGTGCACCCTCGATTTTTTGTCTATTACTTCATTAGAATGCTTTCAATGCACTGATAAGGATGTTGTTGTTTTTCTAGCTTAAACTATAATTCATTCCATTAGTGACTTGCAGGGGTTCTACAGGGAATCCCTGAATAATTCACGCATTAGGTGAGTTGATCATTCAAAACCTGAGTTCCCTCCAGTAAAATGATAATTTGGATACTGATTATTAGGTATTCAGACAAAATATCGAAATCAAAATATTGTCATAACAAAATATTGTGTCTAAAATATTGTGACATAGAAATATAGTCTGCAAGAATAGCGGTGTCAAGAATATCGATTTTAAGGTCATTAATATCGCCTTTGAAAATATCTAAATCATTAATATCATTTACAAAAATATAGTTGTTTATAATATCGTTTTTTAATTATTGTTATGTATTTTAGAATATATTTTAAATGTATATGTTATAAATGTTTTGTATAATTATTGTTTATGTTTTTTAATATAGTTTTTTTGTAGATATTAATTTCAATGTAATAATTTGTTGTGATTTTTAGTATTGTAGTGGGTTGTGGGAAGTAAACTAATTATGAATAATGAATTATTAATTTGAATTAATGTTAATTATTTAATTGATAATGAATTATGTTAATTGTGTGATTAATTTTTTTACGTTAAATTGTAGGTGTAGGTTGTGGATTTTGTAGGGGCATAAGGTGGGAAGTAAACTAATTATAATTAATGAATAATTAATTTTTAATTCATATTAATGACTTAATTGATAAAATCTATGCTAATTGTGCAACAATGTTTTTCTTAAAGTTAGTTTCAGGTGCGGTTTGTAAGTTTTGTTGGGGTACAGGGTGGGAAGTATATTAATTATAATTAACTAATATTTATTTTTAAATTAATATTAATTAGGTAATTGATAATTAATTCTGCTAATTGTGTAATTCATTTTTTAAATGTTAAGTTTTAGGTGCAGGTTGTAGGTTTTGTAGGGGAATAGGGGTTGCACTCACTGGAGTGGGAATAGTAGATTTTACCCCTGAGGGATCCAACTCTTTCCCTACTGTTTCACTGGCTGGTGTGGGAATAGTACATTTTACCCCTCTGCAATCCAACACTTTCCCTATTGTTGCACTGACTGGAGTGGGAATAGTAAATTATATCTCTCCACAATCCAGCACTTTCCCTACTGTTGCATACACTGGAGTTGGAATAGTAAATTTCACTTTTCTGCAATCCAGCACTTGCATTGCTGTTGCACTGTCTGGAGTGGGAATAGTAGATTTTACCCCTCTGCAATCCAACAGTTTCCCTACTGTTGCATAGACTGGAGTGGGAATAGTACATATTAACCCTCCCTAATCCACATTTTCCCTGCTGTTGCACTGACTGGAGTGGGAATAGTAAATTTTACCCATCCCCAATCCAACACTTTCCCTACTGTTGCACTGACTGGAGTGGGAATAGTAAATTTTACCCATCCCCAATCCAACACTTTCCCTACTGTTGCACTGACTGGAGGGGGACTAGTACATTTTACCCGTCCGCCATCCAACACTTTCCCTACTGTTGCACTGACTGGAGTGGGAATAGTAAATTTTACTCCTCTGCAATCCAACACTTTCCCTGCTGTTGCACACACTGGAGTGGGAGTAATACATTTTAGCTATCCACAATCTAACACTTTCACTACTGTTGCACTGATTGGAGTGGGACTAGTAAAATGTACCCCTCCGCAATCCATCCCTTTCCCTACTGTTGCATAGACTGTAGTACAAATAATAAATATTACCCCTTCGAAATCCAACACTTTCCATAAAGTTTCACTGACTGGAGTGGGTAGAGTAAATTTTACCCCTTTGCAATCCAACACTTTTCCTACTGTTGCACTGTGTCCAGTGAAAATAGTTCACTGATCCCCTCATGAGTCCAACAATTTCCCTACTCTTGGACTGACTGGAGTGGAAATAGAAAATTTTACCCCTTCACAATTAAACATTTTTCATACTGTTGCACTGTGTGGAGTGGGAGTAGCAAATTTTAATTGAGTCCAACATTTTCCTACTGTTGCATAAATTAGAGTGGGAATAGTATATGTATTATTTACAAAATTTTATAGTTTACTTTACTTTACTTAAAATGTAATTATTATGTTTTTGTGTATGTACAAATCTAATGTTTATAATTATTAATATTCTTAATATGTAATATATATTTTCAGTAAATTGATAATTTTTTTGCTGTTTACTTTTTAATTGTAATTAATTGCTATGTTTATTAATATAATTATGTTATTGGGTATATAAATTATATATATATATATTTATATATAATATATATGTTTATTTATTAAATTATTACATTTAAAATAAGTTTTTAGATTAAAATATAAATTGAAAATATTAGTTAAATAATATTTTAATTATATATATGTAACTATATATATATAGATATAAAAATATATATGTGTGTTTTAATTTTTGGAATAAGTATAATAGTTATATTTATTTCAAAACTAATTACATATATTTAATTTGCATTATATTAGTGTTACGTTTTAATTTTTCAATGTTAATATTTATATTTATATATATGGCGAATTATTGAGAGCCAGGAGAAATTGTAGTTTGGAGGCAGATTTCAAAGCTGAGATGGAGAACATGACAGTCCATTTTAGTGAAAGGGTATAGCCTAGTAAAGTAATACAGCAAGCATGTGATAAGGTGACATCTGTTGAAAGAGCTGATCTGTTGAAAATTGGAAACAGTAAGGTAAACATAGAGGAACCCATAAGATTCATAACTACCTACAGTAACCAGGCCTGGGAAGTAAGACGGTGTCTTGAGAGGTTTTGGAATGTTCTGTGTACGGAAGAAACTCTAAAAAAACATGTGGGAGATAATCCCAAGATCACCTTTTAAAAAACCACGGCTCTCAGCGATATGCTATGCAGCAGCACTCTGCATGCTGGCACAGTGAGCAAGCTGATACAAGGTTTTTTACATGTAGATCATGTAAGGCGTGTAAGCATAGTGTCAATTGTAAGGAGATAAAGTTGTCTAAATGTCAAAAACCATTTGCCATCAATAAGCACCTGTCCTGTAAGTCTGATTATTGTGTGTATGCCTTGATCTGCCCTTGTCCTTTAATATATATTGAAAATACCATTCACCAGGTGAAAAAACGCATCCTGGAGCACATGAGAGCCATTGTAAATGAGGACAGGCAATATCCAACAGCGAGGCACTTCAAGGATGTCCATGACAAAAATGTCAGCCTGTTGAGATATTGTGCTTTAGATAGAATCCCAATCTCTGAGAGGGGTGGGAATATAATTAAAGAACTTAGACGACTTGAATCTAGAATGATCATTAAATATGAAACTATGCACCCCTTAGGGTTAAATAAGGATGAGGAATTGTCTGTCCATTTGGGTTAAGATGTTGGCTGTCACAGAATGATGTATATATTTTATTGTCTGCTATAATTTTTTGCTTCTTAGATAGTTTTGTATTTTAATCGGTAACATGTGGATCATTGATCGTGTACTTGTTTTTTATGATTGTAGGAGACGGAGACATCATCATCATATTATGGGGAGGAAAGCAAAAGAGCTCAACATATCTGTGAAGTTTATATAATAGGCCCACTGGGGCAGGATTGTTGAATAATCATCACATATTCTGTGAAGTATTGGACTCTGGAATAAAAGCCATATTATGGGAATTGCGGTAACCAGGATATAAAATTATACGTATTAATTTGATTGTCACGTGAAATGGCAAGAGCTTAAGCCCACTGGGGCGGTATTAGTGAGAGTCACCATAGCAAAGTGGCTGTTATTTGACTTATATAATATGTTAATATTATAGCATATTAGCGGTTTGCGGATAACTATTGGCGCTAAATATACAATGCTATATATACTTTGCTGAAAGTGACACGAGTATAAAATGCATATCATGTATTAGGATTTGACTGTGTTAGCAATTTCACCTCAGGCTATATTATATAAGAAATGTCACCACTTCAAAATGGGTGCCGTTTTTGCTTAGCTCCTGATGTGATGTAGTAGTCCTACGTTTATGTTTTGTTTTGATCAGAGCACTATATTTACTATGATGTTATAAACGTTTTTTGACCCGTGAGAAAGGAGCGGCTGCTCCGAAACGCGTCAGGTGATTGTTTGCCATGGAATAAACACTGTTCACTAAGCTGTATGGATTTGGGCTCGGTTTCTTTTGTGTGAACCCACAAAGGACTGTTTGAATATATATATATATGTGTAAAAAAATGATATTTTGTACAATGATATTAATGAGAACGATATTTTTAATTCAATATTTTTGCCATTTACATTATGAAGATAGCATGACGATCTTTTTGACAATGGTATTTATGTGATGAAATTTTGGTATTGCAATATTTCCAGAGGCGATATTTTGTCAGTGAACCTGATTATTATGCCAATCTTTAACTTTAGATTTTCTACATTAAACTACATGAATAAAAAGCTATTGTTTACACTCTACATGTGTAGATAACGTGTATGTTTTCAACATTTTTTAGTCTGTATGGGGGTCATCCATTAATTTCCATTTAACTGTCATGGTCCTGAGGATGGTCTTGCGTACTATGGGCAATAGAGACCGAAACGTCGACGGCAAGTCCACTTCTTTCCATTGAATCACTGTATTTTCACCTGTAAATCATTCAGTCTTCATGGTGGACAGTCTCTACATACATTTACCTGTGTGTTTTAACACTGATTTTCAATTTGATTCATACGGACAAGGTTCATGTGTGTTTTGGATTCTTTTTGTTGTGCACCCCTTCATTACTTGTATGAAATACAGAGATTATTTTCTTAATTTGAGTATTGTGTATGCCTGTTTTCTTTAATCATTGGTTTACTTCTCTCTGTCATTATTTGGACAGGTAAATAATTTTGAAATTTATGAAAACTAACTTACAAATGGTTCCTTCGTTGGCCATTTACCTTTATTCTTATAAAAGTTTGTCCTGCACACTCGAAGGGCACTGTCAATCCATTTCTTAGGATCCTTGCCTTTTTTAGACAAAAAGTCGATATTAGGTGAGGAATTGGGTTGTTGGTTGGGGGGTGTGAACTTTTGTCAAGCAACATCCCAAATCCATGTCAGGGTGAACCACAAACAGTCACTAAATGAACCTGTGTTTAACCCTCTGGTAGGTTGGCACAAATGGAGACAGGCTTAACTTAAAGGCAATGTGAAAAGTATTTATGTAGCATTTAAATGGTAATAAAGTGAAAACACAACACAAAAAAAATCCCACACCAATTCCGGAAAATAGAGTTGAATTTAATCAATTATTTGACACCAAGCAATAAAAATCCAATCATTAGAACCGGAAAGGTGCAATTTCAAAGATTTAAGGTAAGTATAATGCTTAAAAGTAAAAAGCGCCACTCGTGGTTATCTGGTCGTGCGAGACCAGGTGAATATCACAAGTGAAGGCCGACCACGATACAGGGACCAGGTAGTCCAGCTGAAAAAGTTACCTTCTAAAATCCAGCACGGAGAGTCCAGTTCGGGGTGAGAAGGCCGCAAGGAGCAAGGAGAGGTTTGCAGACGGTCACCGCTGTAGGATGTGGAGCAGGCTGGGCATTGTGGACGGTCATTGCTGTAGCACAAAGATCCTGTCAGGTGTCATGGATGATCGTTGCTGGAGATTCTCATTGGTGGTCACCGCGGGCTGGCGATGCTGTAGTGCGAAGTATTGATCGTGCGTTGCTGATTGTCGCTGGCAGTCTCTGTAGCACAAAGAGTCAGGTTCACTGGAGCTTTGCCGTAGTGGTCAGCACCGGAGGCAAGGTCTTGGTGCAAATGGACCTGTTCACGGTCGCAAAGAGCCTTAAACTTCAGGATTTCTCCTTTTCTTCAAGGAGGAGTTCAACTGATGCAACACCAAGGGTCCAGGACCCGGGAGGTACCTCTTGGGAATAAGGAACTCACTCCAGCAGAGGCCAGCAAGGCTCAGCCAGGTCAAGTTGCAGGTCCAGGCATTTGCAGCAGGTCAGCTGGGCAGTTGTAGAGATGACTCTGGAGTGTGTTGTGTCCCTGTAGCTCAAAACATGAGGCCAGGCAGCTGACCCTTTAAATCACTTCTGCCTGAGATGAAGGGTGCAGGTACAGTCTTTCTTCACAGAAAGCAAGGCATGCCTCGAGCAGCAAGATAGTCCTCTGGTAGGATGGCAGCCTTCCTTCTGTAGTATGTACAGGTCGAGGAGAGTACTGAAGAGTGGGCCTGATGGTCATATTTGTGTACGTGGTGCCCCCTGTGAAGTGGAGTAAGCTTCCGGAGCCATCCCCCTACAGAGGTGTCTGGAATTTCGTGCCTCCCTTCCCATGATCCCAGTCTGTCTGCAGGCATAATAGGGTTGTGTAAAGTCCTTTGTGAGTGTGCTGGCCAGTGCCTTTGAAGTGCAAGTGTGGTAGGTGAAAGCTCTGCCTCCCCATTAAGTCATGATGACACATCCTGCCAACATCCAAACCCTTTATTGTGATAGTGTCTGAGAGGAATACACAAAGGCCCACTGCCAACTACATCTAGTCATGTGACACAGGAAACAGGCTGCAGGCACCACATGGTTTGGACAAGAAAATGCCAACTTGGACAAGAGAAAGTGTGACAGAAGAACATGGCGGCCAGCGTGTAGCCGGCCACGGGAGCACCCTCGGAGCGGCGTGAAAATAAGCGACGAACATCTGAATTAATTCGTTTGAACCTGAGGAGTAACCTAAAGCTGGAATGATTTAGTAATCTTTACAACATAAAATCAAAACTTACGTGCGGTACAGAGTGGCAGAGTCGAGCAGAGTAGCGGCGGCTGGTGTGTGGGGGGTAGAGCGGAGTCGGGAGTCAGTGAGAAATCCGTGTGCGGCGGCAGCAGAGGTAACTACGGAGCGGCCGTGGAGAAGGGCGGCCCTGGAGCTACGCAGGGGAAGAGGCGCAGCGGCCAGGATCTCCTTCCGGGGGAGAGGTGGACGCGGTAGTAGCGGGCTTGGGTGCGCGACTGAGAGAGGCCACGGCGGAGGAATACAGCCGGACGCGAGTGGGGAGGAATTGGCAGAGATCCAAAGCTGTCCACTTTTCCAGGAGCAGGAGCGAGTGTTAAATCTGAATTCATCTAGCGGTAAGGAGCAACATATTCAAATAAAAGTTAACCGGGGTAATAAGACAACAGTACAAGGAGAGCTGCCCCCACGCTATGCTTTAAGGAAGTTAAGGCAAGGTACGGGAGAAGGGCAAAGGGGTGTAACAAGCTCTGCTATAAGCTCTGCTATAAGCTTACAAGGCTCTGAAGTGGAGGATGACGATGAATTAGCCAGAAATAAGACAAGTAAAGCAAGTGGAAAAAAAAAACGGCACAGAAGCGAACAGCAGGTCAGAAGACAAAGGTGACTCCCTCTTTAAAAGCATATTTTAAAGTTTTGCCCCAAATAATAACATTGGCGGATAGTAGGATGGAGGCAGTTACTACTACAGGGAAGGAGTTGAGTATAGAGCAGGCCAAAACTTCTGCAGAATTAGGTTCCGAGGATGCTATAGACTGGAATAAAGATGCATCCCCAAATAGATACCAAGTGCTTGCTATGCCAGCCACGGAGGAATGTATGAGTAACCAGCCTCTGGTTGAGAAGACACAGGAGAAGCCAATACCAATGCCAATGCCAGCAATCACGAGGCAAAGTCCAGTGCAGCTAGGGAGTGAGTATCCTGCTTTGGGCGTGCTGTTAAGGGCTCTGTCGGTGGAGATTAAAACTAGGTTTGAAACCTCGGAACGGAATCAGAAGGAAATAAGGCAGGCCTGTGATACTCTAGAGAAAAAGATGGATGACCTCTGTAACAGAACAACTATGCTGGAGGGCGAAGTGAAAGAGCTTAGAGAGAAGGTAGTTACAAACTCGGTCGAGATAACAAAATTAAAATTTGCAGAAAGAGAATGTCTCGACAGAGTTGAGAAACTGGAAAATTTCCAGAGAAGGAATAACATAAAAATCTTGAAGGTGCCAGAAGGGAGGGAAGGAGATGATATAAAAACCTTTGTAGTGCGATTAATAAAAAAAGAGTTACAGGTTGAAGAATCCGAAGAGGAAATAGGGAAAGATATTCAATGTGTACAAAGGGATCCGTACAGGCTAAATACAAACAGGACAAAGCCCAGGAAGATTTTGATTAACTTTCTAACCTTCTCCTTAAAAGAAAAGATATTATCAAAAGCTCTCAGTCTGAAAAAGATAGAGGTTGACGGGGCCAAATATGATTTCAGATCAGATGTTTCAACCACTACCGCAAATAGGCAATGGGAGTTAGGGAAGAGGATGGATCAACTTAAAAGGTTAGGAGCAGTAGTCCAGCTTCGATTCCCAGCCTTTTTGAAAGTTATGCTTGATAACAAAATGCATATTTTTCACTCCTGTGAAAAGGTGGATGAATTCATAAATGACCTTCAAGCACGTGGTTTGTAATTTCCATCCTACCCTACCCAACTTGCTTACTTGAAATTAACTGAAAATGTATAGATGGACAGGCAAGTAGGATGGGATGTGAAGGGAAAAGGAGAGGGAAGGAAATAAAGAAAAAAGGAACCGTGTAAAATTCTTAGAGAGAAATAAAACAATTGAATACTAACAGTAGTTTATAAAAATAAAGATAGGGGAAGGAAAGAAAAAGGAAAATATATATATATAAATAAATAAAATGAAATACACAACCATATAAAAAAGAAAAAATTAAATTTCACCTAGCTGTGGTTTTTTTTGCCCTAGAGTTGCTTGTTTAAGACAGGCGTACTCAGATGGTGAATATTTTAGAAGATTGTTCACTCCCTGGGGGAACCCACATGGCCTTTGGCCTTGCAGAATTAGGGAGGGTTTTTCCATGGGAGGGGGGGCGTATAGGGTGCACAGGGTGGGGAGCAGTGGAAAAAAAAGAAAAAAAATAGTTCCTCTGAAGCCTCTTTTAATGTCTCAGAAGCAGATTATTCACTGGGTGGACACCGATGATAGGTGAGAGGAAGGATGGTATTATTAAAATTTTATCTTGGAATTTAAATGGTCTTAGGGTTAGGGGAAGGAGGGCGAAAATACTCCAGTATCTTAAAGACTGCCCAGCCCAAATTATAATTGCTCAAGAGACACACCTAACAGAAAAGGAAGCAACAGATCTGTTTAGGTCAACAAAATGGATTGCCCATATGGCATGTACAGCTCAATCAGCAGTGACAAAAGGGGTAGCAATTTTATTCAAACGAGGGCTACAAGTGAATCTAGACTCCTTTGTATCAGATAAAGCTGGAAGATGGATAGTAGCTAAAGTAAAAATCTTAGCTCAACCCTATACGGTGGCCGGCTACTACGGTCCAAACTATGATGAAGTGCAACCTTTAGGTGAACTGATGGCCGAACTTTTAAACTCTTCAGACCCAATTATTCTGGCCGGGGATTTTAATCTAGTGTTAAATTCTGCTCTAGACAAGTCTTCAAACAGTAGAGCACAGGTAAATCCTAAAATGTTTGGATTAATAAAACAAATGATGGAACAACTAGGCCTGCATGATGTATGGCGACAAAAAGCCGGGTCACAAAAGGATTTACATACTACAACAAGAAGTATAAACATCAGTCCAGAATAGATTACTTCCTCATAGACTGCAAGTTAAAAGATGATGTGCAGCAGATTGATCACGTAGGAGTTCATCTGTCCGACCATTCGGCAGTGATGCTTAAATTGAAGATCAGGAAGGTGGGCACTCAATCTAGATGGACTCTTGATCGCACGATATTGCAGGACGAGGGAGTTATTCAGTTACTCAGAAAAGAGACAGAAGAATATTTTGAGTACAATTGGGGGTCCACTCTCCCTGGAGTGATGTGGGATGCCTACAAGGCTTTTTTAAGGGGCAGACTTGGGACTTTTGCTGCGGAGAAGAGAAGAAGTTATTACAAGGAGCTGGCGATGCTGGAGGAAAAGGTTCACTCTCTAGAGGATAAACTAACTAATCCAAGGTCAGGAGAGATGGCTAGGACAGTGTGGTTGCAGGAAGAGTCACTGGTTAAGTCAAGTTTAGCAATTCTATTACAAGACAGGGTAAGGAAGAGATGGGAGGCCAGCCAGATGGCTCATTTTGAGTATAGCGAAGGCTGCAGCAAACTACTGGCCTGGAAGGCCAAAAAAGAGCAAGCAAGAAATAGAATCGAGGAGGTGATTTGCGAACAGAAGGGGACCCTGATTGGTGATAGTAGCGGGGTTGAGCAAACGTTCCATAACTATTTTAGTAAAGTCTATCGTGAGGCGCTCAATCCATCTGAAAATAATTTAAAAATATGGCTAGGTCAGGACGCAGGAAACCCGCTGACACCAGAAAAATCTGATCATTTAAATAGAGTTATAGATATTTCTGAGGTAGAAAAGATAATTAGTCAGCTCAAGAATGGGAAAGCACCAGGGCCGGATGGCATTCCCCAAGAGGTTTACAAAGTTCTGGCATGCACTCTATCCCCCATATTAGTGAAACTTTTTAACGATTTTTTTGTTAATGGGTTTGATCTGCCAGCCTCTTGGAAGGAAGCTACAATCTCTTTAATTTTGAAGCCCGGTAAATGCCCTAAGAAATGTGACTCCATCGGCCAATTTCCTTATTAAATAGTGATTATAAGCTAATCACTTTCAAAGGAGCGTGCGCGTCACACAAAGTCCAATAGTCAATTGTGTTTTCAAAATTTATGATTTCTTTATTTTCATCAATATAAAAAAGTGTTGAACATTAATACTCCAGCCAACGCGTTTCATTCCCACACTGGGAACTTCATCAGGGCTCTTATCTTGATATTTTCAATCACTGAACTTGCGGTTGTTTTAGGCACGGTCCTGTGTATTCCACTAGGACCCAACAATATAGTCTTGAGTATGATAACTCCTCGCAATCATACGTGTCTTCCTCCTTGTTCTCGTGTCCTATAAGCTATACGCAAAGATCTTGGCAGACAGGTTGAATGGTCTAATGGTTGAGCTAATAAATGACGATCAGAAAGGGTTTATTCGGGGAAGATTCCTGAAGGATCTGACCTTTACACCAGTTGGCACAATAGACTTGGCGACCTCTTATAGCCTTCCTTTGGCCGTGGTGGCCTTAGATGCCACCAAGGCCTTTGATCGAGTGAACTGGGTCTATTTGAAAGCAGTAGCAGCCTCTATGAATCTAGGTACAAATTTCTGTAATGCACTGGCTGGTTTCTATCGAGCCCCAGAAGCTAGAGTGTTAATTAACGGCTCTCTAACTAAGCCTGTGATCATATCCAGAGGGACAAAGCAGGGATGTCCTCTGTCGCCCTTGCTATTTAATCTCTACATAGAGCCTCTAGCAAGGAAAATTAGAGAGGACCCCGAAATTTTACCCTTTAATTTTATAGACTGTGAAAAAAAACTGGGGCTCTACGCAGATGATATTTTGATATACACCACAAATTTACAGAAAACGTTGCCCCGTCTGATGGCTATAACGACAGATTTAGGGAAGGTGTCGGGTTACGAGATCAATGGTGATAAAACCGAAATCATGACCTGGAATATTGAAGGGACAACCGGGAAAGACGAAATCAGATACCTGGGAGTCATGATAGCTCATGATATTAATAAAATAACAAAACTTAATTTTGATAAAGCCCGGAAAGAGATCACGAAACTTCTGAAAACCCGGTCCCATCTTCAGCTATCACTCTTCAGACGGAGTAACTTAGTTAAAATGATAATCCTCCCTAAGCTCACTTTTTTATTTGACTCCATTCCCTTACCTTTCAAGAAGGAATGGATAAAGAAGCTACAAAGCGAGCTCTGTTCTTTTATCTGGGCAAGTAAAGGACCAAGAATAGCTTGGAAAAAGCTGAGGAGGAGGGTTGAGAAAGGGGGCTTAGCCCTGCCGGACTTACTCTTGGGCTTTTCTTTTGAAAAACGGGAAGTGCCTTTTTAATATACCTAGTCGAACCATGACAGGGGGCTTGTGGTTGATAATCTCAAGTTTGGAACCAGGAGGCAATGAGGGTTTTCTTTTCAAATATGCCGATCCAAAATTTTTCAAAAAGGTCAGGCTAAAGATACTGAGGGGGCTTGCAGAGACATGGAACAAGGTTAGAAAAATCCTAAAAATTCCATACTACAGTTTATTGGCCCCCATCTGGGATGGACCCGGATCTCCGGAGTGGACAAAAGATGCTCTCGCTAAACCCTTGTTAGAGGGGGGCCTCATTCGCTGGGAACAGTTAACAGTAGATGGCAAGCTTATTTCTTGGGAAGAATGTAACCAACAAGCAAATTTCAGCCTATCTAGATTTAAATACCTTCAAATGCGAAGTTGGTTTCAAGATCCAGAAACAAAGATAGGTGATCAGAATGACTTGGAAACTCGACTAAAACAAGAGTCAAACCATAAGAAGGAGTTAGCGACTATCTACTGGTTAATGGTTGAAATCGAGGATGGAGATTTTACACTGCCTGCAGAGTTATGGGGAAAATACTTGCCGGAACCATCGCTGGAAAATAACTGGCAAGTATCTATGTCTATGCTATTTAAAATAGTAAAGCCTGCAAACCTGAAGAGAAATCATCTCTTTTCTATTCACAGAGCGTATTGGTCTCCTCTGAAATTGTCAAAGTTTGGTAGAGGAGGTGATGTCCCCTGTCCAAAGTGTGGTAATATGAGAGAGGATGATGTCCACATGTTTGTTAAATGCCCGGAATTGCAATCCTTCTGGAGTGAAGTGTGTAGGGCACTGTCTGAAATGTTGGAGCTTAACGTTAAGGTAAGCGTTATGCTTATTATCTTTGGGCTGATGGAACCAGAAGTTATAACTACTAAAAATCAGGCAAGGTTTATCTTTTATGCTGTATTATTGGCACGGAGGGAGATATGCAAGTTGTGGGTGGCTGCCTTCCCCCCTACCCTTGATAACTGGTTGTGTTCCATTAAACATATAGCCACTTTAGATAGGAAAAGCTCTAGAAATGTCAACTTTTGGCTCCCGTTTTTTGAATGGTGTGATGTTTTAAATATTAACAGGAGTGGTTTAATGGTCCTATGATTAAGCCTTCTCAGCCTTAGCAGGTTTTGGGTGTAGGTTCTTGTTGTCTAGTCTCCCGGTTGGATAGTGAGAGGGTTGAGACAGACAAAAAAAGAAAATAGGGTACACGGAGACCATGCCCGAGGGTCATCCAGAACTATGGTCTCCGTTTGTTTTCCCTAGCCGTTGTTACCCGACCTGTTAAACAGCACATGGGTTCAGGTTCCGATTGCCCATTAACATGTGCAAGTGGAAGAACGACATTGTTTTTCTTTCCATTAAAGAGGCTAATGAGGACTAAGAAAAAAAAAAAGAAAAGAAAATGCCAACTTTCTAAAAGTGCCATTTTCAGAGTTGTTATTCAAAATCTAACTTTACCATTAAAGAGAGTTTTAAATTACAATTCCTCAGACACCAAACATGACTTTCCTGACAGCTCCCAAAAAAACGTTATCACTCATTAAATGTAATAAGGTTACCCAATGTCTTAAGGGAGAGGTAGGCCTTGCAATAGTGGAAAACAAATTTGAGAGTTTTTCACTATCAGGATATGAAAAACTTAAATTTACATGTCCAATGTTTTAAATACAACACACCATGCCCTATGGGCTGCTTAGGTCCTACCCTAGGGGTGTCCTATATGTGTTAAAAGGAAGGTTTGGGCCTTGCAAAAGGCTTATTTTGCCAGGGTCAATTGGAAGTTTAAAGCTGCACACACAGGCTGCAATGGCAGGCCTGAGAAATGTATCAAAGCGCTACTTAAATGGGTGGCACAATAAGTGCCCACTTATAGCATTTAATTTATAGGCCCTGAGTACCTGTAATACCACTTAACTAGGGCCTTAGAAGTAAATGAATAGGCCAATTGGGTGTAAGCGAATTGTACCATGTTTAGAGGAGAGAGCACAAGCACTTTAACACGGGTTAGCAGTGGTAAAGTATGCAGAGTCCCAAAGCCAACAAAAGCAGGTTCAGAACACAGGAAGGGTGAAAGTAAAAAGTTTGGGAGTGACCCTGCAGAAAGGGCCAGATATAAAGTCCAATTGTGACGAATGATAGGTCTTTTACATTCCGACCTGGGATGGGTAATCACTTCTGGATCAAAATAAGGGGATCATAGGAAATCTAAAATTACGCTACTGAGTAACACTAACAGCTCTGGTTTCACATAGTCCCCAAGGTCTTCATAATCTGCATCATAGACCTTCCCAGATGGGAAAGCGATTGAGTCTGAGTCATTAGGAACCAAGGACACATTATCATTATTTGTTTATTGACTCAAAAGGAGTTTGTAAGAATGTCACTTTTCTCTCCTTTTGCTCACCTTTTTGCAGGAATATAATGGGATTCGCTGTCTTTTGAATGAGAAGGGACCTCATGATCACCCCTTGGCTGAGATGCCTCAGCATTTCTTTTCTTAGAGGCAATATGTTTATGGTCACCATGGGATTTTATGTCTTTTGATGAACCTGTGTCCTCTCTGGGGCATGAGGGTAAGTGATCTATTAACCTACTAAAGGATGCAGCAATGGAATGGCTTATGGCATCCTGCATCGACTAAAGAGATGCAGCCACTGCAGACTGGATCACGTCATGTACAGTAACCAACAGTAACTTATTCCTCTTTGTCTTGACAGGCCTTGTCATCCTCATCGCTGCAGGATTCAGACGCAACATGGGCTGAGTTAATGGGAGGATTATTCTTGGCAAAATGTCTTAATCCACTCTTACCCAGTCTCTCCATGATGCTGAACAGTAACTCAACAAAAGACGAACAGCCATAAATATCAACAGACTTTTTTTATAGCCTATAAAAAATAAACAAACAATTCTAATATTATCCTCCCTTTTTTTAGTAAATATACGGGCAATTAATAGAAACTGGGTAAAGTTCTGATTGGAATAATATATACACTTATAATAGAAAATGAACATGGAAAGCAAAGGAAAGTTCAAGGCAGCTGAAAGTATTACCTAAAACTGCTAAACAGCTTAAATAAAGAAGCAATGCTTAAAACTAAAGGCCTGGTCGAAAGGAATTCCCCTCAGACAACTTCTGATCAGGCAAATGTGGAAGAAAGGCGTGCTGCCACGGTCTTGTACAATGCTGTGTTTATCCCTGCATAAGCAAATAAAGATGTACAGTGCTGGACCCTTTCTTCAACCCAAAAGAAAATGCTGTTGCTTGCACAAAGACCCAATATGCCCTATCTCTGAAAATACCATGTTGCTCCCAATTGAACACAAAAACCTAAACAAAGTATGCTAATATATGAAAGTCACAACAAACAAACAAATCATACTCTAATTGCCCTCTTGAGGTGACCACATGCACACATTATGAATGGGCCAATGTTTTTTTTAACAGATAAATACACATCCTCAGATAGACTTTTCTCCATTGCCCAACCTGACTCAACCAGCTGTAAAACTTCTTTTAACACTGCATCTTCATCAACAGCTTTTACCCAATCTTCATACTTCTTGCATACACTAACTTTTCTAATGTGCGCTATAAAACACTCGTCTATCTCAGACTCCCATTCATACTCACTACAATCTTCAATGGGTAGCCTTGAAAGACAGTCTGCTCTGCTATTTTTCACACCAGTAATATACTCAACTGAAAATGTGAACTCTAGGAGTCTAGCAGACAGTCTGGCAATCCTAGCAGTCGACCGTTTCAATTTCTTTCCTTATAAAATATCTACCAAGGGGCGGTGGTCTGTTTTCAAAACCAATGACCTTCCCCACAGATACGCCCTGAACTTCTCCACACTCCACACTTACGCTAAGAGTTCCTTTTCTATGACAGAATATTTGCGTACAGCTTGACGTAATGTCCTAGAAGGAAAACCTATTGTGGTTTCACAATCGCCTTTCAACTGTGTTAATACTGCTCCTAAACCATAATCACACGCATCCACAGGGACAATTGTTTTTCTGCCCTCCACAATTGATTGCAATGCAGATGCTGAAGTAATTTCCTGTTTAACTCTCTCAAACGTACTCTGGCATAACTCGGACCACACAAACTCCACCCCTTTTTTCAACAGTGCTTTAAAACACTCAGTAATACTTGCAAAATTTTGCATGAATTTTGCATAAAACTCACAGAGTCCTAAAAAGGATAGTAACTGTTTACTATTTTTTGGAGTTGGGGCGTCCACAATGCTTTTGACCTAACTAGGTCTAGGTTTCACTCCATCTCCTGAAAATACATGACCCAAGTATTCAATCTCTCTTGTTCTGAATATTCAGTTCTCTTTTCGCAGAGTAGCACCACATCTCTCTCCAAGGGCCATATGTAGGTAATCTGGAAATACCGATTCCTAATTACCGAATTTTACCGAATCGGTATTTAGAAATCGGTATTTCCGATGTACGTAATAATTCGTTAAATATTACCAAATCGGTAAAAATCGGTAAATATTTACCAAATCCACAATACCGATCGGTTTTTCCGATTCGGTAAATACCGATTCGGTAAATACCGAATCGGTAAATACCGAATCGGAAATTCAAAAAAACAGCAATTGAGGAATCAGCCAATCCTGTGCAACCACCACCCCTCCCAACCAGGAAGTGGCCACACCCAGGCAGGTGCACACAATCAGAACCTTCTGGAGAGGCTGGGAGTGCAGAGGAGAGCAACAGAGCCACTGCCTGAACTTGTTCTGCAAATCTTGCACAATGGCCAGCCAGGACACAGAAAGAGAAGGAGGGAAAGGAAGAGGAAACTGAAAATCAGAAGGAACTGCAGGTCCTTGTGGAGGAGGTAGTGAAGCAGCACGCAAAGCTGTTTGGAAAGCAGTCCCTGCATGTTGCAGAGTCAGTAAAAGAAACATCTGGCTTGGAATCCAGTCTCAGGTGAATGCCATTGGAGTGACCCCGGGACATTGATGTGCTCAAGAAGCGGTGGTATGATATCAGGAGCATCACCAAGAGGAAGATGGCTGATCTTAAAAAACAAGCCAGCCTGACAGGAGGAGGAAGGAACAGGGCACCTGCCCTGACTGAACTTGAGCGGCTCGTGGAGTCCACGATAGAGCCAGAAAGTGTCTGTGGGATCGGGGATGCAGACAGCTCTGCCAGGGCTGCTTCCAAACAAGGTAAGAAGCATGCACAGCATTGTGCCCCCCTTCCCCTATCCCAAATCCCCAATTGGGCTATGTGAATCCACTCCAGTACAGGTTGTTGTTCAGACCAGCAAGGCATTATGGGAGATGTAGTCAGTGAAACCCCTATCATGACAGGAATCGCACTGAACAACAAGGCATGTGACACACATCAGCGATAAGCAGGCAGAGGACAATGAGATAGTGTGGCAGAAATGTATATTTATTTTTGCAATGCAGGGCTGCAGGTACACTGAGCTAATGTACAATTTCTGTCCACAGGCGAGACATCGCGCAGGACTGCTCAGGACAAGGGAGAGAGGGCACCCGGAAGGACATCACAGAGAAGGCCAGTACGAGTGCAGGGCACACAACACCACCACAACCAGCCTCACCACCACAGCCAGCCTCACCACCACAGTCAGCCTCACCACCACAGCCAGCCTCGCCACCACAGCTAGCCTCGCCACCACAGCTAGCCTCGCCACTACTGCTAGCCTCACCAGCATCAACACCACCTGCAGTGCTTAGACCTAGGAGGCGTGCTGTTGCCAGACTGCAGGAGTTTGAGTCCTCCTCAGAAGACTCGAGGGGGAAACATCTACTGTGCCACTGGATGGTAGCAATGCTGGTTTGCTGTCCACTTCTGAGGGAGCACACACAGGTGCCAGACGCCACCGCAGGGCTCGTGTGAGCAGTCCACCTCCACAGGGTGAGAGCCATGGTGTCTTCGGAGGGCTGGAGGCAACCATGGTGAAGGTGCAGCGCCTACAAGGCAAGGCAATTCAGTCAGTCCAGCGACAAATGAGGCGCCTCAATGATAACATGACCAACATTGACAAGGGCATTAGCTCAATGGCTGAGGGCATGAAGGAGATGGCTGCGGGCATGCAGGACATGTCCCAGTCTGTGATGCTGCTGTGCAGCAAAATGGATGACGACAGAGTAACACAGCGCAGGGAGAGGCAGAAAATGGAGCACCATACGAGGGCAGTGAACTGCCTAGCAACTGCCACTTCTCTGCTCTGCAGGCGCTCCGTGGCCATGCAGGAGGGGCTGGCGCACTGCAGCACTGATGTCTCTAGGGGGCTGGCAAAGGTGACCACTGCTCTTGAAGTGCTGCTTACGAGTCAGTCTGCCACTACTGGTGCTGTGGAAGTTGGGAACAGCGAGGACACGACCAGTTGGAGCAGCATTACCCCCCCTGTAACAGACACCCGGAGGAGCAGCAGACGGCATGGGGCTGCCACTGGTTCCACAGCCAGTGAGGACAGTCAGTTAATGGCATCCAGTACTGTTGTGCGTGGCCGCAGACGCTGATGCAGCCCACACTTTCAGGACAGACTTGGGTGAAGTAACCCATGACTTCCTACTATGGATGTCACAAATTGGAATGCCAAGTTTGGCCGTTTGTGTTGTGGCGTAGTGCCCAGAAATTAAAACTACGTCATTACATTCAACAACTGGCTGTGTCTCCTTACTTACTTAAAAATAGTTGCATGTGATCTCTGCCCGTCTCTGTCTCCCATCTGTTGCTGGTGGCACTCCTGCTGCGTTGGGCTCTGGCTGTGCAAATTCATCATCATTGTCCTCAAAATCAGTTAATTCCACTTCTGTACCTTTCTTTGTGGCAAGGTTGTGTAGCATTGCACAAGTTGCAATGATTTTGCAGCAGATGATGGGTGTGTACTGACGTGCGCCTCAGCTTTTGTGGAGGCAGCGGAACCTGCTTTTCCATAGTCCAAACGTGCGCTCCACAACGTTGCATGTTGATTTGTGTGCCACATTGTATCGTCTCTCACTCAGGGTTGATGGGTTTAGGTAGGGAGTGAGGATAAATGACCGCACGGCATATGCACTATCGCCTAGGTGAGAAAGAGAGTGCCATTAGTCAGATACACCAATACACATTCATCTGCAGTAAGTATGAGTGAGTGTCACAGTGATTTACCTAGCAGGTATCCTTCTCCAAATTCTCCCGCAGCCAGGCGTGTGTAGATCCCACTGTTCTGGAAGATGTATGAGTTGTGGGTGCTCCCAGGAAATTTGGCCACGATGTCAGTGATTATGTTGGCAGCATCGCAGATTACCTGCACATTTATGGAGTGGGTGGACTTTCTGTTCCTGTAGATATACTCAGTGGCTGCTGGTGGGCAGATTGGAATGTGTGTGCCATCAATACAGCCTATGACATGCAGGAACTGTGCCATCTGGTAAAAGTCTGTCTTGGTTTTCAGCAGTTCCGCCTGTGTGTTTGGGAAGCTAATGTAGTGATGCATTCTCTGCATCATGGCATCCAGGAACTTTCTGAAGAAACAGGACAGGCAACTCTGAGACACCCCGCCTACCCCAGCTATCACCCCCTGGTAACTGCCAGATGCGAGTAGATGTAGGCTACAGAGCACCTGCACATGTGGTGCTCCAGGAGTGGGTGCAGGTCCCTTATCAAGTCCAGGATGGTGTGGGGGTGTAGCCTGTACCTTTCATGGATCTCAGCCTCAGTCTGTTGGAAGAGTGTGATGCGCTGTCTGTAAATGCGCTCCTCCCATCTCCAGATCCTCACTCCTGCTGCCTGTAGACGTAGCCACCTTGCAATCACATAGAAAGCCGCCATAGTGATCACACTGTTGCATTTTGGGATTGCTTATATACACTGTAGCTGATTACCACCTGCTTTCAGTCTATGTTAATTACCGACTCTTAAATACCGAATTTCATGAAATTCGGTATTACCAATTACCTACATCTCTTTTCTCGTTTTTACCGTTTCTTATTTACAGATTCGGTAAATAAGGAATCGGTAATTCCGAATCGGTAATTTTGAATTCGGTAATGATGAATCGGTATTTACCGATTCATAATGACCGAATCCTTCTTTTTAGCCTCCTACATCTCAATTGCCTAAATACCGGTCGGTAACGGGAGATTTACCGAATTTCGGCCATTACCGACCGGTATTTAGCTACCTACATATGGCCCCAAGACTCCTAATACTTCACCCAACACATAATCATGCTCACATTCAGTGTTTGAAAATATTAAAATATCATTTTGAAAAGTTACGACGTTCCATTCCACTAAACAGTTCCGACATTAGTCTTTGAAATACTGCTGCAGCAGAAGCTATGCCGAATGGCATACTACAAAATTGGAATACTCAATCAGGAGTTACAAAAGCAGTTAGATGACGGGGTGACTCTTCCAATTCTACCTGATGGTATGCTGCTCTTAGGTACAATTTACTACACCAACTGGACTGGCCAACCTTAGTAATCAAATCTTCAATTCTAAGTAACGGATAGTTATCCACCCATATAGCTCCATTGACACTTCTCAAGTCTACACACATTCGAAGTTCGCCTGATTTTTCCTAGCCAAAACTATGGGAGATAATCAAAGAGTTGCTTCATTTCTTTCAATAATGACTTGTGTACACATGTCCTTTACATCACAGAACGATCCTCTCTTACACTAAAGGGAATTTTGCGTAACTTGTGTTTCACTGGTGATACACCCTGCTTGACTTTAATCGTGTAGATAAAGTCTGAAATCTTCCCTAATTTGTCTTGAAACACCTTACAGAATTTTTTCCTCCCAGAATTCTTTGGTGTCACATACTGATACCAGCTTATTCTTTTCAATAGCAGCTGATTTGTCCAGTCCAGGTGTTATTGTGATTCCAAACTAAGCTTGGTGGACTATTCCTAGAACATTAATTGCCTTTCTGGCCATGTACACTATACCTTTGATGGATTCACCCAAAACTTCGATAACAGCCCAAAAGAAACCCATTAAATCCACTGTACTTCCTTCAAATGTCACTGTAAGAATGTCCGGTGGAAACAGAATTTTGTCAGACCACGCCTTCTCAAATTTCCCATGAGAAATAATAGTGGTACGGGCCACAGTGTCAACCAAGAGTTTGATTATATGACCTTCAACAATAACATCAATGTCAGGATCAGCAATGTGTTTCCCTTCTTCAGCACTTTCACTTCTCACCCCCAACACTAGTTCTCTACCCTCTTCATATCTATCTTCTTCGTAATCCCCATTTTGTTAATTGATTATGCCACGAGCATTGCCACTCCTATCTCCTCTACATACCCGAAAGAAATTACCCATTTTCCCACATTTCTTACATTGTTGGCCTTGGGCGGGACAAAACCTGAAAGATGATACATGTGATGCTGAACCACACCAACAAGAGCACATTCTTTGAGGTGGTTGCGACCTAGCACTGGATCTAAACATTGCTTTGGATCTTGTATTCCCAGAAAAACCCTTGGGTTTGCTGATGACAGCACCAGAAATTGATGTTATTGCTAAAGATTCTTCCGTTCTTGTAATTTCTTCGAATAACACCTTGCCACCAACTGATCACAAATTAATTCTGCTGTAAAGGTGTCAAACTCACATTTAGCTGCTTACCTCTTCAAAGCTGTGACATATGTGTCTATGCTTTCTGTAGGTTGTTGCGTTCTCGTAAAAAACTTATACCTGTGTACTACCATATTTTTAGTTTTAGAAAAGTACTTGTCTAGTTGAGCTACAGCTGTATCAAATTCATCTAAGTCTTTGTCTTCAGCGGGAACATGCTCAGGCAAGTGATCGTACACATTCTGACCCTCCAATCCTAAATAATAGTACATTAAATCTCTTTCTCCCTTCTGGTCTAAATGTCTGCCCATCAATTGCTCCTAAATAAGCCTTGAATGATCGTAACCATAGATTCCATTCCAATGGTGGGCCACCAGGATCTTGCAGAAACGGAGCCGGAGGTTGAACACTTTGCATATTGCAAAGAGAGAAAAAAAATGAGGAGTCTCAAAAATAGTACCAACACGTACGAAAACTATGTAAAGCTCACTGAAATGAATAAATGATGAGACAAGAATGAATAAAGTAAGTCAACCAACAAAGACAAAGCAAATACTTTCAAAAGCGTGCAAATCGCTGTGACTTGCACCAAAATTACACACTGTTTATCTTCAAGAAAGCGTGTAAATTGCTGATGACGATGGATTTACACATACGATCGTGAAGATTATTATGACCTGCACACGAAAACACTACAAATACTTTCAAAAGTGTGCAAATCGCTGTGGCTCGCACCAAGAATACGCACTATTTATCTTCAAGAAAGCATGTAAATCGCTGATGACATATTAATGCTCTGGAAATATTAGCCTTTTCAACTCTTGGATGTTGATTTGCTCAATAAAGAACATACCATGAATAGTCCTATTTCTTCCTTCATGTAGAATCATGCAAAGGAAAAGAAAGAAATAGTCCTACTTCACTTTCAATGGCTTACTCTGGAAGTCAGGCTTAGCCAGGAAGTCAGGCTTAGCCCAGCTGAGGGAGTTTCAAGCAAAATTGTTGTTGTGCCGCATATGCACACTCCTGAAGATAGAGGTACAGCACTTGCCTGGCAACATTCCAGTGTGGTGGCACAAAATCAAAGGTACGTGTTTTTCTTGCAGTCCTCGCGCTTTTCTGTCAGCGCGTTCTCTCATGCACGTGATGCAGACAATAGACAAAAGGCACGCCTGTTCCTTGCACCGCTCGTGCTTTTCTGTCGATACAAAAGGGGATGATGGACGGAACGTTTGAGCCAATCAAACACTCACCCCCAGTCAACTGATCTGGGTTTAATCCATCATCATTCTTTAGCTCACTCCACCACCCCAGTTCAGACATGGCCATATGCAAATCAGTCTGACCCTGTGCCTCATGGGAACAGTCCAGCCCGAACTGCCAAGCCATGTCTTCCCTGGACCGGAAACAAGCATCCTAGGACCGGTTTCTGGCATTCCAGCCGTCATCAGCCAGGCTTGCTTGAATCCAGTGGCAAAGTGAGCAAGGGACCCACGTCTGGGCATACCCCCGCCAACTTAGGGCGAACAAAGCGATACAAAAGGGGATGATGGACGGAACGTTTGAGCCAATCAAACACTCACCCCCAGTCAACTGATCTGGGTTTAATCCATCATCATTCTTTAGCTCACTCCACCACCCCAGTTCAGACATGGCCATATGCAAATCAGTCTGACCCTGTGCCTCATGGGAACAGTCCAGCCCGAACTGCCAAGCCATGTCTTCCCTGGACCGGAAACAAGCATCCTAGGACCGGTTTCTGGCATTCCAGCCGTCATCAGCCAGGCTTGCTTGAATCCAGTGGCAAAGTGAGCAAGGGACCCACGTCTGGGCATACCCCCGCCAACTTAGGGCGAACAAAGCGATACAAAAGGGGATGATGGACGGAGCGTTTGAGCCAATCAAACACTCACCCCCAGTCAACTGATCTGGGTTTAATCCATCATCATTCTTTAGCTCACTCCACCACCCCAGTTCAGACATGGCCATATGCAAATCAGTCTGACCCTGTGCCTCATGGGAACAGTCCAGCCCGAACTGCCAAGCCATGTCTTCCCTGGACCGGAAACAAGCATCCTAGGACCGGTTTCTGGCATTCCAGCCGTCATCAGCCAGGCTTGCTTGAATCCAGTGGCAAAGTGAGCAAGGGACCCACGTCTGGGCATACCCCCGCCAACTTAGGGCGAACAAAGCGATACAAAAGGGATGATGGACCGGAACGTTTGAGCCAATCAAACACTCACCCCCAGTCAACTGATCTGGGTTTAATCCATCATCATTCTTTAGCTCACTCCACCACCCCAGTTCAGACATGGCCATATGCAAATCAGTCTGACCCTGTGCCTCATGGGAACAGTCCAGCCCGAACTGCCAAGCCATGTCTTCCCTGGACCGGAAACAAGCATCCTAGGACCGGTTTCTGGCATTCCAGCCGTCATCAGCCAGGCTGGCTTGAATCCAGTGGCAAAGTGAGCAAGGGACCCACGTCTGGGCATACCCCCGCCAACTTAGGGCGAACAAAGCGATACAAAAGGGGATGATGGACGGAAAGTTTGAGCCAATCAAACACTCACCCCCAGTCAACTGATCTGGGTTTAATCCATCATCATTCTTTAGCTCACTCCACCACCCCAGTTCAGACATGGCCATATGCAAATCAGTCTGACCCTGTGCCTCATGGGAACAGTCCAGCCCGAACTGCCAAGCCATGTCTTCCCTGGACCGGAAACAAGCATCCTAGGACCGGTTTCTGGCATTCCAGCCGTCATCAGACGTGGGTCCCTTGCTCACTTTGCCACTGGATTCAAGCAAGCCTGGCTGATGGCGGCTGGAATGCCAGGAACCGGTCCTAGGATGCTTGTTTCCGGTCCAGGAAGACATGGCTTGGCAGTTCGGGCTGGACTGTTCCCATGAGGCACAGGGTCAGACTGATTTGCATATGGCCATGTCTGAACTGGGGTGGTGGAGTGAGCTAAAGAATGATGATGGATTAAACCCAGATCAGTTGACTGGGGGTGAGTGTTTGATTGGCTCAAACGTTCCGTCCATCATCCCCTTTGTATCGCTTTGTTCGCCCTAAGTTGGCGGGGTATGCCCAGACGTGGGTCCCTTGCTCACTTTGCCACTGGATTCAAGCAAGCCTGGCTGATGACGGCTGGAATGCCAGAAACCGGTCCTAGGATGCTTGTTTCCGGTCCAGGAAGACATGGCTTGTCAGTTCGGGCTGGACTGTTCCCATGAGGCACAGGGTCAGACTGATTTGCATATGGCCATGTCTGAACTGGGGTGGTGGAGTGAGCTAAAGAATGATGATGGATTAAGCCCAGATCAGTTGACTGGGGTGAGTGTTTGATTGGCTCAAACGTTCCGTCCATCATCCCCTTTGTAACGCTTGTTCAGCCCTAAGTTGGCGGGGTATGCCCAGACGTGGGTCCCTTGCTCACTTTGCCACTGGATTCAAGCAAGCCTGGCTGATGACGGCTGGAATGCCAGAAACCGGTCCTAGGATGCTGTTTCGGTCCAGGAAGACATGGCTTGGCAGTTCGGGCTGGACTGTTCCCATGAGGCACAGGGTCAGACTGATTTGCATATGGCCATGTCTGAACTGGGGTGGTGGAGTGAGCTAAAGAATGATGATGGATTAAACCCAGATCAGTTGACTGGGGTGAGTGTTTGATTGGCTCAAACGTTCCGTCCATCATCCCCTTTTGTATCGCTTTGTTCGCCCTAAGTTGGCGGGTATGCCCAGACGTGGGTCCCTTGCTCACTTTGCCACTGGATTCAAGCAAGCCTGGCTGATGACGGCTGGAATGCCAGAAACCGGTCCTAGGATGCTTGTTTCCGGTCCAGGGAAGACATGGCTTGGCAGTTCGGGCTGGACTGTTCCCATGAGGCACAGGGTCAGACTGATTGCATATGGCCATGTCTGAACTGGGGTGGTGGAGTGAGCTAAAGAATGATGATGGATTAAACCCAGATCAGTTGACTGAGGGTGAGTGTTTGATTGGCTCAAACGTTCCGTCCATCATCCCCTTTGTATCGCTTTGTTCAGCCCTAAGTTGGCGGGGTATGCCTAGACGTGGGTCCCTTGCTCACTTTGCCACTGGATTCAAGCAAGCCTGGCTGATGACGGCTGGAATGCCAGAAACCGGTCCTAGGATGCTTGTTTCCGGTCCAGGGAAGACATGGCTTGGCAGTTCGGGCTGGACTGTTCCCATGAGGCACAGGGTCAGACTGATTTGCATATGGCCATGTCTGAACTGGGGTGGTGGAGTGAGCTAAAGAATGATGATGGATTAAACCCAGATCAGTTGACTGGGGGTGAGTGTTTGATTGGCTCAAACGTTCCGTCCATCATCCCCTTTGTATCGCTTTGTACGCCCTAAGTTGGCGGGGTATGCCCAGACGTGGGTCCCTTGCTCACTTTGCCACTGGATTCAAGCAAGCCTGGCTGATGACGGCTGGAATGCCAGAAACCGGTCCTAGGATGCTTGTTTCCGGTCCAGGGAAGACATGGCTTGGCAGTTCGGGCTGGACTGTTCCCATGAGGCACAGGGTCAGACTGATTTGCATATGGCCATGTCTGAACTGGGGTGGTGGAGTGAGCTAAAGAATGATGATGGATTAAACCCAGATCAGTTGACTGGGGGTGAGTGTTTGATTGGCTCAAACGTTCCGTCCATCATCCCCTTTTGTATCGCTTTGTTCGCCCTAAGTTGGCGGGGGTATGCCCAGACGTGGGTCCCTTGCTCACTTTGCCACTGGATTCAAGCAAGCCTGGCTGATGACGGCTGGAATGCCAGAAACCGGTCCTAGGATGCTTGTTTCCGGTCCAGGGAAGACATGGCTTGGCAGTTCGGGCTGGACTGTTCCCATGAGGCACAGGGTCTGGCTGATTTGCATATGGCCATGTCTGAACTGGGGTGGTGGAGTGAGCTAAAGAATGATGATGGATTAAACCCAGATCAGTTGACTGGGGGTGAGTGTTTGATTGGCTCAAACGTTCCGTCCATCATCCCCTTTTGTATCGCTTTGTTCGCCCTAAGTTGGCGGGGGTATGCCCAGACGTGGGTCCCTTGCTCACTTTGCCACTGGATTCAAGCAAGCCTGGCTGATGACGGCTGGAATGCCAGAAACCGGTCCTAGGATGCTTGTTTCCGGTCCAGGGAAGACATGGCTTGGCAGTTCGGGCTGGACTGTTCCCATGAGGCACAGGGTCAGACTGATTTGCATATGGCCATGTCTGAACTGGGGTGGTGGAGTGAGCTAAAGAATGATAATGGATTAAACCCAGATCAGTTGACTGGGGGTGAGTGTTTGATTGGCTCAAGCGTTCCGTCCATCATCCCCTTTTGTATCGCTTTGTTCGCCCTAAGTTGGCGGGGGTATGCCCAGACGTGGGTCCCTTGCTCACTTTGCCACTGGATTCAAGCAAGCCTGGCTGATGATGGCTGGAATGCCAGAAACCGGTCCTAGGATGCTTGTTTCCGGTCCAGGGAAGACATGGCTTGGCAGTTCGGGCTGGACTGTTCCCATGAGGCACAGGGTCAGACTGATTTGCATATGGCCATGTCTGAACTGGGGTGGTGGAGTGAGCTAAAGAATGATGATGGATTAAACCCAGATCAGTTGACTGGGGGTGAGTGTTTGATTGGCTCAAACGTTCCGTCCATCATCCCCTTTTGTATCGCTTTGTTCGCCCTAAGTTGGCGGGGGTATGCCCAGACGTGGGTCCCTTGCTCACTTTGCCACTGGATTCAAGCAAGCCTGGCTGATGACGGCTGGAATGCCAGAAACCGGTCCTAGGATGCTTGTTTCCGGTCCAGGGAAGACATGGCTTGGCAGTTCGGGCTGGACTGTTCCCATGAGGCACAGGGTCAGACTGATTTGCATATGGCCATGTCTGAACTGGGGTTGTGGAGTGAGCTAAAGAATGATGATGGATTAAACCCAGATCAGTTGACTGGGGGTGAGTGTTTGATTGGCTCAAACGTTCCGTCCATCATCCCCTTTTGTATCGCTTTGTTCGCCCTAAGTTGGCGGGGGTATGCCCAGACGTGGGTCCCTTGCTCACTTTGCCACTGGATTCAAGCAAGCCTGGCTGATGACGGCTGGAATGCCAGAAACCGGTCCTAGGATGCTTGTTTCCGGTCCAGGGAAGACATGGCTTGGCAGTTCGGGCTGGACTGTTCCCATGAGGCACAGGGTCAGACTGATTTGCATATGGCCATGTCTGAACTGGGGTGGTGGAGTGAGCTAAAGAATGATGATGGATTAAACCCAGATCAGTTGACTGGGGGTGAGTGTTTGATTGGCTCAAGCGTTCCGTCCATCATCCCCTTTTGTATCGCTTTGTTCGCCCTAAGTTGGCGGGGGTATGCCCAGACGTGGGTCCCTTGCTCACTTTGCCACTGGATTCAAGCAAGCCTGGCTGATGACGGCTGGAATGCCAGAAACCGGTCCTAGGATGCTTGTTTCCGGTCCAGGGAAGACATGGCTTGGCAGTTCGGGCTGGACTGTTCCCATGAGGCACAGGGTCAGACTGATTTGCATATGGCCATGTCTGAACTGGGGTGGTGGAGTGAGCTAAAGAATGATGATGGATTAAACCCAGATCAGTTGACTGGGGGTGAGTGTTTGATTGGCTCAAGCGTTCCGTCCATCATCCGCTTTTGTATCGCTTTGTTCGCCCTAAGTTGGCGGGGGTATGCCCAGACGTGGGTCCCTTGCTCACTTTGCCACTGGATTCAAGCAAGCCTGGCTGATGACGGCTGGAATGCCAGAAACCGGTCCTAGGATGCTTGTTTCCGGTCCAGGGAAGACATGGCTTGGCAGTTCGGGCTGGACTGTTCCCATGAGGCACAGGGTCAGACTGATTTGCATATGGCCATGTCTGAACTGGGGTGGTGGAGTGAGCTAAAGAATGATGATGGATTAAACCCAGATCAGTTGACTGGGGGTGAGTGTTTGATTGGCTCAAACGTTCCGTCCATCATCCCCTTTTGTATCGCTTTGTTCGCCCTAAGTTGGCGGGGGTATGCCCAGACGTGGGTCCCTTGCTCACTTTGCCACTGGATTCAAGCAAGCCTGGCTGATGACGGCTGGAATGCCAGAAACCGGTCCTAGGATGCTTGTTTCCGGTCCAGGGAAGACATGGCTTGGCAGTTCGGGCTGGACTGTTCCCATGAGGCACAGGGTCAGACTGATTTGCATATGGCCATGTCTGAACTGGGGTGGTGGAGTGAGCTAAAGAATGATGATGGATTAAACCCAGATCAGTTGACTGGGGGTGAGTGTTTGATTGGCTCAAACGTTCCGTCCATCATCCCCTTTTGTATCGCTTTGTTCGCCCCTAAGTTGGCGGGGGTATGCCCAGACGTGGGTCCCTTGCTCACTTTGCCACTGGATTCAAGCAAGCCTGGCTGATGACGGCTGGAATGCCAGAAACCAGTCCTAGGATGCTTGTTTCCGGTCCAGGGAAGACATGGCTTGGCAGTTCGGGCTGGACTGTTCCCATGAGGCACAGGGTCAGACTGATTTGCATATGGCCATGTCTGAACTGGGGTGGTGGAGTGAGCTAAAGAATGATGATGGATTAAACCCCGATCAGTTGACTGGGGGTGAGTGTTTGATTGGCTCAAACGTTCCGTCCATCATCCCCTTTTGTATCGCTTTGTTCGCCCTAAGTTGGCGGGGGTATGCCCAGACGTGGGTCCCTTGCTCACTTTGCCACTGGATTCAAGCAAGCCTGGCTGATGACGGCTGGAATGCCAGAAACCGGTCCTAGGATGCTTGTTTCCGGTCCAGGGAAGACATGGCTTGGCAGTTCGGGCTGGACTGTTCCCATGAGGCACAGGGTCAGACTGATTTGCATATGGCCATGTCTGAACTGGGGTGGTGGAGTGAGCTAAAGAATGATGATGGATTAAACCCAGATCAGTTGACTGGGGGTGAGTGTTTGATTGGCTCAAACGTTCCGTCCATCATCCCCTTTTGTATCGCTTTGTTCGCCCTAAGTTGGCGGGGGTATGCCCAGACGTGGGTCCCTTGCTCACTTTGCCACTGGATTCAAGCAAGCCTGGCTGATGACGGCTGGAATGCCAGAAACCGGTCCTAGGATGCTTGTTTCCGGTCCAGGGAAGATATGGCTTGGCAGTTCGGGCTGGACTGTTCCCATGAGGCACAGGGTCAGACTGATTTGCATATGGCCATGTCTGAACTGGGGTGGTGGAGTGAGCTAAAGAATGATGATGGATTAAACCCAGATCAGTTGACTGGGGGTGAGTGTTTAATTGGCTCAAACGTTCCGTCCATCATCCCCTTTTGTATCGCTTTTCTGTCAGCGCGTTCTCTCATGCGCCTGGTGCAGGCGATAGACAGTTCCCATGCCTACTTCAATTATCATTGATGTGCGCACCAATGTTAATCATAAAAGAACAAAAACATGACGTACTTCTCACCTCAGTATTGCTGCCGAGAAAGGCTGCCTCGGCTGTAATTCCAAAAGTAAACTTCAACTCTGTGTCATGCCTCGAGGTGACTGCTTCAAATGTAGCTCAACGATATTCAGTACTTTTGCACTCTGGCCCCTGTTCCTCAGCGCACAGCTTCCTTATCCTGTGGGTAGGTCGTCGCCAAAATCTTGAGGTGACCACATGTACACATGATGAATGGGCCGAAGAATTTATTGAACAGATAAATACACGTCTCACTTTAAAAGGTCCCAGAGACAAATGCAGTGCATGGAATGCCGGGATGTCAACTCACATTCCACGACATGGCCATGCTCTGGACCTTACATCACCACACCTCTTTCTCTCAGTCCTCAACCTAAAACTAAACCATGTAACACCCAAAGCTAACCTCATAAGCCAAATGGAGAAATGTGGCACCATCAGCAAAATCATGATCCACCACAAAGATAAGTATTTGTCACATCCAACCACTTTGATATCAAAACATAACAGCAGCTTTGCTCCTCATTACCCCCAACTACAGTGACCAGCTAGCTCCAAGTCACAAGAACCTCCTTCCTCCAGTCCAAAAAGTGTTTTCACAAAGCATTGTTATCAAGTGCATTAGTGAACCTAGCATACAATGTCGAGAATTAACTATTTTGGTAAATGGATGCCCATTGCTGTACAGCGAGTGTCTCAGTGGCACGAAGCCATCTGCTCACCTTGTTTACACCCTATGTAGAAAACCAGTTTCACCAATCCACAGTGTCCCTAAACAAATGATCTTGTGCTCTCCACCCCAAAGTCAAGCCATATTTGCTCTTTAATTCCAAACCTGTTACAGATACTCTAATCTGGCTCCCACTCTAAACTTAAATGAAAAACAGCTTGTTTTGTGGGCTGTTCCCCAGCCTAGGCAGTAAACTAGAAGTTTTGACTCCTTACCAGCAACCCAAAACAACATATCTTTTCTGCCTTCCATGGCTTTCATGGCTCTGGCCAAAGAGGGCTACACCGACCACCAATTACCCCAGTTACCCCACTCCAACAAAACTAGTCCACGCACCTACATATCCAGAGAGATTTGCAGAAGCACCATTAGTTCTTCTGCACCAAACACCCCACTCCAACTAAACTGGTCCACGCACCTTCATATCCAGAAGACTTTGCAGAAGCACCATTAGTTCCTCTAATCACATAAAACCTGTACCATCACTCATGGTCCGTAAAAATTACAAAAGCTAGCTAATGATTATATTTAATAAAATAAAACTCTGTTCCCAATATCCCTCTTAATCAAAGTCCATAATAAAAGAGTTTTACTGTCTCCATTTCATTTAAAGAAGGATCCCAAAAATTGTTTTGAGTAGCAACTTGAAACAACAAGGGTGAGAGACATCTGGACGACCATTAGCAGTTGCCTATAACTCTACCCCCAGTCTGGTAAGCTAAAGGTGGTATAGTGTTTCCAGACCCGGAAATACTCGGGATGGAAAGACTGGTCCCAGTTTTATTGGGTGCAAAACTACACCTGGTAGCACCGCATCTGAATAGGGGAAAGGGCTGTGGGCAGATGCAAAGCCTGGCCGTGAGCACCAACTCCTTTTCCTATACAGTCACCAATTTTGGGGATATTTTCTTGTCTTTGCCACCCGGGAAATAGATTTACTCTTTCCACTCACAGGAGTTAATCATTTTCTGTTTCCAATCAATCAATCAATCACAAGATTTGTAAAGCGCACTACTTACCCGCGAGGGTCTCAAGGCGCTGAGGGAGAGGAGGGGGGGTGTTGCTGCTACTGGTCGAATAGCCAGGTCTTGAGTCGTCTCCTGAAGGTCAGCAGGTCTTGGGTCTGTCGTAGGTTGAGGGGAAGGGTGTTCCAGATCTTGGCGGCGCGGTGAGAACTTGGCGGTTTCCAGTGTGAGAACGGGCCATGGAAAATGTGGGTGTTCCCAAACTCTGCAGGCATTTTCCCCAAGAACTGCCTCTCCACACCCATGTTAGAAGATTTACTGAAAGATAACAGTGGTGAGACTGGTTTGCAATAACAAAGCAGGTTGTTTGCAAGTTAACTATCTCGAGGTCAAGTGTCATAGTGATTGAGTCCCTCATCATATGCCAAATAAATTTCCGGTGGTGTACTACAGCACAATGTTGTGCGTTTAAAGAAAAAATGTCCTGAGAGCTTCAACTCCTTAATAAAATTATCTTTGAGTTTCTCTCAGACAGCGGCGGCTCCTCCGCAGTGGCAGAGGAGCATTGCCCCACTGACTCAGAGCCAGAAGCTGAAAAATAAAATGATATTTTATTATCGTTTAATTTTTCACCTGCTGGGTGAGCCAGCTTGTGTAGTGAGGGGTGGGGCCGGGCCATGGGAGGAAGGAGTGGAGTGCACTTCTAAGTGCGCATGCCTGTTTGGCCAGCCGTCTTAGGCCGGCCAAACAGACATGCGCAGTTAGGTTTCTCCAACCCAGCTGTATTGCACAGCCAGGTTGGAGAAACATTACAGACTCCTTGTGCCTGAGCGTGCATTAAACCAGCCTGCTCAGGCCAACCCCCACACTGCTCTCATAGCATTAGAGCAGCGCGGGGATTGCACAGGGAGTCTCTGATGCTGTCCCAGTGTCTGCTGGGACCAGGAAGAAGAGGAACACTGAGGCACGAGGCATTTGGCAGCTTCAGGTAAGTCTTTTTTTGTTTTTTATTATCAACCCACCTCTCTCTCCCGCGCTCTCCGCGCCCCATCCATCCGCCCACCACTTCTTGTTTGTGTCGCCGCCACTGCTCTCAGATGGGCATCTTTTCAAGGTCTTGATAGGTAACCATCTATTTGGTGATAATCTCTTCAAAGGAATGATGATAAAAGTGAGGTTAAATTGTAAAATAAAAGGGAACTGCACTAACCCAGATAAACTCATTTGCAATTTTTATCTCAAAACCTCAGATAAACTCGTTCAGTACATGATATCCTTGTTCTAGGTTCATGGTTGGTGGTGTTCCGGTTGTGATGATTATAATAACTATGAAACCTTTGACTTTCAATTAATGTCACAAATACATTTGGAATTTGAAGAGCATGCTTAAAATATGAGTGGGAATATTGCTAGCATTTTTGACTCGTATTGTCATCCTACTGCACAAATTTCAGAAGATCTGTCTAGGTTATCAACACTTGAAGCTGAAATTGATTTTAACATCATTTCTATGATGATTTTTATTCAGACAATGGGGAGCCAAGGTCTCTGTGCTCTATTCCCAATGATAACTTATACTGTGCCCCTAATTATGTCCCTCTTGCAGGACAAATCTCTCTGGGCAATCCCATGCTCACCACTCTTGCCAGTTGCCCCTATCTTCCAAAATGTGCTAAAAAAAACAGCATTTTACGTATCTAAACTTCCTCAGTAGAAGCCAATACTTACATTTAGATAATGTTCTGAATTTCATTTCCTGCAAAACCAATACTCGCCATCGAAGAGGTTATTAAATTATGCCCATTTGTTTCGTAATAATTAGCGGGGGCTCTAAAGCCCCTTTAGCAGCAGTCAACCAACAACCCAATTTGTAACAGACCATATCTATATTTCCCCCGCAGGAGCACATGTGACAAAATTGTGATGCCATTCAGAGCCCCATGTCATGGCAGCCCTCTCAGCCTTTGTTTATTTAGAGAAACAACCCACTAAAGGGAGTTTTTCTTTCCCTGTGAAACAAAAAACAAACAACCTTGGGAGGTTTCTCCCAGTGGTATTTCTATTTTTTCCAGCCAGAGGTATTTATACTTTTTCCTGCCGGTGGTATTTCTACTTTTTCCTGCCAGGGGTCCACCATGCCTCTAATGGCAGACCTTTACATGGAAAAATGAATGACAGAAGGCCCTGCCTAAATGGACAGTTATCCCATCACTTCAGGGATCATTTAAATCACAATGAACAGTAGCTTCAGGCAGAATTTTTTTTATCAGTGTTTAAAAGGAATGGTGACTCTCCCTATTAAACATCTTTAGAGGATGTCTATTCCAAAGTGATGCTCTCTATATGGAGACAGCTCTACATGCTTTTTGTCTTTTAGAATCTTGAATTTGCTAATCTTACAATCTTACAGACCTAGCTATTGAAGCTCTACACTTCTTAACTTGGGAAAGCGCCTAACTTTTAACTCACATATTTGCCGTCTATTTAATATGTGAAAGGTCTTTAGGTCATCTTTTGCAAAATGAGTTTTACTAGAACATTTATTCTCTGAAGCACACCATGGACGTCATTTAGGGGTCGCCACGGGTCGCAGCTGTGACTCCCAGCTTGCCCCTTGCGACCCCTGGCACTTCCTTTGAGACTCCTGACCTCAGAGGGGGCAAAATCAGTGCCAAGGGCACAGGGGCAGCTCGTCTTTATTGACGTCGGTTGGGGCTCTACTTGTCTTGTTTTCTCTCCATTTTGTTATTACACTAGTAGTGAATAATGAAATATTATTCACTATTAGTGTAATAGAAAATGGAGTACAATAAGCTGGAGTGTGATATTCCCTGGCAGTTGAGGTAAGTAAAAAAAATGCTTCGAAATGTATGTTGTGTGCGAGCTTGCGGGTCAGTGTGAGTTTACTTATGAGAGTGTGTGTAAGTGGGAATATGTGTGTATATGTAAGCATGTGTGTGTGTGTGTGTGTAAATGAAATTGAAGGTCAAAGGGCGTGTGATGTCACTTTCGCTACCCCAGGCATTTTGGTGAATAGACGTGCATGAAGCAGACCTAAACATAGTAGTAGGAACCTGCGTGCTCTCAAAAGATAATGCACTACATCGCTCTACTCATTTTGTTTGTTCTACAACATAGGCAATTCATCTAAGGATAGCAAGCCAAAGTCCATATTGTTAACGACTTTGAAATTGAAGGCTTGTATTAAAGAGTCAGGTTTCATTTTTCCTAAATGTGTACTTCATACACACTTTTCAAAATATCTCAGTTCAGCAACTATGTACACTACAAGTCAGAAATAAGAATTCATATGCCGTTTCTGGAAACTTGATAAGCACAACCTGCAGATAGCACTTCATCTAACTGAAGTAAAATGCAGCTAATGAATGGCTAATCCAGTTTATTTTGACTAGATGGCATCTGGAAGTGGAATCTATCTAAAAATAGCATTCATTATTCTCTAGTTGTGGTTTTGAATCCACTTGTTTAAAACTGAAAATTATGTCACATTGCTAATTAAAATCTTTTGTTGCCTGTACCAGGAAGTTGATTGGGAAGAATCATGTTTATTTTACTGCGCTTTAATTAGTAGTACTAATAGGAAAAATTGTATTGGAGGAATTACAATATTACATTCGAGTTATAATGTTCGACCAATAATTTTGAAACTGAACACAAAAGTGTGGAGGATCATTATAAAACAGATCAGTGGACCTACCAACAATGTGAGCCTGCTAGCATTTATATGGAAAAATAATCAACATAGAGTAAAATCATTAAGCAGCTTTGGAAATTGGCATATCACAAGATTTGATGCTGTAAATGTAGGAAATTCAGCTACCAGGGTATGGGAGAGAGAGATCACAGTATTATTGAGAGCTGTAACAAAGGTCTCCCACTGCCCAACCAGGAGGGCCCATGAGGTAAACCAGCTGCCATAGGGGAAACCAAGTTCACTTTTGGCAGCTTTTTCTGGAGCAGTAACGCAAACCTTAGAGAAAAAACTGAGAAGTTGAATGGTTAATATGCAACAATAAAGGTAGCAATAAATTACTCACAATGTGTAAAACATGGTTAAGTAAAGGTTGACATTGCCTGATGTTGCCACAGTGAAGACAAATTAGTAAGGAGATCAAATGTTATGAGAAAATGAAAAACGACCAAAGAGGACACCAAAGAGAAAACAATTATATTAATGTAAACACATAGTGCAAAACTGTGAACAAGGTTCGAGGGCCTTATTTAGAGTTTGGTAAATGAGATACTCTGTCACAAACTTGACGGATATTCCGTCCACAGTATTACACGTGCATTATAACCTATGGCGCTTGTACTATGGAGGCCGACATAGCCATCTGAGTGAATGGAGTATCCCATCTGTCAAGCTCCAAATTAGTCCATCTGTTTCCCCCAAAGACTTTGACATTACCCATATATCTGTTGTGGCTGACCACAAATGCACAATAGTGAACACAAACAGGAGACTTGCACTGTTGAAGGACTCTACCTTAACACTTACAAAACATTATGGAGAAAAGACTACATTCATAAAAATAAGCAAGAGAGTGAGGTACTTCTCGTTCTAATCCTTTGTCAACAGAGATTAGGGATTCAGAAATTGCAAGCGGGCTGAGGCATTTTCAGCGGCCATGACTCAATGCGGCCTTGGCACCTTCGATGTTGAGCCACCTCACTTTTCGAAAATTGAGGTGCCTGGCTTGCAAATGTAAAATGGATTAGGCAGTTCCACCTGACCACAAGACTTCAGAAATCTTTTAGTGAAGTACTCAAGTAACCAGCCTGCAAATGTCCTTCCAGAACTCCAGTTCAATGTATTGCTCCCGGCTATCCCAGATTTCCTCTGCTTAAAGGTCTTCACAAATTACCAGCAAGGAAGGTCTCAAAAACTCCAACAGCAAGACCAGCAGTCCATAGAAGGCCAGTTCTCCACACACACTTGGCATTGACCTCAGAATCCCAGCACTTCCAGTTAACAGGGCCTCTACCACAAAGCAAGCAACTTCCTCTTGCTTCACTGGACCTTCTCCAAGCAGACAGCTTCCTGTGAGTGGTGTTTAGCAAGTGAAGACGACGGTCCTCCCCAGACTCATGCCTCAGTGTTTCTTCAGGCCAAATCTGAACCTTACATCTGTGGCACTGAATCTAGTCCTTGGTGCACAAATATATGCAGCAAGCAAAAAGAAATGCACAAACGTAAACAACAAGCAAGAAGAAATGAACACACATAAGCAGCAAGCACGAAGAAATGAACACACATAAGCAGCAAGCACGAAGAAATGCCCAAATATAAGCAACATGCAAGAAGAAGAAACTACTTATCCAACGTTTCTCTGCATTTGAATGGTGAATCTTCACAGTCAGCAAAACTCTCCTTTCTTGTTGAACCCCGAGGCTTAACCTAAGCAGAAATGGCTGAGTAGGTGATTAAATATGACACACCATTTGCCAGTAATATACAGCCTATTGTACTCCAGTGTCTTACACTTTCTACTGTGAGAATGCCTTGTAGAAACCAGTCTCCAAGACCTGTTCATAAAATAAACAATTGAACATTATAAATGTACCGAAGTGTGGTGGAGAGCTCCCTCCAAAGTCTGAAACTTTCCTTCACCTTTCCCAAAGAACCCAAAACATCATCTAGAGAACAAAATATTCCTCACTTAAAATCAGCAGGTCAATTCCACATAGCACACTTCCAGTATGTAAGCTGTGGACCGGGGACCCCTGGGAGTCTGTGAAGCCTACTCAGGGGTCCTGACTGCCTGGAAAATGAAATAATATTAACAGATAAATGAAGTGCATATTAACAAAGAAGCAAAATGTACAATTAACATTTTTAAAACGTTTTGTAAATGTGAAGGAATATGAAATTTGAAGCTAAAAATTAAGTTAGTATCCTCAGATTGGTTCATAGGAGCAGAGCAAGTGCATCAAAAATAATATAGTAAGGACGAATAGTGGCGACATTTGAATTTAGAATAGCTGCAACCTTTCAATTAAAATTTCAATTCTGATAGTTTTATATTTTCTCAAGAATTCAATATTTAATCAATTGTGTATTTACTTGATGAATGTTTGTTTTTGCATATTTTATGTATTGTTTTGTGCAGGGCTAGACTGGGAACCAAAACCGGCCCTGGCAAAGTGCTTGGCCGGCACCCAGGGTGTTGGGGGTGCGGCCGAGTGGTTTGCCAGGGCTGGTTTCGGCTGATTTTGTTACAGGGGCCGATATTGCAGCTATGCTGCAAAAACGGCCCTGTTACAAAAGCGTCCCCCCCAATGGCCCAAAACCGGCCCCATACCTGGCGACCCACCGGGAAAACGCCTGGTGCCCGCTACGGCCAGTCCGGCCCTGGTTTTGTGGTTCAAATCATCAAAAATGCTTAGGCGGGGGTCCTCGGCTTCCAATAATGATTAAGTGGGGGTTCCCGGATTCCAGGGTCCCCAGATTCAAATAATGATTAAGTGGGGGTTCACAGAAGTCAAAAGGTTAAGGTTCACTGTTTTAGAGGACCTCCTCAATGAAAAGAAGCTGGACCAAAATCTGGGTGTGGCAGAAGCACATTGGG
The DNA here is from genome assembly GCA_963921515.1 of Calotriton arnoldi. NCBI lineage: Eukaryota > Metazoa > Chordata > Amphibia > Caudata > Salamandridae > Calotriton > Calotriton arnoldi. The sequence continues at coordinate 570,899 of CAWUFW010007015.1, forward strand.
ACATATTTACAAGCCCCTATCACCACAGGAACATCACTTTTTTCGACATTCCTGTGGCCACTTAGCGTGGCTTAATGCTGCCTTGTAAATAAGGCACCATTTCATGCTATACTCAGCGTGGAAGGGAAGGGCAATGCGTGTTGCGGTGGACATTCCGCCGCAACACACATTGATTTTGATGCTGCCCCATATTTACAAGGGTAGCGTAAAAATGGGGCAGCCCCAAAATTAAGACCAAAAAAACCCAGCTCTTAACATGGCAAAACGAGGAGAAATGCTTTATTTCTCCACGTTTTTGCCTTGCCGCACACATAGAAACAGCAAAACACCATGCATGATTGTTTATGTGCAGGAAGATGTCCCTTCCTGCACATAAACAATCATTTTTAAAATGAGGAGTTGCAACTTCTATGTGTGCTGCACAAAGCAGCACACATAAAAGTTACATATCGCCATTTAAGATTGTTTGTGTGCAGGAAGGGACACCTTCCTGCACATAAACAATCATTCCCCGAACACAGGCACCCTTGCACCAAGCACTATGGTGCAAGGGTGCCTGCGTTGGCGCTAGGCAGCTTAATTTAGCTCAAGCGCAGGGTGAAACGCGGGGCTGCACCGTATTGTTGTAAATACAGTGCAGCCCAACATTTTCAAAGTGGCGGAGCGCAGCGTTAAGCCAACAAGGCTTGTAAATATACCCCTTTGATTCGAATTCGCTCTTCCTGTCTTTGTCCAGACAAAATTTGATGACAAGAACTGAGAGAGTTCACAGAAGAAAAAAATAATTAGTTGTACCTCTTGCCTGGGAAGGCAATCACCCTTGTAATTAATCTCTCGCTGGAAAAAATATGAAAATAGCAAATGTTCATAATTCGGAACTAAAGAGATAATCAAAATCTAGGCACACGCTGAAAAATGCACCCTAATTACCGAGACTCAAATCTTGCTATAAATTTAGAATTTTAATTTAGGTTGACATATATGAAAGAAGACTTGTCAGCCTGCAGTGTAACACCGTAGGTCACAAAGGACTGTATTGACTGTGAAAATTGAAATATACTTCACATTTCAATAACTAATCAATATTTACAGAGGGACATTGCTAAATATACATGTACAGTTAACTTGTTAATGATAATTATTAATATTTTACACACCATCCCAACTTCATGGCAGGGCAAGGCATAAGACCACGGCAGAGAACAAAATGTATGGGCTCTGAAAGGAGAGGTTCAGGACTCACACCATATGAACAAAACATGTGTACCTAACAGTTAAATGCATTTCGTACTTCGTGAAGGCGCAATCACACATACATCACACACACATAAATTGAGTTGCAGTGTTATAAAAATATTTGCATGTGTTTTACACCGGTTTTTTAGTTACATTCTGAGACAAGGTTAGCAGTTAGTTAAATTGAAGCATAATTTAGCTTAAGCATCTTCAAGGGAGCTGGCTGGACCAACTGTTTGATCCTGTAGTGACCAGGGCCTAAGTCTAGAATTTACGATGGGTCTGGGATGCAGTTATGTCTGAAAATGTGTTAATCGGGGATAACAGAGTCTTCAATTAATCTATTCGTGCTCTCTAGTTAAATTGAACCAAAAGAGTACACAATCTGGGAGCACTGTATCTTAATAGCATTTATGGCATTACATTTTCCTATTCTTCTCGCACAGGCATCAGCTTGTATTACACTGATCCCAGCTCTTCTCCATGCCAGTCCTTATGCTCTGAGTATGAATATACCCTTAAATATACATAATTGTTGCTTTTTCCTGCCATTGAGTAGATGGCATAAGTAGTACCCACCCTGTATAATGGTTAGGTTTTAGAGCTGTGTGGTATTAATGTTTTAATCTTTCCATCTGTATTTATTCACATGTATGATTTAATAATTTCATCAGTGCCAACCCATATTTATTTTGTGTTCTGTGTAAAAATGGAATTGCAGCTAGAGTATGTCAACCAAGTAATGTACACATACTCTTGCGTGCTGTTTGTGTTCTGATAGTCATCCACAGCCATATATAAAACAATAGAATTATCTGAAAACATTAGCATCGCAGTACACATATCTGCGATTCAAACTATTGAAGAAAATGGCTTCCGGTTGCATTCCTTCCAATGCTCTTTACCTGCACAGATATTGGACAGTCATGATTGACAGCTTGGAGAGTGTCTCAAAAGGAGATGTATTTTCAGACAGACAGGGAAACAAGTTTTTTTCTGGCAGTATTTAAGTGAAACAATCTGAAAAAAATGTAAGACTAGAAACACTAGTTATGATTCCCTGCGGCCAAGACCAGTCAAAGTTGATGGATGCTGCAGGAGGGCGAGCGAAACAATGAGGGGCATATTTACTAGAAATTGGTGGAGCGTGGTTTTATGCCAAAATTGGTAACGCGACACTCCGTCAGTTTCAAAATGCAGGAATGTGTCGTATTTACAAGAATGCGGCGCACCCCAGCGTTTCCCCTAGTGCTGGCGCTAAAGAAGCTGCCTAGCGCCAGTGCAGGCAGCCTTGCGCCATGTTGCAAGGGTGCCTGCACTGCAGGGGTGATTGTTTATGTGTAGGAAGGGACACCCTCCTGCACATAAACAATCTTTACAGGTGATTTGCTGTTTCTATATGTGCTTAACCATAATACATGTACCCAGTAACTGAACTGTAAAGGGACTTAGTTCACTGAATTACCTTCACTTGGCTCCATACAAAATCTGTAAATAAAGCTAAAGATAAAGCTCCAGGTAAAATGCAGACATATCATAACAGCTTACACATAATTTAACCTATCATTGTCCGGACTGTATCTCGCACGCCTGGGAGTTAGCCTTGGGATTACATTACATCAGTCTTTGTGAACTGCTAAAGTCTTCAATGATCGCTATCAGTGTGTAATGTACAGTGCACTAGCAACTGAATTGTAAGTTTACAACCCTCGCGATACTGCAGATTGTGTAAATCATCTTATCAGTCCTTACAGAATAACATATGCCAAAAAGATTAGAAGAAAGTTGAAGCTCCCGTAAAATGAAAACAGAAGTAGCGTGAGATTGAGAATGTCCAATCACTGGAATTGCAAGTGCTAGAAGTAATAGGATTGACTCTTCCAGAAGAGGATTGAAGTAAATATTCACTGCAGTGAGAAGAATATTGGATCAGACATTTAGGGAGTGTACTCTCTAAATGCATGAATTATCGAATGGCCCATAATTGGATTCTAGAGTAAGTTTAAACACTGAGGGCCTGATTCACAACGGGCCTCCACACTCGTGGTGGAGGTCCCGCAGTGGCGGGAGATTCTCAGCACTCAGGGCGGCATCTCCCCCACCACTGCGGGGCCTCCACCACAAGTGCCCTAAAAGAACTTCAATGAAAACAGTCAGCAGGTGGCGCAGAGTCAGAGATTCCCTGAATGTATTTAATAACTGTGGAAAAGAAAAATAAGGTTTGGTATTCGGCACACTCCAAACATGTGAAGATGTTTGTTAGCTATGACAAGCTACAGGTTTTGGACAAACAAATCTGCATTTTTATTAGAGAAGCACATTATTGAAGATTGTTGGTTATGTTTCTTTCTTTTACACATTTGATTGAATATATTGTATTAACCTAATCTTGAGTTCTATGTTATAACTTGATGGTAAGCACTCAAATATGAAGGTCTAAGAAGTTAGGGACATATTCAGGATTTGGCGAGCGGCACACTGTCCCCCAGAGGTGTTGGAGGTATAACCTCTGCCACCCTGGAAGAAGACTGCTCACCTGCCTGGAGGCATCTGCTTTCAAAGGAGCTGCACCGACGGGGACTCCTCAGAAGACATTGTGGCTTTGTTGAATGCAGCAGTTCAACAATTTTTTGGGGTTTTCAAAAACAACCTCTAAAAGAGAAACCTTTCCTGTGATAAATAAAAAACAAATGGCCCTGCCACCCTGGGATTTGTCGCCCAGCATGTGGAAGTCGTTTTAACCTTTTTCCTGTTTGAGGCCACCAGGTTATTCCTGGCAGAACCAAACAGGAAAAAAGTACCTCGGATTGTCTTCCCTAAACATGGCGGTTGGTCTGACAAACAGGGAAAATGCCATAGAAGGGCACCCTTATTCTTTGCACTTTTCACCTATACACTCTGGGAGGAAAGGTTAAGAATGGCTGAGGAGACTAGGTGACGAGCATACTAGTGAAGGTGGTGGTGGTAAAGGCCATTTGGGAGTTAAGTCTGTCTAGGAGTGGAAGGAGCGGCAGCTCAAGGGGTTGATCAAAAGGTTCTCTTTTGCAAATGTCTGGGAGGCGTGAATAGGTGAGCAGCAGAGCATGATCAGAAACCACATAGAAAAAACTAATTTACAAGGAGTAAAACAGAGGAGACAAGCCAATTGGTCCACACCTAAACTATGTTTTACCCACAATCACGACCAACCCCTAACCTCTATCAAGTTGTACACCACTATTGACAAATCCTGTAAATAAAATGTCAAGGTCTTCTTTTCATTACCGTTAGTAAGTGGTTACTGATTGTACAATTCTACAGGATTTTACTGCATGCACCTACAATTTCATAAAAGTCAGGCCCGTGTTTTAAGGTTGGTAACATGGATTTTATTCAATATTATAAGCTTGGACCACTGTTATCACGCAAATAAATATGCACATTTGTCAGATTTATGAAATTAATAAAATGAATGTAAAGATAAAAACAAGCAACTTTATAAACCTGTGAAAGCAGAGTGTTTGCAGGAAATTGCTTCACATAATAATATATGCATACCATAGGCATATGCATATATGCATACCATGGGCACAATACACTCCGGCTCCCCGTCAGACCCTTTCCCGCACCACATCTTCAACAAAGCCAGCAGCTCCATCGCACCCCACCTGTGCAACGTTATCAATCTCTCCTTCGAGACCGCGACCTTCCCAGAGAGCTGGAAACACGCAGAGATCAACGCCCTACTCAAAAAACCCAAGGCGGACCCAAGAGACCTCAAGAACTTCCGGCCCATCTCCCTGCTTCCGTTCCCAGCCAAGGTCATCGAGAAGATCGTCAACAAACAGCTAACCCGATACCTAGAAGAAAACAGCATCCTGGACCCATCCCAATCGGGGTTCCGCAGCAACCACAGCACTGAGACTGCCCTCATCGCCGCCACCGACGACATCAGGACCCTGCTGGACAACGGTGAGACCGCAGCCCTCATCCTGCTGGACCTCTCCGCCGCCTTCGACACTGTCTGCCACCGCACTCTACGCGCACGCCTCCACGACGCAGGGATCCGAGACAAGGCCCTGGAATGGACCACCTCCTTCCTCGACGGCAGAACCCAGAGAGTCCGCCTCCCACCTTTCCGATCCGAAGCCTCCGAGATCATCTGCGGCGTACCCCAGGGATCTTCCCTCAGCCCAACACTGTTCAACATCTACATGGCCCCGCTCGCACGCATCGCCAGACAGCACGACCTCAACATTATCTCCTACGCCGACGACACTAAACTGATCCTCTCCCTCACCAAGGACCCCCTCGCCGCCAAAGCCAATCTCCATGAAGGAATGAAGGCCGTCGCCGATTGGATGAAGATCAGCCGACTAAAGCTGAACACGGACAAGACGGAGGTCCTCATCCTCGGCTCCAACCCCTCAGCCTGGGACGACTCCTGGTGGCCAACGACGCTGGGAGCAGCCCCGACACCCACCAACCACGCACGCAACCTGGGAGTCATCCTCGACTCAACGCTCTCCATGGCCAAGCAAGTCAACGCAGTCTCCTCCTCCTGCTTCAACACCCTCCGCATGCTTCGCAAGATCTACAGGTGGATCCCGACAGACACAAGAAGAACAGTCACCCAGGCCCTCGTCAGTAGCAGACTTGACTATGGGAACGCCCTCTACGCGGGAGCCCGGCCAAGCTCATCAAGCGACTGCAACGCATACAAAACGCCTCCGCACGCCTGATCCTCGACGTACCACGCCACAGCCACATCACCCCCACCTGAGGAACCTGCACTGGGTCCCCGTCGACAGGAGGATCACCTTCAAACTCCTCATCCACGCACACAAGGCACTCCACAAAACTGGCCCAGCCTACCTCAACAGACGACTCTTCTTCTACGTCCCCAACCGCCAGCTCCGCTCCGCCGACCTCTCCCTTGCCACCGTCCCTCGCATTCGAAGAACAACCACCGGCGGCAGATCCTTCTCACACCTCACCGCCAAGACCTGGAACACCCTTCCACTAAGCCTACGACAGACCCAAGACCTGCTGACCTTCAGGAGGCTACTCTAGACCTGGCTGTTCGACCAGTAGCAGCACCCCCCTCCTTCCCTCTCCCCAGCGCCTTGAGACCCTCGCGGGTAAGTAGTGCGCTCTACAAATTCTGTGATTGATTGATTGATTACCATATGCATACCATAGACAATTAATATTTGTTGCCACAGATTTATTAAAAAATTTAATTGACATAAATGATATGAGTCAGTGCTCCCAATGTTTGCCCCCCCATTAAGTCCAGTCCCAGCATCTGCACCTTCCTTTTCACACAACTAGTCAGATTTGCTTTCCCTCACATACCTATGCAGATTCTTTTGACTCCTGTTAAAACACTGTGCCTTAGGGAGAAGTCATAAAAAAGCATTGGGCAATAATGTCTGAAAGACTTTCAGGATTAATTGGATCATTCAATAATTATGTGGTTGAATAATTAATATTAATCAGTGTTGTTGTTCCTCGGACCTAATTAAGCAATTAAGAGCTAATTGAGTCAATTCAGGATTGCAATTCATGTGACAGAAAAACATTTGCCTTGCATAGCAATGGAAGATCTGGGGAAAGCAAAGAAGCATGAAATGTGTCAGCTTTTGTTGTTGGTGGGTTTTTGTTGTGCTGTTCTCATAAATATACACCTCCTTCCCCGGTTTCATTTTGGACTATTTGAATGATTTGAACATTTTGATTATCATGAACTACATTTCTTTGCCAGCATGCATTGTGCATTCTATACAGCATTTGGGATTTAGGATCCTGCTTGCTCTGTCGCTTTTATACAATAACTCCTATATGATATGGCATATTATGTTATGTTTGGTATGTTATGGTATGTAAGTTATCTTACGTTACGTTATGTTATGTTAAGTTATGTTATGTTAAGTTATGTTATGCTATGTTATGTGTATTTGGCAAGCACACTATCATCCGCAAGGGTATCCTGGCACTGAGCAGGGGTGTGTGCCTAGCCCAGCCTAGGATAGGTTGGTTAATTGAAAAGTCAGATATTCAGCTTATTGTGGAATTGGAGAAGAGAGGAGGACACTTTGATGTGGAGTGGGAGCAGCAGCTGTTCCTCCATTGGAGCAGAGGAGTGCCACCCCACCCCCACACTGCTGCAGAAAACCAGAAAAATAAAATGGTAATAAAATAAAGGATTTTATTACCATTTAATTTTTTGGGCTTTCTGCCGAACGGAGCGGGCAGGACGGGGTCAGTGTGTCATTGTTAGCAGCAATGATGAGTAGCCCCTTCAATATGAATTACGCATGTTGGTTTGGCTGGCTACCTTGCTACTGCCAAACCGACATGCGCAATTCAAACTCTCCAACCCAGCTGTCCTAGACAGCTGGGTTGGAGAGCACGCCCATGCCTTCAGTGCTCTTCGGAGCGCTGAGGCAGCCTGCTCCACCCAATCCAGATGCTTCTCTCATGCAGCATGAGAGAAGTGTCTGAATTGGATAAGGAGCTGTGGGATCTCGTGCTGGAGGAGTCTGGAGCCGGGGGCTGGAGAACACCGAGGACGTGCTGTAGTCTAAGAAGGTAAGTGAATTCTTTTTTCATTTTTAAATGTAATGTTGATTTTTAAGTTTTTTTATTTTATTTATGTCGACTCACCATGTTTGTGTGTCACCAACCGCCACTGAGTGGGACGTTGTTCCATGTTTTAGAAGCAGTGTTAGAGAATGCCCATCCTCTTGATCTGGTTCTGTGTATGCGTGGAATGTGTGCAACTAGGAGTTCTGCACAGCAGATGCATCTGGGTGGTTGGTGGAAGGAGATGCGACTGTTCAGGTAGGTGGGGCCTGTCTTGTGCAGGGCTTTGAATGTGTGTGTGAGGATTTTAAAATGAGCACATGTGTATAAGAGAGCCAGTAAAGCTCCCTGAGGTGTCATGTGATGTGAGTTCTGTGTGGTAGGGTTGAGGATATGTATGACTGCCGAGTTCTGGTTGGTTTGTAATCTTCTTGTGAGTTGCTTCATGATCCCTGTGTAGAGGGAGTTCTCATAGTCCAAGTTGCTGGTGACTGGGGCATGAGTGATGATTTTTCTGGTGTTGCTTGGGCATGATTTGAAAATCTTCCTCAGCATCTTCAGAGTGTGGAAGCTGGATGCAGTGACGGCACTGACTTGTGCTGTCCAGTCCAGTTTGCTGTTGATGATGACTCCGAGGTTCCTGGCATGGGTGCTGGGTATGGGTGTGAGTCTGAGTTTGGCTGCCCACCAGTTAGAGTCCCATGGAGAGATGTTCTTGCAGAAGATCACTACTGCTGTCTTGTCACTGTTGAGTTTGAGACAGTTGGCTTTCATCCAGTTAGTGACTTCAGTCATGCAGGAGGTGAACTTGTTTCATGTGTTGCAGGATTTATAGGAGAGGAAGAGTATGAGATGTGCATCATTGCCATTGGAGAGTATGTTGATATATTAACTCCTACATGGCGTTACCTTACTTAGGCATAGCTTTTAGTGATATTTCAGGGGCTGGATGAGCAAATTGCAAGAAATTATTCTAGTGCAATTATCTATTCCGTAAAGATAATCATTTCCCAACATACAAACTCCAGGCACACAAGGACCCATTACAAAAATGCACATACACAACTACACACATGGTATCATTTCAGCTATACATCCTTACAATACGTTAGACTGGTTATGAAAGATCAGTACATATATATATATATATATATATATATATATATATATATGCAAAGTACTTCACCACCGCAATCCTGCAGCTCACCAACAGACGAAAACAGACCCTGTTGTAAGTACGACAGAATTTTTATTTTCAGACGCCCATAGAGTCCGCAATGACGCGTTTCGGCCTTCAGAAGGCCTTGATCACATGACGCTGGGAGAGGAGTGTGGATTATTTAAAGTGACAAGTGCAGAAAAAACACACCAATAGGCAACAAGCACCCAACAATAGACATGGAGGAAACATATACAAAGTTAAAAAAGCAAGTGCCTTTTTCAACATTTGACAATTAATACCATAATTACAAAGGAGCGCTTAAAAACACCAAACTTAATTATAAATTATAAAGAACAGTGTTTTAAAATACACAATGATATCAACAATATTGTTCCTGATACCAAAGATTCCAAACATGACTCCCTTAGATGTCAATTATTTGAACAGTGTCAAGACCCAAGTGGGTAGCGACTCCTTAAAAAACATACATAAAATAAGACGGCAGAACACTAAGTCCTATCATACTCCATTTCATGAATATTCAAAATTATCACAATTACCTGATAGCTCAAATACATGCCAATCGCAATAAAAATATCAATGGTAGTATTTTTAAAAACATAAATTGAGTCCCTCATTGATACAAAAATTGCTGACACAGACATTCAGGCTTAAATACAAGTTTAAAAAAATCATGGTATAAAAAGAATTAATGCAAGATAATTCCGCCCAAGTGGGCCACCATTCAAACCTCCATGAGAATATGTTAAAGTGCAAAAAAATTCCTACAAAGTGCAATACAAAGTGCCTGTGCAAAATAGCAAGCTAAAAAAGTAGAAAAAGTTAATAATATATAAAAGTTAAAAACTTAGTCAGAAGGGCTGCAAATGTGCAAAATGGTCTAATACAGTACTGGAATGCCATAAAATGGCTGACTTACAGGCATGTATAAAAGTCTTCACTGGCATTAAGCCCATTGGGCATCTTTGTATCGAGCTCCAAGATGTATTTGGTTTCTAATGCTCGAAGAAAAGCTTCACGATTACCTCCTCTTCTGAGGGGCAATATTGAGTCAATCACGAAAAATTTCATTAGCTCTGGGTCATTACTGTGAGACTCTTTGAAATGGCGTGCCACTGGGTAGGTAGCATCGCTAATGCGAATCGCTCTTATGTGCTGGAGTATCCGCTTGTGAACCTGCAACTTGGTACTCCCAACATATTGCAGGCCACAAGGACACTCCAGCACATAGACCGCAAACTCGGACCTGCATGTTAAGAATTTGTTAATGGCAACCGGTATATCATGAAAGGGAACTCTATATGATGTTTTACTTATGCCATGTCTGCAGGCCTTACAGGAGGCACATTTAACGAATCCCTTTCTTGTACTAAGCCATGATTTCGACACAACCAGTTCTGGACTGCTTTTAACTAATGCATCGCTCATAGATCTAGCTTTCCTGAATGTGATATTGGGCGTTGATGTCATGCAATCCCCAATAACTGGGTCATTGCGGATCAAATTCCAATTGCTCTTAAAAATCCTGCGGAGCGCCAAGTGTTGTCGATTGTAAGTCAGTATTAATCTAGTCGGAGCATCTCCCAGGTTTGAAGTAGTGTCGATTTTTAGAGACTTTTCAGATAAAGCATCTAATCTGGAGATACAATTGGCTTTATTGATGGCTTTGTTGACCATCTGGACAGTATAACCCCTAGCCAAAAATCTGTCGCCGCTAGCATGCTGGGCCAACCTACATTCATCAGGTGTACTACAGATCCGCCTGATACGCAACATTTCCCCAAAAGGAATGCTGCGTATAAGGTGACCCGGGTGGTGGCTAGCAGCGTGCAACAAAGTATTGCCGGCTGTAGGCTTCCTAAACAATCTAGTCTCAATAGCCATGTTGTTGATGACTACCTCCACATCCAAGAAACACACCTTCTCATTGCTAATGTTTTCTGAAAAATGCAGATTTAGAGTATTGGTGTTGATCATATTAACAAAATTGAGAGCCTGCTGTTTAGAACCCTTCCAAATCAAGAATATATCATCGATATATCTATACCAATGGACCACACAATTGTCAAAGATCTCAGCGTGCTGACCATGAAGGACCTGCTCCTCCCACAGCCCCATATGCAAACAAGCATAACTGGGGGAAAAGCAGGCCCCCATCGCAACACCCCTGATCTGCTGATAAACCAGATGTGAAAACATGAAAAAATTGTTGTTAAGACAGATGGAAATCATAGAAAGCAACATTTTGTTGTGGTTGTGCATTTGGATGGGCCTAGTGCACAAATAATGATCAATCGCCTTCATACCATCCTGATGGTTTATACATGTATACAGGGAAGTAACATCTAAAGTAATTAACCAATAGTCATCTTGCCATGTAACATTCATGATTTTCCTCAAAAATCGCTGGTATCCTGGACGAAGGAAGGCAATGCCCTGACATGTTCTTGCAAGAATGCATCCACGTACTTAGAGGCATTCTCTAGCAGGCTATTGCGGGCGGAAATGATGGGTCTACCTGGAGGTTTACGGAGATCTTTATGGACCTTGGGAATGAAATACAAGGTCGGAATGACAGGGTGATCATTTTTTAAGAATTTAAATTCATCATGACTCAATAACCCTGCACTCTTCCAACCTACAAGTTTGATGTAAAATTCATTCCATGACTTTTTACAGTCCCGATGTCACACCTTTTGTAACATTGTCTGTCATTCAAATGGTTAGCCGATTCCTCCAGGTACATATCCCGGGGCCATAGCACAACATTGCCCCCTTTGTCAGCTTGGCGTATTATGATATTACCTCCTGCCTGTAACTTTTTCATTAATTGAACATAGCAATAGTTCTGCGGCGTTTGTTTGTACTTTGCTCGCATCGTGGTAGTGCACAGACGTTTTAATTCAACAGTAGTCAATTCGTGAAACACATCAATGTTGTCGTGTACCATTATAGGGGTAAAAGTAGACTTGGGTTTAAAACCTGTGTTGCCCGCTGCATTCAACAAAACCAATGGCTCAGTAAACTCATTATTGAGATCTTCATTATGTAATTGTTGCAAATCCTGTAATAGTGCCAAGTCATTGACCGTCAAGGTTGATGGACTACTACTGGTTGGATTTAGATCAGTGTTGACATTGCTGCTATCTTTTTTCTTTAATGCATGGAATTTGCGCAATTTTAACTTTCTTGTGAATTTATAAAGATCAACGCGTGTCTGCGCGTAGTTGAAATTACTGGCCGGGCAGTAAGACAAACCCAAATTTAAAATTTGTAATTCAGCTTGGCTCAAAACCATATTAGTCAAGTTAATCACAGACTGTGAGTCTAATGTTTGCCCCTTATTGCAATTAGATACCTTCATTTGCGGTTCCATCTTCTGTTGGTGTTGGCCTTCCTGTTGCTGTTTGGCTTGTCTTTTGATGTTACTTTGCCGTCTTTCCCGGCGCTGTTTGTTTTTGTTGTTGCCCCCATTTCTCGAGGTCGTAAGGTGGCCCTTCGATCCTGGCGCAAACAATCTACCTCCTGCGCCAGGGAGAACCTGGTAAACCCCAACCCCGCTCTCTGGCGGCTCATTTCGTTGTCCGATTCACTGTCAGGCACGGAACTCACATCAGAGAGGGACGATGAAGATGGAAGAGCAATGCTAGTACTCGCTTCTGGAATGGCAGGTCGCACAGGTATTTTGGATGCCTTCATTGCATCAAACTTCCTAGCAAATGTGAAAACCTGCCCCTGCTGGTAATCAATCTTATCCCTTTGAAATTTGTAAGTCTTACGTTTTTTAATAATAGCTTCTTCTTTCTGTAATCGGCTAGTCATATCCTCACGTAGTTTTTTGGTGCTCTCTGACGTTGCTATTTTGCAGATATCTTCATTCAGTTCATCAATCTTGATTTGCAGAGCAGCGCGATCGCTTTCTGCGTATTTCACCAGAATTATCACCAACTTACGTGAGGACTCCAAATTACATTCCGCCCACTCAGAGAGCATACTAGGGTCAGGGTTCTCGTAACTGGGGGCCAGCATGATACGTAAGCCACGAGGAATGCGCCCCACCTCCAAATATCGTGACAAAGACCAGTGCTCCCACCATTTAGATTGTTCGGCACGCATTAACTTTTCTAATTTCTTAAACATGTCTTTAATGTTATTGCCAGTAGTTAGTAACGGTGCCTCTTGCCCAGTAAATGATGAAACGCCAGCCGGCGAGTCATCAAACATTTCAATTGCAGCCTCTTCTCGACTCCTCACAGCGTCGGCGGACATTTTGGCTGTCTTAAACGATCAATCCAGGAAACCAGACACTCGGAAGAATCCCCGTGTCTCGATCCAATACACTCCCTCACCGGACAAATAACAAACCCCCTACCTCTGCGGGATGCCTGGCGAAGCCCGGGTCAGCCGACTCGAACTGCGTCAATCCCTTGCTCGGCAGGAGTAAATGAAACGTAGTCCGGGGGCTACCGCAGCAAATCCTTACAGGAACCCAAAGTCATTTCCGGAGCACCGGAAAATTGCTTCCTGCTGCACGGCCCAAAGCGAAGGAGGGGTCTGTTGGTTACCGAGGAAGCAAACTCGGTAAAATGAATGCAAAGTACTTCGCCACCGCAATCCTGCAGCTCACCAACAGACGAAAACAGACCCAGTTGTAAGTACGACAGAATTTTTATTTTCAGACGCCCATAGAGTCCGCCATGACGCGTTTCGGCCTTCAGAAGGCCTTGATCACATGACGCTGGGAGAGGAGTGTGGATTATTTAAAGTGACAAGTGCAGAAAAACACACCAATAGGCAACAAGCACCCAACAATAGACATGGAGGAAACATATACAAAGTTAAAAAAGCAAGTGCCTTTTTCAACATTTGACAATTAATACCATAATTACAAAGGAGCGCTTAAAAACACCAAACTTAATTATAAATTATAAAGAACAGTGTTTTAAAATACACAATGATATCAACAATATTGTTCCTGATACCAAAGATTCCAAACATGACTCCCTTAGATGTCAATTATTTGAACAGTGTCAAGACCCAAGTGGGTAGCGACTCCTTAAAAAACATACATAAAATAAGACGGCAGAACACTAAGTCCTATCATACTCCATTTCATGAATATTCAAAATTATCACAATTACCTGATAGCTCAAATACATGCCAATCGCAATAAAAATATCAATGGTAGTATTTTTAAAAACATAAATTGAGTCCCTCATTGATACAAAAATTGCTGACACAGACATTCAGGCTTAAATACAAGTTTAAAAAAATCATGGTATAAAAAGAATTAATGCAAGACAATTCCGTATATATACTTATAAAGCAAAATAGGGAGCATCCCAGGGGCCAAGAAAGGTCCCAGTGACAAGGGAAAATGGAGAAGGACGTAACATAAGAAAATAATCTTCTTATTTAAGAAACCCCTCACTCACCAACCTGGTTGGTGACATGCTTCATCATCGGGGTCCACCCGAGTAGCCGAGTGCCACTCAGGTGTGCTTCGACGCCTGTAATACAGCGGAGCTGGATTTTTCGTGAAATAGTGTGAAAAAATATGTGTAAGTGAAATTAAAAATGTCTTTATTGTACTCTCTAACTAGTTTTATTTGTAGAGCAATAAGACAGAGTTAAAATCAAGTGTGATACTGTAAAATTGGTTAGATTGACCAATAAGTATCAGTGATAAGTGAGAAAGTTTTGGTCAACATGTTTCAACCTATCTGTGATAGTATCAGGTATTCGTCAGGACCAAGTAACTGGACCGGGGGGTGTGCACACACTAAGGTGCACCCGTCCCTGGATCCAACAATTCACCCCACCGTATACTCACGGCAAGGTAACCTTACAGCAATTCTCTTGAAAGGTAAAAAATGGGGTTTTCTGAAAAAAACAGAGCAGAGTTATACATACATTACTGCATCAGTCTTTTTAGGTCATGTTCTCCATTAGTGACGGTGTGAATGTGACTCAATACACACCATGCATGTCGATATAACGTGGCACATTTCCCATGCATTATAACCACAATATGTTCTGGCTAGGAATAATCTCCTACCAATATTTACATACCTATATTCACACGTAATTATAGGTAGGTATCATGCAGCTCTATGGTTCAAGAGCCTATATAATGGTGGTCAAAGTGAATTCACGACCATGTATGTTATACTCTCATAAAGCGTAGCAGACAAGGATAAAAGAACCAGGTTATCCAACACTTACAAGAAAACTAGATTCGGTTTGCCCCATGGAAAACCGTGAGGAAAGGGGCTGGCGACTGTTGCATTCTGTGGGAAATTAAAAGTATGTCGAGGAACCATTAGTCAACACCTCGATCTAGTCAAGGTTATGAAAGTCAAAGAAAATAGTAGCAGTGTGCGGTGCCCACCCGCATTGTTAATACTCACAGTCAGTAGCCTCAGCACCCACCGTAAAACCTATTCGTCGGCCTGCACGGGATCCGAAGAATATCGGTGAACTAATCCCAGAGGTTTTTAAGCCGGAATGGCCGTCCAAACACTTCCGTGTACGTGCACGCATGCGCGTGGAAGCGAGGGGCGGAGCAGTGTCCTGAGTTAAAGGGACCGAGGATAAATTCTGGTCTGATAGCAATGGTAGGGAACCATCTCTACTAGTACTTGGCATGTAATGTCAAAAGCGTAGAGGCAAAGGGCGGAACAGTATCCCAAGCAACGGAATTTACAGATAAATTCCAGTCTGGAATTACAGTGCTGAGGGACAGTCTCTACTAATAACTAGCATGCATTATTAGTGAGTCACGGCAGTTATATAACCGAAGGTGAATGTGAATAATATAGAAATAACGACGGGGTATATCGGACAGGGGTAACTGACCTCTTGATTTTACTGCCAATGACTCACATGTGACTGTAAATCAGGGGCCTTAGCTCTATATCCCTCCCTTTAAAATGAACAAGTGAAAAAGTGGGCACAGAGGCGGTGTAAATAGCGATGAAATATAACAAGCTATAATTATGTCAAATAAATAGTGTTAATTCCCAGAGTGAGATGACTCGAAAAAAGGGGGGAATTTGAGGGCTGCCCCATAGAATACACCGCAAAAGGTCCAGATTGATATAAAAAGAGGGGTTATATCATACACGCTTAGTGGTATGAAGGGACATTACAGTACTGGGAAAAAAAAATATCGGAAGACTAAAAAGAGCATTGTCAGTATGGATCTAGGTACATCTAGATTAATTTAAAAAAAATGAGTTTTGAAAAGACAGGTTACCTCAATTTGACAGTGTTCCATGGAACATTGTCATTCAAACCATTGATATTGGTGGCAAGTCTGTAAACCCATTGTTGTTCCTTCTCAAACAAACGCTGTGTATTTTTTTCTTTGCATTTCACTACTTCTATCACTGTCCATCTCATATCATTGGTGGTGTGATTGTTTTGGAGGAAATGATCTGTCAATTTAGTCGTGACTTTTCTGCACCTAATTGTGCTTCGGTGTTCACAGATTCTTAGTTTCACCTTTTCTGCCTGTCATGCCTATGTAGCGCAGCCCACAGGGGCATGTTATCATGTTCACTACATCTGTACTGTTGCAATTAGTGTGTGCTCTCTGGGTCCATGTCCTACCTGGTTCCAGATTCAATGTTTTTGTTGAAGATGTTAAATGGCACACACTGCAATTACCGCACGGATAGTGGCCTACTATGTTGGGAAGGCCCCAGGCATTCAGAACAGTTGGTGTTCTCCCCTGTTCCTCAGATCTCGGACGGGTATTAACCAATGTATCTCTAATGCTTTTTGCACGTTTAAATGAAAAAAGAGGCTTTTCCCATTGTAAATTCCCAGTCCTTAAGATACCCCAATGTTTATTGATGGACCTAGTGATTTGATTGGAGAGGGTGTTATATGTAGTAACACATGTCAGAGGCGGGTCTTTTTTTAGTTTGGGGAGATCCTCCAAGAGAGCTTCACGCGGTTGGTTTCTTGCCCGTTTTTGACATTTCCTCAGTATGTGTTCAGGGTATCCCCTATTAGAGAGCTTGCCAGAAAGTTCAACTGCCTGTTCACGATAGTCCGATATTTTACTGCAGTTCCGCCGTAGTCGGAGGTATTGCCCATAAGGTAAATTTTCTTTAAGGGCCCTCGGATGGAAGCTCTTGAACCTCAATAAGTTATTCTTAGCGGTAGGTTTTCGGTAAGTCTTCGTTTCCAATCTTCCTTCTTCTTTGGTGATAACAATATCAAGAAAGATCATTGTGTCAGGGTCAACCGAATGGGTAAACTTGAGATTACTGTCACAAGTGTTAATCCAGGCTATGAACTCCATCAGGAGGTTTCTTGGTCCTTGCCAAATGGCAAAGACGTCATCAATGTATCTTTTCCAGAATACAATATATGACAAAAAAGGATTGGCATTCCCCAGTATAAATTTTTCTCGAAATCGAACACGTACAGGCCCGCTACACTCGGAGCGAAGGTACTCCCCATGGAAGTACCGCCTGTCTGTAGGTATATTTGGCCTTCGTATTCGAAATAATTCCTCTTCAATGCCAAGGTAGCACATTCCAAAATGAATTGTTTGGGGGTTTTATACATCCATTCCGTGTCATTGAGAGCTCTACCTAAGACCTCCAGGGTGTCATCTTGAGGGAGGCTCGTATATAGACTTTCAATATCAAAGCTTAATAGAAAGGTGGTTTCATCTGCCTGAAAATCTTTAAGGAGGATGAGTAAACTCTTGGTGTCACGTAAGTAGGTTTCAGTTTGTTGAACCATAGTTTTTAGAAAGAAGTCGCAAAATATTGACAGAGGTTCAAGTAGCGACCCAATTCCCGAGACAATTGGTCTTCCAGGTGGAGGGAGCTTATTCTTATGCATTTTTGGTAATACATAGAAATAGGGTACCCTTTCTTCACTGGTAGTGAGAAAGTCAGCTTCGTGCTTTGAAATGTAGTTGCATGACTCCGCTGTATGAACCAAGGATTTTATTTCTTGCTTTAGTTCTTGAGTTGGGTTTTGATTCAGTGGATAGTAATTTCTTCTATCTGCCAAAAGGCGGAGGCATTCAGTTTGGTACATGGTTTTATCCAAAATAACCATTCCACCGCCCTTATCCGCCGGTTTTATTATGATGTTCTCATAGGTTTTTAGTTGTGCAAGAGCCATACTCTCTGCTTTGCTCATATTATAGAAGGGTTTTTTTTCTTCCATTTTTTCGATGTCATTGTATACCGCTTGTTCGAATGCCATGACTTCCACAGGGACTGTGTGGGGTGATGGTATAAAGGTAGATCTAACACGTAGTCCTGTATCCTCGTGGGTCGAGTTAGTTTGAGGGTTATCTTCTTTGTCAAAAAACGCTTTCAATTTCAGTTTTCTGAAGAAACCTGCTAGTTCACAATGGAGATTGAATTTATCCAATTTAGCCGTGGGAACATATCCAAGGCCTTTATTGAGGACTTTCTGTTCTGTTTCGGTCAGTTCTCTAGACGAGAGATTGGTAACTAGGTCCTGTTGTTGCTCGGGCCGGGCTGGGGTTCCCGTGTTTTGCTCCTTGTGTAGTTCACCACACTGTCCTGCTCCTCCCAGTGTACCTGGTTGTTTCCCTTTCTTCTGCCTCTGCCCCTCCTGCCTCCCCCTAAAAAAGGTGGCCTAAATGTGTTATGTGGGAACAGTGGTTGTGGGAAAGGTGGTTGCCACCCATATACTGGGTAATGTTGATGTGGGTTGTAAGGACCAGGGAAATTGCTCATTGGTGGAATATTATAGTTGTGCCATGTGGTCTGTGGTCTACCTCTTCCCCTCTGTCTAAATTTCCCACTGTTAGAGCTGGATCCACTACTGACTGAAGAATCGTCACTAGACGTCTCAAAACTCTTATCCCCTTTGGGTGGCGGTATAAACTCAGAATCAGAATAGGGGTACGTTTTTACATAAGAAAAGCGTTTGAGATCTTTTTGAAATTTTTGCACTTTCTGTTGTGTGAGATTATCTTTGTACTCATTAAGTTCTTTATTTAGTTCGTCAAGTCTTTTCTTGTATCCAGTAATTGTGGTTTTTATATGATTTTCTGTGTACTGGATTTCCACTAGTATGGCCTCAGATAGCCTTACTGCTGTCTTTATTATTAGTACCATCCAATCGCGTGTGCAATGCCACGCGATCTGGGCCCAATCTTTCCTGAATACAGGATCATCAAGAAAGATGCGCGGTGCATTAGTAACAAGGAGACCTTTAGGTGCAGTATTATTCCTTAAGTACTCCGTCAGTATAGTGCCATGTAAAATTGTTCTAATTCGATTTCTTTTTATCTCCGATAGTTTATCCCAGTCTGTCGTTTGCGATATGGTTTGTGCTATACTAGCATCAGCAAAGATTGAGGTTTCAGCTAAAATAGCCTCCACCTCTTCATTAGTGAAGGATAGACCTTGGTTCTCACCCATGTCTGCTCGTCAAAATATATCGAAAGAAAACTCTCGCAGCTGTGCGCTGCCTTAATATCAAACAACAAAGGAGAGAGTAAGGGTATTTATGTTTGGGAGAATGCTCCCAGTCCCCTAGGGTCAATTTTTCAAAGCAAAATAGGGAGCATCCCAGGGGCCAAGAAAGGTCCCAGTGACAAGGGAAAATGGAGAAGGACGTAACATAAGAAAATAATCTTCTTATTTAAGAAACCCCTCACTCACCAACCTGGTTGGTGACATGCTTCATCATCGGGGTCCACCCGAGTAGCCGAGTGCCACTCAGGTGTGCTTCGACGCCTGTAATACAACGGAGCTGGATTTTTCGTGAAATAGTGTGAAAAAATATGTGTAAGTGAAATTAAAAATGTCTTTATTGTACTCTCTAACTAGTTTTATTTGTAGAGCAATAAGACAGAGTTAAAATCAAGTGTGATACTGTAAAATTGGTTAGATTGACCAATAAGTATCAGTGATAAGTGAGAAAGTTTTGGTCAACATGTTTAAACCTATCTGTGATAGTATCAGGTATTCGTCAGGACCAAGTAACTGGACCGGGGGGTGTGCACACACTAAGGTGCACCCGTCCCTGGATCCAACAATTCACCCCACCGTATACTCCCGGCAAGGTAACCTTACAGCAATTCTCATGAAAGGTAAAAAATTGGGTTTTCTGAAAAAAACAGAGCAGAGTTATACATACATTACTGCATCAGTCTTTTTAGGTCATGTTCTCCATTAGTGACGGTGTGAATGTGACTCAATACACACCATGCATGTCGATATAACGTGGCACATTTCCCATGCATTATAACCACAATATGTTCTGGCTAGGAATAATCTCCTACCAATATTTACATACCTATATTCACACGTAATTATAGGTAGGTATCATGCAGCTCTATGGTTCAAGAGCCTATATAATGGTGGTCAAAGTGAATTCACGACCATGTATGTTATACTCTCATAAAGCGTAGCAGACAAGGATAAAAGAACCAGGTTATCCAACACTTACAAGAAAACTAGATTCGGTTTGCCCCATGGAAAACCGTGAGGAAAGGGGCTGGCGACTGTTGCATTCTGTGGGAAATTAAAAGTATGTCGAGGAACCATTAGTCAACACCTCGATCTAGTCAAGGTTATGAAAGTCAAAGAAAATAGTAGCAGTGTGCGGTGCCCACCCGCATTGTTAATACTCACAGTCAGTAGCCTCAGCACCCACCGTAAAACCTATTCGTCGGCCTGCACGGGATCCGAAGAATATCGGTGAACTAATCCCGGAGGTTTTAAGCCGGAATGGCCGTCCAAACACTTCCGTGTACGTGCACGCATGCGCGTGGAAGCGAGGGGCGGAGCAGTGTCCTGAGTTAAAGGGACCGAGGATAAATTCTGGTCTGATAGCAATGGTAGGGAACCATCTCTACTAGTACTTGGCATGTAATGTCAAAAGCGTAGAGGCAAAGGGCGGAACAGTATCCCAAGCAACGGAATTTACAGATAAATTCCAGTCTGGAATGACAGTGCTGAGGGACAGTCTCTACTAATAACTAGCATGCATTATTAGTGAGTCACGGCAGTTATATAACCGAAGGTGAATGTGAATAATATAGAAATAACGACGGGGTATATCGGACAGGGGTAACTGACCTCTTGATTTTACTGCCAATGACTCACATGTGACTGTAAATCAGGGGCCTTAGCTCTATATCCCTCCCTTTAAAATGAACAAGTGAAAAAGTGGGCACAGAGGCGGTGTAAATAGCGATGAAATATAACAAGCTATAATTATGTCAAATAAATAGTGTTAATTCCCAGAGTGAGATGACTCGAAAAAAGGGGGAATTTGAGGGCTGCCCCATAGAATACACCGCAAAAGGTCCAGATTGATATAAAAAGAGGGGTATATCATACACGCTTAGTGGTATAAAGGGACATTACAGTACTGGGAAAATAAAATATCGGAAGACTAAAAAGAGCATTGTCAGTATGGATCTAGGTACTTACTACATCTAGATTAATTTTAAAAAATGAGTTTTGAAAAGACAGGTTACCACAATTTGACAGTGTTCCATGGAACATTGTCATTCAAACCATTGATATTGGTGGCAAGTCTGTAAACCCATCGTTGTTCCTTCTCAAACAAAGGCTGTGTATTTTTTTCTTTGCATTTCTCTACTTCTATCACTGTCCATCTCATATCATTGGTGGTGTGATTGTTTTGGAGGAAATGATCTGTCAATTTAGTCATGACTTTTCTGCACCAAATTGTGCTTCGGTGTTCACAGATTCTTAGTTTCACCTTTCTGCCTGTCATGCCTATGTAGCGCAGCCCACAGGGGCATGTTATCATGTACACTACATCTGTACTGTTGCAATTAGTGTGTGCTCTCTGGGTCCATGTCCTACCTGGTTCCAGATTCAATGTTTTTGTTGAAGATGTTAAATGGCACACACTGCAATTACCGCACGGATAGTGGCCTACTATGTTGGGAAGGCCCCAGGCATTCAGAACAGTTGGTGTTCTCCCCTGTTCCTCAGATCTCGGACGGGTATTAACCAATGTATCTCTAATGCTTTTTGCACGTTTAAATGAAAAAAGAGGCTTTTCCCATTGTAAATTCCCAGTCCTTAAGATACCCCAATGTTTATTGATGGACCTAGTGATTTGATTGGAGAGGGTGTTATATGTAGTAACACATGTCAGAGGCGGGTCTTTTTAGTTTGGGGAGATCCTCCAAGAGAGCTTCACGCGGTTGGTTTCTTGCCCGTTTTTGACATTTCCTCAGTATGTGTTCAGGGTATCCCCTATTAGAGAGCTTGCCAGAAAGTTCAACTGCCTGTTCACGATAGTCCGATATTTTAATGCAGTTCCGCCGTAGTCGGAGGTATTGCCCATAAGGTAAATTTTCTTTAAGGGCCCTCGGATGGAAGCTCTCGAACCTCAATAAGTTATTCTTAGCGGTAGGTTTTCGGTAAGTCTTCGTTTCCAATCTTCCTTCTTCTTTGGTGATAACAATATCAAGAAAGATCATTGTGTCAGGGTCAACCGAATGGGTAAACTTGAGATTACTGTCACAAGTGTTAATCCAGGCTATGAACTCCATCAGGAGGTTTCTTGGTCCTTGCCAAATGGCAAAGACGTCATCAATGTATCTTTTCCAGAATACAATATATGACAAAAAAGGATTGGCATTCCCCAGTATAAATTTTTTCTCGAAATCGAACACGTACAGGCCCGCTACACTCGGAGCGAAGGTACTCCCCATGGAAGTACCGCCTGTCTGTAGGTATATTTGGCCTTCGTATTCGAAATAATTCCTCTTCAATGCCAAGGTAGCACATTCCAAAATGAATTGTTTGGGGGTTTTATACATCCATTCCGTGTCATTGAGAGCTCTACCTAAGACCTCCAGGGTGTCATCTTGAGGGAGGCTCGTATATAGACTTTCAATATCAAAGCTTAATAGAAAGGTGGTTTCATCTGCCTGAAAATCTTTAAGGAGGATGAGTAAACTCTTGGTGTCACGTAAGTAGGTTTCAGTTTGTTGAACCATAGTTTTTAGAAAGAAGTCGCAAAATATTGACAGAGGTTCAAGTAGCGACCCAATTCCTGAGACAATTGGTCTTCCAGGTGGAGGGAGCTTATTCTTATGCATTTTTGGTAATACATAGAAATAGGGTACCCTTTCTTCACTGGTAGTGAGAAAGTCAGCTTCGTGCTTTGAAATGTAGTTGCATGACTCCGCTGTATGAACCAAGGATTTTATTTCTTGCTTTAGTTCTTGAGTTGGGTTTTGATTCAGTGGATAGTAATTTCTTCTATCTGCCAAAAGGCGGAGGCATTCAGTTTGGTACATGGTTTTATCCAAAATAACCATTCCACCGCCCTTATCCGCCGGTTTTATTATGATGTTCTCATAGGTTTTTAGTTGTGCAAGAGCCATACTCTCTGCTTTGCTCATATTATAGAAGGGTTTTTTTTCTTCCATTTTTTCGATGTCATTGTATACCGCTTGTTCGAATGCCATGACTTCCACAGGGACTGTGTGGGGTGATGGTATAAAGGTAGATCTAACACGTAGTCCTGTATCCTCGTGGGTCGAGTTAGTTTGAGGGTTATCTTCTTTGTCAAAAACGCTTTCAATTTCAGTTTTCTGAAGAAACCTGCTAGTTCACAATGGAGATTGAATTTATCCAATTTAGCCGTGGGAACATATCCAAGGCCTTTATTGAGGACTTTCTGTTCTGTTTCGGTCAGTTCTCTAGACGAGAGATTGGTAACTAGGTCCTGTTGTTGCTCGGGCCGGGCTGGGGTTACCGTGTTTTGCTCCTTGTGTAGTTCACCACACTGTCCTGCTCCTCCCAGTGTACCTGGTTGTTTCCCTTTCTTCTGCCTCTGCCCCTCCTGCCTCCCCCTAAAAAAGGTGGCCTAAATGTGTTATGTGGGAACAGTGGTTGTGGGAAAGGTGGTTGCCACCCATATACTGGGTAATGTTGATGTGGGTTGTAAGGACCAGGGAAATTGCTCATTGGTGGAATATTATAGTTGTGCCATGTGGTCTGTGGTCTACCTCTTCCCCTCTGTCTAAATTTCCCACTGTTAGAGCTGGATCCACTACTGACTGAAGAATCGTCACTAGACGTCTCAAAACTCTTATCCCCTTTGGGTGGCGGTATAAACTCAGAATCAGAATAGGGGTAAGTTTTTACATAAGAAAAGCGTTTGAGATCTTTTGAAATTTTTGCACTTTCTGTTGTGTGAGATTATCTTTGTACTCATTAAGTTCTTTATTTAGTTCGTCAAGTCTTTTCTTGTATCCAGTAATTGTGGTTTTTATATGATTTTCTGTGTACTGGATTTCCACTAGTATGGCCTCAGATAGCCTTACTGCTGTCTTTATTATTAGTACCATCCAATCGCGTGTGCAATGCCACGCGATCTGGGCCCAATCTTTCCTGAATACAGGATCATCAAGAAAGATGCGCAGTGCATTAGTAACAAGGAGACCTTTAGGTGCAGTATTATTCCTTAAGTACTCCGTCAGTATAGTGCCATGTAAAATTGTTCTAATTCGATTTCTTTTTATCTCCGATAGTTTATCCCAGTCTGTCGTTTGCGATATGGTTTGTGCTATACTAGCATCAGCAAAGATTGAGGTTTCAGCTAAAATAGCCTCCACCTCTTCATTAGTGAAGGATAGACCTTGGTTCTCACCCATGTCTGCTCGTCAAAATATATCGAAAGAAAACTCTCGCAGCTGTGCGCTGCCTTAATATCAAACAACAAAGGAGAGAGTAAGGGTATTTATGTTTGGGAGAATGCTCCCAGTCCCCTAGGGTCAATTTTTCAAAGCAAAATAGGGAGCATCCCAGGGGCCAAGAAAGGTCCCAGTGACAAGTGAAAATGGAGAAGGACGTAACATAAGAAAATAATCTTCTTATTTAAGAAACCCCTCACTCACCAACCTGGTTGGTGACATGTTTCATCATCGGGGTCCACCCGAGTAGCCGAGTGCCACTCAGGTGTGCTTCGACGCCTGTAATACAGCGGAGCTGGATTTTTCGTGAAATAGTGAGAAAAAATATGTGTAAGTGAAATTAAAAATGTCTTTATTGTACTCTCTAACTAGTTTTATTTGTAGAGCAATAAGACAGAGTTAAAATCAAGTGTGATACTGTAAAATTGGTTAGATTGACCAATAAGTATCAGTGATAAGTGAGAAAGTTTTGGTCAACATGTTTCAACCTATCTGTGATAGTATCAGGTATTCGTCAGGACCAAGTAACTGGACCGGGGGGTGTGCACACACTAAGGTGCACCCGTCCCTGGATCCAACAATTCACCCCACCGTATACTCACGGCAAGGTAACCTTACAGCAATTCTCTTGAAAGTTAAAAAATGGGGTTTTCTGAAAAAAACAGAGCAGAGTTATACATACATTACTGCATCAGTCTTTTTAGGTCATGTTCTCCATTAGTGATGGTGTGAATATGACTCAATACACACCATGCATGTCGATATAACGTGGCACATTTCCCATGCATTATAACCACAATATGTTCTGGCTAGGAATAATCTCCTACCAATATTTACATACCTATATTCACACGTAATTATAGGTAGGTATCATGCAGCTCTATGGTTCAAGAGCCTATATAATGGTGGTCAAAGTGAATTCACGACCATGTATGTTATACTCTCATAAAGCGTAGCAGACAAGGATAAAAGAACCAGGTTATTCAACACTTACAAGAAAACTAGATTCGGTTTGCCCCATGGAAAACCGTGAGGAAAGGGGCTGGCGACTGTTGCATTCTGTGGGAAATTAAAAGTATGTCGAGGAACCATTAGTCAACACCTCGATCTAGTCAAGGTTATGAAAGTCAAAGAAAATAGTAGCAGTGCGCGGTGCCCACCCGCATTGTTAATACTCACAGTCAGTAGCCTCAGCACTCACCGTAAAACCTATTCGTCGGCCTGCACGGGATCCGAAGAATATCGGTGAACTAATCCCGGAGGTTTTTAAGCCGGAATGGCCGTCCAAACACTTCCGTGTACGTGCACGCATGCGCGTGGAAGCGAGGGGCGGAGCAGTGTCCTGAGTTAAAGGGACCGAGGATAAATTCTGGTCTGATAGCAATGGTAGGGAACCATCTCTACTAGTACTTGGCATGTAATGTCAAAAGCGTAGAGGCAAAGGGCGGAACAGTATCCCAAGCAACGGAATTTACAGATAAATTCCAGTCTGGAATTACAGTGCTGAGGGACAGTCTCTACTAATAACTAGCATGCATTATTAGTGAGTCACGGCAGTTATATAACCGAAGGTGAATGTGAATAATATAGAAATAACGACGGGGTATATCGGACAGGGGTAACTGACCTCTTGATTTTACTGCCAATGACTCACATGTGACTGTAAATCAGGGGCCTTAGCTCTATATCCCTCCCTTTAAAATGAACATGTGAAAAAGTGGGCACAGAGGCGGTGTAAATAGCGATGAAATATAACAAGCTATAATTATGTCAAATAAATAGTGTTAATTCCCAGAGTGAGATGACTCGAAAAAAAGGGGGAATTTGAGGGCTGCCCCATAGAATACACCGCAAAAGGTCCAGATTGATATAAAAAGAGGGGGTATATCATACACGGTTAGTGGTATGAAGGGACATTACAGTACTGGGCGGTTCGAATACGAAGGCCAAATATACCTACAGACAGGCGGTACTTCCATGGGGAGTACCTTCGCTCCGAGTGTAGCGGGCCTGTACGTGTTCGATTTCGAGAAAAATTTATACTGGGGAATGCCAATCCTTTTTTGTCATATATTGTATTCTGGAAAAGATACATTGATGACGTCTTTGCCATTTGGCAAGGACCAAGAAACCTCCTGATGGAGTTCATAGCCTGGATTAACACTTGTGACAGTAATCTCAAATTTACCCATTCGGTTGACCCTGACACAATGATCTTTCTTGATATTGTTATCACCAAAGAAGAAGGAAGATTGGAAACGAAGACTTACCGAAAACCTACCGCTAAGAATAACTTATTGAGGTTCGAGAGCTTCCATCCGAGGGCCCTTAAAGAAAATTTACCTTATGGGCAATACCTCCGACGACGGCGGAACTGCAGTAAAATATCGGACTATCGTGAACAGGCAGTTGAACTTTCTGGCAAGCTCTCTAATAGGGGATACCCTGAACACATACTGAGGAAATGTCAAAAACGGGCAAGAAACCAACCGCGTGAAGCTCTCTTGGAGGATCTCCCCAAACTAAAAAAAGACCCGCCTCTGACATGTGTTACTTCATATAACACCCTCTCCAATCAAATCACTAGGTCCAAAATAAACATTGGGGTATCTTAAGGACTGGGAATTTACAATGGGAAAAGCCTCTTTTTCATTTAAACGTGCAAAAAGCATTAGAGATACATTGGTTAATACCCGTCCGAGATCTGAGGAACAGGGGAGAACACCAACTGTTCTGAATGCCTGGGGCCTTCCCAACATAGTAGGCCACTATCCGTGCGGTAATTGCAGTGTGTGCCATTTAACATCTTCAACAAAAACATTGAATCTGGAACCAGGTAGGACATGGACCCAGAGAGCACACACTAATTGCAACAGTACAGATGTAGTGTACATGATAACATGCCCCTGTGGGCTGCGCTACATAGGCATGACAGGCAGAAAGGTGAAACTAAGAATCTGTGAACACCGAAGCACAATTAGGTGCAGAAAAGTCACGACTAAATTGACAGATCATTTCCTCCAAAACAATCACACCACCAATGATATGAGATGGACAGTGATAGAAGTAGTGAAATGCAAAGAAAAAAATACACAGCGTTTGTTTGTGAAGGAACAACGATGGGTTTACAGACTTGCCACCAATATCAATGGTTTGAATGACAATGTTCCATGGAACACTGTCAAATTGAGGTAACCTGTCTTTTCAAAACTCATTTTTTTAAATTAATCTAGATGTAGTAAGTACCTAGATCCATACTGACAATGCTCTTTTTAGTCTTCCGATATTTTATTTTCCCAGTACTGTAATGTCCCTTCATACCACTAAGCGTGTATGATATACCCCCTCTTTTATATCAATCTGGACCTTTTGCGGTGTATTCTATGGGGCAGCCCTCAAATTCCCCCTTTTTTGAGTCATCTCACTCTGGGAATTAACACTATTTATTTGACATAATTATAGCTTGTTATATTTCATCGCTATTTACACCGCCTCTGTGCCCACTTTTTCACTTGTTCATTTTAAAGGGAGGGATATAGAGCTAAGGCCCCTGATTTACAGTCACATGTGAGTCATTGGCAGTAAAATCAAGAGGTCAGTTACCCCTGTCCGATATACCCCGTCGTTATTTCTATATTATTCACATTCACCTTCGGTTATATAACTGCTGTGACTCACTAATAATGCATGCTAGTTATTAGTAGAGACTGTCCCTCAGCACTGTAATTCCAGACTGGAATTTATCTGTAAATTCCGTTGCTTGGGATACTGTTCCGCCCTTTGCCTCTACGTTTTTGACATTACATGCCAAGTACTAGTAGAGATGGTTCCCTACCATTGCTATCAGACCAGAATTTATCCTCGGTCCCTTTAACTCAAGACACTGCTCCGCCCCTCGCTTCCACGCGCATGCGTGCACGTACACGGAAGTGTTTGGACGGCCATTCCGGCTTAAAAACCTCCGGGATTAGTTCACCGATATTCTTCGGATCCCGTGCAGGCCGACGAATAGGTTTTACGGTGGGTGCTGAGGCTACTGACTGTGAGTATTAACAATGCGGGTGGGCACCGCGCACTGCTACTTTTTTCTTTGACTTTCATAACCTTGACTAGATCGAGGTGTTGACTAATGGTTCCTCGACATACTTTTAATTTCCCACAGAATGCAACAGTCGCCAGCCCCTTTCCTCACGGTTTTCCATGGGGCAAACCGAATCTAGTTTTCTTGTAAGTGTTGGATAACCTGGTTCTTTTATCCTTGTCTGCTACGCTTTATGAGAGTATAACATACATGGTCGTGAATTCACTTTGACCACCATTATATAGGCTCTTGAACCCTAGAGCTGCATGATACCTACCTATAATTACGTGTGAATATAGGTATGTAAATATTGGTAGGAGATTATTCCT